>CM053746.1:29556612-29605132 GCA_028658305.1 Pachyuromys duprasi | reverse complement strand
GCGTGTTCTGTGTAGGTGGCAGGTCCATTTGTCTTCCCGTCCTGGGTGGTATGTAGGTCTGTCTGGACAGGTTGGGATCTGGAGCCCAGTGGCTGTAGCTCTACCACTCTACCGGGAAGGCAAGGTGTCATTTCAGGGACAATGACAAGGATGCTGAAATGGCAGCACCGTGAGCTTCTTTTTTGGCCAGTGAACACCACCTGCCCAGAGACTGACTCTCCCCGAGAGGACTTGTCTAGGGAGACAGAGCCCAGGGAGGACTTTTTGGCACCTCACATTTATTGGGCCCTTCCCATATGCCAGGATCTGACCTAAGAGTTTTGCATGAATAAGCTACGGGATGTGCGCACATTTGTGCACATTTGGCGGCCAGGAGACAACCTTGGGTGCCATATTTCACCTTCTTTGAAACAGGGTTCTCTCAGTGAACCTGAGGCTCTATGATTCAGCTAGACTTGGCTGGCCAGGGAGCACCAATATAATATTCCTTCACTGCCAGCACTGGGCTTACAAGTGTGTGTCACCACGTGTCCCAACATACCTGGTTTTTTGTTGTTGTCAGCATGGCTTGTTTTGGTTTTGCATCGTGGGTGCTGGGGTTCTACCTCCAGTCCTTGTGTTTACCAGGCAAACACTCTGCCAGCTGAGATCTCTCCCCAGCTGCTGGTTATTCTATTTTGCAGGGGAGAAGCTGAAACATGGAGAAGTTAAGTCTTACCCAGAGTCATAGAAGCCAGAATGTGGCTGTGCAGGCCTTGTGTGAGTATCAGGGCCATCTCATCTTCTCCTCTGTGGCTTGGTTATTGCCAGCGGTCTGACTCAGTCAGCGCGCACAGTGTGGATCAGAGACCAGGGGCTGTCTCCATCTTCCCACTTGCCCTCCTCTCCTCACATCCACCCTCACCCATCACATCTTATCTCTTAAGCCTTGGCCGACTGCAGCCTGTGCCATGCTGGTTCCTCCAGTATGTCTGAGGCCCTATGGACCACACAGCTTCTATTTTCCCACCTGCTGCCTTTGCTCCTGCCGGCCCATCACACGGATGCCCTTTCCCCACTTAGGTATAAAGGTTGCTTACTCTTGAAAGTATATCCCAACTCCCACCCTCCCACTCTTCCATCCTGGCAGCCAGCCCTGCTGACTTCAGTGCCCTTTCACTATGGACATCTCTACCAGAACATGCTCATTGTGTCTCCTTACAGTACTGCCATCTTTACTGGGATCCACAGCCCTTCCTTGGTACAAAGCAAATAGTAGGGGTTCAGAAGATATTGACAGGTGGTGGAGCCATTTTCTCCAAAGGGTGGATGCATCAGATCATGCCCAGTGTTCTGCTCCTGAGGGTTCTGGTTGGTACCATACTTGTTCTGTCCAGAGCAACGTACAGTAACAGGACTGAGTGGATTGAACCTTGATCTCGGCTCTTCCACCAGTTTGCTGTATGACTTTGACCAAAGTCACTCCCTTTCCCTGGTCCTCAATGTGGTCATCTGTGAACCAGGAACAATAATATCTTTTGGGCAGTTTACTGGAGGAGATGAAGCACAGAGAGTTAAGACAATTAGCATATAATGAGAGGTTAAGAAGTGTTCATTCCACTTCCTCTTCTGCTTTGCTGTGAATTGGGTTTTCAGAATAGTGGGAAAATGGGAACAATAGGGGATACTATGGAAACCCTCTTGGAAACACTACACACAAAATGTAAACAAATAAACAAAGAAATCAGCTGTTGCTGCGACAGCACTTTGGGATGAGTATGTGTGTGTGCACAGACCTTTACTATGTTTTCTCATTGCACAAAGACAGACTCTCCCTGCTTTCTGCAGAAAACCCAGCTACGACATTTCTCCCTTTCTTCTGGGACCTGGAGCAGACACTGGCCATCAACTTGTCACTGCCTCATGCTGTCTTCTGAGCATTCTCCCCAGAGGATGTCATCATCAAAACCCCATCGAGAACCTGGCCCCTGTTCATTCCCCAGTCGGGAGTTAGAGATTTCCCCGACTCGCACAGACTCCGTCCAAGTTGCCAGTGATTAAGAAACTCATATATTTTCACACTCATTAAAAGAAACATGATGTTCACTCTTCCAAGAAAAGCCATCCTTGTTTGTAGACTCTGTAATATATTGGGAACGCCTCTTAATTGGCTCCTAGGACTCCGTGTCAGAAGTCAGACCCAAGTTTGTTTATTGACACAAGGAAAAAAATAAAACGTTGTATAATTAGTTGAGTGACTGACTCTAAATTCAGTAACTCCCATCGGTATGTGGCCTTGTCAGGGTTTAAGATTCCATTTTGGGTTATGAAAGAGGCCAGGTCCCCGTAAGCCAGACGAGGGCCACACTGCATCATAGCTATTGTACAAATGGGCTCAGTGTCCTGTTTGTGTCCAGATGGAAAACTTTCACATGTTTGATTTTTATGCAAGTCAATTAACTTGTTTTTTTATAACTGTAAGGGCTTGCTTTGCAAATAAGATTACTTACCACTATAAATTATGGGAACATAGGAGCCTATTCAGACAAAATGCTACACAGCCCTAACCTGTGCACCAGGCTGCATGCTGGCCTTCTGCAGCAGGGGGGACAGCGAGGCAAATGGAACCAGAACTCCAGGGGGTGAAGGAGGAAGGAGGGGGTTATTTGGGTGCATTCTAAAGAGCTTTCCCCATATGGGTGCAAGGGGGTGTGGGAGAGCTGGAGGGTGGGGACCAAGGAGTGACTCAGAATACCATCCTCTGGGCTCATCCCACACCACTCCAAGTCTCTCCCAGGTGGCACAAAACTTGGCAAGACTTTTCCTTGCGGGGCAGCACAGTGGTCTCATTTGAGGCTTTGGTTCTTTCCCTGCCCCTTACTCTCACTCGCCACCAGCTGTTTCTTAGCAACTGCGCAGTGAACACATCTTCCTGAGATTTGACATTCTGGGCAAAGCTAAGCCTGTCACATTGCCCCTCTTGCAAAGATTGTCTTATTTCTATCTGAGCATCCCCTTGGGAAACCCTCCCTCAACAGACAGAGAGGGGCTGAGGGTGAGGGGGCAAGAGGGAGAGGAGCAGGTACTCTAAGCCGCTGTGTTCATTGGAGGTCAGAGGCCTGAGGGGTGCAGGCAAGGAGCCCCAGTCTTGGGTATGGGTGACTCACTCCCTCTGGACCTGGCTGTAGGGAAGGGCCCTGCAATTCTAGAAAATGATCCTGGGATTCTTTTTCTCTCAGACCCTTTGTGAACTCAGACATATTCCTTCCCACTTTGAGGTGTTTTTCTCCTCTGAGATGTGACATGGCCCTCGGGGGTGTATTGTCATGGGCCATCTCAACAGGAAAACTGTGGTTGTTGTTCTTCAGCCAGTGTCCAGAGGCACGTGATCTGAGAGCTAAAGGATGGTGACTGGCAGCCAGGAGTTCGAGGCCAGCCAGGACGCTTGGCATCCCTAGGGTGCAGCTGAGTCAGCTCTTGCTCTCTAGTCTGGCAGGCCAATCACAGCAAGCTTCAGATACCTACCTTAGGGGTGTGGAGAAAGACTCTGGGGGCTGATCTGTGCTGGGACGGGGTTTGGTTTGCTACACGGGGCTTTCGGTGATTCGGGAGATGTCTTCAATAGCAGCTTTGACGTCAGTGATATCATTCTTCCTAAACAAACAGGCAAAGGGCCAAGCAAGAGGGCTCAGCGGGTAAAGGGGCTACTGAGCATGATGCCAAGTTCAATCCCTAGGACCCACGTGGTGGAAAGAGAGAACTACCTCCTGAAAGTTGTCTTTTTATCTTCCACTTGCATGCTTAAGCATGTGTACACACATACATACAGACACTCAGATACATATAGACATATACAGACACATACACACGTTCAGACACACAGACAGACACATAGACACAAACACAGACACTTACACAAACACAGTGTAAATTAAAAAAAAAACAAACAAGATATGGCTGCTGGAAGAACTTTGGGATGACTGTGATACTGTTAGTGTCCCACAGAACGTTTATGAGGAGAGCCATGGTAACATCAGTAGTTGCAGCAATCCCAATAAGAGCCAGGACTGTGCACTTCTCTTCTGCTGATTAAAAAAAAGAAGAAGAAGAAAGAAAGAAAGAAAGAAAGAAAGAAAGAAAGAAAGAAAGAAAGAAAGAAAGAAAGAAAGGATGCTTAAAATGTGGAATGTGGATTGTCTAGAATTACACAGCAAACCTTGGGACCCTGGGCCCTCTTCACACACTGTAAAGGAATCCGGGTATTCTGTTACCAGGAAGCAACTGATCTGAGCCAGAGTCAAAAGCTGTTGTTGAAGTCAGGCCTGCCATTCTAGCTTCTTGGGAAGCTGAAACAGGAGGATTGAAATTTCAACGCCTGCTTGGTATCCAGAGTGAGATCCAGGCCAGCTTGTGTAGCTTAGTGAGACTCCTTCTTGAAATAAAACGTACAGAAGAGTTGTGGGTTTGGTGGTAGGTGTTTGTTTGCCTAGCAGGTGCAAAGCCCTGAGTTCTAGCCCCAGACGAGGGAAAGGGAAAAAGCCATTGTCAGGCTTCACAGTCTTTGAAGACATCTTCCCCAGTAGAGGCCAATGTTCCAGAGACGATTGTTTTCTCTACACACCTTGAGACTTTGTACTCACTCTCTGGGCTATAGGTCCCGGCCTCTGTGTCTGTCACCTCTGTTGAATTATAGGCTCCTTAAGGGGAGGGGTCATGTCTTAATCATTTTGAGAAGCCTCTTGAAGCTGTAGTGTTCTCTTCAAGGAAATAAGACAATGGGTTTGACCTCACTTGGCAGACTTTCCTTAAATGCTGTGGGGCATTTGGGTGGAATAAGACACTGATGGTCTCAATCTTTATTCTTTTCCTTTGTCTGATTGATGCCATTTTGGGCCGCTATGTATCACAGAAGGCCAGTGTTTTGTGGAAAGTTCTAGAGGAGTCTGAATGCTGAAGATTCTATTTTGCGATATTCAATAATGTCCATAGCATGGCCTATGGAAAACAGGGTTGTAGGTGTCAAGGGCAACTGGTCTCTGAGAAGCCTGTTCTCAGGAATACTAAGAACTAATGGGAAGATGTCAGCATGAAAATGATTTCTCTTCTTGCTTTTGAGGTTATCAAAGGAGCAAATGTCTCCAAAAAGAGATGAAACTTTAAGCTACCACTTGGCAGACCCCGAACTCACTGAAATGTTAGCATTTGGTCCCAACTCTTAGAAATAGCAAGACCCAAAGCTGCCCTGATGTGCTCGTCCCCTTACTGCTTAGGATGTGTCTATTGGACAGAGACTTCTGGGAAGTTATCTGATGCCTTGGCCATAGCTTTCACCAAGTTTGAGTTGGACATTATTATGAAATGAAGTTCATTCTAGATGCTTCAGGGGAAGAACATGAAGCCAAAAGCTTGGTTCTCAATTTCATCAACAAGTTTGGGGGATATACTTTATTTATTAATCTGTCCTACACCCACTTGCCCCTTCCCCTAAAAGCTCCACTCACACACATTTCTGTATTTTCTATGCAAAGAGCTGTGTTATATCTGGCAAAAAACCAACACCTGTGAGTCTTAGTTTTCTATTCTATAAACAAATGATAAATCTTGTTTGTGGGGTCAAGTGTCTAGTTTCAGGCATGTGGTGCTATTCAAGAAATGATGATTGCTGTTCCTGGGTTTTAATGAGCTGTAGATTTCACAGTAGCAGCCAAGGTGCAAGAGCAAAAGGTTTAAACACACTGATTTGGAGCTAAAGATGGAGCTGCTTGCCAAGTCTGCGTGGTTTAATTCTCCACACGGAGCGAAACTGCTCATGGTAAACAGGTCTCTGTGATTTCCAAACTGAGGAGGTGGAGGCAGGAGGATCAGCAGTTTAAAACCATCAACTATATAGTGAGTTCAAAGCCAGCCTGAGAGACGTGCTGTTGGCATTAAGTTTTCCTCCACGCATATCAAAGACTCAAAACAGCTGATGTTAATGACACTGAGGGCTCCCCAGGGGAGATAAGATCAAATAAAGAGGACCTTAGATCTCAGCTGGAATCACAGTCAAGTTCCTCCCTTGATTCCAGAGCTACCTTCTCCTCGCTCTCTCCTCCTTTTTGAGACAGAGTATAGCTCTGTAGCGATGGCTGTCCGGCTACTTTCTATGTAGCCTAGGCTGGCCTCAAACTTGCAGTAATTCTCTTACTTGAGCCTCTCAAGGGCTGAGATTACCGGCATGTACTATCATGCCTAGTTTTAATCATCATCTTCTAATTTTTTGAGTTGGGGAAACTGGAAGTGAGTGGTGCAAAGAGCCTTCTAAAGCGTGCACAGATGCCATTAATGCACCTTTCTCACAAGCAAAGAACTGAAGGACAGAAATACACTCTAGGAGTCAGTAAGTGAATACAAGACAGGTATCTTGGCTCTAAACATTGAGGTTGTAACCTTCAGATTCAGTGAGGTCAGGCATCAGAGTGGGAAGCATATGGGATCTGGATCTGGAGTTAGACCAACCTGGCTTCTAATCCCTGCTCCAGACCAAACTGTCTCATGAATCTGGAAAAGGCCCTTACCTCTTCAGCTCAGGTATTTCTTATCGGGAACTGGAAATGATGAGATACCCACCCCATAGGATACTTGGGAGAGTAAGAAACAGGGAGTGTCGTTCTTTTGGTCGTGTTAAGTTTACCTGGGGTCATATTAGACTTGTGAACATCATAAGAAGTTTTGCAAACATGAGAGAACTCTCCATGAAGAAGAACACAAGGAAGATACTTTTATCTCCAATCAACAGATGAGTAAGAAGGTGAGGGAGGAAGGGAAGGGTAAGGGAACTCTTCCCAAACTCCTTCATGCATCCAGTAATTAGTCTCCTATTAGTCAAATGTCACTTAAGCCTCTGCTTTATTTATGTGAACTGGTGTTGATCATTCAGCTAATGCCAGTTAGGCAGCATCATGCTGGTGGGGAATGAGGACCAACTACGTTTCTTTGGATAAGGAATTGCTCAGAGAAACTATGTAACTTTGCAGACAGTCCTGCAGCCAGTAAAGAGCCGCAGTGCAATTGCGACAAGGTGTAAGTAGCTCCCAGACATGCCCACGGGAGAAGGTTTGTCTCCTACATGGTAAGAGGCAAAGCCAAGGAAGACTCCAACTCTAGTCTTCTGGATCCTTACTTGACTCCCTTTTAACCCCACTGCATGGATTAGGCCTTTACATGAATAGGATTCTAATATCTGAACTAGCATTGGTTAAGGTAGAAGAAAAAACAAAGCCTGCTGAGCCCCAGGGCAGGAAATGCACTTTCTTGATTGAACTTGGGCAGTCTGCTCATTTCCGGGAAGATTATTCTGTCTGTAGGATAGATACCCACCTCCTCCACTCAGACTAATCCTATCTTCTGGTCAAAGTGGTTTAAAGATGGCTTAAGTAAGGAGACTTAAGGTTACAAGATAATTCACGGGAAGAGCTTCTAACTGTGGCAAGAGTGGACCTAGAATGCATGAAAAGGACATGTCTCATCCCACCATACCTTCAATCACAGGTCTACATGGGGCTGGAAAAGAGCAAATGGCCTGGAGCCAGAGAGACAGGGCTCAAATTTTTTCCCCTTCCAGTCAACCAGTTTGTGTGTCACCATATTCATCTAGAAAATGAGGATAATGATGCCTTTTTTTTTTTTTGCTCTTGCCATACACACATTATTAGTTGAGACTCAAAAGGTATAATGAATGATTCAACTGAATGGTATAATTCTGATATTCTTTTCTTAAGGAAAATTCACAGAGAGTAAAAAGAAAAATAAGGAGTGAAAACAGTTCTCAGTCTCTCCATCACAATCTAAAGAACAGAAGTGCGGAACCCAACAGATACAAACAATGAGGTCTTTAGGAAAATACAGTGTTCCCTGCTCAAGATGCACCTCTTGAACACAGTGTCAACAACAACAATAAAAACTGTGCTGTTTATATTACCTCCCACATGCCTTTTTATATAATCATTTTTAATCTCTGAAATTACAGTTATATTATTTCCCCTTCTCATCAAGTCCTTCTATATACACTCCTTTATTCTCTCTCAAATTCATGGCTTCTTTTTCTTTAATTATTGTTCCAAATATGTTTGTGTGAGAGTATATATGTATATATATATATTTCTAAATATATAAATACAACCAGTTCAGACTATTTAATATTACCTGTACCCATACCAGCAGTTCTCAGCCTGTGGGTCACAACCCTTTGGTGGTTGAACAACCCTTTCCCAGTCAATAAAAGGGCCTGATGATCACCTAAGACCACCAGAAAACACATATTAGAGTTCATAACAGGAAATTACAGTTATGAAGTAGCAATAAAAATTATTTTATGGTTGGAGGTCACTGCAACATGAGGAACTATGTTAAGGTTGAATGAAGCATTAGGAAGATTGAGAACTATTGATCTGTGTGATCTCAGGACTGATCCTGTGGTACTGGATAACCAACTGCAGTGTTACAATATTTGTGGTGTCTCTTGGACAGCCCTCCCCACAACTCAGAAGGGAGCTTCTTCAAAATGGAAGGCAGTTTCTCATGTGTGTTGTTTGTTTGTTTTTGACAGTCTATGGCTCTTGGGGTAGGCTCATTGTCAGCCTGGATGGGAAAATTTCATTTAAACTGTATACCACATGCAATTCTTATTTTTAATTCCCTGAGTTGACCCTGTCTCTTGCTTTCTGAATTTTGTTCAATGTTGTGACTGCAGCCTAAAGTATTTTGACTATTTCTCTGCCAGACTAACTATTTGCTTTTCAATGCTAATTTATATATATTATTCTTAAGAAAAGAATTGCTGATCCACCCCATCACCAACCTAGTCAAAAGAATCTTTTTGTATACCCGTTAATCCCATAGCCCATGTTGCAATGCTTGTTATATCTGTATCTTTGCATCCCATCCCTTTTCCAGCTTTTTCACCTTTGGATTCCCAGGGCTGGACACAGAAAAGGTGCTCAGTGGGTAATTATGTATGAGTAAATGAATAAATTAATGAATCTTACCTTCATAAAAATTATTTGAAGAAGATAGATAGGGCTAGAAGACACTGCAGAATGGTCCCACACAATCTCAACCTTAGAATGGGAGTCAAGGTTCAAAATTCAGTAACAGTATTGAAGGAACCTTGCCTATTGGAAACAGAACTGGATTAGCCCTTTGATTGGTCCATGGGTATTCTTTCTCCCCAAGTCTGTGGTCTTCAGAAAGCCTCAAGATGGTGTTGTACATGCACAGAGATTTGTACTAGCATGCGAATACACTGAGGATAATCAAGGTTATTAATAGAAAGAACATGAAGGTTTTCCTTGATACAATTCCCCTGAATTTACCATCCGTAACAATCACCAGATCGCATCAGTTTTACACTTGAGAAGTTTCTTTATTTCCATCTCTATTTCCAATCTTGCTGTTGTTGAGAAGATCCCTCAGTCTTAATACCAGACCTTGAAGATTCTTATGAATTCCAATATATCCCTTACACGACTTGGAGCACATTCCCATGGCTTCACATCTATCCTCCAATGGTTTACAGCAGAGCCTTGTGCATGAACATCCTAGTGATTCCCAGCGGTCTTGGAGATCTACACTAATTCTTAAGCGTGGGCCACAACGCCCTCCATTGTATGCCGTTGACCTGCACTCTAGCTTTTATTTTCTTATTATTCCCAGGCTCATGACTTCTATTACAGTAGCCTTGAACCATGTGGCTTTCTCGGTCTACATCAAGATATTTCAGTTCAATCAACCTATAGTCACGTCATTCCCCATATAAGGCAAGACTTTGTCTCTTTTTTCGCCCTCTGTTTTTCTTGATTAATTTTTATTCATCCTTCTACTGATAAAGTTCTTGAGATGAGGCAAGAGCTCACAAAGGCATACTCAACAGACCCAACGCTGATCTTAATTGATCTTTAGTAAGTGGGTGTTGAATCAGACTATTTGGAGTTGAGATGGGAGTTTTAATTCTTTCCTCTTGGTATCTCTGTGGTTTATGCTCAACACTTCTCAATTTTAGACTCCAGTGGGTACAGGCTTAGTGTTTTCTGATGTCAGTTGGAAATAGAATGAATAAAGAAACATGCTGCAAAATTCTCAGGTAACAGTTTCTGCATCAATTTCCCCAGAACAACCTAACTCCCTCATAACATGGTATAGTATATGATGTGTGATAACTGATTGTTATTTTATTATAAGGATAATTTTGGGCTACTTGGAAACCTTTAAATGACCTTTGCCATCAAGATAGGGTGTGTGAAGAGACCAAACCATGTTACCTTTTAGTTGTTGCTATGAAAGCCAAATGAAGAGATGCTGAAAAGTAGAACAAAAGACAATAGTGTTTTATACATTGTGTGTATGTGTGTTGTGTGTTTATAATGCTAATGCAGGAGAGCTAGAGGAAAGGGGAGGGCCTGGCATTTTATCAATCAGAAAGATGATTGTCAAAGGTGGATGGACAGTTCTATACACAGTCTCCCATGGCTGTCACTACATAAAGATACTTGACTAGAATAAACCCTGAAGCATGGCCTTCTGCCTCACTATTTAGTCCCTGTCTGTTTTCTCAGCCCCCATAGATGACAGGAAATTAATTGCTTTACTGCCGGTATGTCACAGACTCTTCCATTTCTTACCTGTCTTCATTCCTGCAGTAACCATGTGGAGGAGCGTGTACTTGCCCTTATTGCATGGACAAGAGGGTAGGCAGGCTCTTGACTATGGAGCCAGAATACTCAGATTTCACCATCTGCCCTCTTCTCACTATGCTCCAAACTGTGTGCCTCAGTTTCTCCATTTGTCGGCAGTAGCATCCCTTCCTCACCTTGTGAGGAGTGAGTTGAAGCATGCCTACTGAGTCATACATGATACCCATCAAGCCAATGGCCACTCTGTTATTAAGTTTGCCTGGGAACACAGTTGGGAAAGAAAGAATCTTGAGTCTGTGGACGGTATATACCTCCCGCCTTGGTCAGGAGTGCTCAGCAGCAGATGAAAAGGTAGCAAGACACAGGCCTTGCCACTGTTGAGATGGGTTGACTGATGGGATCTTTTCTCATATATTACAGCCTGACTGCAGTTTCCCCTCCCACCTCCCTCCAAGTCCCTCCCGCTCACCCCTATTAGCTCCACTGCTGTTTCTTTTCAGAAAAGGGCAGGCCTCCCACAGATATCAACCAAACATGGCCTAGCAAGTTGCAGTAACACTACGCACCTCTCCTGGTATTAAGGCCGGATGGGGGCAATCCAGTGGGAGGGAAAGAATCCAAAAATCAGGCAAAAAGAGGCACCCTCTTTCCCTCTGTTAGGAGTCCCACAAGAAGAACCAAGCTACACAATCATAACGTATATGCAGAGAGTATAGGTCAGACCCATGCAGGCTCCCTGGTTGTCTGTTCAGTCTCTGTGAGTCCGTATGAGCCCAGGTTAGTTGATTCTATAGGTTTTCTTATGGTGCCCCTAGATGTTCTGGCTCCTTCCTCCTCATCTTTAGCAGAACTCCCTGAGCTCCACCATGTTTGGCCGTGGGGCTCTGCATCTGTTTCCATCTGTTGCTGGATGAAGTACGGATGCTCTCCACATGGACTGCCTTTCTCATTCCAGAGTTAGGTCCTTCTGCCTACTGTGTTGACCTGATTCAGATGCTGGCCGCATCTTAAAGTGTCGAAGAAAGAAGTGGCAGCAAGCCACGGAGGGCCAGAGAACAGTCTGTCCTAGCATGGAGGAGGCAGCTGGGCCTGTGGGCATGAAGAAGGGGATTGGGTCTGACAATACCACAGATGGCTTTCATGTCTCTCTTGGAATGTCTAAGACTATAGAAGGGTCTCTCTGGCATCTGTAGGGTTGTGGGGTCTGATGGGCACCTTGTTTGAAGAAATGCTGCACTCAGGGGCAAAGAAAGAAGATAATCATATCAAACTCTTTATTAACTGTATGTATTATGTGTTCATGCGTGTATGGATGCAACTGTGCTTACACACATGTGTGTGCATATGTGTGTATGCCAGAGGCCAGTTGCTACCAGGATACCATCCACCTTGTTATTTGGAGTCAGGGTCTCTCAGTAAGACCTGGAACTTGATTATTTAGCTAGGTTGACTGGCCAGTGAGCTTCAGGGACCCTCCTGGATCTGCCCCTGCAGATCTTGGGCTGCATAAACATCATCACACTCAGCCTTTTCACTTGGCTGCTGAGGATCAAACACAGGTCCTTTACCAACTAAGCTATCTCTCCAGTGACAAATTACACTTTTTTAAAAAAAGTGACTTTAGGAAGGTATGGTGGCACAGACCTGTTATCCAGCAGTTGGATGAGGCAGGAGGATCATGAGTTCAAGGTCAGCCTGGGCTGCACAGCAAAACTCTGTGTCAAATTATACCCCTCCCTACAAAAACAACAAAAGGAAGTGAGTGTACTGTTGGGGTGAGTGAATGTCACTAGAGCCTGGCTCCCACTCCAAATTCAGCCAGCTTATTTCTACCTTTCTCTAGATCTTGGGTTCTTAACCCTAATGAAAACAGTGACAGGAACAAATGGCTCTGATGGCCTCCAGCTCTTCTCTAAGTTTTCTTAGTATAAACATACATGACTCCTAATGTTTGCATGTTTTGTGGGCCCTGCTCCTTTTGGGGTGTCTCCTGGAAGAGCCCATGGTCTGGTGCCAACAGGCCTCCCAAGAGATGCTCTGGTGATCTCCGGGTTACAGCTCCTTGTCCTCGCCATCTGGGTGGATGACAGCTAGAGTGCTCTTCAGAGGAGCCCATATTATTAATAACAGACTCGTGTTTGCTCAGGGTTTTAGGGCTTAAGATGTCATTAATATTATCAGTCAGTCACACAGCTGGGGTGAGGCAGAACAAAGCTGGTTCTGACTTCAAAGTCTATGTATTTAACAGTTCCAAGGTACCTATGTCTTCAAACGGTCTCCTTAGGATGAAATTGGGATTAACCAATGTTCGTTAAACAACTCAACAAATGGTATTCAGGTTTGATCTAAGGAGAAAACACAGCCCCTGTTTCCAATTCAGTTGCTCAGTTTCTCTTTCATCACATGTTTATTGAATATCTACTGTATGTTAAATGTGAGTTTGGATGATGTGGTTGGAAATTAGAATCAAACACAGCAGATACTCTCAAAGGAATTTGAAACACAGAGGCAACCAGATATGTACAGGTTGTAGATGGTTGGTCTTGGTTGTCAACTTGACTGGGTTAAAATATGCCTAGGATGGGTGAAACACCTCCCTGTGTGTCTGTGGGGGTGCTTCCAGAGAGGATTGACATGTAGGATAGAGACAGACATACTTTCTATTGACTCTTTTCCTCTTGAGAACTCTGACGCAAGGATCCATATTTGTTTGGTGCAATTTGGTAAGTCCTGGACTAATGTGGTGGGATGCAGTAGGCAATGATGGACTAAACTTGGGTTTCAAATGCTGGTTCTCAATCTCCATTTTGCTGCTAACTATTTAGAAGTCCTTGGATATGCTACCAGTTGCTGTGAACTATATCACAGTAATAATAACATCACATAGGATCCCTGATGAAGTTTAAATGATAGGGTGCAAATAAAGTACCTGGACAGTGCTTATCACAGATGGGCAATTAATACCTATCATTATCATCACCATTATCGTCACCATCACCATCATCATCAATTATCATCACCAGTCATCAGCACAGAAGTCTAACTCTATTTTTTCATTTGTTTTCTTTTTCTTTCTCTTTCTTTCTTTCTTTCTTTCTTTCTTTCTTTCTTTCTTTCTTTCTTTCTTTCTTTCTTTCTTTCTTTTTGAGACAGGGTCTCACTTTGTAGTCTGAGCTACAAAGAAGTGAGGACAATTTGATTCCAGCCTGGCCAAGGTCTAAGGAGGTACCATGTGAACTTAGCCTTAAAGGTCTTTCTTGGTTTAAGGTGTTAGGGTTAGGGCTAAGCAATGGGCAATACTGGAGAAGAAAATTGTGTAAGTAAAACTCAGAACTATCAAAGGGTTGGCAATTTGGGCAGCTGCTGATGAGGTCAGACAGAGTAGAAAATGATGGCGGATTGTAGTGAAAGGTGAATTGAGGTTGTAAATTGCAAAAGACTTTGGGTGCTATGTTAAGGCATTCAGTTATAATTCTGTAGTAAAGGGTGGGTCCTGTAAATCTGTAGAGTGTGCCGTGAAGTGGCAATTCCATTGGCAATGTTGAAGATAGTTAAGGTTGGAGGCAAAGAACTGGGCTATCAGGCCATGGTAAAGGTGAAGCTGAGAGAAGACAAAGGTACATAGTAGGATAGGGCTGAAAAAAATCGAGAGGAGCTTCAGGAGGTGTTAGAGAATACTTTGTGAAAGAAGGATGCTGATGAGGGGGTAGATAAGATGTTTGGACTATATACTTGTGTTCCTGGTAGGGGCATTAATCAAGAAAGATAGAAAAAAGTCCAAAATTAGTCAGGTTAGGTGGTTTGTAAAGAGAGTTAGAACCAGATGTGGTGGTGCATGCCTGGACCCAGCACTCAGGAGGCTGAAGCAGGAAGATCACCATGAGTTTGAGGCTCTAGATAACAGGGAGTTCAAGGTCAGCCCAGATGACAAAGTATGATCCTGTCTCAAACAACAAACTAACAAATAAACAGAACAAGGTTGGATTTCAACTTTGGACACTTTGTTGATGTGAAGTTCTCAAGGTAGTTGGTTTTGTGGTGTGAAACTCAGAGGTGATGTCTGGCTTAGAGCAGAGATTTTGGTACTGGGCATTGAGATGACAGTTTCTCCTGTGAGGGACTCAGAATTTGGATGGAGATATATCTCCAGTTAGTAGGAACTAACACTGAGCATGCTCAAAGCTGCTCCTGGGTTCCAGCACCTAGTGTGTACTCATTTATAGTGTTTGCTATTAAAGGGTAGGAGTAAGTCAACAACAGGACCCCAGGACCTTTGACAACGTATCTTAAAATGTGGTATTTCAGAGAGTGACTTAAACTAGGCCACGTGAGACACTCAATTCCACTGAAGTTTCCTCCATAGCCTCATTTCTGATGTGAGGCGTGTGCCTCCTTTCTGTCACTGTAGCAAACACTCAAGATCATCAGCTTAGAAAAATGAGTTACCCTGGCTCACAGTTTTGGAGGATCCCACTGCTTTGGGGTCACGGTGAAGCAGAACATCATATCAGGGAGCTTACATGGAGCAAGGCCGCTCACCTCATACCTGAGGCATGCACGAGGAGGAAGAGGTTCAGAGCCACATAGTCCTCTTCATCTGAAGACTTCCAATAGGCTCCTCTTGGTAAAGTGGTCCCTTCTGGGAGCATCCTTCAATGTGTGACCTTTAGGAGTCACTTAACATCTCAACTGTAGTGGTTGGATATAGATTGGCTTATTTTCCATTCTGGGCCCCTTTTTCTTCCTTTTGTAGGGGTTGTAAGTAGACCTTCCATCTCTTTCAGCTTTGTCTTTGGCTATTGATTCCCCTAACTTCAACCACCTTTTCGTTTACCATTTTTGCTTTTATTTTTCTGAGACAGGGTCTCATGTAGCCCAGGCTGGCTCTGAATTTCCCTGTGTAGCTTAGGATGATCTTGAACTTCAGACACTGTTGCCTCCTCTGCCTTCTGAGAGCTAGGATTGCAGATGTGCCATTACGCCTGGTCTTTTTACATTTCTGGGGATTAGCCCCAGGGTTTTGTGCCTAGTAGGCAAGTCCTTGACCAAGTTAGCAACATCCCCGGCCTTGGCTTATAATTCAAAATCACCATTATTACCAACAAAGAAACAATAGTGAAAACTGGCATCAAACCAGTTTAAGGCATTAAACAAAGCCTTTGTGTCAGCTAAGGAGAGGAAGTACTTGGCTAGCAAGCCACACAGTGTGTGTGCTCACACCAGTAACCCCACAAACTCACGAGGGATGCTTGAGACCAACATGACCAGGGCTGTGACATCAAGGCTAGGAGACAGAAATGTTTACACTGCATCACAATCATACAGGGCTACTGTCATATATGTATTCTATGGTGAACTAAAGTACTTGGTGGACCTTCAGCAGTAGACCTTAGGGAATGGACACCTATGTGTTCGGCTTGCCATCACCCATGGAAGTGGGACATCCATCTTCTGTACCTATCAAGAGAGGTATGCAGCCATGAAACTCGGGAGAAGAAAGAAAATAATTTTGATCCTCACATCAAAATATGCAACTCATTTAAATATCCCACCACCTGTGGAGAATCAACGCGCCTTCACCAAGACCCACAGCTAAAAGCCCTCCATAGAGTCCATATCCAACTCCTCAAGGCCAAGTGGCTTTTTAGTGTCAGTTCCCTTATCTTTACAATGATTATCAAATTCTGGCCATGAGCTGTTACATGGATTTGAAAGAGATAAAGGATGCAAGTGCAGTTTGTCAACTGTAAGGCAGTAGACATGACTTAGTCAGGTTTTAACTCTGGGGCAGATAAGATAATGGCTCCCTTTTTTTAGGATTTCAGATGTGGGGAAAGGGATTCTTCTTCTGGCCACTGCAAATTGTCTCTGAATCCTCTCCATAAATCACTCAGCACTTTGAACCTCTTCTGATGGGGTGTGATCTCTAGACAGTGATCTGCCACTGAACAGGAGGCCCATCATTTGCTAGCAGGGGTTATCAAGCGGTGGCTGTGCTTTGGTTCCCGCTCCTTCAGACAGGACTTTCAGATTCAGTAGCGGGGGAGTCACTATTATCTCCAGAACTGATAGGGTCATCTACTCCGTGCTCTGTATTACGTGTTTCAGAATATTCTTCAATTTGCCTTAGAACTCCTGGAATGTCCAGAAGCCCAGCTGGAATCTGGTTTAGATGAGCAAGGGGGTATGAATAATATTTCCTTTTTTTTTCCCCAGCGTATGCAATCCTTTGAATATAGAATGAATGTCTGTAAGGGCTTCAAACTTCACTAGTGACCAGGGATGCTGTGATGAAGAAAACAGAAATTAAATTATAAATACAGCCACATGCTGCATGGAAAGACTTTAGTTCACCATAGACTGCACATATGACAGTAGCCTTATATGATTGTGATGCTATGTAAACATTTCTGTCTCTTACGCCTGATGTCATAGCCCTGGTCATGTCAGCACTGAGCACCCCTCGTGAGTTTGTGGGGGTGCTGGTGTAAGCACACATGCCGTGCGGCTCACTAGCAGAGTATGCAAACAGAGATAGTATGTGATGCTTCATAATATGCACAGATGACTACATGCCTCATCAAAGTATTTGCTGTATTATTCTCTCAAACAACATTTTAGAGTGTACTGCCAGTTATTAAAAAAAAATTGTTGGGACTGGAGAGATGGCTTAGCAGTTAAGAGTGCTTGCTGTGCTTGCACAGGACCTGAGTTCAGTTCCCAGCACCCACGTCAGATCCCTTGTAACTGTCCGTGACTCCAGCTCTGAGGAGAGTCAGTGCCTTTTCTGGTTTCTGTAACAGACTGATCATCTCATGGCTACTGTTTCCCTCAACAGTATCAAAGGCTGTGTGGGGTGATTGACCTAACAGGTGTGTCTCCCATGCAGGCTGTGGGCCACATGTGCTCCAGGGATAGCTGTCAACACAAAACTGCAAATTTATTTAAAGCATTGTGGGAATATTTGTGTAACTTGATGATGTTTCTCCACCTCCTCTTTTCCTCATCTTTTAAAAATAGAGGGTATTATGCATCTCAGGCTGGGTTTAGCCTTTGCTTGTAGCCAAAGACAACCTTGAGCTATTTTTTTAAAAATATTTATTTTGTTCTGTGTGTACGGGTGTTTTGCCCGTATGTATATCTATGCACCATGTACATGTAGTTCCTATGGAAGCCTGCCCGAGCATGCTGGCTTCCCTGAAACTCTAGGTATAGACTGTTGTTAGTCACCATGTGGGTGCTAGGGACTGAACCCTAGTCCTCTGCAAGAGCAACACCCACTTTTTTGAGCCATCTCTTCTGCCCCCAACGTGAACTTTTGATTCTCCTACCTCTACCTCCCAAGCACTGGAATTACAGGGACGTACCACTATGCCGGGTTCATGGGACTCAGGATTTCTTCTTATATGCCAGGCAAACACTCTATTAACTGAGAAACATCCCTGTTAGGTTTTTTTTTTTTTTTTTGACTTTGTAGTTCTTGAGTATGCAACTTTGAAGGTGGCAACATTGTGCCATAAAGTCAAAAGATTGGACACAGACAAACCTGGATTTCTGACAAGTACATTCTCTGATGGCCATACAACAATGAAAACAAACAAACATATAACAGTGCGGTTCTCCTTCCTCCCAACGACCTATGACAGCACCTGCTACAGACTCTGATGTATTCTAGGAAGAAAAAGCAGAAAGTTGCAACAGCATGGAGTAGAGGGGACCCCCATTTGTTCCCCCACTCCCAAGAATGGGGTTTGAAGGATAGTGGCACTTAGGTGTCCCAGAAAAAGGCGATAGCATGTGCAAAGGCCCTGGAAGCAGTGGCAGGATCAGGAGCCTTCTGCGTAGCTTGAACCCAGAGCCAGGAAGGTGAGCGCTCGGCCCAGGAAGAATCCCGCTCTTTATCCTGCACCAATGGGAAGCCTTTGAGAGGTTTTAGGCAAGGGGAGTGACAAGCCCACATGTGTGTCTTAAGGTCACTCAGTCTCTAGCGTGGAGAATGGATTGGAGCTGGGGTGAATACGGAAGGAGAGAACACGGTTAGAAGGATAAGCTCAGCGATCTCTGAACTCCCGGCCTCTCCAGCAGCCAGCTCAGAGCCCTTCCACCGCTGGACCCCACCCTCAGTTAGCAGCTGGGTCTTGGATGAATTTCTTAGGCTTCCTGTTACCATAGGGTTTGAGATCTGTAAAGTGGGGAAGACTATTCCCCTTGCCTGGCTAATTTTGTTTCCTTCACTGAATATGCTCGTAACCGTTAGGAGTCTTTTATGGCATGGGCTGGAAGGAGCGGTAAAAGCCAGTGACTCTGGGGCCTTTGTCGAAAGCGGGGGCCCATCCCCACTGGCTCCCTTATTCACATTGCGCAGATTTTCAAAGTGTCTTCAGATGTTGGGTTGACTTCTGTACCTTGGCTACAGAGAAACAACAGCAGCTAGATATTACAGGTGAGAGGTCACACGTCCAACTGCTCCCGTCATCAGGAATGAGTTCAGTCAGTGCCCTGTCTTGTGCCAAGCCTCACTGGCCTCTTCTTTAGTTCCTATGAATTGGGGCTTTGCATCTTCAGTCCTGTCCATAGTTGCTTCTGTGGATCAGACTCTGAGGCAGCACAGACCTGTTTCCTGTCCTCAGGAGTCCACCTGTCTCATTCCAGTTCTCACACTGTGGGGGCTGGAGAGCTGGCTCAGTGGTCAAGAGCACTTGCTGATCTCGAAGCAGACTGTTCGGTTCCCAGTATCTGCCTCGGACTTAGCACCGCCATCGATAATGACTTAAAAAGGGAGAGTTGACTTGGGAATCTGGAAATGTTGCTTCTGCTGCCAGTTCTGATCCAAAGAGTCTAGAATGTAGGTAGGACTCCTCCGCTGACCTTGATAAGCCTCAGTTTCTGGGTCAGATGAAGGGCAGTGAGAAGTTTCAGGACACCCCCAAAGAAGTGCTGTAATTCTATAATGTTTCCCTCAAAACCTGGATCCCTGGACCCTCATTTTGGACCGCCTTTCCAAGTTCTCTGTATGGTTTCCTTTTTCTCTTTTTACTTTAAAAGAATCAAAATACCTTTGGCTTTCAGTCCTCTTTACTAAATACTTACAATAGTCTCAGTAGGTACTAAAATGGTTGACACACCCAATAGGGAGAGGTGGGTTCTGTCACTAGATGAGGGGCTGTGTCCCATTTAAAGGAGACAACATGTTCCCAATGCCAGAAATCACTACTTTACAAAAACAAAAACAAACAAACAAAAAAACCGGAGCTAGGTCCATCTAGCCTTCTGATACTGTGACACAATGTTGTCAAATGTAAAGTTCATGCTTGAGAACCATGTACCAGGGTCCCAAAAGAGACTCAACATGTCAAGCAACTTTATAATTATCTGTCAGATTGCATTCATGGTATCAGCCTTGCTAGCCACACATCTTGGGTTGGAAGAGGACCTTTAAACGCACCCTTCTCTTTCTAATCACAGGAGCTGTCTCTCTGTCTTCTAATCAACACTTTCATCTTTTTATTTGCTTTATGCAAATTTAAGTCCACAAGACCCCGTTCTGCCTCAACTCTTGCTGAAAACAACACATCATAGTGTCCTATGGACCCCTATTCATTTCCTTCAGCCTATTATTCACTGAACATTTCTGACACCATTTACTGTTCACAGGGTGGGACAAGGCAAAAAGGGGCCCGAGTGCATGCTTCTGAGATCCCCTTCTGTGCCTGCTCCCTCTCAGGCTGAAATCTTAGCACCTATGTAGCCATCTCCACCAGCCCTTCAACCAACAATCACCAAATCCTCTCCAGACGTCTGACAAACAAGGTCTACATTCTTTTGCCCTGATGCCCCTCAAGCATGGGCCTCAGCAAGGTCCTCCAAAGCCGGCCTTCCAGAGGCCGCTGTTGCTATCTTCCATCCCTCTTGGCCAAATGGTGCCGGAATTCAATTAGAAATGGCTCTTTTTTGTGTTTGGGTCTGGGGAAACTCAACAGCTCTCGCCTAGGGCAGCGCTTAACACAAAGTGGCTTACCACAACCACAATTTGTCCCTGCTTTTCCACGGAGTGGTAGTGTTTAGTGTCCTTTGCCTGGCATCTGGACTGGCCTCAGAGACTTGCTTAACCAGTAGTCTAAGCTGCAAATGGTGTCACAAGAGTTTTAAGACTGTCAGAAGACGCCTTGTGGCCACCGCCTGAGCCTCTAGAGACACTTTCTCTCAGAGCCAAAGCTACCAAGTGTGTCTAGCTGTCCTGAAGCCATTATGTTGTGAGAAAACCCAAAGTGTGTATGTGTGTGTTAGTGCATGTATGTGTGTGAGCCAGTGTGTATGTGTGTGCGAGAGAGACTCTGGTTAGCATGTTGGTTGAGCTGGCTTACATCCAGGCGCTAAATTGTCGTTTTGTGAGCTAATCTGCTATCGCTTAGCTGTCACAATGAATGTGGTGGGTGAACACTCTTAACTTACAGAACCTCAAGCAAAGTTACATGGCTTAAAAGACTTGATTTTGAGGTTGCTCGTTGTAAACTAATATGTAACCAGAAGAGTGTTCTCCAACTGTTGATTGGATGAATAAAAGATTCCTTTTTGTTTGTTTGTTTGTTTGCTGTGGAGTTCAAGTGGTATCTCTGCCCTATTCAGTTGCTCTCCCTATTGCTTGGGAAAGAAGGTTTGGGCCTTGTAGCTGGCATTCACAGTCCTCCCTCATCTGGCTTCTGCTTTTGAGACTTTATTGCTTGCTCTCTCGGCATGAATCCAGCCTATGCTAAAGTTTGAGCTATTTCCCAAACACACAAATATTTCTCCAACACCATTCCTTTACTTTATGCACTCTGTGCTCTCAGCCCAAATGCCCCTTTCTCTCCCAACCTTATTCAGCGGGTTGACATTCAACTTGCTCATTGAGTCTTTTGTCAAACACCTTCCCTGGCTGCCCAGTCCTGCTGGACACTGTCCTCTCTCTCTCTCTGGCCTTCTCATTTGATGGTTTAAAACCTTTTTCACTGCATTGAGTCCCACCCATTTCTCACCCCCTATTGCACGGCCATCTCCTTGTGTGGGATGGGAAAAGGGGGGAGCACTGATATGCAGACGGAGACACAATTCACCTGCACTGAGACTGACCTGGCTCTGGAGCAGCACACGCCGCTTTCCAAGCCAGCTGTTCAAGTCTTTGAAGGACAGAGACCTCCAGGAGAGGCATGAGGTGTGGTGATGGCTTGGGTTTTGAATCCTAATTGTGTCACTTACTGTGTGGCTTTGGGCAAGATCTTTAAACTCTCTGAGATCTAGTTTCCTTACTTGGAAACGAGAGAGGCCTCAGATGAGAACAGGTCTGAAGGATCTAGCTTGGTGCTTGGTGTGTGGGTGCAACAGATTGGCCAGTCAGTTTGAGGAGTGCCTGGGATGGTGTCAATTCAGAACTCTTTCCCACCAATAAGGTTTTTTGTTTTTTGTTTTTGTTTTTGTTTTTTAAAGAATAAGGAAAGGGAAAGAAGAAAGGGGCGTGGGGAGGTGAGAGAGAATGGTCAAGAGGAGAGAGGTAGAGGTAGGGGGTTAGGAGTAGGGATAGGGGTATGATAGGGATACAGGGATATGGAGGAGGGGAGGACAGAGAGAGAGAGAGAGAGAGAGAGAGAGAGAGAGAGAGAGAGAGGCCAAAGCCAAGAGTATCAGTCTATGTGATGTCAGCAAGCGGCTGCTGAGGGCCGCTCTGTCTTCCCATCAGCCAATTGAGCGGTGAGCACTGGAACCTAAGCTCTCCTCCAGCCCTAACATTCCAAGGGCATTAAAGAAAAAGGATGAATCACCCCCTTCAAAAATACCAATATGGGCCGGGCCCTCCCCCTTCTGTCCCCTTCTAGCACGGCTAAGAGCTCTTAATACGCAGCCAGCTTCCTCCTGCAGCTGCCACCAAGCTTCAAGCCCCTTTCCCAGGAGTCTCAGAAGCAAGACTGATAATGGACCTCCGGCTTCTGTGTCTCAACAGGGAGCCAGATCTCGTTCCCAGACTCTGGGGGCCGTGTGGGGGCCTTCCGTGGACATTCGACCTCGGTTTCCCTGAGCGTGGAGAGGGGGCCGGGTGTTGAAAGGGTGGCAGGAAATCAGGGGAGAAATTGAAAAGAGAGAGGGAACCCTCACAACCCTGAGGGGAGGGAAGGTTGTCCTGACCTTCTCTCTGCACCCTGACTGGTACTGGGTTTGGCAAAGGCTACGTGTCTGTAATCGTTATAAATCTCCATGGGGGTGGGGAGGGGTGGGGGAGACACCGTCCCCCAGCAGATGCAATTAGTTCATAGACAGAGGCCGCCACAGTTTTTCTCCTCCTAGGAGACAGGCGCTCGGTGACGGCGGGGATGGTGCCTCCCAGCTTACAGCCCTCTCCCTTAGTATTATAAGTATTCTCGCCACTAAGCCGGTTCCAGGACCAGCGCCTCCTGCCTTCTTCCGCCGGGACCGCCGGCCCGCGTCCTGCAGGGTCCTCCGTGCGCGCGCGGAGCCGCCCCGGGGCCAGCCCTCCAGGTCCGTCAGTGCGGTGGTCTGCGGCCCGTCACGTCTGCAGCGCGGGTCCTCCCAGCTCACCCCGGCTCCCGGCTCTGAAAGCCGAGAAGCTCGCCGGCTGCGAACGAGCTGGGTTTTCCAAGTGGGCAGGGGTGGGGAGGAGGGGCGCGGGCGGGCGGGCGGGCGGGCCTGCGGCGGGAGGAGGAGGGGGCGTCGCGGAGGGAAGACCTCGCATTGTAATCCAATGACATGACCGACGTGGGGGTGGGGGCGCTGGCCTCCGCGCGCTCTCCGAGTTTTGGCTGCCCGCCCAGCTGGGAATAACTCTCTTCGCATAATTCGCGTGTTTACCAGGCATGAAAATTCTTGCTTTGGGCTCCCCCCCCCTCCGCCCCGCTCCCCGACCCAAGCCCCCTCCTCGTCCCTCCTCCCCAACCTCCTCCGCCCCTCGCAAGTGAAACTCTGTCTACAAAAATATTGGCCCGGGGCACAGAAAGTTTTGCATAAATTCATAAGTGATGAATGGCCGATTTTTTAACGTTATTTGGGCATTTGTCAGAACTTAACAAATATACATGGGGACGGGCGGTTCATAAACTTAAACATCTCAATATCCTCTTTCTTCTGGAAATAAATTACGTTTGTTTGCCCGGCTCGGAGTCTTAAGGTAGCCGACATTAGGAATATTTTAAAAGCCATCATCCATCGAGCATGTCTCCCAGGCGCCAGAAAGATTAAATGAAAGAATCATAAGATGGAGGTCTTTAACTTTTAATCCTTTTACAATGAAGCCTCAGATAGTCGCGGGGGCAGGGTGCCCTCTCTGGGGGGAATAATGCCGTTATTCCTCGGCTCCCAGTTAATGAATACCCTAACGTCTGTCCCACGGCTGACGGAGGCAGCGCCGGGGAGGGGGCTCCGGCTCCGGGGCCAGGCTATTGAAATGAGGAGCCACCGAGGCTGCGTCGGGAGGGAAGAAAGCGCCGAGCTGGAGGGACAGGGAGGGCGGGGCCCGGGGCTTTGAGACAGAGCCGGGGGACCCGGCGCAGGTTTGAAATAATTAGCATAGATTCGCTGCAACTCTGGAGTGTGGGGCGTGTGTGTGTGTGTGTGGGGGGGGGAGAGCTGGGGGTGGGGGAGGGAAAGCTGGGGGGGGCGAGGCGGAGGATAGGAGGCCGGGAGGGAGACGCGACGAGGTGGCAAGGGGGTGGGAAAGCAAGAGAGTGGGACTGTGGCGTCCAAGATAAATAAAAGGATCGGGGAGCGGTGTCAGGGAGCCGGCCCACGTGGAGCTGTGCGGGGTGGCCGCCACCGGGGGTTGAGGTGGAGGGATGCACGAGAGTCCGGAGCCGGTCCCTAGAAGTTGGAATTTTAAGGGGTGGGGTGCAGTGATGTTTGCCCGAACCCTCTAAGGGGTCACTTTGCCTCGATCTGACCCGAAAGCGCAAAATCCCATTCTGGTTTTCCCCTCCCTTCTCAACTCCCCCCCACCCCCCCGCGGAGAGGGGTAAGTGTCCAGGGAGGGGTCTCATCTCTCTCCTCGCCTGCAGGTCCCAGGGTTGTGATTTGTACCCGGTTTCACACCCCTCTGAAATTTGGGACCTCAGTCTTCCTTAGTTCCCGGAGGAGGCCCAGGTGAGTGTCAGGTATCTAAATTCTCTCTCCCTAGTCAGTCGCGGGCCCGCAGGATCCCTGAGGTTGTAGGTAGTTGAATCCAAGGGGTCGCTTCAGCCCCAACCCCTGTAGTTTCCGGGCACGCAAAGGGTTAACAGGGGCTGGGTACGGCGGTGGGGGTGCAAGGAGGGTGGGCGCGCTCTGATCCCCCCCACCCCTCGGGGGGTCAAGTTTCAGCGGCACTCCGCCCCCAGGGAAGGTGTGAAAGACGCGTGTCCCCATTGTGAAGGGCCTGTCAGGCCGGACAAAGCGGCCGTCCCCCTCCCTTCCCCCCCTCATCGGCCCAGCCCGGGGTCAGCTCCAGGGGGCCGGCTGGGTGTCGAGGTCACTACAGGCCTGAGCTTCGGTGTCACGGGGGAGGGTACCCTGCGAGGCTGGGTAGAAGCCACGTGATACTTAAAAAGATGGGGTTGGAGAATACACCCCCCCCCATACACACACATACACATGCACGCTGAACATTTTGCAGTCACCTTCGCCACCCCATAGGAGAGGAGTCCGAACGGACGGGCTTGTCTCCCAATAGGCGTGGTAAGCGCGGCGACACCCCCCCTCTACCCCCCATCAATCACCGACGCAGTGAATCAGTGTCGAGCCCAGTCGGTTTTAGTGGTTTTCTTTAATCCTGTTCTGCACTTCTTCCTTATTTACTACACGGGATATTATAAAGAATAAATAGCAGATACTCTTAATTTACAATGATTAGTCATTCCATTTGTTCTCTATATTTACAATAACTGTAAAATAACATTGAACTCTATAGCTTCTTCGAGGTCTAAGGAAAAATCAAAACACTTTCCGAAGAATGGAAAATAGCTTTTTTTTAAAAGTCCTTCTACAAACGTTCCCCCTCTCTTTGTACTTTTAAGAAAAAATAACTTTCCCCCCCTGCTTCGCCATGCGAAGGACACTGGGATATAAATAGCAGGTTAACATTATTACCAACAACCAGAATAAGTCTCTCTTTTCTCTGCTCTTTTTTTTTTCCTTAGCTTGCTTTTTTTTTAAATACAGTAGAAGCCGGTAACTTTTGACGTATAATACTGACCTTTTAATAAGTAAATTAAAACTGGGACCGTATATATACACACATATACATTCCTACACAGTTAAACAGTGCATTACATGAACCAGAAAGCCAGGTCTCTGTAGCCAAGAAGAAGAAGGAAAAAAAAGTTCATTGAAAACCCTCGCTAGAGGGTGGTGGAACTGGTTGGAGGCGGTGTGGGGGGCGTTGGTTGGGATCCGTCAAGTGTCTGGGCGCGGGCAGGGGTCCCCTGAGTTCTAGCAGGAACACTTACACTCGGAAATGATGGGGTACTGGATGGGAATCCAGCCGCAGCGCTGCCCCCCGCGCCGCTGACAGCGCCACCGTAGCACGGTGAGGTGCACGGACTTGGACGGCTTACACACCATGCCCTCGGGCACGGAGCAGGAGCGCTTGCTGAAGCAGCTGCCCACCTTCACGTAGCGTGGCCAAAAGCGGCTGCCCAGGTCGTTCCACGCGTACAACACCGGGCAGAAGGTCTGTGACCACAGCCACATCTGTAACTTCCTCCTCAGCTTCTTGCTCAGGCGCTGCTTCTTGCCTTGGGCCAAGCCCTCGGAGAACTCCAGCCCTTTGATCTCGCTCGGCATGGCCCCCGACGGCCGCTGCCGCAGCAGCTGGTCCAGCTCCGCCAGGTCCTCGGCACCCCCGGCCGGTCCCCCGCCCCCTCCGGGTCGGTCCTCCGGGGGCGAAGTGGCCATGAAGCCCGGGTCGTAGTGGCCCCCGAGCAGCGACCGCAGCAGCGTCTCGTTCAGATCCTTCTCCTTAGGGTCAAAGATAGGGTCCGGGTGTTCGATGAGGTCCACTAGGGGCAGGTTGTCGCTGGGCGCCGGGCGGATGTGCAGATAGTGCTGGCCGCCGGCCGGTGCTGCCCGCAGCCCCAGGACCACCACCAGGGCGTAGAGGGTGACCCCCAGGCTGGGGCAGCGCTCCATGCCTCCCGCGCGCGCCCCGGGGCTGCCTCTCCGTCCCGCGTCCCCGGAGGAGAGAGAGAGCACGCCGAGCAGCGCTCTCTCCCCCCCTCACCTCGGTCCCTCCGGAGGCGGCTCACCCGAGGCTGGGCAGGAGCGGCAGGGCAGGCTGCATGAGCCGCGAGGAGAGCGGTTCGCGCAGCGCCGGCTCCCGCCGCGGCGCAGGAGACGCGCACGAGTTGGCCGCAACTCCCCCCTCCGGCGCTCTACTCGGGAAGGCGGCGGTGGCGGCTGCCGGGCATCCGAGATCACTCCAGCGCGACCGCGGGGCGCTGGGGGCGCCGGCTCCTCGCTGCTCTCCCGGGGCTGCCGGCGGCGCAGGGCGCGTGGACGAGCCTCTTCTCTCCTCGTCCTCCTCCTCCTCCGTCCTCCTCCTCGTCCTCGTCCTCCTCGTCCTCGTCCTCCTCCTCCGGCCGCTCGGCAGTCCTGCCTCTCTGCGCGGCGCCGCCGGTCGAGCGGGTCCTGGGCCACTTCCCTCCGCCCGCTCCGGGCTGCGCAGCCGGCTCTGCCCGGCGGACTCCAGCGGCGGCGGCGGCGGCGGCGGCGGCGGCGGCGGCGTCCGCGCACGTTGGCACCGGTTTGTCTGTCTCGCAGGGTTCAAGCCTTTAAATTTCCTGCACTTTCAGCTCCATCACCATGGAAACCACTGACTCTCTCTCCGCGTTGCCCCCTCCCCCTTCTTCCCCCCAAACAACAACCCCACCCCCCACTCCTCCACCCGCGAGGAGCTGGAGCCGCACGGGCTCTGGGGGGGCGGGGGTGGTGGTGGTGGCGGCGGAGAGGAAAGCGACTGCGCCGGTCGCGGCGGCTTGCGGCTCCTGAAGCTCCCAGCCGGACCCAGATGCCCCGGGAAGCCGACAGTCAGGCTGCCCGCCGGAGCTCACAGGCGGCAGCAGCGGCGGTGGCGCTTGGCAGGTCTCCGCGCAATTTTCTCTCCCTCAACCATCCCCCCCCCCCGCCCTCAACTCCCCCCTCCCGGTTCTCCTCCTCCTGCAAAATGCACCGCCCCCCTCCTTTCTCCTGGAGCGGTGCAATGGGGCTCTAGGCGCCCCGCCAGGGCCAGTCCCGGGGAAAGCTCGCGGCGGCGCTGGAGCCGGGCTGGAGGGTGCAGGGCTAGAGTTGAGGGGTGTGTGTTTGTCGAGGTGGGGCCAGGGGAGTCTCAACTAGCCGGGTGCTTTTCACTGGGAGGGGAGCAGCGAGGAGATGCGGGGGGGGGGGGGCGAGGGAAGGTCGGTCCTCAGTGCAGTTCCTAGCAAGAAATTTCTCCATGTGCATGGAGCATTTTCCCGGGTGCGTCTCTCTCTCTCTCTCTCTCTCTCTCTCTTTTTTTTTTCCGGCTTGGTGTAAGTCCCCTTCCCTCAACACACACACACACACACACACACACACACACACACACACACACACACACACACACACACACACACACACACACACACACAGTGACTCCAAGAGACGCAGCGTTGCGCAGCGTGATGAAATCTCTAGGCAGCACTCTTTTGCTTCTCTGCCCCCCCTCAGGCCCACGAAGTGGGGTGGTCTTCTCACCCTCTTCCTTCTCCTTGGCGGGGTTCTACGGGGTGAGTGTCGGAGAGATAGAGGTGCATCTTCCTAGCCTGCTGATCCCCACCCCCCCAACCTTCGCGGCTTGGTTCTACTACCTTGTCGCCTCCCTGGGGGCGGCGCGCCCTCTGCTGGCCCTTTGCGATCACTGCACCTGGTGCAGGCCGGAGGGGGTGGGGTGGGTGTGTGGTGCTCAGCTAGGTGGGTTTGTAGGCTGCCCCCTCTGTCTGACTCAGTTTCAGTTTCTGCATCTATGCCTTTTTTTTTTTTGAGGATATTGATCTGCACTTTACGCTTCTGGATATTTTCTCAAAGATCTCCAGGTCCTTAGTGTAAACAAACGCCCAAGGTACTCTGATTTCACAAGAGTACAGGTTTGCATTATTTGGCTAGGGTAAATGGCCTCAGTGGGCAAAGGTATAGAAGTTATGTACTAGAACCCGAGTTCTGGGTGCTATTCACTCTGGTATATCTATGTTGACCTTAGGCAAGTCACTTGTGTAGCATTCTAAAGTTTAGTTTTTGGATTGGTGACCTAATTCCAGGTCTTTTTTTTTTTTTTTTTTTTTGACCCCTACTATTTTGAAGTTCTAACAAAACAAGTTAGGTCACTAATCCAAATTCACCATCCATCAAAGGGACACTGCTTATTGAAAAGAAGGAATTATCCCTTTGATGGGAAAATGAGAGCTGGCCTGACCCCTCCAACTAATTTTCCTTTGGATGAAGGGCTGGATCAAGACCCTGCTCAGTTTCTTTCTGGTGATGGGATTGGAGTCCGGAAGGAGGTGGAGGAGAGACATGTGGAGTGGTTGTCTCTGGAACTCAGCAGGAGTGGGAGTTATGCAGTCCCGGCGTCACAGCCTCGAACACCCCAAGATCCAGATTTTCTTTTGGTCCCTTGGGGAGGAGAGCGCTTTGTTGTATGACCTTTCTGCAAGACCTCAGCACTAGAGAGAGGTGGCCAGTTTCAGGAGGAAACACTTCCCTCCACTGTGATGTCCAGAGAAGTAGAATTAAACTTTCCAGGGTCTGTCTACAGCGAGGTCTTGATTTGATAACCACTGGAGCCAAAAAATGGCCTCTTGGGAGCAGTGTGATCCCAGCACACGGGCACGCGGGAGGCTGAGGAAAAGAGACCAGGAGTTTGAGGCCAGCCTGGGGTGTCCAGTGAGTTCTAGGTCAACCTATCTCAAAAACAAGCAGAAATGACAATCAGCATTTTAAAAAAAAAATTGGTCTAGGCCTTAAGGTTGGAGAGATGGTGAAGAGTGGTAAAGGTCACTGGCTGATCTTGCGGAGGACTGGGGTTCTAGTCCCAGCATCCACATGATGGCTCACAGCTATCCCTAACTCTAGTTTCAGGGGAATGTGAGGCCCTTTTCTGATCCCTGTGGTCACCAGGCATATAGGGTGATGCACAGAATTATATGCAGGCAAAAACCCTCCCACATGAAATAAAATCAATAAATCTAAGTTTAAAAAGTAAAACAACAACAACAACAAAAACAAAAAACAAGTAGCCTAGTTCACAAATAATATGAGACAAATAAAGTCCCCCAGAGGTTCTTTTTTGACGTTTGGCATTGGGGTGTTGCTGCAGGGAGATTACATGAAATGCCAGAGCAATTTTGTCACTGCTGTGGATTCACTTAGAAGCTAACTTTTCAGTAAGGACTTTGGAAGAGAAACTCCAGTCCAGCCCTCCTGAGGCAGGGTCAGTTCCAACTAGCGACCACTACTGTGCTGTTTTCTCTTTCATTAGTCTCTTTTCTTGTCTCCTTCAAATCACCTGTGTTTTATTTTAAATGTCAAACAAGCTGTTTTCAAGTTTACTATTATTTTATTTTATGTGTCTGAAAGTTTTGCCTGCATGCAGATCTGTACACCACATGTGCCTACAGAGGCCAGAAAAAGGGCACTAAATACCCTGGAACATGAATTATAGACACTTTCGAGGCAGCAGGTGGGTGCTGGGAATTGAACCCAGGTTCTCCGGAAGAGCAGCCAAAGCTCTTAACCACCCAGCCATCGCCCCAGCCCCAAATCACCTGTTTTTGTTTAAAAACCAACCCAGAGCCTCCTGTCCTTTATTTAGGCTGGATAGATTTGACTGAACAGCAGAGAAAGAATGGGAACCCACGTATACTTGATGACTTATTAACGGAGAACCCCACCATGTGACGAGGGGAAGGAGAGATAACTCAGAGGGGGCTCCACCCAGCAGCCCAGGCTCCTGCAGTCCCCGGAGGGGAGAGATGATGAGCACAGGAAGAAAGAACTTAAAGGACGTTGGAAAGGTCCATAGATCACCACACATTTGTCAGCTGGTGTCGCACGCTGGTTTCCGCAACCCATGCTTTCTTCTGATACGTGTAACCATTTCTGCTCAATTTTATTATGAGGAACTAAAAGAGGATCAGGGCAATTTTCCTATGAACTGTCGGGTTCTCAAACCGCACCCGCAGAGTTGGGAAATGCCCCACTCCGTTCTACATTGGGGAGCAGCCCATATACTCAAGTACCAAATAACTCTGGGTCGTTTCCCTTGGAGTCTGGCACCACCAATATCTTAATGGTAGAGCTGAACTTTTAGCTAATCTTGACGAAGGATAGTGATGTCTCCATCTGATGAAGGGGCAAGGGGTTACTTCAGACATAGGGCACAAAAGCACACTAGACAGGGGAGATCCAGAGGATCTTTGGGACCTGTTGAGTAGGGGAAGAACTGCTATTTCATCTATGGAGGAGTCACAGTCAGCGGGAATGTGACTTCCGCACTGAGTGGAGTGAGGCTGGGATCCCGGCCCTGCCACTCAGCAGCACTGCAACCTTTACGCCTGCCAGCTTCCTTCTCACCTGTGCACGCCTGTTAGCGTGGCAGCGCCCAAAGGAGGTAAAGGAACTCTCAGGAAGCGTGGTGCTCAGGGCCGAGTAGATACTGAACAGTATGTCAGCAAATGTTCATTTGGAGAGTCCTGCTGCCCTCAATTGGCCAGCTGCTTCTACTCGGAAGAAGAGAGGGCAGAAGTGGTGGGAAGGTGATGGAAGGGATGCCAACAGCCACTCTCCGAGTGTCTATGGCTGAGCTGTCCCATCATGGCAATGGAATTTCCATTAGTTGATTCTGTGGCTCTTGAAGACTGAGCTTGATCAGCAGGTAAAGAGGGGGAGGTGTTTCTTTGAAAGGAAGTCCTGGGATGGGATTTGTACCCAGGGAGGAGTTGCTGTTCGTTCAGCTCCCGACCTGGCTGTCCTTGTGTTTGGATCTTAGCATTGGCTGGGGGTGTGGGCCTCACTAGCTACAACCAGCAGCTACTGTGTGGGTCTGCCTCGGCAGTCCCCACAGCAGGTGCATGCCCTGCAAAGAACTGAGAGACTGTTTCAAACAATTGCTTGGGCAGGTCCCATGTCACAGCAAAGGGAGCCCGGGGGAATTCTACGCATATTTTCTTATTTCCTGAAAGAGAAGGCCTGAGGCAGCTGTGGAAGATGCTCAAGGGACAGAAGACTTGACATCTGAAAATCTGCTGTGTTCAGCGAATCATTTTACTTCTCTGGGGGAATATATGACAGCAAAAAGTCAGAGGACCATGAGACACGCTAAAGGAGAAGGCAGGAGAATGGCCACCTTTTATGCCTGGCACCGTCTCAGGCATAGGACAATCATCACTTTTGGATTCTGCCCCATGAAGTGTGATATTTGACAAGCTTCCAAAGACAGAGGGGATTGGAGGCCTAAGATGCTTGTCATTTTCTTCTCTTGATTGACAGGAGGAGATGGAGGTAGAGACATCATAAACCCACCCCCCCTCCCCGTCTGTCCAAGCCGATGGAGTGGTGTGTTCCTGTGGTCTCCTGAGAGCTGGGGCAGGCTTGTCTACATTAGCCTCCCCCCCCTGCCCCCACTCCCACCCTGCCCCCATCCACAGTCCCTAGTGAAGGCTGAGAGACCCTGCTTAACTTTACAGTGCATTATAATCCTGTATGTCCAGCTGTTAAAGGAATGAAGCCGCAAAACAGGAGAAAGAAGGAGAGAAGGAGGAGTGAGAAAAGGAGGCAATGACTGAAATGTGGGCTGGGCCGAGAAGAGGCGGCAAATACGTTTGAGATACACTTCCCAAAAATAGAGAAAATGTGTAAGACCGAAGGAGTTGAGGAGCACGGACTGGCTTGCTCCAGCCTGACAGCCCCTTGGCTCGCTCAGTCAGAGGCCCCCCTCCTCATCTGGCTCCACGCTGGTGAAGGGGGAGCCGTCTCTGGAGCCCGGTGGCTCATTCATCTCCTGATAAACTGTTTATCTGAGTTTTAACGAGGGCGCCTCTCTCCACCCTGGAGACAGGAGCCTCTGCATGTTTAGCCTGCCCTGATGTGGGGGGCCTGGGGGCGGGTGGGGGTTATGCCGGCAGACGGATCTCTCCTCTCTGCCTGCCGCCTCTGTGCTTAAGGCTGGCTCTCCTGGGTGGGCAGGCTTGGCCTTGGGTTTCTTAAAGTGATGTATAAAGTCAGGAGAAACTTGAGGTTTTCCCGTGGAAAGGAAGCCTGGCAACCCCTGTCACACGCTTTTAAAAACAGGCACTATTTAGTTCCGAGTCCTGGATTTTCATCGTATGTGATCTAGGATTTCAAAAGGACAATGGACGTGAATGCTCCAGGCTTATTGCTAGGCCAGCAAGTAGTCTGTGAGGGACAACTGTTAGCAAATCAATATAGAGTTAAACTCCAAATGCTCTGGGACTTACTTTCCACTCCGCAGGGAAGACTGGTGGATTTTCACAGGTACATACTCCCGTGGATACACATTTATTGGAGGGCAATAGAATGTCCCAGGGCATACAGCAACAACAAGTACCAACATGCTAGAGCAAACAGCTGAACTGTGTGTGCACATACACAGTACAACGCTATCTAGGAACCCCTCGCTTCAGACACACACATGCATGACTGCACACCGCTGCCTTTCTGCCCTCCTTCCTTACCTTGGCTCTTCAGGCTTTTGAGAGCAGGTCCTGACGGTGAGCTGGCCAGGAGGTCCCGCATATCTTCTTTTTGCAACAGACACAGATACCTACCTACTCAACCTGGGCTCACCCTTGACCCCCCATGGCTGCCCTGGTCCTCTCTTCCTGTTGCCTTGGCTGGATGTTTATTGTGTTAATGTCTAGTCTACCTTATCCTCTCAAAGCTCAAGATAACAAGGAGACAGGCTCTCAACAGAGTGAGGCAGAAGCTGGAAACTGACCCCATTTCAGGTGGGTTAGTGAGTCACTGGTTCCAGCTACCCAACCCACATGATCCTGAATTTTTATTCCTCAGAGTTTTCCCCTCATTTTGACTCTTGACCATCCAAATCCCAGGTCACCTTTGAGAATGAGCCCTGTGACCACTCATTGTCACTCACCCATCTATTTACCTGGCAGGTGACCTGCTGGCGGATGTACTGCTTGATGAGGAACAAGACAGAATCCCTTCGGAGGAGTTCAGAGGCTGTAGGAGAAAATGGAGACATCAACAGAGGACTATAACACACATGTCAACACCATGATGACATGTCCGTGTGGGGTCCAAAAGAGCTCCCCAAGAAAATTCAGTGCTCAAGATGAAAGAGCTGAAAGGTCATTAAGGGACCACAAACCAAATGATTGAGGACTGCTCCCTGGCTTGGTGACATTTTGGGCCGTGGAAGAAGGAGTAGAACATGACTGAAATGCTGGAGGGTGATCTGGCATTTGATGCCAGGAGACAAGGAGATTCTCAATAAGTTAAGAAACAAACAGCAAACAAACAAAACAAGCAAATGTCGAAAGCCCCATAGCACAGTGATTTTAGGTTCTCAAGACTAGCGTGAGGCTAGAGAATGGCTCAGTCAGTAAAGGGCTTGCAACACAAACGTGGAGACCCTCGGCAGCATCTTTAGCATCCTTGAGAAAGCCGTGTACATGTGTAACTCCAGCACTGGGCTTTGGGGAATGGACACTGGCAGATCCCTAGAGCTCACTGGCCAGCCAGTTTAGCGGAATCCAGTACCAAGTTCACTGAGAGACCTTGTCTCAAAAACTGGTGGAGAGCCATTGAGGAAGACACTCTATGGTAACCTTTGGTCTCTAAGGCACAGGTACATACATGTATGCAGGCACACACACACACACACACACTATACATCAAAGAATAAAAGACTTCAGGGTGGCAAAAATCAAAGCTTGATTCCAAGTTACATCAAGATAGAGGTCCAGGTCATCAGACCCAGAGCCCCTGCTTTTAAATCTCTATGTAGGGATCGTTTTGTAAGAAATGAAGAACTTGGAGGAGATTCCTAAAAACACAGTGATAAGTCACTCGTGATGACGGCTACACTTAAAGAATAGAATTAAGCATGTGGGTCAGGGAAAGAATGAGCCTCGCTTAGTAACTTTACATCATCTTTAAGTAAGTCTCCTCTAAAAATAAAAGAGAGCTCAATCAATGTTTTTGTACTCGAGGAGAAAAATCAATACAAGATTTACATCAGTGAATTCAGAAGAAGTAACTCCCCCCCCCTCACAAAGTAACTACCAAGCATTAATAAAGCTGGGATATGGTGTTGAAAAGATCTCCAAAGCCAGCGGGCTTTGTTTCCGGTTTGGTTAAATGGTTCATTGCTCAAGCACGGTGGAAACGTGAGGGGCATGCACATTTGACAAGCCCCTGAGAGCAGGGGGTGTGTACGTGTGTGCGTGGGTATGAATATATGACAGACGCTGTTTCACAACGCTTTAATCTCCCGTCTCAGACGTCTACAGAGCAATGAGATTGCTTTCAACATAAAATGATACCCGAGTCAAAAAAACCTACCGTCGGTTTGAGACCCAAAGCAAAACAAAAATGCACAGGCAGCCTGAACCAATCTCATGCTTGGTCACAGCTTTTCAGTCTGGAATGGGTTTCGGATGAAGGTTGGGGCCTGGAAACAAATGACCTAAGCGGATGGTCTAAAAGACAGCGCCATCGAAGGAGCGCAAAAGAGACTGTTCTTTCTGTTTCAGATCTCAGAAGCTAGAACTCAGTGTCCTTACCTTGCCTCGCAGACAGGGTCTTCCTGGAATCTCACGAGACCTTCTGGAGGGGAAGGAGGGAGTAAGATCGGTGGAGACACTGAGGAACCGAGAGGTAAGATGGCTTCTTCAAGCCTCAGCGAAGTTTCCAGGGTCGTGTCGGGAGAGTGGGGTGGGAGTGGGGTTTTTTTTAGCTCAGAGTTGTGACCTCAGTGGGAGCTTTGGGGGTTTTCCACGTGTCTGCCTTCTTGCTTTGAATTACATTTGGTTTTAGGGGTCATCAGTTTCTGTAGGCCCGGAGGTTTCCTTGTGACAGTAACGTGTGGCAACTCAACTACAACAAAGGGCTCATGTCATCTCCCCAACAATGTCCCTACCTCTTGTCCTGTAACTCAAGTACAACAGAATGACACTTTTGATTTACCATTGCACTTCAGATAATTTGTCTCTAAAACCCAGACCTTTTATAACTTCTTGTCCCCTTTCTGTTTTGACCCAACTTCATTAAAAATTTCCGCAATGAAAAAAAAGAGCGTTATGTTTCTTTATTTGAATTCATGATATACACCTGTTGAAAATGGAAAAGAGTCATCAGGTTATTAAAGAACAACACAGCGGCTTCCTGCCTTCTCACTAGCCATCCAAGCAAAGGTCTTCCGGTGTGTTCATTGGCTTCACCCGACTAAGAGCATACAAGCAGGACCGTCCAAATGGCTCCGTATGTAGGAGCTCTTGCTACACAAACCTAGTGACCCACACTGAGTCTGGATCCCACCGTGGTAGGAGAAAACTGTCTGTGAAGGTGTCATGAGGTCTCTGCACTTGCCCTTTAGCATGTGCAAGCCCATACCGTCTCTACACAGCTACCCACAACCCATGTGTACTGCTACTATTAATTAATAGCAATAATAAATAAAAAGATAATCTAAACCACACAGACATTTATTAATCGATTTATCAATCGTATAGTAAGCATGTGGTGGTTTCAATGGGACTTTCTAAGGCAGGACTTAACCTTAGTCACTGGAATTTTAGAAAAGAAAATTAAAATCATCTCATGTACTCAGAGGAAGGTTTTAATCAGCGTGTGCTTGTCAACTAGAAACCAGTTTCTTCATAAGTTTTAGAATGAAGAGCAGAGCCCAATATATAGACCTTTCTGATTTTCTCCCTACAAGATCAATCAGGAGCAATACAATTTCTTTCCTCCCGTGAAGGCTTCGCCATGTTACCTAGTTGAGTAGAGCTTAATTAAACCCACACAGATAATCCCCAAAATGCTGAGAGAAGGGCCCTTGAAGTGCCTGGAGGGAGCAGGGAGGGGGTGGGGCCAAGTGACGAGGCAGGGGTGTGGCTCCGCCCTCCTTTTCGCTCCTTTCAGAAATCCTTTACTACGTTCAGTTCATTCGGCAAAGCACATTGAGGGGGAAAAAATGCCAAGAGCCTCCCTCATCTCTTCCCTTAAAAGTCTAATAAGTGATGTCTTAATTACCATGCTACGGGTGTAAGAAAATCCGGGCATATCGCATTTTATAGAACTCTGCTTTTCCTTTCAAGCCCTCTTGGCCCCAAAGGAAAGGCAGCTACAGTTTAGACTAAATGTTTATGGTTTGGCCTTTTTCGGTCGCGTGAACGTTTACTTCTGAGCTGGTCCCATTGTTCCATTCGTGATTTAAATATGCTTCTTCTAAATATTTTGACAGCAAAGCAAGTTGCAGGGCTCTTGTCCCTTTTCAGGGACTTCAGGGCCATCATTACTGGGTTGCAGTGGGTGTCTGGCGAGATCTCTGAGGGCTCCTGGTTGGTGTTCTTCGTCTCACAGGTATGGGATGTTAGGTGAGGTCTATGGCTCTCTCCAAAGCGGCCCTAAGTCCACAATGAGAAGTAAGGCTTAAAGATAATCCTGGCCTGTCCCTGTGTATCCTCCCATTTCTTGAAATGTTTTAGTGTTTCTGAAGGAGAAATGGGCTAAAATAAATCAATTTATAGAAAATGGATGGCTTGAAAACTATTTAAGGGTTCCCTTGTTTATCTGAAGATAAAGTTATGATTTTCCGTGACTTCCCTGATGTGATCCCAACCTGCCTTTCCTTCTCACCACTTTCTACTGCTCTTCTTAAGCTCTGGGGAGCCCGGCTGCCCTCCTGGGAGGTCTGTACACACAGTCTGTTTTTCCTCACTGTTATACATTCCATCTACTCACTGTCTCACTTTGGCAAAACCGTTTGCAACCTCTAGGTCTTGCTTAAGCATTACCTCCTCCCTCCTTGCTCAGCTCTGGGCAGTTAATCTCCTCAATGCTCTCCTATTGTATCCTTCCGATCCTTCACACTGATCATCAGTTACCAGCCACACTGCACGCTGTTGTCACTCTTGACTGGAAGGACAAGTTCAGAGGAAGGAGGAGGACGAAGGCCCCCTCCATATTCCTGTTACCCGGTTTGGTATTTGGTAGCCATCTTGGAAATTAATGAATCTCGGAACTTGTTTAATTGGTGTTAGTGGCCATAATGGATCCTGGGAAGAAATAACGGTGGTCAAAACCATGCTGATTTCTTTTTTCTTTTCTTTTCTTTTCTTTTCTTTTCTTTTCTTTTCTTTTCTTTTCTTTTCTTTCCTTTCCCTTCCTTCCTTCCTTTCTCTTTTTTCTTTCTTCTTTCTTTCTTTCTTTCTTTCTTTCTTTCTTTCTTTCTTTCTTTCTTTCTTTCTTTTTCTTTCTTTTCTCTTTTGACAAGGTTTTTCTGTACAGCCCTGTAGACCAGGCTGGACTCACAGAGATCCACCTGCCTCTGCCTCCTTTGACTGGGATTAAAGGTGTGCTCCCTGCTGATTTCTTTATGAATACAGCCGATGCAGATAAAGAGTGCTCTTTTATAAACCTGATTCCTCACAGGTATCTAGAAAAGAAAAAAGATGGAGTTGACTCAGGTAGACGTTTAACCGTTTAGCTGGTACACACCAGTGCCATGCCCATGCTGGGCTGGAGGTGGCTTGGTGGCTGCAAGCCCTGCCAGCCTGAGTCCTCGCTGATTAGCAGCTAGGTAAAGGCAGCTGATTTGGACAGCAGAGTCAGGGCTGGGCAGGACCAGGGGCGGTTGGTTCTCTCCCAGGAAGTTGCAACTTTGGGTTGGAGTTGGTGAGGCAGGGAACAACTTACTAATCCTAGCCCCATTCTGCAGACACAGTGGCTGCTATGACAGGGGCGGGTGGACTCATTCCATGTCCTCAGAAAGAAGATGGTCCTGTCCCCTCCTCCACCCTTGAGATTTCAGGACCTGGAACTCTCTGGGAGTTTTCCTTCCTGTCTGCTTCCCTGTCCTTAGTCTTTTCTATCTTCTTGGGGAGGTAGCCTCAGAAGCCACTTCCAAAAGGACAGGCAACACTAATCTCCAAGACTGCTCTCTCTGGTGTCCGATTCCTCTTTGTATAGCCAAAGAGCCTTGTGCGTGGTCTGGGGTGGCTGGATCAATGGCTGGGTTCACTGTCAACACCGACCGGGTGCTATTCTTTTAACGTCCCTCAGGTACTCTGAGCTGTCAGTTCTGAGTCACAATTGTCCAGATAACCAGGTCAAAGGTGCCCCTTTTGCGTATTCTTTTCTCAGCCTGAATGACGCAGCCCCATGCAAGAGCTTCTCAGGGCAGCTCCCTGTCACTCGGGCCCTGTCCACCTGGCACAGAGGGCAGTGCTTTGAAGAAGAAATAGATTAAGGTATTGAGTTACAGTTTCTGTGGCCAGGCTTTAGCCTGAGCTGAATGTCCTTCCCCAAGAAGGGTGACTTGGCAGAGTGGTTCAGGCTTCAGTCCCTCCTCTACTTTCCTTCCCACTCGGAGGAAAAGAGGAGACACACGCTCCCTGTGACATATGCACATTTCAGTAAAAGGCAAATGGGGCAGCTGCTCTGATACATGAGCACACCATCTTGGGTCAGAGCAAAGGAGGTGAAGACAAGAATGGGTTGAGAGCACATGTGTAAGCTGGGTGAGCCCAGCCAGTGCAGGGATGCCCACCCCTTCCTTCCTTATCCTCCTTTGTTTCCAAGTGACTGAGTTCGTGCTGTGTGAGGAGTGGGAGACAGTCCATTTATTTTGTCTAGTCTTCAAGTTTCTAACTGTGGACACAGAAACTCAGAGAAGTCATGACCTGAGCAAGGTCAGCTAACTGGGAAGGGGCACAACAGTAGTTTAACTCTTTGACTAACTCTGAAGCCAGGGTCTATGCCATATAACTTCCTTTTGCTCCATCTTCCACCTGTGGGAGGTAGGGTGGGGGGTGAGGGTAGGGAAGGACACGCAGGTGGGATGTATGGGGACCCGTAGGATGGTAGTTTAATACATAAAAGTCTTTTTTAAAAAATTATTTAATGTGTATGGATGTTTTGTCCGTATGCACGTCTGTGCATGAGGTGCCTGCCTGGTGCTTACAGGGGTCAGAAGAGGGTGTCAGATCCCTGATTCTGGAGTTACAGATGGTTGTGAGCTGCCATGTGGGTGCTGGGAATCAGATCCAGGTCCTCTGAGCAGCAGCCAGTGCTTCCAACCACTGAGCCATCTCTCCAGCCCACGAGCAAATGTTTCTATGCAGAAATGGGAATTATACCAATTTGGGGATTGTGTTTATTGGTGGGGAAAGGGAGAAAGGCAAAATACTTGGGAGATGCTGGTGCCCATTTTCTTTTCTTTCTTTCCTCCTTCCTGATCTCCCTCTTCCCTTCTTTTTGTCTCCTCCCTCCTTCCTCATCCTTCCTTCCTTTCATTCCTTCTTTCTTTCCTCTCTTTCTTTAGACAGAACCTCACCCCATAGACCTGGCTGACTTTGAACTCTTGCATTTCCTGCCTTAACCTCTAAAGGGATGGGATTATAGGCCTGTACTGCCACGCCTCGCTATTATTTGGCAGAGTGGGGTAGGGAAGGCAAACACAGACGAAAATCTCTGGAGTTGAAAACCACAGTGAGATATCAGACCCACTAGAGCCGCGCAAATCAAAACAACAAGAGAACCCAAGGGAAATAAGGAGGTGTCATCCGGAGGATGCGGACAAATGGGAAGACTCACGCATTTCGGATGTCACAATAGACAGCGGAAGTCACAATAGAGCGGAACTCTGGATAGAAACACCTCCCTTCAAATCAAAAACGAGAATTGGCATATTAAGTAGATGTTCTTCTTTTGGGCACGCACCCCAAACACAGTCAAGCAGGTTTGCACGGGCGTTCTCACTGCTGCCCAGAGGTAGAGATAACTCAGTTGTTATCTGAGAGAGGAATGGATGAATTAGAAATGGTACACAGTCATATTGTCCACCCTTAAAAAGAAAAGAAGGGCTCAGAAAAACGTACAGTGGATGAAGGGCCTAATGTACAAGCCTGAGGCCCAGAGTTCAGTTCCCCTGAGGTGGATTTAGTAACATGCCTAAGGCAGGGTGAAAGGCCCATGGGATAATTGCAGGAATTTTGAGATGATCCGCTGGCCTTTGCACTTGCAAAGTGGCACACAACCGTTCACACCCATGAACACACACTCATCATACTTCCAAGTACACGTCGCACACGTGGCATACACGTACATGTAAAAACAAAAGGAAAGGAGGAATTGTGACGTGGACTCCCGTACGGTAAATCTGGGATGTACTTAACTCTGCAAGTCAAAATAAGGAGGGTTCACTCATGAGGTACAGAAACAGAATGCTGGCTGCCAGAAGCTGAAGGGGGCCAGAGAACGGGGAATTTCTTGGGTTTGATTTCAGTGTGGGATGCTGGCAGAGCCCTGCAGATGGGTGTCATGACTGTTGCACAAGGGGAAATGTGCGCAGTGTGTCACCAGACTGCACACTTCCAAATGACTGAAGTGGTGCATAGTGCGTGTATTGTACCACTGTGAAAACGTGAAACCTTGATGTCGAGTGATCAGACATCAAGTGCCAGAGCAGCATTAGCAAGGGCCCCTCTTCATCCCCACTGTACCTGGAGGCATTAGGCAGAGAACCAGGGCAGAAGTCGCTTGCCCTTGGGCCCTTCAGGAGGTGGTTTCCCTGTCTCAGGTGAATTTCTCTGCTCTCCCTGCTGTGGTTGCACCAAGCTCTGGACACTTTCAGGGTGGAAGGAAGTTCATCTAAAAACAAAAGCAGTCCTTCAAGGGTCCATTCGGACTGAGCTCCTCCCTTCCTGGTAGCCTCTGAGGCCGGAGGGTGACTCCAGCCAGCGCCCCCTCCCTGGGTATAGTAACAGCCCTGTCAGCCAAGGCAAATTGGGCCGGACCTCAGAATCCCAAATTAGCCCCTGGCCCTTCGATAGGGCAACTTTGGTTTAAAGCTTAAGTGAAACCTTGACAGTCCTCCTGACTTGAGGGAGGCCTTGGGCAGACTCTCATAGGATGCTCTTTTTTCACAGGAATGTAACCTATGTGTACAGAGTGGCATCTGCAAACAGCCAGGCCTACAACTGCAATTAGGGCCTTTCAATGGAGGTGTTAGCCACACTCAAACGTCTTCCCGGTCTCACCCATGACATTCATAATGGGATAGAAGTTCCATTCCGGGACTGACAGCCTCAGTTGGAATTCGGCGCAGTCTTTTTATTAATTTACAGGTTTGTGGAGTGGGGGGACGGGGACGGGATGGGGGGTGGTGATGAAAATCCCCCTTTCCCTCCTCTCATCGTGCCTGGGGCCCTAGTTCCCAAGGATAAAAATGAAGGTTGGGATTACATTTCTAGGGGAGCAAGGCTATATTTAAATATGCTTTGGAGAGTGTGGCTGCATGTCTGAAGCCAGGGAGGGCAGCTTCGTCCAGCCTGGCCCGTGACATTCCTGAGAAGCATATTGAGACTTTGTGTTAATTGGTTCCAATTTATCAGTTCCAATTTCTCCTGTACCAGGTCCAGGCTGAGGGCTCCATGCTTTCTGAGCTCAGCCACAGACTGAATTTTATTCTAGGAGTCAAAGAAAGATGCCTCGGCTTTACCTCCGTGCCTTCTGTCACCAATGATAGTGGTTTTTAATCACTTCCTGAGTGCCTCCTCTTTTTAACCGGGGCCTACTGAAATCATGGGTCCGTCAAAATCCTCTTCGTAGATCTCCCTGGATAACTCGAGCTCATCGTATTTGTACAAAAGCGATGGCTTTTTGCCATGTTAAGGGAGCTGGGGGTGGGGGTGGGGCCGGGACTGGGTGGTGGATTTATTTGTAATTACAGTAGAGTCCTTGCTCTCATCCCCAGCATTCTGCCCATTCACAGGCTCCGGCCAGGGCTGGCGCCAAGATCTCTAAGTTGCCCTGTGTTTATGTCATTGAGACGGGGACAATATTTCAGTGTGGAGCCAAGCCACAGGGATCCACTCTATAAAACCCTCACTAAAAATAGATGCTCCAACCCCTGCCCAGCCCCCCTCTCCGCCTCCGAGACTCCCCCACGCCTGCCCCCAGCACTAGCAGCACCCAGCTTCAATTCTCAGGGAGACAACCATGCCAAATCAGCAGAAGCTGCAGCTGGGGGTGGGGTGGGCCCGGGGAGCTCCTGTCTTCCTGAGGAGTTTGAACCCAGAATAAAAGGCGTCAATTAGCAGCCTTTAGAGCTGACAGGGCAATTAAAGTGAAATTGCAAGACTGAGAACTGGAAGAAGGAAGGAGTGAGAGAGAGAAAGAGCATGGGTGCACGAGCGAGCGAGAGACAGAGACAGAGACACAGAGACAGACACACAGAGACAGGCACACACACAAGAGATACACAGACAAAGACACACAGAAAGAGGCAGAGATTTGCACACACACACAGACAGAGAGAAAGAGAGAGACACAGAGACAGGGAGAAAGAGAGAGACACACAGAAAGAGACAGAGAGACACATAGAAAGAGATAGAAACAGACAGAGCGACACACACACAAACACACACACACAGAGATTTCAAATGTATTTTTGGTGACAGCTGCATTTTTGAGGAGGGCCAGCTTCTACAACTGGCTCTTTGGATTTATTTTTCACTTCTGAAGTGCTATTTCCAGCGAACAGCGATACTCTCACTTTAGTACACTTTTCATGTTAGATCTGAACTGCCTGGGAAAATTAAAACAATCTGAGAGCACAAGGCTGCTGTCTTCACAGACGCTCCAGACTGGCTGGTTTCCAGTCTGCCCATTTCTGTGTCTGATAATTTAGGTGCAACATGGAGACGTGAGGGTAGGTGTGCAAAGGGCAAGAGTAGAGCTCTGATGACCACAGATCAAGTGTGAGGCTCCCAGAGATTAGGGCTGACCACTTGGTCTTTGTACGTCCCTTGGGTCTAAGCGAAGCCCAGGCAAGGACCTTAAGTCAGGTTATCAAGGCATTAGAAAACAAAGTTTGGGGAGTTTATTCCTAAGGGACCCTTCTTTATTGACAGGCTTTGGGTTGAGATCTGGGAGGGTCTGAGATTCTTAGGCTTGAATCAGTAGCACAAGTCCCTCAGCTTCCTTTTTCTTAATTATTCCCCTTCCTTTTCTCTCCCTTCTTTCTCTGCTCTGGTTTATTTGAGACAGGGTCCAGCCTCATAGCCTCAGCTAGCTGGGGCTTGTGATTCTCCTGCTTCAGCCTCCTGGCTGGGGAGATTACAGGTGTCGGCACCACACTTGCCCAGCCACTGCTCATTTTTGGTACTTTGTTGTAACAGCTAGGTTTGGAGGAGTGGACTTTAGGCCAGGATGCAGGAGAGGAACAGAGCATTAACAGAGGGAGAAAAGGCTGGGGAAGCCAGAGCTTTATCAGCACCCTAACTTCTCAGCATCCCATCCCGACCCAATCCAGCCCAGCCAAGATGGAAGACAGCCACTAAGGATAGCTCCTTGAACTCAGTTTTCAGATTCCCACCTCGTGACTACCCTTTATCCATCTGACAAAACTCATGCTGTGGGTCCTGTGTTGGAGCTTCCCAGACAAAGGCATATGATAGGTACTGTTACCACGCCTCTGTCAAATAAGTGGAAACTGAGGCCAAGAGGGATTCAGTCTCTTCTCAAGATGATCTGGTTGGTGAATTGTGGGTCTGGGCTTGGAATTAGGTCTTAAATTCAAAGTCTGTGGCCTACCCCTCCTGGGAGGCCTCATGTGAACCTCAGGGAAATTTTTAACTTGAGATCAGCATTCACATGGATGTGGCTGAGATTTGAAGCCCTCTGAAGAAGGGGACTCAATAGTCCCCAGATACTGCTGACATCATAAGGTCAAAGTTCACCACACCGAGAGCCAGCACTTCTGAGATGAAGGGCCCTGCCAGCCATGTTCAATGGAGGGTCTCTCATGCAGGCAATAGAGAGCGGAGGTTTTGGAGAATCAATTCTCATGAACACAATGCGATTAGATATTTCAGACAACCTGGATCAACCTGCCATTTTGATAGCTCAGCAAAGTGGGAGGCCAAAGGTCACATAGTTAGTTAGGCAGATGAAGTTTGCCTGGGACTGTTTCTGCAAACAGGGACATGTAGGTCTTCTTTCATGGCTCGGCTGCAGTGTTTTAATTCAGGGCAAGGATTGAATCTGGGATGGCCGAGACAGGAAAAGCTTCCATGTGCTGGTGACTGACAGTGTCACTTCTGCTCAGAGTTGTTCTTTGGCCACGGTTCCATTGCTCTCCTAACCTCAGCTGCTTTAAATCAAGCAAGCTGACTTCTCTTTGTATACCCAGGGCTCTTCTCCACCCATTCCACATCCAGTAATGTTGGACAGAGATCTTGATAGGGGCCAGGCACTATGCTATGGTTTGGATAGAAAATGTACCTAGAGGCTCATGCGTTTGAACACTTGGTTCCTGACTATCAATGTTGTGTGTGGTGGTTGTAGAGACTCTGGGAAGAGGGACCAGTGAAGGTGGGTTTCTGGGGAGGGGGAAAGGCCCTTGAGGGGTTAACCCTGCCCTGTTTCCAGCCCACAGCCTTTCTGTTTTCTGATCTGTGGAGATGTAAGACTCAGCTGAGTGCTGTGAACTCTGTCATGCCTTTCATACCACCATGATGGTGCCCTCTCAAACTGTGAGCCAAGTAAGTTCTTCATCCCTTAAATTGCTTCTGTCAGAGACCAGGAAAGAAACTAAAAACGCTGTTCCAGGCTCTAAATAGGACAGGTGAACTACCCACTTCTCTTCCCATAGCTCTGTTTGATAAGCTGTTGATAGGTTATCCTTTTTTAAAAAATTTTATTGTGTGTATGAGTATTTTGCCTATATGCATGTGTGTGCCCAATGTCTGCTGAGGCCAGTGGGTTCCCTGGAACTAGAGTTACAGGTGGCTGTAAGCTGAGAATTGAGCCTGGATCCTCTGAAAGAATAGCCAATATGCTTAACAGCTGCACCATCCATATAGCCCAGATATGCCATTCTTTTATTATATATAATAGCATATTGTATATGCTATTTTATTATTTATGCTATTTATTATATATGCTATATATTTTATTATATATGCTGCTTTATATAATAGCATATATAGAGATTCAATCTGATCATGAGAATTAGAAAGAAAGAGGCCTAGTTTACCTTTCCAAATTTCTGTTGGTTTTCAAAAATTAGTCTCTTTTACTATGCATACATGGATTTTTTTTTACCTTTTAAAGTTTGATAGCTTAAAAATTGTAGCACAACAAGGTACTAAAACATAAAACAATAAAAAAAATATGAAAACCAAAAGCCTGGATCTCTTTCTCATTCCTCCCTAGAGTAGCCAGGGTTCATGGTTGGGTGTTATATGTCTCTTCCCCTGTGGTATGTCTATGTGGTTGTCATACAACTAATATATCTGTATATTAGCAAATATCCAGAGTGGGGCTCTCCCTTCAGAGTGTAGAGATGGGTTGTTTGGCTGGTAAGGTCATCAGGATAATGAAGTTCCCTATGGGTCTGTATCAGTGACATTTTTCATACACCTCTTGGAACCATCGCAGAGATTTCAAAACTGAATTTTAATATTTCCCACAAGAAGATTCAGGCATGACACCCTATTTTATTGACTACATACTCTTCCTTGACATGCAAGCCTCACCATTTTTTTTAAAGCAGTTTTACTTATAACAAGCATCTTGACTCTTTTACTTTTTTAAAGACTTATTTATTCTGTGTATATGAGTGCTTGCCTGCATGTATGCGTGTGTGCAGTGCCTGTGGTGGTCAGAAAAGACCAGATCCCCTAGAACTGCAGTTATGGTGAGCCCTCAAATGTGGGTGTTGGGTACTGAGTTCCTGTCTGTAGGGGCAGCAAAGTGCTCATAACCATTGACCTGTCTCTCAAGTCCCCATTTTTCTCTTTCCATTTCCCTCCTAATAAAGTTGCAGCGAGACAACTTGGCCACGTGTCTCCTGTGTACTTTGTTTCTTTAAAATAGAACCTCAGGGGTATTGTTGGATCCACGTGTTCATGCACTGATAATTTTCCTACCATCAATTTTCTTTTTAGAGTGTTCCAAGTTGCACACCAATCGTAAGCATGCTTTTCACTCACTAAGAAGGGCAGTTTATATAGTCAAGGACCAATGTGATTATGGCACAGTAGGTAAAGGTGATTGCCTCCAAGTAGGACTAATCTGAGTTTGAATTCTGGGATCCACGTGGTGGAATGGAAAGAGCGAATCAACTCTGGCAAGTTGTCTACTGACTTCCACACACATGCTGAGGCACATGTGCAAATATACAATATAGAAGATATATATATATATATATATATACATATATATATATTTAAAAAAGAGGTACTCCAATAAGATTCTACTGGCCTTTAATTTGTAGCCTGCTTAAGGCTGTACTGAGAAGGATGGATTAGAAGAATAGCTCTCCTTTGAGTATGGCTAACATCAGCTGTCCTGAGTGGGTCACTATGTATAATTCCAAGGACCCCAGGTTTCTTACCTACTCAATATAATCTTCTGATATTTTGGGCTTGCTAGGAAAGTAAAATGTTCCCCTGTCCCAAGAGGCTAAGAAAGGGTTTTTTGTAAAAGCTAGAGATGGAGGGAAGTTCCAACCAATTCCTGACCCAATCCAAGACCCACCCCATGGGAGAGAAACATCCCCGGACACTATTAATGAGACTCTGCTAGGCTTGCAGGCAGGAGTCAAGCAGAGCTGTCCTCTGCCCAGAGGCTCCACCCAGCAGCACCTCGAAACAGATGCTGAGACTCACAACCAAACATTGGAAGAGGGTGTGGGGAGCTTTGTGGAAAAGTGAGAGGAAGGAGAAAAAGTCCTGGAGGTGGCAGGAGTTTCACAAGAAGACCAACAGAGACAACTGACCAGGGCCCAGAGGGGCTGCTGAGACTTTGCACGGACTGGACCTAGGCCCCCTACAAAGATGGGGCAGCTGATGGGCAGTTCAGCTCTCATGTGGGTCCCATAAAAGGGGGAGCAGAGGCTCTCTCTGACATGGACTCTTGCCAGCTTTTCAATCATTTTCCCCTGGAGGGACTGCCTTGTCAGGTCACAGGGGAAAAGGACACGCTCAGCTCAGCTTTACTAGGTCTTGATGAACTGGGTTGGATGGGAAGGCTCCCCCCCCACCCTTTGCTGAGGAATAGGGGAGGAGGATGGAGGAGAGGGAGGGAGTGTGAGACAGGGAGGTGAGGAGGGATGGGGCTAAGACCAGGATGTAAAGTAAAGTAAACAAACAAACAAGCCATGTCTTAGGCTGGGTATTTTGGCTCCTGCCTATAATCCCATCACATTCAAGGTTATCCTTGGCTACAGGTCAAGTTATTGAGTTTAAGGTTAGCTTGGGCTACATGAAAACCTCTGTCCATTTGTCCCTCACACCCCAAATCCCACACAACTATTCTGTTATTGTTACTGAGAAAGGGTGTCATAGAGACTGTGGGGATGGCCTCAAACTGGCTGTGAAGCTGAGGATGGCCTCTTAGCTCCAACTCCTATTTTCACTGCTGAGAATATGTACTTGTATGTACACAAACAAGGACACCTGGTTTATGGCGTGCTGGAGATAGAACTCAGGGCTCTGTGAAATCTCAACAAGCACTTTCCCAACTGAGCTGTACTCCCAGCTTAGATACATTATTTTGATCACTGCAGAACCCGCAGATTCTTGGTAAGAGGACTACTGCTTGGAGAGAGAGAGAGAGAGAGAGAGAGA
>CM053746.1:29395687-29556112 GCA_028658305.1 Pachyuromys duprasi | reverse complement strand
CCAAGGGGACTGGAAGTGTGGGTCCCTTAAGTTAACTATTCTCAGAAGAGTGAGAGCTGATCCTAGAACGAGCCTCTCTTTTTGAAGTCTGTGGTGGGAGGTGATCTCACGGGGGAGCAGGTCTCCAGAGAAGAGTTAAAGAAAGCCAGGCTGGGAATGACCTCGCCACACTGGCCTCTCTCCCTTCTGACCTCCATCCATCACTCTTCTCTCTCCCAGTGTCTCCAGTCTCCTGGGGGATGGCTGTCTCCTCCTTTCTTTTCTCTTTAGCATCAGGGAAGATGACTCAAGCACAGCCTCAGGGCACCAAAGGCATCCACAAATTGGTCCCAATCCCAGCTAATGAGGAAGGCAAGAGAGGAGACTGGCAGGCTGGGTCCTGTGGCTTTGGGCTGCCAGAGGAGGGGAGGAGGCAGCCAGCTAGGCCCTCCTCTGACCCCACACAGCTCCAAGGCCCCAGGCCTAAGCCTCAGATCAGCTTTTCTAACTCATCTTCTGTTCCAAACCAGTAAATAAACAGATCTTGCTTCAACCTCCCTCCTGCTTTCCCATGCACACACTTTCCCACACACATGCTCAGGCTGCACCGGTAGCTGGAGCACATCTCTTAGCAGCCAGAGGTCCTTACTTTCCACTCTTAACTTATCAGTTCTGGGCCTGAGGGTTAGCCTCCCTAATCTTCAGTTTTCTCATCATTGAAAATGATTCCTAAGGTTTAGTAATATCCATCTGAAAGAGCTGTGAGGAGGAAGGGAGGTCAGAAATGGAAATTGCACTTCTATATGGCGGTGCACACCTGTAATCTTAGCACTTGAGAAATGGAAACAGGAGGGGGATCAGGAGTTCATGGCTATTCTTGTCTACATAGGGAGTTTGAGACCAGCCTGGACTACTGGTCTTAAAAACCTAAGACAAACAAGCAAGCAAACAAACAAACTTGGAAATTCATATTTATCTGGGCACGGTGGCTCATGTCTGTAGTCTCAACATTCCAGAAGCGGAGATCGGGGGAATCCCTGTGAGTTCTAGGCTATTCTAAGCCACCTAGTGAGTTTCAGGTCAACTGTGGCTACAGAGTGAAAGCGTGTCTGAAAAAAAAATGGATCCTCCTCCAAGACATGTGAATTGCCTGGAACCAAACCCTTCAGGAAGTGGTGCCTTTTATTATTTCAAACAACCTCCTTCCTCTAACTCCACCCCTGCCATCCAACACACACACACACACACACACACACACACACAACAGAATAGCCAACAATAACCAAACAAACCCAAGACATATTTTCCTGTTCACTCCCATTCTGTTAAAATTGATCCTTCTGTGGAGGCTCGTAGTGTGAGGACCCCAGCCTCCCAAAGCAAAGTGCAACTTCAGCATCACTGAAGACAGGCTCCCTAGGTCATGTGAGGGCGCAGCCCACTCCTTCAAGGGATGTGGGGGAGGGGAGGGGGCAATACTAACCAAATAATGGCTTCTGAAGTCTTTCAGGCTAATTCTCTCCTCTCCTCATCCCCACGTGGTCCCCTCTAATTTAAGGTGGTCTCCTTGGTTGATAAACTCCGCTAACTTCCTTTTCTCTTTCACGCCCGGCTTGAAGTCGGAAATTATATTGGTAAGTCTCACTGTGGATGTTATTAATGTGCTTAATGGGCACTCAAGGCAGTTTAAAGATCTTAGCCTTTGCGCTGTGCCTTTATCCCACCCTGGGGGTAAATAATGGAGATGCTAACACAGTCTGTAAAGCGAAGGAGCAGAGGTGGCCCTGCCTGCCTCACAGGGGCAGGATGCTTTGATGGCCTGTCTGCAGGCAGGGGATGAAATCATATATATATATATATATATATATATATATACACACACATACATATCCCTTTCAAAAGGCCAGTTCTCCCAACACAATGCACATTTCCAAGTCGTTTTTTAATTTGGCACAAAAATGTCTCCTTTAGCTTAGACTACAGCCAGTAGAGTTAATGGAAAACACACATCTGGGCAGCTGTGCTCTTCCAAGTGAAGAGGTGAGCAATAGGGAGGGCCAAAAGTATGGCAGGAGATTAAAGATAAATGTTCTCAGGGCCCCAGCAATCCTACTCACGCCGAACCTGTCCAACTGTGATTGTAAGTTCTCAGGGCTATCTGTGGCTCCCTTGAACGACCTTAGATTCCTTCATTTCCCTCTTTCGGAGGTGAATATAGGGTGGTAGGTGTATTTCCACTATGTGGGTCCCAGGGATCAAACAGGGTTATCAGGCAAGTAGCTTCACCCACCGAATCATCCCATTAGCCCACAGGACAGTTAACCTTTTAGGGATCTTTAGTACTTGGTCTCAGGGGAGCTATCCCTGTGTACTTTCTGCTGAGTCCAAATGATTTTCTGTCTGGTCCCCCTTCTGTTGCAGACATTCTGGCACAGTATGAGTACAGGGCATCTGGCAAAGGTCAATGGAGTTTGGCTTTGAGCACTAAGATCACACACACTAAGAACACACCAAGACTCCACAACAGTCTGTTCTCACCTCCTTTTCTGGTCAGCTTCTTAGTGCGTGAACTAAGTTTTAGTGTGGATTTGTATCTAAGACAAAGTCATGGTGGCCGTGGTAGGCAAACGTGTGCTGCCAGTGACCTTGCTACGAATGCCAAGGCTCCCGCTAGAGGGTTCTCTGTGTAAGCTCAGCCAGTCATTGTGTTAGCCTCAAGTTTCAGTCATACTTTTATCGTGCTGTAGTTTGTGTATTATTCTTTTTAATTGCTCTTTCAGGCTGACATGTGTAATCTGAGGAACCCAGGGGTCTTGAGATTGTAAAAAAAAAAATGTGTGTGCTATGGTTTTCATCAAAGGGATCTCAAAGGCTAAAATTTGAGTGGTCACGTATCCGGATGTGTTTGAGACAATTCCAGTTTACACCATCAGTTGCCTTGGTATTGTCAATCACAACCCTTCTTACTCATAAAAGTCTTGGGGGCTGATGAGATGACTCAGTAGGTAAAGACCATTGCTTCTAGGCTTGGCAACCAGAATGTGATCCCTGGGGCCTACATCTCCTGCCAGAGAATCAATTCCTGCATGTTTTCCTCTGACTGTCACATATGCACTATGCTATGTGAACGTCCATGCACATACAAATGGTGTGTATATGTGTGTGTATGTATGTATGTATGTATATAAAGTAAATGCAATACTTTTTAAGAAGAATCTTGGTATGGGGCTGTTGGTGTAGCTCAGTTAACAGAATGCTTGCCTAGCAGCCACAAAGCTCTGGGTTTGATCCCCAGAACCACATAAACTGGTATTGTGATGCATGCCCAGAAATCTAAGAGCTTGGAAGGAAAAAGGCAGGAGTATCAGAAGTTCAAGGTCATTCTTAGACACATAAAGAATTAAGGTCAGCAAGGCTACTTGAGACCCTGTCTCACAGGAAAGGGGGAGAGAAAGAGTTAGGGATAGATAGAGGTAGATAGACAGACAGATAGATAGGTATGTAGATGAAGATAAAGAGAGAGACTCTGCACATTCAGATGATACATTAATTTTCTTTGTTTGCAGATTTCCTATTGATGAATTTGCCATTGCTGAGTTTATATGTAACCCCCAGTGAACTCTGCCGCTGCTTTCGTGGTTATTCAAAGTGTAGTGCAAAGAATGATTGGCTTTATGCTGCTCATCGTGTGTGCTTCAGCAGAAGTCAAGCCCGGTGGTTCTGGTTTCTGGTTTCAGCCCTCGTACTGTGAACAGGCATCCCTTTCATGACCTGCGCAGTGTCGCTTTATTGTTGTTGTTGGGTTTTTTTTTTCTCATCTGTGGCTTTGATGGTGGTTTTACTATTTACAATGGATTTCGCGTACGTGCTGAAATGCTGCCTTGTGTTCCCAATCACAAGTGTGCTGTTATGCGCTCACAGAGAAGATGATGATGAGTTATGGTGCTGTTGGCCATGAGTGCAGCATTGGTAAACTCACGAGGTAACAGCGTAGCGAGTAAGATGCCATCTACATAGAAATATCACAATGTACACCCTAAATACAACTAATGTTATATGTGACTTAAAATACATAACACAAGGGAAGAGATTTGTTATGGGATCACGCTGGTAGAGGCCAAGAATCCCTGCCATCTGCTGTCTGCAAGCTGGAGACCCAAAAAAGCCAGTAGTGGGATTCAATGAATCTGAGGGCCTAAGAATTTGAAGAGCCAGAGTAAACCCAGGTATGAATCACAAAGGCCAACGTGGACGTTAGTGTAAGAGAGCCATCAAGTTCACCCTCCCTCAAGACTGTGCCCTATTCTGACCTTCAGTGGATTGGATGGTCCCAGCCTGAAAGTGATTGTGTTCATCACTTAGACTTTCCATCCAATTGCTCCTGCCAGTTGTGGGGGATCAGCTCGTGATGTCTACACAGATGAGAAAAGGATCACGTTGCACACTATAAACAAGTCCCGCATTTCTTATTTGTTAGTTATACTTCAGTAGAACTGTCAAAAAAACAAAGTGGAAACAAGCAACAAACAAAGCACTAATCTTCTCTGGAAATCCCCTCTCTGACGCACCTGAAAACGATGTTTTACTGGAAACCTGGGTGTTCCTTAGCTTAGCGAAGTTGACAGATATAATTCAACATGAACGCCTCACTCTTTTGTCGAGGTGCCTCCGAGACACAGGTCTTCAAACCAAAATCTCTCATTACAGACAACAGGGTCATGTTCCCACCTAACATCTATCCTCAGACCACACACACACACACACACACACACACACACACACACACACACAGTACCAACCTTTTCTCTAGAAAGGAATGTGGTCCTTGAGTTTACTTTTGATATCCTATAGTTGACACATTATGTTGTGAGGTTAATAATGCTCAAACAGTGATTAAAGAGCCATCACATTGCCGCATTATATTATAGAGGGATACGGAAGGAAAGCAAACAGATATGTTTGTTTAATGTATGTAAATATGCACACAAATGTATGACTAACATTAGGAGAACATCTGCATAGTGGTTGAAGTTCTCGCTTCTGTAACTGGTCATGCTCTTGGTAGGTTGGTATGTTTTACTGCTGTCCAACCTCTATTTGCTTCATGGTCAGTAAGCACCTCAGGTGGACATAGTTTTAATCCACAAGGGTAACCAAAATCTTTATTTCTAAAGGGTGTAGATGGGTTGTTGTTTCCCAGTGATTTTTTTTTTCGTTATAGGGCACACTGACATAAAGAACCACCTGAAGAGTTTCCTGTATCTCACAATTAAAAAAAAATCTCTATTGTGTAATAATAGTGCATTTTCCTCTTGTTAGACCTGATAAGCCATCCCAGGCACACCATAACCATAACCACTCTCTGCCCCCCTCTTTTTTTGCCTGTTGACTGGAAGAGTGTGAGGCACCCAAACTGTCTGGGTGGTGGCAGTCACAGCTTTTAGTTCAACAGAATCCCTGGTGTATCTCAGGTGGGAACATTCCTCCCTCTGGAGGAAAACTCTGAAGGCCAGTGTAATGTCAGAGCATGAAGTCAACGTTTTCACATTGGGTTTCTAGGTGGAGCCAAGTGTGTGGCCATTCTCCTTTTCACCCTTCAGTTACTGGACTCACGTGTTATAGTCTCGATCTGTATTGCCTTCTGAAGTCTTGTGTGCTAAAGGAGTGGTTGTCAGCCTGTGAAACCACTGGCAGATACTGGAACCTTGTGGAAGGAAATTAAGTTCTTAGCAAAATTCCCGGGGGGGGGGGCCTTCTTCCTCCCAGTCTCTCCTCACTGGCTGCTGTGAAGTGAGCAGCTTTCTTCCGCCAAGTGCTGCCACAATGTTCTGGCTCACATAGGTCCAAATCAAAGAGCCCAAACAACCACAGACTGGGGGCACTAACAACCACGAGCCAGCACGCATCGTTTCTCTTTCTCAGATGATCATCTTGGGTATTCTGTCATGGTGACAGAAAGATGATAATATACCATCAGTCTTGGGTACCGGACCAATTAGATACTGACTTAGAGCATATTCTGAGAAGTTCTTCAATCTGGTAAAGTATTTCTACCTTGTTGGTGCTGTATCAGGGTCTTAAAAAATTCTTTCCACTATTCTATCAAACCAGCTATTTTATGCTGGTAGGGAAGCAGTGAATTCCATCGACATGTTTCTTTTGGTATAAAGTGAGTTCCATGATCAGAATCAATGCTAAGTGGAATACCATGACGAAGGACAAGACATTCAGTAGCTCTGTGGATGGCAGTTTTGGCTTATGTCACTTCTATTTGGTAGTGGAGGGTTGCTGTGTCCATTTAATTTTACGGTTTGCTGGGTCAGATGGCAAGCAGTACCTAACGGGCCACTCATGTCGCCTGGTAATTTGGTGGCCTGTGGCACAAACATTCAGGTGCTGCTAGAATCCCCTAGCAGACCAAGAAGTGTCTTTATGAGGAGGGAGGGTGTTGGTTGAGGACAGCAGAGCTTCACTCCATAATTTCAACTTTAGCCTAGACTTTGATTCAACAGCGTGACTGTGACGAGGGCTCCAAGTAGCATCTGCATCCACGCTTGGCCCTGTTGGCAGAGCAGCATGCACAGCAGCCTGGACCCTCTTTGTATCCTGTGTCCCAGTCAAGCCTAGCTTTTCAGGTTACCTGGTGAATGGGCTAGAGCAACACACCGAATCTAAAGAGACACCACTAGGAATCGTGCTGCTTTCTTGGTTGTTGGAGGGACTCAGCGTGACTACTTAGCCTTCATCTGAGGACTATCTTGGCGTGGTCCATTGGACAGCTGGAAATTACACTGGGTTGAAAAAGCTCTTGCACATTAGCTGATTTGCTTCCTATTTAAAAAAAGTGTGTGTGTGCTTGCGTGTGCGCTTGAGTGTGTGGATGCACGTATGTGTGTGCATCTGTGCACGCACTCACACATGCATCCTTGTGCCTGCACGTATGAAGCCTGAGATTGACACCCAGGTGACTTAACTGTTCTCCATCTTACTTTTCTGAGACAGGGAAATTGAGCCTAGATCTTGTTTTGTTGTTGTTGTTTTGTTTTTTGTTATTTTTGTTAAGCTGCTTGGCTAGCCAGCCCTGAGAAGCTTCCTGTCTCCATATTCATTCCAGCGCTAGGGTTACAGGTATATACCCCTATGTATGGCTTTTATGTGGGTTCTGGGGAATTCAAACTCAGGCACTAAACTGTCTCCCCAGTCTTTAGTTCCCATTTTCTAAAACGTAGATGTTTTAACAATGAGTCTAGAATAGCTGCTACTTCTTATTCACTAGGTCCAGTCAGTAGAAGGTCATGAACATAAAGGACCAGTGTGATATCTTGTATTAGGAAAAGGATAGCAAAACTCTGAGAGAGCTAAATCAAAACATAGGTCCTGGAAGGCTGATTCACTCTGAGGCTAGAACAGTGAAGATGTACTGCCTGTCCTTGCCAGCTGAAATCAACTGGTAGGCTTTCTGGACAGGAATGGGCTCAAAAGTATTTTCCAGATTGGCAGCTACATTCAAGGTACTAAGTGATGTGTTAAATTTCTCTTTTTTTAAAAAAACAATTTTAATTTTTTATATTAAAAATATAATATAGGTTATTTACTTTTTATCCCAGCTGTAGCCCCCTCCTTCAATCCCTCCCAATTCCAGCCTCCCTCCCTCATTGCCTCCCTGCCCCTTTCCAAGTCCACTGATAGGGGAGGTCCTCCTCCCCTTCCATCTGACCCTAGCTTATCAGGTATGTTCAGGACTGGCTGCAATGTCCTCCTCTGTGGCCTAGCAAGGCTGCTCCTCCCTCAGGGGTGGGGGTAGGGGGCAGGTCAAAGAGCCAGCCATTGAGTTCATGTCAGAAATAGTCCCTGTTCCCCTTACTAGGATACCCACTTGGATACTGAGCTATCATGGGCTACATCTGAGCAGGGGTTCTGAGTTATATCCATACATGGACATTGGAAGTAGGAGAAAACAAGTAACAGGACAGGGTCCTACCACACAGGGCCTCTGAAAGACTCTACCTAGCAGTGTATCAAAGCAGATGCTGAGACTCATAACCAAACCTTTGGCAGAGTGCAGGGAATCATATGAAAGAAGGGGGAGCTAGTATGACCTGGAGAGGACAGGATCTCCACAAGGACTAAATATATCAGGGCACAGCGGTCTTTTATGAGTGTTAAATTTCTCAACTCACAGTACCACCTCTGAAACATCTGAAGCAATTGGAGCCATCACGTGACTGAGTTTACAATAACCTGCTGCTGTTTACTAAGACCTATCATCCTTCTTTGTAAGCTGTGTGAGAGCTGAATGAGAATGTGGTAGAAATCACTAACAGGATTCTTTCAAGCCTTTGGTAGTGGTATTGATGTCTGCCATTCTTCATGAAGGTAAAATTGCTTTTTGATGGACCGTTTTCTTAGGCAGAGGCAGTTTTAATGGCTTCCATCGGCCAATTCTAGCTTAATAGCCCTTGTTTCATTACAGGTCATGGAATGAATTTAGAGATTCTGTTGACAGCTAAATGTGACTATTTCTTTTTTTTCCCCTTAAAAATGCATTTGCTTTTATGTGTATCGGTGTTTTGCCTGCATGGAAGTCTGTTTGAGGGTACCAGATCTGCTGGAAATGGAGTTATAGACAGTTGTGAACTGCTATGTCGGTGCTGGGAATTGAACCAGGGTCCTCTTGAAGAGCAGCCAGTGGTCAAACTGCTCAGGCATCTCTACAGTTCAAGTGTGACTATTTCAGTCATGCTTTTTGGAACCTGGAAAACAATCACAGGAAGGGCTTGGGTCCTTTCTGAACCAACTGTACCATGGATCTGCTGAATCTACACTGACTTCTTTAATTCCATAAGACCCAGCCATGACTGGAGGGTTACAGTGGTGCTTTTGACTTTCTAGACTCAGTGACGGCTTTGAGTCAGTGTCTAGTAGTTCTTTCATAGGCCTGTTTCTTTTCTTGATATCAGTGCATAATTGCCTTGATGAAAGAACACAGGTACCTTTGTTAAGGGCTGGGAGAAAAGTTAGTAAAATAAAAATTCAGTAGTATACCAGGATCTTTTGTTGAACTGTTTTGGGTCTCTCCTTCATTCAAAAAGTTCTAAGTGTATAACGTGGTTCAAGCCTGGAAATTGAGAAATGAAAATGTTCTGATTTTTGTTTTGTTTTGTTTTTGTTGTTTAAGACAGTGTCTCGTGTATCTCAAGCCAGACTCAAACAACACCATGTAGCCGAGGCTAGCCTTGAATTATTCCTGCCTCTAACCCCCAAACGCTGGCAACACAGATGTGTACCGCTGCACCTAGGTTGAGAGGTGGCTTGACTTAGAACTTCTCTGTACATAGAACTAGTGAGAATTTAATGGGCTTCTAAAAGCACTGTGATTAACCAGGTCACACAGTAGGTCTACACAGGCCACCCTCTTGGAGTTGCCATGTAGATTTGACTGTCTATTAAAGTAACATCTTTGCCTTCAGCAAGGGAGTTACACAACCTGGCCTCCGCCACAGTGGGATCTGTGCACTTCGGTTTTCCAACTGAATGGCTACAATTCCTACTGTAGGTTCCTTTGGCAGAAAAGGACAATCTCAGAGATCTTTCCTGGTGCTGCATTTCCTTTCACGAATGTACTTCTGCTGCATTTTCTTTCACGAATGTACTTCTCAAAGTATTGGCAAAAGATCTTCTGGACCCTCCTGGTGTGGCTAAGTAGGTCTTAAGTGACAGATCTGCTCCTTGAGTCTAACTTCCTCAAACCTTCGAATCTTCTTTTCTTCTACATTAAGCAAGTTGGTGGGAACTGAACATTTCAAGTTCGGCCACTGTAGTGGACCATCTTTTGATCCAGAGTTCAGCCAACCAACCAATCAAACTATTGGAATCCCCTCTAACTTCATGAGATGGTTATCAAATGTATACTCTTTGCTTAGTAAATCTGTATCAGTAAATTTATCTGGACCCAACTTTATATTCCTTTCAGGATTGTCACACATGGTTAACATTCTGCGCTGGTTTGAGGGAGAACACATCCATAGGCTCATATATTTGAATGTTTGGCTCCTAGTTGGTGGAACTGTTTAGGAAGGATTAGGAAGTGTGGCCTCATCGACGAAGGTACATCACTGGGGATAGACTTTGACTTTTCAAGAGCTACGCCTGGCCCAGGCTCACTGTTTCTCTTTCGTGTGCTTGAGGATCAGATGTAAAGTCTCAGCTACTACTTTAGCACCATGCCTGCCTCCCTGCCACTATAGTTCCTGTCATGATGGTCATGGACTTTCTGAAACTGTAAGCAAGCCTCCAATTAAATACTTTCCTTTATAAGTTTCCTTGGTCATGGTGTCTCTTTCCAGAAATAGAACAGTGACTAAGATACATTGACTGTTAAATGCTCTCTCCAAGTTTCTATTTTATAAACTAGAGAACTCAGGACCAGGGATATAGCTCAGTTGATAGAATGCTTGCCTAGCAGGTATGAGGCCCTGGGCTCCATCCCCACCACTGTGTAAACCATGTGTAGTTGTGCATGCCTAGAATCCCAGCTCTTGGGATGTGAAGGCAGAAGGATCAGAAATCCAAGGGAATCCTTGGATACATATTGTGTTGGAGGCCAGCTTGGGATATATAGAACGAACTTGTCTCAGAAAGACAAGTTAAGAAAACTCAGATAGTCCTTTAGGAGTGGAGTGTCCCGTATGGGCCACAATTTGTGAGGCTTGAGTGGAATTACAGTTCCAGAAGAAAGAGGACTGGAAGGGAGGCTGAGGAGAGTTATCGTTGTCTTGCTTGGTAGCTGGTCCAGAGGAGGCCATGGCAGGAAAGCAGAGTGAATCCCTCAGACAGAGGTGAGCAAGGCCCACTGTAGATAGAAGTACTGCACTAAGCAGAGGGAAATAGCCAAGTAGATGAAGAAGACCTATTAGAATCTTTGAGCCAAGTGCCCCTACCCACTTTCTTTAGTTTCTTTCCAAACTTAGTCTCTTTTACAATGTTTCCATTCTCTTTGGCATCCCTTCAAATTGAAGAGTCTTTTTCTTTTCACAGTCAACCCCTTCAGTGCCCTTAACTTAACAACAGACACTGTTCAAAGGCTGGGTGTCCAGATACAATGTAATTGCTGGCTTGGCAGGTTTATGAGAGACAAGGCTTTCTCCTAGGGCTTAGGTTGACACATTTAAGTAATTTTCGCAATATTCCAAATGCTTGGCTTTGTATGTCTAAGTTCATGTTTTTCTTTTACTTCTTTGTCCAATAACATTATATCAATATTTGTATTTGTTTTCCTGGTTTTCTAAAACATGTTGAAGTGATCATAATACAGAATCATTTAGAGCCTTGCTTTTTATAAATGGCTGATTAAGATTATTAGGAGTATCTGGTATGATTTTTTTTAATGTATCTAAAAAGTAGTTCTGTCCATGGGTCATCAGTGGTTACTTCATTACTGGCAGTAGGCATTAACATCTTTAACTATGATCATAGTTGAGAGACAGTTCCAGGAACCTCAGAACCAATTTATAAAATGTCAATGTGCTGTTCTGAACACCAAATCTTGTATCAGTCAAGGTATTCCCGAGAAGCAGAATCAATGGGGGTTATGCATATGTATGTGATATGACTTGGCTTGTGTAGTTACATAGGCCAGGAAGTCCTGGAATTTACCATCTGAAAGATACAGAATCTAGAAATATGATAGTATAACTCAGCCTGAGCCCCAAGGCTTAGGAACAATGGAGTGCATGATGGCAGAAGTCCCAGTCTGAAAGTTCATGTGTCAGAAGTGCTGCTTACCAGAGAAGATGGACATCTCAACTCAAGCAGAGAAAGCAAATTTGACCGTTATCTGCCTTATTTTTTTATGGGTGGGAATTTATATTTATGTCCTCAATGGATTCGATGATGCCCACCTACAATAACTAGGGCACTGCTTATTACTTAGTCCACCAATTCAAATGCTAATCATTTCCAGAAAAAGCTGTACAAATATATCTAGAAAAAAACCCCATTTACCAGCTATGTGGACATTTTCTGGCTCAGTCAGATTGACATACACACTTACCCATGTTGCTGTATTTAAACAGAAACACCAGCTACATTATGGTTGGATGGGATAATGGAAACATGATCGAAGGCTCACAGGAACCAGGCACTGCATTTCCTGAAGGTAAGATGGCTCCGCATCTTCACGTTAGATGGCTTTACAAAATGTAAAATGAGAATTTACTGATTGGCCCTTTTGATGAAATCGATTGTTTTATTTAAGATAACCAACCAGCCAGTCGGCCAGACAATAGCCAGAGTTGGTTCTTAACCGGCTTTGGTTCTCAGCAGCTGTAATCTTGGGTAGTCACTTTCCCTAAGCAGCCACTGGTTCTCAGCTCAGTAGGATAAGAAGAGTATAACTGGGATCTTCCTCCTTTGCCCAAGTCGAGGTGCCCATTGCTTCCTTGGAGAAGGAAGCTCTAGATGGCAGTGGAGACCAGCCACAGGCTGCCGTTGCAGGTGCATTCGCGAATCTGGACTAGGTTGACCTCTCTGTTGAGTTCTCTTGGGATCCTCTTGAGGGCACCTTCCTTCCTTCTCCATTACTCACCCTCCTTCATGGAACACCTTTCAACCTGGAGAAGTTCTCAGTGTCGAGGAGCCCAACAGCCAGACCTCCCGAGGAAGAAGATAGGGCCAAACAGCAGTGACCGATGGCCCAGAGACCCACAAAGATTGTCATTTGTACCATCTCCTTGCCAAGTGTGCAAACGTCCTCCAGGAAACAAAATCAGTTACTTACAACAGGTAATGGCATGTCCACCCTTTCAGACATATTTCCCTTCTCTTTATAAAGAAAAGTCCCAGCAGTAGGGGAAGGGTGGCTTTGGAGGCCTGTTTTTTTTACCCACCTGTAGAGGGTCCCCCATATTTTTACTTTCATATTTAGCAAAGCCACAGTTTCATCACTGTTGCTCCTTGTCTTGCACAAAGAACCCAGACATGGTGCCATTGGGGGAACACTAAGTTCCTCTCTGGTGGTACTGCCATCCAGGAAACACCTAGTTCTGTTTTATAGATATACCTCAAACCCTCATGGGAAATATGTGAATGCGGCAATAAGAAAAAACAAATAAACAGGAAGTTGGAGGAATTGGAGCTCTCCCATACTAAGTGCCAAAGACCTGGGCAATGTCCTACATACTTCAGTGAAGTACCCATTTCCAATGATGGGTTTGCCAGTTAGATATTTCTGTTGAAAAGTAGGTTTGATAGCACACAGTTGAAATCTCAGCACTTGGAGGTAGAGGCAGGAGGATCAAGAATCTCAATGAAGGCCAGCCTGGGCTACATGGGACATTATTTAAACAAACAAACAAACAAACAACCCACAAACCAAACAACAACCATAACAATAAGTGACATGGAAACTGAGGTAGGGGAGATGATGGTTTACTGGGCAAGAATACTGCTGGGCAGGCATACAGACCTGAGTTCCCATTCCCAGCACCCTGCACCCCCTCCCATACTCAGTGAGAGACCCTGCCTCAAAGGAATAATGTCAAACCTGAGAGAGCAAGATACTACCCCAAAGTCTTTTGGCCTCACTCCAGGTGCACATCGGCACAGAGACGTGCCTGCTGCCACCACCTTCTCCCACTTAAAAAAGCAAAACAAAACGAAATAAAAAGACACGGGACACTGAAGCTTGGAAGAATTCTTTTTCCCCTGTGGTCATTCTGTTAAGTCAACGTTTTCTCATGCCGTAATGTATCAGTTTTTACTTCTCCACAATAATTCCTAATAAAAGTTGCTTTTGGGTGGCGGGAATGTGTGTCTCTTGTGCTCCGGCTCCCCAGGGAACTTTGAGAAGCAAAACAGATCTTATAACACCAGGGAAGTTTGCAGGAGGCCAGAGTTCCAGCGGCCTCTCCGCAGATCGTTCCAGAAGTGAGAGTGGACCTCCAAATGAGTTGTTTCCCCTGCTGGTCCCTGACGGCCTGCGAGCCGCCTGCGAGTGTGGAAGGCATCCTCTTAGCCCTGCTGCCTCTTTACTGCTTTCGAACCCCCTTTGCAGAACAGGAGCACAGTTGCAACACTCTTTTGCTTGGCCTCAGGACAACTTTTCCACTGTCACCGCCCTTGTAGCCTCAGCTGGCACAGAAATTCCAAAATAAATGAACGTGTTGTAAATCGGGAGAAAATATTGTGTCCTTGTGGGGTTGATGTTGATTGCAGCTCAGAGGCGCAGGCGGCCATGACCACAGCTCAGCCTGCATATTTCTTTACCCAAACACGCAGAGGGCCTGCCCAGGCCAGGATTTCTGCAGACGTCTCCATTCAGGCTTCTTAAAGGTGCGCGGGCGCTGACAAAGTGCCGTTGATCAGAAGCCCCCGGGCAGGCCAGGGGCCCGGGGTGTCAGAGCCAGGCTCAGACAAGACGCATCAGTCTTCACAGACTGAAGTGTCTGGGCGCTGAGGCCCTGACGATAACACTTTGGCAAGAGATAGCCCTGGAACAGCACGCTGCTGGCCTCAGGACTGGCCCTCAGGCCCCGCTTTAATTGAGGCTGGCACGATCCAGCAAGAGCCCAATGAAGAGAGGCTTCAGGGAGGGGTGAGGCCCCGGGCTGGCTTGTCAAAGAGTCTGGCTGTAGGCTCTTGAGGGGCTTGAGAGTTTGACCACCCAGCGTCACGTTGGTAGGGACATGAATAAGGGAAAACAATTTATTTTTAAGTTAGAAATTATTTATTTAAAATTAAAAAAAATATTTAGACAGGGTTTTTAATTTTTAATTTTTTTTTCTAGCCCAGGCTGTCTTAGAACCCGCAGTTTTTACAGGTCCCAAGTGCTGTGCCATCCGCCAGTCCCTCCAAACATTCCACCAAAATATCCTTTGAAGTCCAGGGAGCCAGAAGGAGACAGGAGGACGCTAGGTTGTCACAAGGCGCCCCTCTATTCCTCCAGCCTAGATACTGGACCTGACTTTTCTAGCCAGCAGGCAGAGCTGATGTAGGCTGCCGTCCCAGTGTTTTGGATAAGATGGCTATTATTATTAGTTACTATTATTGTTATTAATAGTCGTCCACACCTTCTGTTTTAAAACATTGGCCTGCTAACTAAAGGATGCTGAGAGCAGGAGAAATAGTCCTCCCAGGGAAGAGCACACAAATTGCTCACGCAGTACCAAACGGTGAGCCCTGAAAACCTGTACCTATACATTATATGTAATATATATGTGTGTACATATACACACATACACATATATGTGTAACAATTGTATATGTACGCACACACACTCTCTCTCTCACACACATGAATGTAAAGGGGCTATGGATTCGAGAGAAATCAAAGGGATACATGGCCCGAAGAAGAGAAGAGAAAGGGGAAAATGATGTAATTGCATTATAACCTTAAAAAGTAAAAATATATATATATAATAATAATAATGAAAATTATTGGCCTCCTTCCCAATCACGTGACTTCCCGAATCTTTAGTCAACTGTCAGTCAGGATCTTTCAGGACTCTGGCAGTAGGGGGTGAGGCCTGCTCTTAATCTGTCTCAGGACTGCATCCTGCCTTTGACCCCAGGTGGTTTATCTGAACTCTTTCCCCTTAGACTTTTATTTTTTTTTCTTTCCCCTTGGAACTTTGAATCTAGAGGAGAAAGTAGGTCAGAAAGCTCAAAGAATGTAAATTGGGAGTCAAAGGATGACAGTCTTTTATTGTTTGGGGGAAGGACTACTTGCAAAACAGGAAAGAAGGAAGTCAACACAGAGAAACAGTTGGGGAAGACAGTGAGAAAAGGTCATGAAGGTCATGCTTGGAGCATGGCAGCACAGGATCCTTCAATCTCCTGGGTGAATGGGCCTCCCCGCCCATGTTCTCCTCAGAGAGAGGCCTCATTATCCTAGAACCCGCTATGTAGACCAGGCTGGCCTTGAACTCACAGAGATCCACTGGCCTCTGCCTCCTGATTGCTGGGATTAATGGTATGCACCACTACACCTGGCCCCTTCTCTTCTTTTTAAACCCTAGTTAAAGCAGTTTGAGCTGCTTACAGAAAGAGTGCTACCTAGGACAAAGGCGTAGTCCTTCCGTATTCATGAGGAATTGGTTCTAGGATCTCTCCAGACTCCTGCATCTGAGGGAACTCAAGTCTCTTTTGTAAAATGGCAGCATTTGCTTTTATCCTACGCAATCCTCAAGTGCACTTTAACTTAGCTCTAGCTGACATATGTCGTGCAATACAGTGCAAATGTTATGTAAACACTGGCTGTACTGTGTTGTTTATGGAATAATGGCAAAGGGAAAAGGTCTAAGTGTGTTCAGAACAGATATGTTTTTTTTTTCCTGAATATTTTCTTTGGTTGGTTGGTTGTGGATATGGACAATGCAGACAGAAAGGATTTGCCATACTGGCTGTGGCAGAGCTTTGGCCAAATCATCAAAAACATATTTATGAGGGGGAGAAAAGAGGAGAATTACAGAAGTCAGTTTAGTAAAACCATGCATGGATCTTTCTGTGGTTCCACTTCTGTGGTGTGTGTGTGTGTGTGTGTGTGTAACGCCTATTCTACACCAGGCTGGAGCCATGAAAACAAGTAAGAGGAAACCTCTGCCCTGAAGGAGTTCCGAGACTAACTTGAAAAACACACATATAAGGGGCTGGAGAGATGGCTTGGTTGGTAAAGCGTGGCCTTGCAAACATGAGGACCTGAGTTTGGATCCTCAGAACTTGCTTGAAAAGGTAGGCAAGGTGCTTTGGGCTTGTCAGTCTAGTGAAGAGAGATGGGAAGCTGAGACAGGCAGAACTCTGGGATTCCCTGAGTCTAGCCTGCTTGGTGAAATCCTAGGTAAATGAGGAACTACGTCTCAGGAAAAAGGTTGAGAAACAACATTTAAGATTGCCTTCTGACTCCTTTCTCTCTCTCACACACACACACAAACACACACTCATGCACCACGCAAGGGGTGGGAGGCAATGATAACCATTATGTTCCAATAGAAGGTTAGGCTTAGAATTCAGTTCTGCAATGGACTGATGCCTTGGGAAACATGGAAGAAGCCAGTCCCTTCCCCCCCCCACCCCCCAGGAGCAATGGGATAGCAGAGGCTTCTGTGAAGAGGCAGAACCTTAGCTGGGTCCTAAGTGGTCCCTGGGGCGGTGTGTGCATGTGGCTGCGCTTTGGACAGCTCTCCACTGCAAGCCCATGAGCTAGAATCATGTGGCTCTCCAGAGAGGAACTGATGGGTGCTGTCCCAGGTTGTGCATGCAAGGCAACAGAGAGCCAATTCCATCCCTTCCTAAGTAAGAACTCTTCAACAGACAAATTTGGTGAAGAGGTAAGACAAATGAGCACATAGGTCTAGTGTTAAGTTCACCTAACATGCACTGTGGTTTTTATGACATGTCTGGCGTGTTCTGAAGTGCATGAATAACAGGTTCTAGGCAGCAATATCCAAGGACCGTTGGGAGTGAAGGTGAGGGCCCTCATGCTTCTTTAAGAGAAGGAACTAGGGAACAGGGCCGACGGCGTGGTGAGCAGTGTGCTTGCTGGGTGGGCATGAACACCTGAATTCAGATGCCCCAGCATCTCGCATAAGAACCGGATGGAGTGGTTCACTTATATCACCCCAGTACTGGCCAGAGGAGACAGGTACATTCCACCGTCTCACTGGCCCGTCAGCCTAGGAAAAATAAGAAGCCCCAGGTTCACTAAGAGCCCTGTTCCCAACAACAAGGTAGAAAAATGATGCCAACCTCTGGCCTCTGCATGGATGAACATACCTGCACACATGTGCACACACATGCATATACCACCTCAACACATAAAAAGTAGAAATAACAAAGGCTGAATTGGGGGTGGGGCATGCACTCCAAATTATTCTAAATACTGTTACCCATAATTTTCTACTAATAACATTCTGGTGAACTTGAATATTTTAGGCATTTTGAAGGTTATAGTTGTATGGGATATATATATTTATACATATATATATGTGTGTATGGGATATATATATATATATATATATATATATATATATGGCTCCTAATATACACACATACATGGAGTTACATGATTGTAGCATTGTAACAATGTGAACATTCTAAGTAAACTTTGAGAGCCTGTTTTTATCACTTTATGATATTTTTTGTTATTCTTTATATTTAAAATAATATCTTTTAGTGGCCATTTAATGTTCTCTTGAATGCAAGTACCGCAGTTCAATGACTGCTGTTGATCTGAAGTCGCTTTGAAAGGTTAAAAGATTTATCTCCACAACAGGCTTGCCTGGCCCAAACTCCCTGGGCAGAAAGTTTTGAGAATCACCTATACTTGTTAAAATGACTTCTGCTGTAGTCAGAGGTCACTAAGTGAATATGAGTTAAATGTTTGCATAACAGAATCTGTTACCTACTGTGTATCAAAAGAACCAGCACTCTGGATTGTTCTCATGCTAACATTACTGCCTGCCACTCTTCAGGAAGATGGCCCTAATTTGGTGACACCTTTTGGTCTCAGAGACACAAAAATGAGGCCTTGACTTGAGGGATTGACTGATTTAACGATTAAAACTTTGTTAGAAAACTTATGTTAGAAAGGAGCCTGTTCAGGCAGAATTGAAGAGAATTCCTTGAACTGGAGAACGGTAGAGCATCTTGGTGGAAAGGGTGCTGCCAAAGGATGTAGAGAGAAACAGCGATCAGCCCCTGGCTGAGCCTCTTACTCTGAACTTGGGGCTGGGAGGGATTAAGAGGTACAGTGAATGGAGTAAGAAACACTTAGGGGGTTAATAAGGCACCACTCTTAAGTGTGTTTGTGACGGCATCCCTGGGGTCAGGAACCTTTCCTGGAAAATGAGTGGCCTGGGCTGAATTAAAAAGGGTGAAAAAAAAAAAAGCGCAACAGAGTTCATGCATTCTGATTTCCCTGCTTCTTGGCTCACTGTGAGGCATCTCAGCCCCACGTACCCGCTGACATGAACTCCGGTATGTCTTCCTTGCTGTGATGGAAGCTTCCCTCTTGTACCATGAGCCAAAAATAAATCCTTCCCCTGTAAGTTGCTCCTGGTCAGGTATGTTGTCATATCAGTGAGAAATGTAACTAACACAGAGTGGGACCAGCACAGAATCATGCTAATACATGGTTAGTTGGTGACATATTGGTTCCGTAATGATTGACCCACTAGGAGCTGTGGACGCTTACTTATTTCAGTCAGATAGTCCCTCCAAGGCTGTCATGACTGCCTGCTCTGCAACTCTTTCCTTTGTCTGTGTTCTCTCAATCCCTTTCGGCCACCATCTTCGTTATATGTCTGTTTTTTTCTTCAATAGTAGTTTGCAAATATATTTTAAAATCATGTTTCTTTTTGGTAAAATAATTTTGATGAGGCATGGGGATACTTTCATATTTATTTACGTATTTACAAACTGCATATGTTAACAACTGCTGCAGAAAGTGTATCGAATATTTTCAAAAGCAGAAACATGGAAAAGGATGAGATAAAAAGTGAAATATTTTAAATGTCTTGGTAACTGACTAGCTAAATACACAGCGGATATGCCTTACCCATAAGGTTACTGCCTCTTCCTCCTCTGAAGGAGAGTTAGAGGGACATAGGTAGACCGGGAAGGCAAGGGTTGGCTTCATAGGATGACAGCTTTTTACTCTCAGAAATATTTCTAGGAGAGGAAGTGGCGTGGAGGGCTTATGTAAACAGGACCGACAGAGAAAGAAGAGAACTTTCTCTGAAGCTCGTCTGTTTTTCCTATCATTTTGTTTTTCAAATCATTTGTTTTTCAATCATTTGTTCTTTTCGAGGAAAGAGCTTGGTGATCCCCTAGGTGAACTGATAGTACCCCCATTACTTCTGCTCAGACCCCTCTTCTTGGGTCAACAGTTCCACATGGCTCAGGCTGGCCTTGAACTCACTCTATAGCTAAGGATGACCTTGAACTCCTGATCTTCATTCCTTCATCTCCCAAGTCCCTGCGGTGTGCGCCACCACACTCAACGCTCAAGTAGTTTCCTTAGTAATTTAAACTTGTCCACAGTTTTCTTATCCTGTTGTAGCCCTGGCGAACTGACTAGAAGTGGACAGGGCAAGGCTGTCATTTTTCTGTTCTCCTGTTGACACCTGTGTTTATACAGTCTGCTAGAGTTAGTTTCACAAATGTGTGTTTGTTTCTCAGTTTCTCCCTTAACCCGGCCACCACACAAATAATTGAGACTCTCAAGCTCCGCAGCACAAAAACGGTGCAGTTTTAAACTCCGTTCTTAACCCTCTAAGCTAATTTGTCTTCCTCCCAGTATACATCCCAGAGATACTTGCGCTATGTAGCTTGCTTTGCTGAGCTCTCTTCTGGCCCCTCTTGGACAACTGGGCATAGTTAAATCCACACCTTCTGCTTCTAATTCCTCCTCCCTGGCTGGCAGGAAGTACAGCCCTATTCTTTCCCCTGCTCAGTGATTGACCGCAAACCCCTTTATTGACATATCAGGAGATAATTGGGGAGCAGTGTTTACACCATATTGAGACAGGAGATTCTCAGAACAAGGATTGCAACAAGATATGGGAGGGGGTACAGAAATCAGTATTTGAATTACACAGTAACCTCATGGGTACAACAATCAGTATTGTTACCCATCTACACTTTGCAGAAATTCTCTTAAAAGCAATTTGTCGTTTCTGAGAAGATAAATTCTGAAATCAGGGAGTTATAAACAACTTAACTTACACTTAGGCTGTGATGTACAGAAATGTTCTGAAATCAAGTGAAGCACAGTGGCTGTCTCTAGCAGCTGTCTCTGCTGTGAAGTGCAGCTCTCGGGACACCTTGAGAGTTGTTTGGGTTTGGTTACATCTGACAGATCAATAGAACTGTGAGTGAGAGTGTCCTCAGGAATTAAATGGCACAAAACTCAGTTTATTTAAAGAGGAAATAAGTACATATTACAATGCTTTGGCGATCTGAATGAAAATATACCCTATAGACTCATAGGGAGCGGTCTTGTTGGAAGAAGTGTGTCACTGAGGGTTGGGCTTTGAGGTTTCAGATGCTCAAGCCGGATCTAGTGGCTCTTCCCCGTTGTTCTGCTGATCTGGATGCAGAACTCTCAGCTCTTTCCCTAGCGCCATGTCTGCTGCACACTGCCATGCTTCCCACCACGACAATAATGAACTAAACTTCTGAACTGTAAGCCAGCACCAATTAAATGTCTTCCTATAGAAGGGTTGCTGTGGTCATGGTGCCTCTTCACGGCAAGAGAAATACTAAGACAACTCAACTTTGGGAAAGCACCTCCCTTTTGGAAGATGTAGTTATTGAGATGAAAATAGCTATTTCTTATTATCTATCCATTTGACGTGTGGGGATGTTTTGTCTGTATGTATATATGTGCACTATGTGCATGCCTGGTGCCCATGGAGTTCAGGAGAAGGCACTGGGTCCTCAGGAGCTGTAGTTGCAGAAAGTTGTTAGCTACCTTGTGGGTGCTGGGGATCAAGCCCAGGTCCTCTGGAAAAGCAGCCAGTACTCTTCACTGATGAATCATCTCTTCAGCCTGGAAAGTAACTAAAATGAAAGTGACAAAGTAAGTGATCTGAAAACAGAAATACTAGAATGCACTGAAGTGCTACACAGAGCATGAAAATTGCAGAGGAAGGCCCACTATCTTTTTTTTAATTAAATTTTAATTTTTTATATTAATTACAGTTTATTCAATTTGTATCCCAGCTGTAGCTGCCTCCCTGGTCCCCTCCAAATCCCACTCTCCCTCCCTCATCTCCCATTCCCCTCTCCAAGTCCACTGATAGGGGAGGTCCTTCTTTCCTTCCATCTGACCCTAGCTTATCAGGTCTCATCAGGGCTGGATGCATTGTCCTCCTCTGTGGCCTGGCAAGGCTGCTTCCCCCTCGCGGGGGGGGGTGTTATTGTTGTTTTTGGTGGTCAAAGAGCTTGCCACTGAGTTCATGTCAGTGACAGTCCCTGGGAAGATCCACTATCTTTCTAGAGCGCTAGAAGACTATTTCTCTGCTTCAGTGTATTTCATACCCATTGGGCAAAGTTGCTTCACTAAGAATTATACCAATTACTTGATTCTTATTTTTTTCTAGTTTCAAAGATTTATTTTTAATTGTGTGTGATTGTGTGTGCATGTGTATATGTGAGTGTAGGTGTCTGTGGAGTGCAGAAGAGAGCGTTGGCTCACCTGAAGTTAGTTACAAACAGTTAAGGTCTATTGGCGGTTGTAAGCCACCCAACATAGGCAATGGAACCAAACTCAGGTTTCCTACAAAAGTGGAGCATCCTCTTAACTACTGATCCATTTCTCTGGCCCCTACTTGATACTTTAAATATCCTGTCATTTAAAAAAAAAGGGATTAAATGACCTAACATTTAGGAATTGTTTTAGACTAAGTAGCATAGTGCTGGCTAAATAAAAACTTTAATGCTATAATATCTCTGCTCAGTAAGTGACATATTTGGGTCATGTAGACAACCTTACATATTCTATAGTCTCAAAACTAGAATTTTTAAATATCCTGAGACCAGTGATACTAATCAGAGGTCCCCTTTCCTCTGTGAGATCTAATGGAAATCACAAGCTATGAAAAGGTCGAGATGGAATAGCCCAAGATGAAGGGGAGGGAAATACCAGATTTGTAAGTCTCCATTATTCCATTATCCCATGGTTAGACTGTAGCCAAGAGGTTTGTTGAAGTGATGCAATGCCTTTAGGTCATAGTGAGTTCTCATTCTTTGTATTTCCTCCTACAGAGCAGTAGAGTTCCTTTTCCTGTCCTTTGAATCTGAGCTCATCTAGGTGGCTTGCTTTGTACAAAGGTTGGTGGTGCCTATTGACATTCTGGATTTCCAAAGTAGTATCATATAAAGTCTTGGAGCTTTGGGATGGACATTTTGGGAGAACCCTCTGGGACCCCCAAGCTACCTAATGACAAGTTTGTTCGTGTGCACATACAGCACTGAGCCTAGCCTTTTAGTGGTCCCCACACAGGTTCCGTGTAGGAGTAGCTGGCTTGTATCCCCTGTATCAAGAGGTCTTTGTTCATCCTACATGGAACAGACTAATCAGCCAGCTGTGCTTGGGAACACAGCTGTGTCTGCCTAAATGCTGACCCATGTGTGCATGCCTAAATGTAATGTCACGGTATTGTTGAAGACACTACATTCTGAGGTTCGTTACAAAGTAAGAAAACTTCCAGCTAAGATGCCCACATATTTTCTCTTGACTTTTAGAGGGGATTTCCTTTTTGACCCCATGTTTATCTTGGCATATGCTCCTCAGTGATGTTTTAGTCTGTGATGGTCATCTCTAGGAGGGAAAGACTCACCAGAAATCCCCCCAGTTTTGTGTTTTATTTCATTTTTTTTTGAAACAGTGTTTCATACAGCCCGGACTAACCTCAAACTTACTGTGTTACTGAGGATGACCTTGAACTCTCAATCTTCCTGCCTCTACCTTCTAAGTCCTGAGGTTTATGACACCATGCTCAGCAAAACCCCCAGATCTTCTTAGCTCCCTAGAGAAATGTGGCCATTTCTATCTTTTCTGTGTCTAAGGCTAGGTAGAAGTTGTAGCTCTGTCTCTGGATCCATTCTTCCTAGAGATTCCTAATTCTGGGTTGCTGAGCACTTGGGTAGTTTTGTCTGAGATGCTGTGCTGATTGATAGGAGGTATCCATCAGCTCTCCTTCTAAGTGCCCTGAGGCTTGCTTTTGCATCACTGGGATGCTCAGTACAAGCTCATTGCAGTTTGACTTTCCACCTATCTGCCTGGCAACCAGGACGTAGTGTTTTCTCTTTTCCCACCAGGGTGACCTTCTCAGGCTCCTAACTCTTGACTTAGACCTAGTTTGGTTCTAGGAAATTGAGGCAGTATGAAGTCTTTGGATTGCTAGCTCTTCACAAGGTAGTAGCATTGGTTCCTTAATCTCATAATACAATAGGAGTGTTTGCCTGTCCCTTCCCCAGGGACCATCATCCTTACCAAGAGCCAGCCTGCCTGGGCAGACTTAACATCCTCCTTGAGGTGAAAATGAGAGCATCTTACCATTGCTTACAGCCACAGAGATGTTAGCAACAAGCCATTCCAAACCCAGGGGTTTAAACAATAAATCCTTGTGTGGCTCACTGTTCAAAGCTTTGCCAGACAGCTCTTATGGCCTCAGCCAACTCACTTGTATACTGTAGTCTGGTGAAGTTGTGGTAGGTAGCTCTGCTGATTTTGGTTGAGGATTACCATGGGTTGGCTGACTGGAAGCTGGTTTGAGGCACTTCAGTTGGGAGAGTGGATTCCCCCCTTGCAACCTTCCAAACAGACTATCCTGGTCATGTAGTGAGGTTCTCACCATGTCATTGTGGATGTAGAAACATTCGAGAGTTTTGTCTGTTTTTTTTTTTTTTTTTTACGTTATAGGCTTTCCTGTTGCTTGTCCTTTCTACTTATTGGCCAAAGAAAATCCCACAGTAAGGCCAAAATCAGAGTAGCAGGGGGCTGTGAAAGTACACATGAAATGTGACTAAAGGGGGCCACAATCACCCAAACAATAAGCTCAGCCGGCTCTTTTTAATAAATGTTTTTATTGGAGTATATTAGTTATCATCATAATGAGTTTTATTATGAGACATTTTCATGTTTGTACCATCATAACTTATTTCAATTATATTCATTTTCCTCTCATATTACCCTGTTTCCTTCATTCCTTCTATTGCCCCCCTTCTACTTCCAATAACACCCCCTTCTCTTCCCAACCAGCTCCCCCTCTACCTTCATTTATTTTTTTATTTTATCTTTTGGTGACCCAGTGAATTTGATTAGGGTTGCTGATGAAAACATGAGTGAGGGTTTGTTTCCAAGAGCATGGGTACCTTACCATATCTACAGTACTGAAAAAAAATGCATCCTTCTCCCATTAATCATTAACTGAATATAAATTCTCAAAAAGGATGGGTTCCCAGGAGCCACTCTGGCTTCCGTGCCAGGGTGCTGAAGGAACCAGTCCTGTATAGATTTTGTGCAGGTAACTGCAGCTGCATGAGGTCAAGAATGCAATAGTGGTGTTGTGTGCAGATGTCAGAGTGCTACACTGGTATCCTTCCTGCCACCATCTTCCTGCAGCTCTTATGTTCTTTCTTCCTTCTGCTCTTGACCACCTTCCATACTGTTCTCTGAGCCTTGGAGTGGGTAATATAAACGTTTCATTTGTGGATGGGAATTCAGCTGCCATTTCCTTTCAGTACTTTAATCATCAATGTTCTCTTCCGTGAGATGTTTGCTAGACTCTCAGTTGGGACAGTAGCCAGGCAGCCATTTGTGTGGAGCTATATATGAAAGAACACGGCCACTGGGAGACACACAGCACTGATAAGGGAGAAGCAAGAAAAAAAGCGACCCGCTGGCCGTCACCCCTTGATCCTCAGCCTTTAGATGCTGCCTTATTATTTCTCCAGCTCTTCCTGAAGCCAGACATAGCCCAAAAGACACCAGGAAAGAAGAGAGAGGAGCCTCTCTCTCTCTCTCTCAATCCTGACTGTAGTGACAGTGCTGGGAAAGCACTAAAGAATCTTCCAACTCCAAACCAAAGCAAGCTCTCCCTTCTCTCTCTTCAATCTTCTCTCATAGTGGCTACGTTTTCCAAACATGGAGATGAAGACAGCTTTAGTTTTTTTAAATTAAAAATTTAAAACTATGTGTTCATTTTATGTGTGAGGGTTTTCCATGCATGTATGTATGTGTACATGTGCATTCTTGGTGCACTTGAAGGTCAGAGTTGGACATCAGATCCCCTGGAACTGGCATTATAGATATTTGTAAATCACCGTATAGGTGCTGTTATTTAAGCCCTGACCTTCTGTAAGAGCAACATTTTCTTTTAACCACATAACTATCTCTCTAGTTTTATGAACACAACTTTGTGAGAAATGACTACAAAGCAAATAAAAGTGGGGGTGGGGGTGGGGGTGATGAGAGAGATTGAGAGAGCCATAGATGCAGGTAGGACAGCAGTTGAAGAGAGAGGAGGAAGGTTGGCTAGGCAGGGTCTCAGACTGCAGTACTATTAATTCTAAAGTGTTTAGGTCAGTTCTTGGGTCAAAGTCCACAGTAGTTCCTTTGCAGGAACTGTGAGTTTCTTTGGTAATGGTGGGGTGTGGGTCTCAGTGGCACAGTTGGAACTAGGTAGATGCCACCATTAGTCCCATAGTAGCAGAAGACCTGAAGGCCAGGCAGATTTTTTTTATGCTTCTATCCTTCTCCATACTTTCCCTCTCCTTCACTTCCTTTCCCCTTCACTCTCTCCCTTATTTCTTCTTTCTTTTTCTCTTCCTCTTACCTTTTCTTTCTTTTTTCAGGGTTGTTGTTAAATAGAGTGGCGTTGTGTAGCCCAGGCTGTCCCTGAATTTAGGATCCTCCTGCCTAATCCTATGTGGGCTATATGCACACAGCCAGAAAGTTATTATTTTGGTAGAGTTGTTCGAGTGGTGGGAGGTACTGGTGGTATATAACCAATGGGACTCACACACTGTCTCCCCCCAAAGAATTCACATTCGTTGTACTGGAAGATGACAACCAGAAGTTTCTAGAGTGGAGGAAAGGAGATGATCAAGCTCCATGTCCTCCATCCCCATCATTTTTTTTTTTTTACTCTGAGAGCCTAAACAATATCTTAAACATTATTCCATTGACCCCATACCCCAAACTATAAATCAGGTCATTCCTACGGGTATAAAAAAAAATCATGGGAAGTGTGAAAGCTAATCGTCCCTCTTCTGGAGTTTGAATCACTTTTAAGAACTAAGGAAAACTCATGGAATTGGTTTCCTGGTACCCAGGAAATCCAGAGTGTGTATTAAATACAGCAAGCATTGACTTAATCAGCCTTATCTGGATGTGAAAGCTGAGATTCATCTGCATTATTCATAGGTGTGTCATAAGATTACATGCGTGGGAGCTCGGGAAAAGCCGTTCAGCTGGCCTTGGGAAGAATGAGGGTCACACATACACCACAGCGGAATTGTAGCACATGGACTTCTGAGTGGCTGGGGGTGCTGGCCTCAGGAGTATCGGGATCTTCATTCTAGAGTTCCATAATTTCTGACTCACGGTCTGTATGATCTGCGCTATTTTTCAAATCTTCCTGCAGATGATTTTTCTTAGTCTTCTATGTTTTCTGGACCCTGCCACTTACTACCTTTACTTGTTCATGATGGTCTCTTTGGCTTTGTCCTGTCTCAAGATTTTCACTTACTATTGGTAAATGCTTTGCTCTACTAATGTTTCATGGTTCAAATTCCAAAAGAAAAACCTATAATCGACTCGGGGGCTAGTTAGGGACTCTTATTCAGACTCCAGTTGCAATCCAATCAGCTAGAAGGGCCCCTCAGATGCTGCCCGAGGCTTCCCCTCCTCTTGGGCAATCAGGTTCCCCTAGGACAGAAAGACGAACTTGTTGTTGGAGACAACATTTTAAAAGTCTTTTTTGGCTCCGTACCACATCGTGCTGAATGAAATACGGTTCCTTACACGCCTGCTGCCTCCTGGGATTTTTCATATGAGTGAATCCATTCTTTCTGTTTCTCAGACTGATGGAGGTGTGAGGATGCCAATATAAGGTTTATGAAACCCACACTCTGTGAGAGAATTCTGCTAGGGGTTCTGTACCTACGGTTTTATTTGATGACGGTGATGGCCTTGGGAGGGACATGTTGTCCACATTTCAGAGGTGATGAAGCGGGACCCAGAGAGAGAGAATAACTTGCTGCATCTCATAGACCTAGACAGTGGCTAGCCCAGAATTTAACCCTATGCTCTTCATTCGTCATCCTTTTTCTCCCTCATGGACATTGCTAATGTGAGGCAAGTCCTGTACTACTTGGCCACATCTCAACTCATGCCTGTAGAATTTCTTCTTTAACATCTCAACCTCCAAGCCTTCAAAGAAAAATCACTCACAAACTCAGTGCAGACACTACTAAATACATACCTATCTTTATCCTTCTTAGCCTATGATATGAGTCAGGAGCCTCTCAGGGTCCAGTGAACACACATGTGTTCTCTCCTTGTCTCTTACTTATTTCAAAATCCCAGTGACCATTCTTGGGAATGGTGACCAAGTGCCGTCTTCTTCCTGCACGCTGTGTTGACCCTCTCAGACAACTTTCTCTGAGGTGGGCTAGGGGATGTCAGGAGACCTAACTTTGAATCTTGGCTTTGTTACTAATGAGCTGAGTGACAGTGGGCTGTTCCAGTGATGAGTGAGAAGGGATTTCAGGCTTTGTTGAGTCTGGATAAGGTATGTCCAGAAGGAACGGTGGCTTCTTTGTTTACCTCCATTTTTGCAAAGCCCTTGGCTGTGGTTCAGAGTCTCAAACTATTGAAGATTAAGTCCTTGAAGGTGAATCAAGGCTCTCTTGCAGCCTACTGGTAACTGTTGGAGCTACCAGATGCACTAAAGGGTGTGGATGGTGAGTGAATGCTACTTTCCATCTGATTCAGGGCCTTTCATGTGGGAGGAATGTGAACTCTAGCTGAGTGGGAGAGAACAATTCTCCATGTCTGAATTAATTTTCTCCAGATCTCTCTCCAGACTGTGGTTCTGGTTTACTAAGGCTCTTGGGTGTCACTCACATCATCCTCGCTAACCTTGTATCCCTGTCCACGCAGACCCTTACACACCCTTTTGCCGTTACTTTTATTCTTTGACATTGAGTACTTTATATAGCTCTTTTGTTTTGTTTTGAAGATAGCGTCTTACCTCATCTTAGCCCAGGCCGCACCTGAATTTGCTGTGTAGTCAAGGATGGCCCTGAACTTCTGATTGTTCTTCATCTACCTCCTAAGTCCACAGCTCACCTGGTTTATACAATGCTGGGTGTCAAACCCAGAATTTTATGCCTGTCATGCAAGTACTTTTCCAATTGAACTACATACCCATAACCCTGCTAGTATTTTTTTTTTCCCAGTCTGGCCTCAAACCTGCTATGTACCCAAGGATGACCTTTGAACTCCTGATCTTCCTGCCTCCACATTCTTTTGAGTATTGGGATTATGCACATGCACAGCCCACCCAGCCCATGCACAGCTTTTGATACTAGACTTGTCTGTGAGCAAAGCAGATGTGATCCCTCTTTCCAGATGGCTCACAGTCTGGAAGGAGATGCCATCTGGTACACCAGTGGTCAATCACGCAAGTCCCCTCCTTCAGAAAACCCATAGGAGCAAGTCCAAAAGCGCTGGCCTCTTGTTTAAAGAACTGCCTCTTGGTGTGGTGCAGTGCACGCATGGTCTCATTGTGAATAATCCCTCCAACTATTCCCCTGGTCCTGTCATAATAAAATCCAGTTAGAGTGAATCTGGAGAGTCATGGTTTCCTCTCAGGAGCCTGGTTTCCGCTGGAGCTGACTATCTCCTGGGAGTCGGCTTGGCAGAATGGAGCCAGGCAAGCCTGCGTTTGAATGACCACTTCTGTGTTCACTATGTGCCACCAGGCTGAGTATTTAACCTCTCTCAGCACCTATGTGTATTCCTGTATATGTGTATATATCTACGCTTATGTGTTTGTGTGTGCGTTTAATACATACATATTACATAAATGTACTCGATACACATGCACCGTCAAATAGGGTTATCATGAAACTTTGTATGAGATAACAAGGTGGAACCACTTAGCACATGGTAGCTGTTTATTAAGATGGATCTTCAGTCCTTTCCCGAGAGTAATTTAGTGACTGGCCAAACGGATTGTGCAAATAGTGAAGAAGGGGAGCCTCAAACAGACATTTCAAGCTGAGTCTACTGTTCCAGTCAACCATTAGGCAATTTAGATTCATTCCAGTTACTCATTAAATAACTGTATGCCAGGTCAGCTAGGTCATGAGGATAATGTGGGAAACAGGGCAGAGCTGTTGCCCTATGACTGCTGTTTTCAATTTTTCACCCTTCCTTCCCTTTCCTTCCCTTTCCTTCCCTTCCCTTCCCTTCCCTTCCCTTCCCTTCCCTTCCCTTCCCTTCCCTTCCCTTCCCTTCCCTTCCCTTCCCTTTTCCAGTAGTGGGCTTTTCGTTGAGATCCAACTTTAGATAGCATGATTAAAGGGACATTTTGAAATCATATCAGGAGTAGAAAGCACAGAACAGGAAGTAATGTGGAGGCTGATCTCTGTGCCATCTTCTTCTTTACTGGTATTGATTAGAGTCCTCCTGCCAGGGAGGTTGGTTCTCCCATGGGAAGGATCTTGAGAGGGTATCTACTCTCTATGAGTATTAATTACAGCCCTGTGGGTTAGCAGCCACCCATGGAAGCTCTGCTTTTATTTGTGTAGCTCTTTACAATATAGGAAGCACTGGAGGCTGGCCCATGCTGCTCTCTGTGGAGATCAGGCCAGTGAGGACTTATAAATGTGGTCTCTGGCTGCCAGCAACAACTGGTGACTGAGGTGATGAAGGGATAGGCATTTTGCATAAATAGAAAAGCCAGTGTGTATTTGTCGGCATTAACTTTCTCCTCCTTTGTTTTTCCCTCTTTCCAAAAATAAAGTGTATTGCCCCCAGGGAGTGGAATTTGCAGTAGCAGCTGCCTGCCTGCCTGCCTTTCTCCTGAAGAAGCCACCAGGGTCACCTGCCTTTGTTCTGCCCTCCGTTCACACTAGGATCCCAGCAGTCAAAACAGATGGATTTGTGAAGTGTATCATCCTGACCGCCTCCCACCCCCACCCCATGCTCACTGTCCACACATTTGCCAAAAATTCATGGGCTGTGTGTGCACCTGAGTCCTGGGGCTCTGTATAGAGCTCCTTACCTGAGAACCTGCTCCAAAACAGCCACATGTAAGAGATGCCTGCCCTTCTCCATAACCTCTGAAACCACACTCTTTGCCTTGGCTCCACTGGAAGCTTGGCTTTCGGTTCCAGGAATGTCACCTGTTCACCTGGGGGCAGCTAGGCACGGACATGTTACTTTGTCGTCAGCTGGTTTTATCAACCTTGGAGGATATAGGAGAATACAGCATAGGATTTCTGACTGACAGCATTAGGACTAATGTGCTAGTACATGACCAGTATGTGCTCTGAGTTAGATGACTCAGTTGTACCTTTAGCCCTCATCATCACCCCTTTTTTTCTGAGTCAGGGTGTTGTCTAACCCAGTCTGGCCACAAATTTGCTATGTATCCAAGACTGGCCTTGAACTCCTGACCCTCCAGCCTTACCCTTTTGAACAGTAGGTGACATCCTTGTGGTATGTCAGTAAGCCTAGCCACAGCCCTTGGATTCTTAAAATTTCTGATTGACAAGAGTCTCAATAAGTTGCTTAGGCTAGCTTTATAACTTGCCATCTTTCTTTAAAAGCCTCAAAAGTGGCTGAAATTACAGGGCAAATCCATCAGGCCCAGCTTAAGAGGGGGGTGTTTTGTTCAGGGAGATGTAAGGTTTGGGTGCAAAAATCAAGATTCTTGGCCCTGAGTTAAACTGCTTTGATTGCATTCAGTCGGCATCGATGAAACCTCTTGAAGTGTTTGATATAACGAGTTATCTGTACAAAACAAATTTTTTTCTCTTTTCAGGCAGTTTTCCGTGGTATAGAGATAGAGAATGGGAGAATGATTAGAGCCTGGGTGTCAATCTGAGAGCACCAGCCTTAGGAGTTAGGAGAAATTAACAGAGATGGCAGCAAAGCCCGAGTATAAAATAGTTCCCCCAGCTGAAGAGGTGTCTTGTTCTTGCAGAGGACCCAGGTTTGAATCTCAGCACACACAAAAGTGGCTCTCAACCATCCATAACCATCCAGTTTCAGGAGTTCTGATGTCCTCTGTCGACCTCCGAAGGCCGCAGGCATGCAGGTGGCACACAGATATACATGCAAGCAAAACGCTCGTGGATACAAAATAAAGCAAATAATAAAGGAAAAAAATAAAACAGTGTTCTGATGTTTTATCCACAGGTTCTAAGCAGTCAAATGTGCTGGCCAGACCAGTCAGGTTTCTCATCCTTGAAAACAAGGGCTGCATGTTAGGTGCTGGGTTACATGGGAATATGATAAAGAAAAAAAAAGGCACAATATAAAAAGGTACTTACTGTGCTGCAGTGTACAAGGGACGTTTATTTATTTATTTAATCTATCAACTTGACACAAGCTAGGATCATCTGGGAAAACGGAACCTCAGTTGAGAAATTGGCCCCATCTTAGCCTGTCGGCAAGCCTGTGGAGCACTTTTCTTGACTAATGACTGATCTGGGAAGTGCATGATACCACCCCTGGGCAGATGGTCCTGGGTTGTATGATAAAAGAAACTGATTGAGCCACGAAGCACAAGCTAATAAGCAGCCCTCCTGGATAGTCTCTGCTTCAGTTCCTGCCTTCCGGTTCTTGCCTTGAGTTTCTGCCCTGACTCCCCTCAGTGATGAACTGTTACCTAGAAGTGTGTAAGATGAAATCAGACCTTTCCTCCTCCCCGTGTTGCTTTTGGTCATGATGTTTTTAACACGCCAGTAGAAAGCAAAGCTTTAACTGTAGTTAGAGCACTGTAACTCAGCCATCTTTCCTTAAATATGGATACATTGTGATCCCTCGGATGTAGGAAGGGGAACTTTTCGGGAAATAAGTTCTTTGCAAATATAACCAACCTAAGGATCTCAAGATGAGCTCATTCTGGATTGTTCTGGTGAATTCTAAATCCAATGGTAAGCATCTTCATAGGGGGCATGCAACGAGAAGAGGAAAATGCAGTGTGAAGACAGGAGGGATATAGCCACAAACCAAGGAATGTCTGCAATCCCCCAGAGCTGGAAGAAGAAAGAACACTCTTTCATTTTAGACTCCTAGCCTCTAGAACTACAAGAACTATTGTTTTAGGCCACCAAAATTGTGGCAATTTGTTGCACTAACCATAGAAAGCTGATGTAAGGCAGAAGCTAGCACTGTCTGGAAATTGATGATTGGAAACTTGCAAGCTTGGAGACACTTCTTTTTAATCACTAGGCATACAGTTCAGGGCCTACCCTGTTTTTGGTGCTGAGGAGACAAAGAAGGACCTGCTCTGTCTCCAGGAAGGGGTTACCCATCAGAGACACAAGAGCACCAGGAGGCAGGCTCTGGGGGAGTGCAGACGGGCACATCTTAAACTTTGTCTGGACAGGGACACAGTCATTTTCTAAAACAGCCACATACCTCATGGCATGCACATACTCAACTCAGAGCCAACCTCTGCTTCCACAGAGAGCACGTGTGGGGGTGAGCTAAGATCTCTCTATTCCAACCTCAGTCTCAGACTGAGCTCATAATTTATGGGATCCCTGTGGGAAAGGAGACAAAAGAGTCCTTTCTTGAGTAGGCTGGTGTGTGTGCAGGGTTCCTTGGTGAATGCCCCCGGCCTGGCTTCTAATCCTCATTGACTGAGATGGTAAGGTTGATGTGGGTAGGTGGGATGGCAGGGAGGAGCTGAAAGAAGGCTGCTTCATCAGAGAAAAGGCACTTCCAGGGAGAGCTGGGTTGAGCTAGACCCAGAGACCTTTCTCAGATGTTGCTTTGCCTCTGAACTTGTCCAAATATTCACCAATCCATCCATCCATTTATCTATCCACTCATCTATCCATCCCATTTATTGCATGACACCACTGTGGTGGCATGGGCTAGGGTCAAGGTGTGATGGACTGGGAAAGACAGAAACTCTTTCAGGAGCTAATTGTCCCATGGGGCACATACCTTGACTGCAGAGCGCTGTCAGGCCAGGTGTGCTTGACACACTAAGTGTGTTACACAGACAGACATGGTGGTACTTCCCTGCTTCTTGTGGAGAGGGAGAGAAAGAAAGGGGGGGGGCGGGCACAATCTGTAGGTGACCAGAGAAGGGTAAGGGAAAGGTGGGCAGGACTGAATGACAGCAGAGGAAAGCTGGCCATCTCTCTCTCAGACTTCATCGTGGAGGAGAAGAACAGAGAGAAGAGTACGCTCAAATGTCAAGTGAGATTGTCACTGGGGGAGGGTTATAAGTTCTGGGTTCTCTGGGACACTGGACTCTTTTTAAAACAGTGCTGGAAGTGAAGAAAAAGAAAACCAAGGGGCTTAGTCAAGTGAGGCTCTTGCCATGCAAATGTGAGGATCTGAGTTTAAACCCCAGCACCCATGTGAAAAAGCCAGTGCAGTGTCTGCTGGGGAAGGGAGAGGGCAGAGTGGCCTGAAACTCACTAGCTGGTCGACTTTAATGTGGAGCAGCAGACTCAGTGAGAGAGCTTGTCTCAAAAACAGGGGGGGAGTAGATGTTAACCTCTGACCTTCACAGGCACACACATAGATACACAGACACACAGAGGGAGAGAGAAAGAGAGAGAGAGAGACAGAGAGAGAGAGAGAGAGAGAGAGAGAGAGAGAGAGAGAGAGAGAGAGAGAGAGAGAGAGAGAGAGAGAGAGAGAGACTATAGCCAGATTATGGAGGTCGGGAGTGCCTGCCTATGTGTCTGTCTGTTGTCCTTGCCAGTACTGCTGATGTATTTTTTGTTTTTCTTTGGAAAGAGTAAAATGCCCCAGTTGATTAAGCTCTTTACAGCCAGGAGTGGTGACATACAGCATCAGGGAGCAGAGGCAGGCATATCTCTGTGAGTTCAAGGTCAGCCTTATCTATGTAGCAATTTCCAGGCCAGCCAGGCCTACACAGTCAGACTTTGTTTTTTTTGTTGTTGTTGTTGTTTTTTGGGGGGGTGGGGGAGCCCCATATACTCTATCTTAGCAGCAATAATGGTCAATATAGGAAGTAGAAGGATCATGAAGAAGGAAAATGAGTGGCAATTTCTTTCTAAAAGTTATTGTGTTTCCGTTGAATGTCATTTTAAAAATGGTTGCAGAAGTCATATCTAGATGATTTTGCAGCTTTAGTCTTTAATCTTACCACAACAAGGCAAACATTTTTCCGATGCTATTTTGGTCTCTAGGAACTGGGTTTTAGTGCCACATCCAGGAGATGCATTCTAACTTATTTAATCTTGTCTCTAAACTGAATATTGGATTTATTAGCTCTTTCTCATCCTGCGGATCATCCTTTGTGTGATAAAGCTCCTTCCGTATCTGTGATCAATTCCTTAGGCTGGATCCCTCGACAGGGATTCACTGAATCAAAGGACCCGGGCATCTTTAAGGTTCTTTGAACATTCTGCCAAATTGCTTCCTTGGGGTTTGTTGAGCTTTAGGAAGTACATGATGACAGGCGAGTCTCATCACTGAGGACAGGCAGAGCCGGGCCAGAGAGAAAGAGCATTCCGGACATTCTACTGAGAAGAAACATTCCGTGGTCGTCGAAGCTGCTGCCCTGGCAATGTACTGTCCTGATAGGAAAGTCTTTCCGCCCTGCCTGCTGTTTATAAAAAGCCGGTTTCAAACTCTTTCCTGCAAAGACAGCAGTGGTCTAGGCATACGGATGCCCTCTCCCCACCAATCATCCCTCTGTCCCTGGTCCTGTCCCGTCCTGTTTCCTCTCCGGTTCTCTCATTCCCATCCTAGAACACACTAAGCTTACCTCTACCACAGGGCCTTTGCATCAGCTGTGGTCCTTTGCTGAGCCGGCTCTTTCCCCTAACCTGCTACACCTGATGCCATCTGTCCTCCCTGTCAGGACTCTCCCATCACACTGATTTGAACCACAACACTTACGACTTCTGGCACATGTCAATGTCCGAAAGGTATTTGCAGAATGACTGAACTTAGTCACTCATTCCTTTCATCTTCAACTATTTCCCAAGTATCCCTTTAAAGTATTTCTAAGATAAAGAAAAGAGATTTAAATAGCCAGTAGCACACTTTTCAGAACTGCTACTTACCCAGTCTCTCCTTTCTTTACGCATATTTTGCCTTAGTTTTTGCACATCTGAAATCCGTGCTGACTTTCTGCATTTGAATATATTGCATTTCTTGCTATTCCAGGGCCTTTGCACATTCATTGACCTCTGACCTCCACCCCACCCCCCCACATGCATGCCCACACAAAAATGCATACTGGCATACACCGAACACAGAAATGCATACTGGCATACACCGAACACATCTAGAACAGGCTTCCTTATTTTATTAACTCCTGCTTCTCTCTCAGGTCTTGGACCAGTTGATGTCTTCTTGGATATCTTCCTTGGCCCCCTCACAGAAGATCAGCTTCTACTATACCTCCTTTGTAATAGCCAGTCTCCACAACTTATGCCAGTGGATTCCATTCTCCCCTCTTTGAATCTCCTCTCCTTCTCACGAGATCTTGACCCCCGGGAGAAGACAGAGTGACACTGAGCAGCTTCTGAGACAATGTTAGAAGTCTTGCCTTCCACCTGGCCCTCCTCTTTGGAGGCGTCTGGGTCTAACTGAGATGCCTTCTCCAGCTGAGAAGCCCCAGCTAGAGGCCTGGATGGCAGTCAGCCTAAGCTGACAGCTGTGGTTCTTCCTCCATTGGTCACCAGAGCCTGTATCAGAGTCGCCGGGTCTGTCAAAACCACCAGGGACTCTTTGTTACATGGCTCTGAAGACCGAAAACAGCACAAATTTTCAGTACTAAGAACGTGTCAACTTCTTCAGTATGCCCCTTATGGTTGAGATAATCTTTCTTCCTTGGTTATCCAGTTGATAATGTTCCTTTCCCCAGGCTGTAGCTTTGTAAGGGAAAAGACTATGCTTATGTTGATCCTGTTTTCTCTCTCTCTCTCTCTCTCTCTCTCTCTCTCTCTCTCTCTCTCTCTCTCTCTCACTCTCTCTCTTCTTTAACTTATTCTAACATTTGTTTTTCAACACTGACAACTGCCACTTTGTGAACGCTAGGACATGCCCAGGGAATCTGCCACGGGGTGAGTTTCGGGAGACCTAGATATATCTAGGAAGCCAACCAATTCTATGTGCTCCCTGATACTCAGGGAGTTGAGCTCAGCCAGTGAAGGCTCCTGTTGGGTGTTAGAACTTGGGCGAGTGAGGCAGGAAGACCTAAGAACTCACTTGTCTTAGCTAACTGTGTCGTACAGGGGTGGCGGCGTCAATACATGACCCCGTGCTGTCGAGAGTAATCTGGTTGGTGTCACATCTTCTCACAACTTCTCACGCGGCTGCCTACTCACTTTCTCAGTGGCTTCCGCCGCCCTGCTGAGGGTCCTCTGGGTGCTTCCTTCCAGATTTCCCGCTTCTGAGTTAAGTCAGCCTGAGTTGCTTTCAGTAAGCAGAGACAAGGGAAGTGACATTCCATGTACCTAGCGTGGTTAGCCAGGGCATGGAAGGCATTTCGCCGTGATGTGTGCAACAGTTAAGCTTTGTGTTGTTGCTGAAACCAAGTATCGGAGAAAAGCACCATACAGAAGGGTTTGTTTCAGCTCATGGTCTGAGGATACAGCCTATCATGATGGTAAAAGGATCGTGTCAAGAGTGGTTCTAGCTATAATATCAGAAGGCAGCTTCTCTTTCTGTAGTCAGGGGGCAGAGAGAGGAATGTTCAGACCCGGCTCACTGTCTCCTGTTTGTTCAGTCTGAAACCCCAGCCTAAGGCCTGACAACACCCACGTTCAAGGTGGGTCTTTCCTTAAGTGACTCTGGAAACATCCTCAATAGACATGCCTGGAGGTCTGTCCCCTAGGTGATTCTAAATCCTGCCAAGTTAACTCTAAAGAGTAATCATCATCATATATGCAGACATCTGGGTTTGAGAATGAATAGATCTCTAATTCAGAGGAGACCATGGTCTGCTCTTATGTCTAAGCAAATGGCATCATGACAGGTAAGTGCTACAACACAGTTAGAAATGAGATTATGAGAACCTGACCCGGAAAAGGGCTGGGGGGTGGGGGGTGACCTTGGCTTTTGTCTGTGCCTATTCTTAGATGAATAGCAAATGCTTATTTGTTGATGGAATGGATGAGATGTTGAAGTAAATGTATGGAAGGCTTTGTCCATTGTGGAGTGCCACGCAAATGGAAAATCTAGCTCTTACATGAACATGTAGTTTCTGCATTAAGACCATTTAATAAGATGAATATAGAAAACCCAAGTCTAACTGGCTTACACAGAAAGAGAAATGGTTGGTTTGTAAGAGACAATCTCAGGGGTTCGAGCACTGGTGTTGAGATCTCTTCAGCTTTGATCTTATCGTTAGTGGTTCCACTCTTAGGTTCTCTCTAATTGCTGGTTCTCAAATACTCTTGTCTCAGGGGCAAACTCAGAAGAACCTGTTTCTGACAAGAGGCCATTTCTGGTTGTTCAATGCACATCTTTGGGTTTGCACTGCTTGTGTAAGTTTGTTCTGGCTTGGGTGTTATATCTGTGTGAGGCAAGTGTGGATGCAGTAGAAGGGTATCCATGATCTTAGGATAGGCTGGGCCTAGTTCATGGCTTATTCTGGAGCTGGGGCAGAGGGCAGGGTGGCTTCAGGTGCTTAGGGCCATGGATATAGGTTGGAATCTTGATTCTACGGTTTAAGAGAACATGGTATCTTTATATGTAGTCTAGCCGAGACATCTCTTAAAACGATATTTTGGTAGCACCCATATCACAGATATAAGGATTGAATGAGTTCCTGTGTGTGAAGTGCTTAGAACAATGCCTGGCAAGAAAGAGCTCAGCACAACATGAATTAGCTTAGCTGTTGTGGCCTGGGCTAAGAATAGGGAAAGGACAGTTCCAGAGAAACTCAGGGAACTGTTACCAGAAAAGGCTAGAAATGAATGCTCAAAAGGCCAATACCACCAAGGTCCATCCTCTGCATTTGAGCCCCAGATCCTCACCCACCAGTCTCTGGAGGGAATCAGGCAGAAAGGTCTTGTTGGAGGCAGCCATCTGGGGCTCAGAGTTGTTTCTCAGTGTCAAGCCCTGCCCTTCCAGGAGAAGTTCCAAAGTACAGTCATGTGCGACTCATTAAGCCTCCTGCAGGGCTGAATGTCGCCTTGGAAATTGGTCCTCAATTTATCAGCCTTCACCTGTGGGGAAGCCTTAGACTCTCCACTGCTCTGGCCAGCCCGAATGCATAGTAAACCATTTCAAAATGTCAGAAGAAGGAAGGCTGCATGCTTAATGTGTAATTTAGCTGGAAGAGATACAACAGCTTGCATTTTGGTATGTTCCTCATTTTGCAAATGAATGTGATTTTCATAATGGATCCTAATGGCTCCCTCAGAGCCATTTTGCACTGTCATATTAATATGGATTATGGTGCTCTAATAAGACCTGACTTCAGATTCCTTGGACTGCTCGTCAGGGTCTCTTGGCTGCTCTCACACACAATCATCAGTCATTACTCTCCTTGTGAACTGATAGTTATTCCTCACTTCATTATTTCCATGGGGTGAGTGTGGCCATAAACAGTAAACACATCAAGAAGCCCCAAGCTACGTCAATGGTTTGATGTGACAAAGGAGCAGCTTTTAAGTCCTTATGCAATCCTAATGCCGGAAGCACAGTGCCTAGAGTTTCAGTGTTTCCATCATTTTTCTGTTCTCTTGGAGAGAGACTCCAGGGCTGATCCTGACTTTCTCTTCTGCTCATGTCAGTCTGTTTTTGGATGGTGGTGCTCACATTATAAAGCAAGAAGGATATTCGCAGACAGGCAGCCCTTCAGTCCTGGAGAGAAGAATAAACTTCTTGAATTTTTTTTTGTAAGGGAATGTAGAAAATTGCCAGACTTTGTGTTCCGGAAGTCCAACCTTACTGCTTATGGACTTTGGAGATGGCTATGATAACTCGTGGCCCTAAGGTTCCTATGATTCATGGTTGCCTCTGTTCATCATATTACAATACTCAAGGCTTTCCTTTTGAATGGTGATCCAGATTCCAGACTCCCAGCAAGAGAGTCCTCATCTGCCTCATCTATCTCCAAAACAAGTGGATCCTGCTTCCCAAGTCTATTCTTAAGGAGATATCTTCTCACTTTCAGCCAGTCTGGCTGTCCCTGGCCTTGGCCTTATCCCACAAGGTAGTCTCCGATTCTGCAGCACTGGCTAGGCAGCCTCGATATAAAATACTACCTGGTTTTGTTACCATATGTGTCAAGCTCTTTACCCACTCTTGGTTTAGAATGTGTGATCACAAATGTGCTCTTCATGTATGACTTACATGATCTGTTACTGATCAGGATACCAGAGAGAGCGTGGCCAGTGCAATCAGAAAGATCAGGGTTCTCATCCAGCTCCACAAACACAGTACCTGTGCACTGTAGGGCAGGCTACTCCATTTGCCTGGTCTTCAGTGTCCTCATTTGGAAGGAGGGCCTCCTGGGGCCTCTCTGTGGAGAGGAAATGAGATCATATCAGTAATACAGCAACCTGGTATGTGTACTAACTCCGGTACAGAGCAGAATTTCTCCATGGTTATTTCCAACACTACCCAGGAAAATGGGACACAGGTTTGGGCTTGTCTGTGGAGGACAATGGGTCTTATTCTCTTCCCGCCTTCAGTACCCCCAACTCCTCCCAGTCTTTTCCTTGCCTTTCTCCTTCCTGAAAGTCCTCCATATTTCTCAATCCCACACACAACTTTCAGAAGATAGAAGGGCACAGTGCTGATTATTTTGCAAGTAAATTCAAAGTTGACCCTCTGAGCAACACCCCTCCCCTTGCAATACACTCTCTTACCACATAGGCATCACATTAAAACAAAGCCTTTTGGCTTTAAGTGGAAATTACTGTCCCACAGGGAGACATAAACTGGGGGGCTTGGCTGTGTGAAGGAGGGGCACACAGAGGCTGGCAGGCCATGGCCATGGAAGGAGGAGCCGTGCCCCTTGCTGTCAGCCTTCATCTTACTTGGACCACTGTGCTCCCCTCTCTCCTCCACGCGCAGGGAAAATGATGGCAATGTGTTCAAAGGTTGGGGGCAAGAGAGCAACAAGCAGCACAGACCGCCATCAATAAGAGCTCTGTTCAGCTGTGAGCTAGATAGAATTCTGTTGACCGCAGACTAGTCAGGAGGTAATGTGTCAAATTGATATATGGCTATGACTTCACACGCACACACATGCACACGCACCCCCCCCCAAACAACAACAATTGAAGAGATGGTCTCATAGTTAAGAATGTACCATTCTTGCAGAGGACCCTATTCAAGTTCCTAGAACCCCCATCAGGTGGCTCACAACTGTTCATAACTCTGACAGCTCTGGCTTCCATAGGCACCCGTACTAACATGCTAAAATGCAACACACACACACATATACACAAACACACACACACAGAAAGAGAGAGAGAGAGAATAATATAAAACAAAAATCTGGGTAGTGGAGCCAAGGAACTTCCTGTTTTTACTGTCTAATAATGGCATTACCATTGATAAAAGCTGACATTTATTGGGCACATTTTATATTCTAGGCACTGAACATGGTGGAGAATTTGATACATAGAGCTCACCTAATTCTCAGAATCACTGTGAGAGGAAGGCATCACTTCTGTTCTCTGTGCAAACAGGAAAACTGAGAACGAAGTTCATTAACCAAAGCCACATAGGTGGTGATTTGGGCCTGAGCATTCTGACCTTAGATCCCAAGTTCTTCAGCTCCTCCTTGTTTGGCTTCATTCTATGAGCAGTGAGTGAGTTTGCACACACTGTAGGACGTGGGAAAATGACAGACACAGCAGGACCTCACGTGTGGGCTGGGTACGCTGAGCCTGGGCTAACACTGGAGTTATCTGCTGCTAGCCATGTCATCTCCAAAGAGGCTGAGGATTTTGGAGCATCACTCTATTCCAGATGTTTCTACCAGCTTGAACCGTACACATGACAACCCTAGGGGCTTGGCAAGTGCTTGGTGAGTTGAACAGGGAGATGCTCATCCAGGGGGTACTGAAAGTGAGTGTGAACTCAATATTCCAGAGGAGATGGAGACAGACAAAGGACAGGCGGGCTGGAGAAAGGTGTAGGAAGTGATGGGGTGGTAGAGGTGACCCTGAGGATTGCCATAGCCCTAGGGCAGAAGAAATGGGGCTCTGAGGTCAGGGACCTACCCAGTAAAAGGACAGAAGCAGGAGAACGATGATGCAGTGGGTACCAGTGGTCAACCACAGTGAGCTCTTGACCTAGGAGCTGCTGGTCAATGCTTAGTGTGGAAGGGTGCGAAGAAAGCCCTATTCTCAAGGTCAAGGTGTCCTTGTATGACTAAGTGGCTAAGTGCTTGGAGCCTTGGGTCCAGTCTCAACTCAGACCTTCTTCTTTTGCCATCATGTAGCAAGCATACTTCTCATGGTGCAGAGAGGACTGAGTGATATGGGGTGGGTGGTGCCTAACACTGCCCCAGGGTAAGTGAATTGACAAGCCACATGACAAGCCACGTTGCTCTGCAGCTCTGAGAAGGAGAAGGAGAAGGAGAAGGAGAAGGAGAAGAAGAAGGAGAAGGAGCCCCAGAGGAGAGAGCCCCGAGCAGGAGGAAGGTTTGATGCCACTCATTCCAACACTAACTAAAGAGGACATTTGCTTAGGCTCCTGATCTTCACTCTGCTGTAACCCAGGGAGGTGAGGGTCTTTCTGAGGGTGCACAGGATTGAGAGACTGCTTCAGTTCATATATACATGTTGGCTCTCAGGATGATGGGTGCTCTCTACCTAGCTCAAATACTGTGATTCAGGGTACGAAGGGAGAAGAAATTCTAGTAGTGAAGGTAACTCTGGCCCGCAAATTAAGGGGCATTAGGTTAGTGGTCAAACCTTCTGGAAGCATCTTTCCTTTCCATTCTTGCTTCTCATGAGCCTCCTTGTTCCTATCCCTTAGAGATTCTGGACCCTCATGCCTTCCCTGCTACAGACTTTCTCTTCCCCTCTTTTGCCTCTCGCTAACTGAATAGCTTTGGGTCAACCTGCACATTTTTCAGCTTATTTTATATTTTGCTGCCACTACCAAGTTCCTAGTATTGAGTATTTCAAGTTTTAGGACTACCAGCCAGTCAGCTTCATGAGGGCAGGGCACTCTGTCTAGTTGGCTGTTTTGGTTTCTCTCCCTAGAGCAATGCCAGACACAAGGGAGTGATTCCAGAAGCGTTCGTGGAATGAGTAAATATCTTTCTTCGAAGGACACACACCTTCCTGAACATTCTGTGGGGTTTCAGACACAGATCTGGAAACCGGGACTAGTGTTTTGTCATAGTAATCAACTAGCTCATGTCTCCGTGCTGGCTTCCTGCAGGCCTGCCTCAGCATCTAGTTGATCTTTAAGATCTTTTTTTTATCGAAGAAGGTGATGTCGTGTGCCCTGAATGCCAGCACTCAGGAGGCAGAGGTGAGGGGATCTCTGTGAGTTGTGGCCAGCCTTGTCACAAAAATAAGTTTCAGGCTGTCTAGGGATACATATTAAGATCCTGTCTCAAAACAAAACAAAATAAAATAAAAATAAAGATTTATGTCTTCTTTCTGGTTTCATAAGGAACATTATATGGGGTAATTGCTTTGTTGGTGTGGAGAGATGGATTTTCTGGAGTAGTGTGTGTGTATAGGTGTGTTTGTGTGTGTGTCTGTGTTCAGGTATGTGTGTGTGTGTAGGCAGTGGACTTGGTTATGGTTTCCATAGCCCATGGGGTTGGAGGATGTATTAGTCAGAGTGGCTACCTCTCAGGACTCCTGATCTCCTCCCATCATTCATGGGTGTTTTAGGCAGTGTGTGAAGCCTGTGAACTGTGGTAAGTGCTGGGATTTTAAAGAGGATGACTCTATTCTTCATTCTCCTTCTGTACTCTCATCCAGGCTCCTCCTGGGAAGTTTTGCATTCTTGATCATCTTCAGCACAAGTCATTTTAGTGTTAGTGTTTATTTTTCTATTGCTTTTCTCCCTTTTATTTCCCTTTCCTTTTTATGTGTTATTTTATTTTGCACGTGCTGACTTCTAATTAGACATATGCTCACACGGTTTCATTTATTGTTCCCACACTCACCTTCTCTGTCCCCAGAGGGCACCGTGGAAATAAGGCCTATCTTTGCACTTGGGAGCCTCTGGCCAGGGTTTGGTGGTTGGGAAGCATCTGAGGGAAGGACAGGGTGAGGGGCAGGTGTTAAGGACAGCTTCCAGAGGTGGTGAACTCTGTTGTAGACATTATCTCATCCACTCCTCACTCTTGGGACAGCGCTTTCATCCCTCTGCTGTGTGACATCACCCTTCTATGTCTTGGTTTCCTCATCTGTGAAGTGCTGTGAGTGAGACCTCAGAGGAGTATGACAAGGATTCTGTGGTGAAAATACATACAAGGTGTCTTGTATTTGAACATGACAGGTTACGTGGTTCTGGGTGTCTCTGGAAGGCTGCTGTGGAGTTGCTGAAGCACCGGAGGGTGGGTGGCTGGCTTAAGGAAGGAACTAGCGGTGGGATCTGGGTCCTGAGCGCAGTGACCTTGCATATCTGGCTGGAAGTGCAGAAAGTCCGTGGGGCCAAGGTATACACACTACTGAAAGATTCTCAGCAGGGGTGGGTGGCTACCTCACATGACTCACCCTGTATAGTTCAAAGGTCAGCATCTACAATGAGCCACCTCCTTCCCGAGTTTCCTGGCTTTGACACTTGCGCTGCACCCTCAACCTAGGCAAGAGCTGGCTTTGTTAACAAGGAGGACAACTTTGGTCCAAACACCCAGCTCTTGTTTCATGTTTCTTTGGATGGTCAGGGAGTTTTCTGCAGTGGAAAGGATGAAGCCACTTGAAGAACCAAGGGTTCTCACCACGGAGCTGCTGGGTGGCCCAAAACAAACATTCATTCATATAGAGTCAAGGGGTGGTGAAGGGAAAGAAAAAAGGTGGTGGGGGGGGGAGGGGAGGAAAATAAAAGCCATCCATCCCTGTCTCTTGGTGTTGCAGAAATCATTTTTAATCCTCTGCGCAGAATCACCACGGGGTTCTTGGAGCCGCCTCCCAGGGCAGTTGTAAGGAGCTGGATAAAGATTTATGTGGCTTGTTTGCTCTCTCCAGGGCCCTTGAAGGCCTACGGAGGAGGCAACATTTATGGCTGGTTGGTTAACCCTATAGCTCTCTGGGGTCTCCTTCTGCGACCCCTGGGCAGGAGGCAACAGGCCTTTGGCTGGCCCATCTGGGAAGCAGGCTGTCTGGGGTGGAGAGTGTTTCAGGCCCTCCAGCTCCGCAGACATTGCTCGCCACAATGGCGTCATCCGGGTGCACCGCCCACACCATCTTCGAAATAGAACCAGTTCATATCCCCCAGGGGACCAAAGGCTTGAAAATCTGCCTCAAAGGTTGGGGGTGACGCTTGTAAGGTTGAGTGAAGCAAGACCCTCCCGTCCCTCCGCCCCCCGAGTCGATTCGGCTTGGAAATGGCTAACCCGGATCAGGTGAGATTAGAACCGCTCAGCGTTCTTTCGAGTGGAAGACGTTCTAGAAAGAAAGGCACATATTTAAAAATAAACAAACTTCTGCCTTATTATTATTATTTTTAAATCCGTTAATATTTTCCTGGCACTGCTGGTTAGAATTACTTGTCTGGGTGTCCTGAACTTGGGTTTTGAGACCCAGCTGAGAAGTCGGTACAGCTGGAGAAATTGGAGACACTTAGGGAAGTGAAGTATTTGGTGTGCTTTTCCCACTTTATTAAAAAAAAAAAAAAGAATCCGTTTGTTTTGTTCACATGCTCCTCCACATCCCAGGATAGAGAGAACATTGGAAAAATATGTCCTTTTTGGGACTAGGTTAGCCTACTGTTTCAGAGAAGCATTGCGGAATTTTACCTCGTGCCAGGACATCAGAGAACTGAAAGCTCCCAGCTTGCATTTCTGTTCCGGAAACCTGGCAGGGGTGGAAGCAGGGGGCGGAGGGCCGTTGGGATGGAGGTGGCAAGCAGTGGGACATTTGGAGTTCTACCTCTGAGGAATATCAGGGAGATGCAAATTCTGGGAATGGCAGTTCATCATGAATGTTGCTTCACTCTTTAAGTCAAAAAACTGGCCCCCCGAAAACCCGACGAAGGTCTCAGTTCCAACCCACAGCAGACCTGAGAAGGCAGTGGTCCTGATGTTATTTTCTCATCTCAGTGAGTCTTCTTGTCAGAACATCACGTTCACCTTACAGTTGAGGGATAAGTCTTACCACCCTTTCTGGAAGATAACCCTGGAGTCTTCTGGATTCTGGACTAGAAGTCAGCTTCCTCTTTCTCTCCCCTTAGAGTCTCTTGCATTCTGGGCTGGCCAGGAACTCGTTATGCAGATGAAGATGGCCTGGAACTCCTGGTGTTCCTGCTGATGCATCCCAAGTGCTGGGATTACTGAAGCACACCACAATACCTGGTTTATGGGATGGCAGGGATCAAACCCAGGGGCTCTGGGTATGTTAGAGGAGCACACTACCAGCCAAGCTACTTTTTATAGGGTAAACTGAGGCAGTCAATGTGAAATCATAGAATGCACAATGTTCCTGATGCTTTTCATCCTCTACGCAGTTTTCCCTTCCACTCTACCCCCTAACCCAGAAAACCCATGGTGGAACCCTCTAAAATTCAGGAGCCAGAAAAACCTGAACTCAGTTCCGTGCCTTCTGTTTCCTTTGGTGTCTCTAAGCCTCAGTTTATTCATCTCTAGAATGGAGATAAAAGCAACAACAGCATGACCAGGGTTGTGATAAGAATAAAACCAGACACAGCGTTCAGAGCCCTGTATGAAAAAGGGCTTTCTGTAGAAAGTGTGGCTGTTGGTATACGTAGGCCAGGGTTCCAATCTGTGCTCTCATCCTGGGGCTCTGAGGGACTGTGGCCAGTTCATGGGGAGCCTGTGTGGCCTCTCAGAGGACAGCTCCTGCTTTGGGGGCTGCGCTGTCTGTGCTGGGCAGTGGTGGTCTTCAGAGCTGTGAGCTCTGGCTTCTCTACCAGGAGGCAGAAATATTTAACATAACACGGTGACCTCACTCAGGGCTGCAGCAGATGCTATCATCCATAAACAGCCAGCCATTCAGGCCTAGCAGGCCCCACATGCCACAGGTAGACCCGGGGAAAGAGAGATTGAATTGTTCAGTCCTGCGGGAGTGGAGGTCCGACAGAGAAGCAACACAGCCTTTACTCATAACTTTAAAAAGCAGGTCAAACAGGTTTTCTGTCGGAAAGGTGTAGAATGGACCGAAAGCAATGAGCAAATTTTCTTTTTTTCACAGGGCATCATCATCTTCCTATCGCTCTTCCCCCAAATTTGTTCTTGTCTCCAGGCACCCCTCCCCCACCCCCATTTAAGCATGCATCATTCCTGTTTCCCTCACCCCACCCCACCCCCAAGAAATGTGTCAGCCTCCAATTAGGCAGACCCAGCTCCATAAATGCACACTCTCCCCAAATGAGCAGAAATATTCCAACTTAAAAATGTATATAAAATGTTTATGAAACGAGGAGGGCGAGGACTCAAAAGTTATTGTGGGAGCTGGCAAAAGGTAGGTCTGAGAGCACACATCTGATGGTTTTCTTTGCGGTTGCCATGTAAAATGTATAGACGTGTTCCTGTTCCCTCCCCGGAAGGCCTTCCACTCCCTGCCTCCAGCCACAGCTGCGCACGCACGCACGCGCGCACACACACACACACACACACACACACACAGGAAGCCACATACACATGCACACATGCGTTGACTGAGGAATCCAGCAGTACACAGAGCTGTTCTTTCCGGGCCAGGGAGCTTGTTGTTTTAGCCTGTTGTTTTCATTTCTGTGCACCTGCATCCCTTGCCTAAAATCTCCACCATCTTACCCCTGTCTCAGCCGTCAACACAGAGAGATGTGTTTCTGAATAAATCACACGTTGTGCAAGTTGGTTACCTAAGGAATTTAAGAGGATCCCTGTGAATTGGGCTTAGTGGTCCCATAGGTGCCCACTTGGCAGATGTTTCATCTGCCAAGGATTTGTTCTGTGGGACCCCAGAGTCCCCATCCCTTCCTTCCACCTACCTGTCCTTAGAAGCTCACATGCATGGTAAACTTGAGGGCTTCGCCCTAAGCAGGAGCAAGGTGCTGAACCTGGTATGTGGGTGGGAAGTTCAGCCTGGGCTACTCGACATTCTGGTGGATAAAGGGTGGGTGGAGGGTGTGCTTGGACTCTTGGTTGATGACGAGCTATTTCATGTACGTGATGTTTAGCTGCTACAGAATCCTATTTGCAAATGCTAAGTAACGTGGTCAATGTGGTCCAAATTATCAGTAGCAGCAGGGGGAATGTTGGCTGCTGCAAGTTAGGCTTTGAAGAGATTTCTGTGTTCTTGGTGCAGTCCTGGCCCAGTGATGTCTTAAATCCAATTTCTATTAGCTGGGTTCTTAAATTATGGAAGGGAGCAGAAACAGAGCAGTGGCTTCTCTCTGGTGGGGATAAGTCAATCTGGAACTAAAGAAGACCCACAGGAAAATCATACCAGGCCTTGACCAAACATGAAAGTAACTGTACTTAGCTAACCAGAGGAGAGACAGTTCAGAAGTCAGTGGTGACTTCTTGGAACATGTAGAACGAATTAATTAAAATGAATGTGGGTTCTAAGTGCATTTTAGGCCAATAATTGGTCCCTGAAAGGCAGTGGACCTGCTTTTGGCTGAACACAAGGAAGTCTGTACTTTACCTTACATTGTTTTGTTTCACTATTATACAGGGTGATCATGCGCACTTCCCCCCATTTAATTGTCCTACCATCTTGTCATTACTATTTGACTTCTCCGCTGTTGCATAATGAATTACTTCCAGTTTAGCAGCGAGACGACAGTATGTGTTTATTAAGACCTCCAGAGCAGCATATCTGGGTAGCTTTGCTCACCAAAGTACCATCAGGGTGTTGGTAAGGGCTACAGTTAACAGACTTGAAAGGACTTTGGGAGATCTGCCTATGGGATTGTTTCATCGCTGGCTCTTGGCAGGAGGCTTCAGTTTCTTATCAAGTGGGCATCTCCATAGAACTGCCTGAGTTCCTCTTTGTGTGTGTGCGTGTATGTGTGCATATGTACATGTGTGTGCGCACATGTGTGCATATGGGTATGGAAGTCAGAGGTTTACATCTTTCCCTCTTTCTTTCCTTCTTTCTCTCTCTTCTTCTCCTTCTTTTTAACTAGGAGCTCACCAACTGGTTAGGCTAAGTGGCCAGCAAGCTTGGGAGCCTGCTTGTCTCCGGAATCCTACCCCACCAGTGTTGGGATTATACATGCATTGGGCAGGGTTCAGCTATTATGTGAGTCCTGGGATCTGAACTCAGGTCTTCATGCTTTGTAGACAGTAACACCCTCTCAGCCATCTCCCCAGTCCTTTGAGCTTCTTGACATGGCGGCCGTCTTCCTGTAGACCAAGGGATTCAAGAAAGTGAGCAAGGCAGACTCTGTAATCTCTTTATGACACCTGATAGAGTCAAGTCAAGACAAGGCTATTAAGGTCAGCCAACTTGAAATGGAAGAGGATTAGACTCTCTCTTTTGTTTTCCCCCTCCCAGTGTTGACAGCTAAACCCAGTACCTTACATATCCAAGGCACATGTTCTATGATAGAGTGATATCCCATTTCCTGACTCCATCTTTGGAAGGGATGAGTATCAAAGAATTTACAAACTTTGTTTTCAGTGACCACAGTTATAGCTTTCCTACATAATACTCCATACAGACATCTATTTAAGAACCGTAAAAGGAGTCTTTCTAAAAATTTTCTGCAGCTATCATAACACCTCTGGCCAAATATTTTTAGTTACCTGCATTATTCTGTGCATGACTTGGTATATATATCATTGGTTTCTGTTTATAGTCCGACAACAAAACTAAAATGTTATCATGGCTGGAACAAAAGGAGACAGAATTAGGTGTAGTTGCTAGAGCTTATTAATGCATGCAAAGCACGGTGCCTGGAATCTAGTAGGTATTCCATTAATCTTTACTATTGAAATAGTGAACACATTGAAGATTTTTTGAATGGACCTCTTTCTACATTGAGACTGTGTTACAACACTTTTTTTTTAAAGCAGCTTTTTCTATTGTTGCTTAACTTGAGTATTTTACCTAAAATGCCCCAAATTGATCCCACTCCCCCTACTAAATATTTCACCCATAAGAGTCTCCATTCTATTAAATTATTTAGTAGTTTTCTTTTTTAAAATTATATTTATGAGTCTGTCTATTTACTTCATCTGGATTTAACTTTGGTAGGTTACATGCATCTAGGAATTTGTGCATTTCTCTTAGATTTTTGAGTTTAGTAGAATATAAATTTATAGAGCATGCTCTTATGCTTTTCTGAATTTCCTGTCTCAGTGTCTGTTGTACTGTCTCTTTACACCTTTAGTTTTATTCATTTTTGGATCTTCTTACCTTTTTAACTATTTTGGGTAAAGGTTTGCCAATCTTGTTAACCTTTTTTAAAAAAAACCAAATCTTTGTTTCATTGATTCTTTGTAGTTTTTTTTTTTAATTCGTTAATTTCAGCCCTGGTTTGGATTATTTGTTCTTATCTACTGTTTGCACGTGTTGTTTGTTCTTGTTTTTCCAAGGCTTTCCAGAGCATCATTAGGTTTCTAATTTGAGTTTCTCTCTTCCCCCTCTCTCTCCCTGTTCCCCTTCTCCCCTCCATATTCCACTCCATGAAGACCTTTAGAAAGGGCAATTCCATTGTCTCCCACAGCCACCTGTTTCCAGAGCCCAGCATCCGGATGCTAGGGAGAGAAGAGCCGGGAAGGTGATGGGCTGTCAGAACAGCTGGGTTGGAAAAGATCTCTTCTTGGTCTTTTTAGCAGGAACCAGATTCTTTTTCAGTGTTAGTGGTGGGGAAGAGTGGGATCAGGGAAGACAGGGTCACAACCTCAATCTTTGCATCCAGCAGAGCTGACCACTTTGGAAAACAATGTAGGCAGTGACAAGGAGACAAGCCTGGACAAATGTTGCCGTCTGGGGTCAATTAGGAAAGGTCCTTTGGATGGACTTAAAGATGTGAAGGAAGGGATCTGAGATATCCTTGCTCAAATCAGATGTGGGCAAATTCTGGGCTCAGTTCATTTTCATCTTGAGCTACTTTATGGTTATTTTTAAGCTGCAGAAATATTGTTTCCTTTAAGTCAAATAATTTAGTATTGTGTAAGATGCTAATAACTACATATTTTTCCTCTTAGTGTAACCTATAAAGGCAATGGCCTATGTTCCTTTCTGAATTTGTTTTTCTGTGTAGACATAAAACACATATATGATGCAATAGGATTTTAAATAATTGATCACAGTAGACTGGATCCATAAAATACATGTCACCTTCCCATCTTCCTTCTTGTGTCTTCTCAATACATCAAGATATCATTCTAGGTCAAGAGGAATAGATAGCTTTTCCAAAAGATGTTTTTATTTATATGCATATGTGTATGTATATATGTGATCTCCCCCCCTCTCTCTCTGCTGTGGTCAGATGTCACCTTTTAGAATTGGTCCTCTCCAACTCTTGTGGGTTCTGGGGATTGAGTTCAGGTGGTCACACTTGTACAGCAAGTACTTTCACCGGCTGAGTCTTCTGGCTGGCCAAAACAAAACAAAATGATGTTTGCTCGTCGTTTATCATGCTGCTATGGAGGAAATATAATTGCCCAACGCTCCTTCAGGTGGTTTTTCAGTTAGTTTCGTCACAACCAGCAACTGTAACAAAGTGCAGCATGATCACACCTATCTCCCTGTGATATTATCTCTATGCACGAGGTTTCCCAAGGCGAGAATCTGGTTTTCTTAGGTGTTTGTTTTTGCATTATTTAACACCAGTATTGCTGCATTAAACAATGTCTTTTCTCCTTTACTCCAACTCTCTAAGCCATTGTTCTGTTTTGTTCACATAAAGGCTACTTTCTCAAAGTGCTGATTTGGTTGAAGAAAAACCCAGGAAAATGTATCTGCTTGCTATTTGGAGTGGATTTATGGATACAGGTCCAGCATTGAGATAGGCTATATGTGTTTTTGAGTATGTAAATGCATGCCTTATGGGTTGTTGTTTGATTGAGAAATGATTTATTTATTTCTATTTTATGATTACGAGATTTTTGCCTGAACTATGTAGATGCATCATGTGTGGGTCTGGTCCCCGTGGAGATCAGAAGAGGATGTTGGATCCCCTGAGACTGGGGTTGTAGATGTTTGTGAGCCACCATGTAGGTACTGGGAATCAAGCCTGGGTTTTCTGGAAGAGCGTTCAGTGTCTTTAACCACTGAACTATCCATCTCTCCAGCCCCATCTCACATCTATGTACCTTAATTTAACTGAAATAAATATAAGAACTAACCATATTCAAACATCGTTGTAAGGCAAATACAAAGCAGAGTTCAGTAGGGGGTTGTGGTATAATAGAGAATGTGTAAGATTTAAAATCAGAAGACCTAGATATAATAATATCTCCTCTTGCTGGTGATTATCTTGTAAAGTTGGTAACTTTGTAAGGATGTGAGTGCAGTTATGGCCCTGACTTTACTGTTGTGAGATTCATAAAAGAGAAATCACACTGGAAGCTGTACAGACCTTGAAAAGGTGGTTTAAATAGTATTGAATGAAAGCAAAACACTTCAGAGGAAGGCGATGTTCTTAAAACAAACAAAACAAAACAAAAACAATGTCAGAAAGAGGCCACTAAGGTATTTACTATGCTGGAGAGGTCTTCAAAAACCCCAGGAGAGCAGACTCTAGCGGCACCTCAGACAGTTAGGCCAGGTCTAATGCACAGAGGCAGAGGCCCAAGACTACAGTCACACACAACAGGCTACCTCAGCGTTTTCTCCACTTGAGGATCCAGAAGTTGCCTTCCTGCTTAGGGTTACCTTGCTTCGGGGAGCTCTCTGTTTTGGTCATGGGCCTGAAGGATCTTTCAGATGGACGGAGGCTGTTTTTCTCGGCCTTGTGCTGAAGAACCTTGGGATGATAATTCTATTCCTCCTTCTTTAGGTTTATTATATTTTATGTGTGTGAGTGTTCTGTCTGCATGAATGTGTGGGCCTGTGGTAGTCAGAAGAGAGCATCAAGGTTTCCTGGAACTGGACTTACCTTTTACAATCATCATGTAGGTGCTGAGAACCAAAAGGGGGTCAGCTTTGAGAAAAACAACTGTTGTTCATCACTTAGTCCTTCTTGCAGGCCTGTTTTCTTCTTTTACTAATCCATTAGTTTTAAGACTGCCCTTGCTTCAAAACTATAAGGTCAATGTCTTCAAGCCTAATCTGGGAGTAGTTGGGTCATGGATCCTGGCCTTCATATCTGACTGGCTGAATGTATCAAATATGTCATGTCATGAAAACTTTTCTCCATCTCACAACTCCTGTGAGTTATTCTCAGTTCCTTAACTTTGGTTCTATGAAACATGAATGTTCTATGAGCTGGAAGAAAGGGTTTTCACATTAAAATTAAACAACTGCTTTCCCCAAATGAACAGAAAGGGGAGAAAAATATGGCAGATAGAACTTTCTTGATCTTCCACCATCATCCTAAGCACTCATAATAGCACAGCTTTAAAACACAATATTATTATACGTTAAGTAAAATTTTATTAAATACTATGGTGTACCACAGAGGGCTATGGCTTCTAATGAGCTCTATGCTTTGGGCTACTTTATTAAATTTGTTTGTTTGTTTTTAGAATTTTATATGTGAGTACTGTCTTTACATAATTTCTACATCTTCTGCCCTTTTAGTTCCCCCAATGTCCTTCTTTCCCTTTCAAAATTATGACCTCTACTTCTTTATTATTGTTACGTATATTCAAATATATTAGTGTGTGTGTAACTTGCTGAGACCACTGAGACGCTTGTTTGTATATGTGTTTACAGATGACCACTGAGATTGGATAACCCATCAGGGGATTTGTCCCTTAAGAAGACTGATTCACTCACACTCAATATCCATTGGTTGCTCGTGAGACTCTTCTTCTAGGACTGAAGCATGGTGAGTCTTCTCCCATCTTCATTGGCATGCCAACTGGTGTTGTCATACAAGCCTTGCTTAGGCAATCATATTGTTGAGATTTCACAGGTGCTCTTCTCCATCATGTATAAAAGATATGATCTTTCATCCCTGCTCTATGCCTCTCAGAGCTCTTCCGCCTTCACCCAAGCCTTAGGTGAAGGAGTTGCATTGTAGATGTATCAGCTGGGACTGGGCAGGCAAATGGTCTGTTTTTTTTTTTTTTCTTTGCATTTCGATTAGTGAACTTCTGCAATAGTTTCAATCTGCTGCAATATAAAGGGTTTGTTGAGGGCTAGGAGCTGCACTTACCTATGGGTATAAGGATAAGTATTTAGAATACAGTTAGAAATTATCTTTCTTTAGGAAAGCTTTGCCTCTAGGGTCTATGATGTCACCAGCCAAAGGTAGGTTAGCTAGGTTTATAGTACTAGGCATGAATTCCCTCCTATTGAGTGGGTCTTAAGTCCAATTAGATACATGTTGGTTGCTTCCAAGCTATACGTGCTACCACTGCACCATTGGGGTTATTTTGCTGGGGTGGTCATCATGGTTTGTAAACTCTCAGTAGAATTATCGATTGCTTTTCTCCACTGTCAGCTTGCGTAGCTCTTTCAGGTATTATAAGAGCTAGTCTTCAGCTCTTGCTGACGAGTTCCAGGTTACTTCCTTCAAGTCTCACATCCAAAATTTGTAGTGTCTTGTACAATAGGCTTTTACCTTCAAGTTCAAGAAGGCAACCAAGGGAAAAAATAGCCTATCTTGTTTTAGGAGTCTCTTGGACTCCCTTGGACAAGGTTTCCTATGCCTGTCACTGAGTTTTTGCTAGTCTCTTTTGGGCCATTTTGAGGAGGATTTTCTTTGGTCAAGATTAAGCTGATCCCACAAAAGGATGTAGAGAGGGGTATTATACATCCCATTTTTCCCATGTAGACTCTGATGAGTCCGTGTCCCAGGCTATCCTGTCTTGTTGGTTCCTGTCTGGTTAGTTCCAACTTGCACTATCAAAAAAATGTTCTAGTTTTAATGATGAATTACACACGCGCGCACGCGCGCGCACACACACACACACAAACACACACACGTTACATGGGACCTAGTAGAGGGAATTTTGTTTGCTTAGCTAAAATATGCTCATTACATGACAGTGATCTACTACTGTCTGCATTTTTTTCTTCTGACCCTAAGGACCATAAATAGGTGCTATTTTAAAGATGAGGGTCTCAATTCCCTGAAAAATGGTGCGACTTTATTAAAAGGCCATGTTAAGTGGCAGTGTCAAGATTAGAACCCATGCCTAGCCAATTCCAGTGGCTCTGCCCTTAGCTGCCATATTCTTGTCTTTATCCTTTTGCCCCAATGAGTGGTTTGAGATGCAGGACTCGAGCTCCAGCTGCCTGAGGTCCTCAAGAATTCCAAGGAAGTAGCCGTAACCTCAAGGGGCCAGTGGGGGCTTCCTTCTGGGTGAAACTGTGTGCCTTGGGTAGAGAAAATGAAGGGTTTGTACTCTTTGGAGCATTTCGATGCTCTTGAGGAAGGTTTGTCTGTACTTCTTCACTAGGGCTGTCTGTTTAATAGCTGAACCCTTCCCCCCCCAATTAAAGCATAATGAATCTGCTAAGACCTGTGGTCCCACATAGCTCTGCCAATTGAGCGTTAGGGGGGTGTGTGTGTGTGGATAAAATGAACAAGTGTGAGCCCAGGCGTCTGCCCTGGGGTGAGAAGAGAAAAGAGCCGATCTGTATGCGTCCTAGCAGCCGGCAGCTCTCCCTGAGCTGCGGCCTGTGCTGGGACTGTGGGCCAAAGGGGCGCTGGAATTGCTTAGACCTGCCTCTGTGCCTTTAGCTGTCCGGGGTAAAAACATCACATCTCGAGAGGCCTGTACTGGAGCACAAACCCACGTATTGTCTGGCCCCTGGCAGGCTGGTCTGTGGAGGGGACACTCTAAGAGCTCTATTTTAATCTTTTGGAGCTGGGCCAGGGTAGGAATTCAGCTGCCAGCACCAGGCTCCCTACCCCCATACTCTTACTCCACCCCCAGGCCCCTCTCCTGGTTTCATTCCTTCTGACCTCCCATCATGAGAGGTGCTGGTGTTCTTTCTTTCTCCCTTTCTCTTTTTTAAAAACTAGCAGGCCTCTTTCATGGATTTGACCTCCCAAAGTGTTGCAGACCAGGGCTCCTCAGTGGGCTACTTGGGGCTGCAAGCTGGCAAAAGGCCAACCCTTGAATCCTGAGATTTACCTCCAGATGTGTGTGCCTCTGTGCTTGTGTGTGTGTGTTTATGTGTGTGTTGCATGTCTGTGCAAGGAATCTCTGTGTGTGTCTGTATCTTTCTGGAGTTTTTCCTTCTCGTGGAGGAAATGTATGGGATGGTAAAAATAAAAAGGAGTTGAGAATGGAGGGGAAGAGAGGCTGACATCTATAACCCTCTTCTCCTCTGCCCATACCTCTCCTGCCCTGACTTACAGAGATGCTCCTCTTCACACCCTTCACAAGCCAAGCCTAGTGAGCTTATTTCTCTGTGTAGGAATTAATCTTGTAGAACAGTGGTCCTCAACCTTCCTAATGCTGCAACCCTTCAATACGGTTCCTCATATTATGGTGATCTCCAAGCATAGAATTAGCTCTGTTACTATTTCATAGCTGTAATTTTGCCACTGTTATGAATAGTAACATAAATATTTTTGGAGGTGTAGGTTTGCCAAAAGAGTTGTGACCCAGAGGCTGAGAACCACTCAGAAGAGAGACCTCACAAAAGAATGGGAGGTAGACTTCTGCACTGAGCTTCAACTCCTCTTGCTCTCTCACTGCTGTGTGATGTCAGGCATGCAATTTCTCTGTTCGAGCCTCAGTTTCCCATTTGTAAAAAATGGGTGCTAATGCTACCCACCATTCCAGAAAATAGAAAGCAGAAGATTGAGTGGCTCCTTATCATGTTGGCTTCTTTTTCACTTACCTAGCCTACCCTTTTCCACAAATAAGCTCTCAGAAGACATGTATGCCTGGTTCCTGGCCTTGGTGGAGAATGGCTCAGCTGGTTTGGGAGGGCTCTTCCTGAAAGGGCAGAAGGGTGCAGAGGGTGTGGTTCTTTCTCCCCCACCCAGCATCTCCCATCTCCTCTCACCCCCCATCCTTCTGGCTCCTGCCAGTGATGTGCATTTTCCCCTCTGCACCGACCTCCCATACTGACTCACTACCTCGACAGGGTAGCAACTTCCAAAACAAAACTTTTTCAACCAAGGAAAATATAACCACGGGGAAGGAAACATTTCAATATCAGGCCTCCCAGGAGCTGAGGAAATGGGCTAAATGTCTGTCAGAAAATGATGCCGTTCAGACTTCACACACTCAGTTGGGGTGAGAGAGAGAACAATGCCTGACATTGGGCTTCAGCCAAGTCAGAAGACTCCGAGCAAGATCTAAGCTGATATTCAAGTGAGTCCGAACTTGGAGGAGTCAGATGTGTGTCCAACATTGCCTCTCAAAGCAGTCCTACTGTGAGATGATAAATGCTCTACAGAGAGGCCCTGTGTTGCGTCCCATGACTGCCTCTGGTCTTCCCTTCCACCTCAAAGGAGATGCCTACTCCAGCCCTGCTGTCTGGCCAAGGGGCCTGCTTGCTTCATGACTGGCTTCTGGGAAGTGCCTAATGGGAACACATTCCACACTTAATAATAGTGCCCCCTGGAGTTGGGCAATGCTTTGACCCTTGCTGGGACACAACAGGGAAGGGATCTTATAGCAGCGATCAGGCAAGATCTGAGGGAACAGCTGGTGGGGAGTACTGGTGCCAAGTTAGATGTCAGGGAAGGCCCAAGACATATCCAGACCACACCTACTGTGATTGCACAGTGGCCCAGATAGCCAAGGACTGGGAAAATGAAACAGGTGGAATTGTCCTGTGAAAGACACAGGGGCCAGGTGAGGCTGACTTAAGTCCTTCCACAACAAAGGACATTTACGGAAGAGGAGGAGGCTATTCAGATGCCCAGTCTGGTTTCTCATGGACTCTTTTTTTTTTCCTATCTATGATAGATTCAGTGTCACTTCCTCGTCTTCTAAAGTAGGTGTTTTCCCCACCCGGAACAGCAACACAAAACATGTTATCAAGTCGAAGCATCCTGTGAACCTCTGCTCATCCTTGATGGGCTGAGCTCAATGGGAGCTCACGTTCATGCAATTTCACATTCATGCAATTTCAGAGCTGAGGAAGAGCTCATATGCTTTATGAGCATTTTCAGCTGTGAGTCCAAAGAGAAGACTGTGCCTCCCATGGTAACAGAGAGCATTGATCCTGAGCTCCTTCCTGGGTGTTGTAGCAAAGAAGACATCTATGTGCTCTGTTGTTTCAATTCCCTTCATCTCTGATCACTGTGTGTGCATGTACACATGCACAGATGCTGCCTGTATCTGCCTTTGCAGGGTGTGTGGTCAGGAGAGAGCTTCCAATGGTCTCTCTATTTTGCTCTTTAAAGGATCCAATTCATTGGCATGTGGTTGGTACGTTGGAAAGCCAGGAGGGTGTGGCTTTGGGTTTTGCTTTCTGTGCCCTACTCTTTCTACTTGTGAAATGAACATAAAAGTTCTTGTCATTAGGTTGGTGAGATGGCTCAGTTGGTATATAACTTGCTTTGCGAGTATGGGGACCTGAGTGTGGATTCCAAGAAGCCACATTAGAAAAAGCCAGGCATGGTGGCAAGTACTTGTAATCCCAGCGATGGCGAAATGGGAGGTAGAGACAGGTGGATCCTCAGAGCTTGCTGGGCAGCTAGCATAGCTCCTTGGCAACAGTTCCAGACCAATGGGAGACCTTGTCTTTAAAAAAAAAAGATGGAAGAGCAGAGCATAGTGGCCCACACCTGTAATCCCAGCACTGGGGAGGCAGAGGCAGGTGGATCTCTATGAGTTTGAGGCCGACTTGGTCTACAAAGTAAGTCCAGGATAGCCAGGGCTACACAGAGAAACCCTGTCTCAAACAAACACAAAACAAAAACAAAAAAGGAAGGTGCCAGAGAAATGACACCTGAGGTTGTCTTCTGGATTCCAGAAGTGCTTGAGCGTGGTGCGTGCACACACACACACACACACACACACACACACACACACACACACACCCCTTCCTTTCTTGGTCACTTCCCAGAGTCGTCTGTCCAGCTCAAACATGAGGGCACAGCAGAGAATATTTGACAAATGTGTCAGAGATTGTAGTTCTCGAGAGCCGAGGAAGAAAAAGGCTTTCAGGCTTTCTGAGATCTCAGAGAGCCAGCTGGGGTAGGAAATGTGCCCGTCAGTCTCAAATCACGGTGACACTTGACTAATTTCTGAGGAGTGAGAGTCTACATGCTCCATCACGAAGGGTACTTTTCTGCCTCCTCCCAAGGGGCCTGCCCCAATCACAGTGCTCTGGGGAAGTTTGCGATGCCCGGTGGGACTTTTAAAAGCAACACTAGAGAAATAATTTCAGGGCACCCTGCGGGGATGAACTGTGCTTCATGAGAGCCATTTCAGTGAGCTCAAGCCTGGCTACATTCAGAAACGCTCTTGAATCGATTCTTTCTAGAGAAATTAACCTGATTTTAAAGTGCTCTCCCTGTAGTTTCTTGTGGTTGTCAGTCCGTCTCCCATTTAGCAGGTGTCAGTGGCAGGAGCTGTGCTTTGTGCCTGGGGAACGGGATGACAACTTACAAAGCAGTCACTTTGGGCTAAGGGTCTCTGACCTAGTGTGGTGCCTTCTTGCCACCCCATCCCCTCTAGCTGATGTCTAACCCTGGTGTCTTCTCTGGTAAAGTGACTGGATACAACGGTCGATAAGATAGGCCACTGAAATGTGAGAGCTACTTAAAGAGGCGCTCGCCACGTATTTTTGAAATAAAAACACAAAATTTTTGCAAAGATCTTACTTCCTCAACATGGGGATACTGTGGGCAAGATAACTAAGGATTATTTCTTCCTTGTCTTACTAGTGCCTCCAGATAGAAAATAAACAGTTTTAAATTGCCTAATTCTTAAGATTTTTTTTTTAATTTATGAAGAAGACAATTATTTCTTGTTGACAGGTACAAGCTCTGAATATTTCTTGGCACGATATTATCAGAAAGGCTAAACATTCAATGGAAGCATGTTTCTTACTCACCCAGTGAAATTTAAAAGACATTCTCTTACCCTTCATTTCAGCCTGCCTCTCCCCACAGTGTCTCCTCAAGAGTGGCCACAGAAGAAAGGATGTATTAAAGAGAAGCACCATCTTTTTGGCTTGAAAAAGTAGGCAAACTTTTATTTAAAGCCAGAATTAAGAAGAGAAAGTGGCAGTTGACTTAGAAAGGTGACAATTTACTCAGGGAAAACAGCATGCTTGGCCAGAATAACAAAACCAGCCTTCTGAGGCTGTCAGGAAGGATGACCACAAACATGCCAATAAAAGGGTGTGTGTGTGTGTGTGTGTGCGGTGTGCGCGCATATGTGTGGAAAAGAGTTCAGAAAAAGAGCCCAAAACAAATATGATCCAAAGCAGTAAGTTTTCTGTTCTTGGAGATTCAGGAGGGCCTTTGGGCAGATTCCTGGATATGAAGTAATCTCCATAGTGTTTTAGATACGGAAGAAATGTCAGATCTCAGCCGGAAGGTGTTGGGGGAGGAGGAACCTTACAGGTGTGGAAGTAGAAGGAAAAGACAGAGCACTAGAGACAGACTGGCCATGCAGAACGCCCTGGGAGTGTTTAAACATGTATACAGAGAGGACGCGATGAGGCTCCAACAGCCAAGCTGCATTTCCGTGGGGTAATCTGGTGCTGTATTTTCAATACTCGGCAATAACAAATTAGGAAAGAGAAATATCCCAATCCTATCAATTACTCCAGAGCCAACTGGGTAGAGTTTGCCGATACTGGTCAAAACAATGTCCCGAACAATAGCTTCCAAATTTTAGTGAGAAGATTTTAAAAGCTCAGGTTGAAGAATTTTTTTTTCTTCTTCGTTGAGACATGGAAAAAGCATTAGGTAAGTCAACTGCTGAGAATTCTATTAGTTTATTATTGAATTGACATTTCTCAACTCTGAAGACAAAGGGTTCACAAACTGACCTTAAAACATCAAAAAATATGAAGAATCAAAAATACTTTTCAGTTCTTTATGCTTGATGACAATCTGAACAATATTAGGGTAAAACATTAAGTATATTTAATGCTTATGAAACAAAGTCATTCTCTTGGAGAGCTAACATTTCTCATGTTCACATTTTTTTTTCTTGAAAATACAATGAAGCAGGTAGGAAATTATCAAAAATACTTGCCATTAAAATTTATCTTAATTCTTCTTTTCCTGACTTCTTCTTCTTGAAGAGGCATGCATTTTACCAGTGTTGGGTTTGACTTGATGTACTGGTCTTTCACAATATCCATTTGCAAGATCAAACAGTTTCCAAATGTACATACTACAAAATATTATTGTTTCGAGACTGGAGGTCACATTGAACACGCCACACAAGATTCATTCGTATATTTACAGAGGTATAAAGCACACAAAATTGTGCCAATGTTGTATTGAAGTCTAAATTTTAACATACACTTAGTTCCATACAGAGCAACAGCATACAATAAGTTCTGGACAAGTAACAACCAATAATCAGCCAGATTACTATGTACACATCAGGCAGGAAGCAATCAAATGCTGCCCAATAGAATGTCATTTTAATTACTATTTCTAAGAAATGTCTCACACATTGCAACACACACACACATGCACACACACGCACGCACCCACAGAGATGATTTTTCCATCACAAACATCAAACGATGTTTATGATAATATACATGGGCTACGTGATACATCTGATTTGTCACAAGGCAAGAAGCAACACAGAAACGCAGATGACAATAAGTTGCCAGACTTGGCTTTGTAAATTTAGTTATTAGATAATGGTTACTATGAGGGTCTAGTCAGACTTTCATATGGATTTAAGGAAGAGAAGCAAAGAGCATTAACTAGCAGCTTCATATTACTTGCTATTAAGTTAAATATTGGCTTTTGTTGAAGTTAAAAGTGTTTACAACTGGGAAAAAAATAGCTCGCATAGTATTCAAAACAACAACAACAAAACAACAAACCATCTACTTTTTTTACTAAAATGGAACATTTAAATCTGCTCACTCAATTGTTAGGTAAAATCAACTATAATGCTGAATAACTATTTGACAAAATCATCACCAGTGGAAGCAGAAGATACAGTAGAAACAAAAACATAACTACTGTGTGCAGATGCAGTGGAAAAACTAGAGACTTGAAATATGGCAAAAATCAGTGCTTCATAAACAGTCAATGGATTTTTCTCTAAAAATACTTTTTTTTTTGCTAATGGTAAAGTCCAACACCTCAGAAAAACTCTGAATTAAGATCTTAGAATATGTTTCCAAGCTGTACAACATAGTTTTAAATACACTACCCTTGCTGTTTGTAAGGCTCCATGGAAGTTTAGCTTAACAGTCATGAGCCGTGTGTTTGGACATCTTATGAGACGTGACCAGCAAAGAGAGACATCCTTTTCCCTTATCTACCACTTACAAAGAGAAACCATTGCGTCCCAGACAGTTTCTTTAAACACTTCCTTAAAAATATACAAGGAAGTCTCAACTTGCTTCATTGAATCATCTGGTAAACTCTTTAGACTTTATGAAATGATACATTTGCTAAGACTGTTCTCTTGTTAATCTGTAACTACCTCCTCTAGCCGGTATTATATAGTTTAATAAACAGATATGCAAAGATGTATACTGGTGGGTGAGGCTCCTGCCTAGTAAACTAAGAAACTGTAGGTATTAGTGCCCTCTCACTACTGGGACATTTCCTGAAACTAGTGACTTCTGTGTTCTGGTAACACAATTGTGGTTCTGAAATGCATTGCAGTGTTGACCCCTGACAGCTTGAAGTAACAGTTCTCTGAGGCAACAAGTACATGTTGGGTAGAGGGTGAAGAACAAGATGTCACGGCATTGGGTTTTCTGCTATACTCTCTTGTCCTAACGTTGTCTTCCAGAGGGGAGTTCACCTTCTGCAGGGTACATATTTGTATGTCAGGATAACAATGAATGAGAGGTCAGTCTCCTTTTCCACTTGTCTGGCATGATCTCCTGGCAAGGACGGAGTAGGTGTTTGCCAGGTGGCTCCCAGACAAGGTCTCTTTAGGGGAGTACAACAAGGGTTCAGTCATTGCTGTTCATAAAGTGCTTTGGAACCCTTCAGGAAAGGGGGCTGGCAGGATATTATTTGTAACTGGCTTCAGTTTTTGAACCAAATGGAACCATTTTCTTCAGCATAATTATTGCTTTGAGTATTAGTGAATGTTCTTAAGACCCGATGGAGCTCATCTTTAAGTACCCACTTCTTAAAATACCCCTTCCTTGGAGTTAATGGTTTTAATTACTGTGTCCCAGGTACCCTCATCAATTAGAGGACTTGATAGCCTGGCCTTGTAAGTGGTTGTATTTACATTTACACAAAATGAGTTTTATTTTCCAAGACATGCTCCCTGATGAACAGGCAGCAGGCGTACAGCAGGAGACTTCTAGACAGGCATATTTTGTCTCTCTGTCACATGCTTGCTGCCTCTTCAATATATCCATGAAATGGTGTATGGTTATTATGTGGCTAAACTCTTAGATTGTGAGTGTTCTATGGCCTTGGAATGCACTCCACTCTTGATTCTTTGGTTTTCTGTCCAGCTTAGAACATAAAAAAACATGGGCGGGTCACCGTCCATGATTTTTAAGGATCTTCATGAAGGATGGGAGATGAATATTTTAGGTCTCAGTAAAGCAGATTGGAAAAACTGGAAAAGTGGATAGGGAGATTTCCTCAAGAGCCTCTTATATTGTATTTGAAAAGAATAAAAGTTCACATTCATCATCTCCAAAATAAAACAAAAGCAATAAGATGAAACAAAAAAAATCATAGATATTCTAAGTTCCCCATGTATACGTCATCAAAATGAATGAGTACAGAACTGTGAATTAGAAAACACAGTCATTTTTCCTACAGTGCATTAACTTAAGCTGGTTCAAGATCTCAAATTGGGGCCAAAGGTGAGTGTGTTTATTATTGAGGCTCTAACATAACTATTTTATGTGGGAATATCTTTAGCAAAATACATTTTCAGCTAAGTTAAGCACGGCCATTGAAATCCACTGCACATTATTCTCTCCATGGATGTGCCTCTTTACTCATGGAAAATGACAATTAATCATAATATAAATGAGTGCATTTTTACTTAATGTAGTTGGGTTTAGTGAGTTGCTGAACAAAAGACTAGGAAAGTGGTTGAACCTATGCAGTAACTCCCTGTTGAAGGTCCCCATCATAAGCTATTCCGTATGTCCCTTAGAATGTCAGGATTAGTGCCATTTTCCTTCTCCGTTCTTCAGACTTTTAGCAATTCATTTTACAAATGCAGTCAGTGTGCCCAATCCCTCTGCTAATTAGAAATAGGTAAAAGTAAAATACAGACAACTCTGTCATTCCTGATAGTAAGGAGGAGGTATAACTTAAATGGACATTTCTCCTAAAGTTGGTTTTTAATTAGTTGACTTACATGTCTATTGATAAAAGTTGTGTTCTCCAGCAATAAAGAGCTTCGCAGTGTTGGAAACTTGTAACATAAAAATTTGCGCACAGATTTTTTTTTCAAATTTGGAATAAGAAGCAGAGGGTTTTATGAAATAAAGAAAGCAGATTAGACAACCGCTAGATGGCAAGGTATGTGCCAATTTATGTCTTTACAAAGGAGGTGTTTTGAGTTCTGATCCTGACATTAAGATAGCTCTTGCAATCTTCACTCATTTAGCATCTGACATATCCATAAGGAAAAACCCTTAAATACATACCCTCATCCCTTCCATAATTCACTGAGACAGAAGAAAACTTTATTTTAAAATCCTACCAGGTATAGCAAAGAAATTCTATGCATCTCATCATTTATTTATTTATTTATGTATTCATTCATTCATTCATTCATTCATTCATTCATTCAAGACAGGGTTTCTCTTTTTAACAGCTCTGGTTGTCCTGGAACTCGCTTTGTAGAGCAGACTGGCCTCAAACTCACAGAGATCTTCCTGCCTCTGCCTCCTGAGTGCTAGGATTTAGAGGGTACCCCTATGCCCAGTAGATATTTTAATCAAGATTCCTTGAGGGTTCACTGAGCATAATATCTCTTAAGAGGGGAAAAATGCTGAGATCATGGCTTTAGTTTTCTAATAACCTCAGGCAACTGGCCAAAGCTATACCTTTTGGATCAGGCAATTATTTACATTTAATATCTTTATAACAGAGGGAATTAGAATCCCATGCTGAATATGGAGTTTGCATGAACTTTCAAGATTAGTGTAGGACTTCGTGGACAGGGACAGGAGAGCAAAGAACCACAGTTAAGGGAAAGGCCCGCTATTCAGAAAGAAGACTCTTTAGAATGTTGATGAACTGAATGGTCTTGGCTCTAGGAGAACTGTGTCTCCCTTGAATCTGCAGTGTGGTTTCTGTTTGAGTTTCTCACTTGTGAGAAATTCAGGTAAGAGGCAATGTGACTGAAGCAGGATTTCCAGGTGCTACTGAGCACATGCTTAGCTTAAACCATGGCTGAGGCTATTAAGAACAGATTTCCTGTATGGCCAATGGGTCCGATGACCTGGGGAGGAGGGCGGGGAACTCATGCTATAAGGAGCAGGGTTAAAGTGGAGGGTACCCACCCCAGGCTTCAACAGTCTTGACCAGTGATGAAGGGTGACTGATGATGTGCTCCTGATGCTGAGAGGAGCCTATCACTACTTGACCGTATCTGGTGGACACTTTGTAGTTCAGTAACTGATCAGTTTAAAATTTGGTGCGGATTCACCGCCATTCTAAATGGTACAGCCGCCGTGGACTCATTTGGTTTGCTGCAAAGAGAAAGGATTTCTGTTTCTTTCCCTTTCCCCCTTTCATTGCTACAATTCAGGCTTCCACTTAACTCAGCCATCTCTTTGCACTCTGGAATAATTTACTGTTCATTGTCACGACTGAATGGGATCTGAGCGTGCCAGAAAGGCTGCTTCCTGCCCCTATTCTGTCTTGCAAAACAGGGCTAGAAAAGAAGTGTCCTCCACTTTTGTTTCTGGTGTTCTCCACATAACACTAAGCGAAGAAAAGGCCTACCCAAGCCTCACTTACCCAGGCAAGTGCTGATAGATAAACTGGACTTGGGGAATCCTACAAAGCCTGCACTTTGGAATAGCCTGGTTTAACTGAGGGAAAAGCCAGCTCACAGGTCTACTTGAACCCTTGCTCTTGAGACGCAACACGGGCTTCTTTTCATCAAATTCTTCTCAAAGTTCGGATTTGAGGGAAAAGCTATGTTAATCTTATTTCCATCCATTGAATTCCTTCATCAACCACAAAGTCAAAGAAGAACACCAAGCCCAGGTTTGAGATTAACAAGAAAAATCGCAGAATTCAGTGTCCTCCTTGGGCTGGCCTAGCTCGGCCACAGGTGCCACCAAAGGAGTTCTATATCCGAATCACGGGCCCCAGACTCCGTACATTTTCTAGGGTGAGGTGGGTAGTGACAACTCTAGCCTCCCCTGCTCCCCATCCTGTCCCCCACTTTTCGGAAAAAAGAAAAAGAGCTTTGAACCTGTGACTTTGGATTTCTAACTTTCAAAACTTTTGAAAATAGATTGGGAACACAGTGGGGGCAGGATGGGACTTCGGTGATGGAAATGCAAGGAAGAGCAGGGGAATAATAGATAGCCAGTGTGGGCCACCCTAAAGCATACTACTTAATATTTCTGAAACCGGAGAAGTGGGGTCTGGACTTATCTCTGAACTAGTGGGGCTTGGCAGGCTGCTACGGCCTGCAGGGGTAGGGCTCAGACGGGTCCACAGCTTTGTGTCCTGGCCCACGAGTGTGTCGGGGTAGGGTTCCACATAGACTCTGTGCACTGACCGCCTTGGGTCCTGGAGGCAGCTCCTCCGCTCCTCTGGGAGGCTAGCTGCGTGGATCAGAGGCAAGCCCCGAGGCTCATCCCGGACAGGTCCAGGCCGCTCTGCTTCCCCGGGATCCTGAGGCAGGCCGGAGGCCCGAGACAGGTGCTGCGTGTAAATGCCTTCAGAGAGCGACAGCGACTGCGTTTCACTGTGCATGCGCAGCCAGCGGTGGTGGCGGCTGAAGCCTCCGTAGTGCTGGTGCTTGGCCGGCTTCCGCTTTCCCAGGAAGCCCAGCGGCGGCCGCGTGCCTGGCACCATCTTGGCATGGTTCTTGGGTGCCAAGCCCGTGAGGGTCAGGCTGTGGAGAAACTCTGCACATGAGTGGTCAGTGTCTGGGCCCTGCACCGGGGGCCCCTGAGGGTCCTGGCCAGGCCCTATGGTGGCCTTCATGTCGTGCACCTGTAGGACATCTGGGGCGCTGCCACTGAGGCCGCTGAGGGCCTGCTGGGCAATGTCATGTGATGACAGGTAAACCAGGTCCAGGTCTCGTGGGCTCAGGGCATCGCTGGAGTCGTAGTCACTGTCTGTGGGGAGGAAGACTTCTGAGCAGCCTTCTTCATCAGAGCAGGGCTGGGACTCTGCAAAGCCAGGGACAGACGTTAGAAAGAAGAATCTTAGTGCGGCTTTTATGCCTAGGCTTAAGCAGGTTCAACCCTTGCTTGCAAAGGCATTCACCTTTGTTCTTTTTTGTCACATTTTGAAATTCTTAACACTTGGGCCAAGGGCTGCATATTTTCTTTGAGAACGGGATTCTGCAGAATATGTAGTAGGTTCTCATCTCAGTTTAAAGATAACTTAGAGGTTTGGACAGTAGTTGTGGGGAACATTCCCTCATTTCCCACACATGCATTCTATGGTTATTTCCTGGCATCTGCCTTTAGAGAGGACGGGTGAGAATCAAAGCTGAGTGTTATTATTTCTCTATTCTTATTTCAGAGATAATTTTTCTATTTATTATTTATTTATTATAATTTATTCATTTTGTATCCTGGCTGTAGTCCCTTCCCCTGTGCCCCCTCCCCCAGTCCACTGATAGGAGAAATCCTCCTCCTCTTCTATCTGACTCTAGCCTATCAGGTCTCATCAGGATTGGCTGCATCCTCTTCCTCTGTGGCCTGGCAAGGCTGCACCCTTCTCCCTACCCCTGGGGTATTTGATCAAGCCAGCCACTGAGTCCATGACAGAGATAGTCCCTGCACCCGTTTACTAGAGAACCCACACGGAGACTGAGGTGCCTATGGGCTACATATGAGTAGGGGGTCTAGAGGATCCTCTCCATGCATGGTCCTTGGTTGGAGCATTGGTCTATGCAGAACCCCCTGGGCTCAGATTTTTTGGCTGTTGGTCTTCTTGTGGAGCTCCTGTTCCCTTAAGGTCTTTCTATCTCCCCCTTGTTCCATGGAACTAGAGACGATCATCCTAGTGAGGTAACTCAGAAACAGAAAGACACACATGGTATATACTCGCTTATAAGTGGGTATTACCCATATAATATAAGATAAACACACTAAAATCTATAGTCCTAAAGAAACTAAACAACAAGGAGGACCCTAAGGAAGAGGCTGAAACTTCACTCAGAAGGGCAAACGGAATAGACATCGGAAGCGGGAGAAGTCAGAGAACAAGATAGGAGCCTACCACAGAGGGCCTCTGAAAGAATCTACCAGCAGGGTATCAAAGGAAATGCTGAGACTCATAGCCAAATTTTGGGCCAAGTGAAGGGAATCAGAGATAAATTTTATATTTGACAAAACAGCAGCAATCTAAAAGGGGGAAGGAAGGAGACATTGGTGGCAGAAGATGATAAAATTGGTTTCAACTCTTAACTGCCCTGTACTTCTTTTGGTGGCCCTGGAAAAATTACTTCTTTGAGCTTCAGTTTCTTTAGCTATACATGAGGATAATTTTGGAATTTACTTGGGGAGACTAAGACCTATTGATTATAAATATAAATATTCAGTACATTGACATTTTTAATTTTTTTAAAAAGCCAAACAGACAGACAAAGAAAAAGAGTGAGGTAGAAATCAGTCTCAAGGTATATATAATAGTCTTGAGTGAGCTAAAAGTTGGTTCTGTACTTGTCATTTCATGCAAGAGTTGGTTATATCTTTTCCCTCAATGGTATCAAACATTTTTGATGGCAAGTACTGTCTAAAGTTGGTTGGTTTTCCTGTAGTGCTAAGCTCATAATAGTTACTTGGCAAATAATGTACATGTTAACTTAGAAAACATTTTACAAGCACTTATGTCAAATTTATCAACCATCTCTTTAGAGTTCTAGGTGCATGTCTTGTCTAAAAGGCCTTCCCACACAAAATTACAAAAATACTGTTTTATAATATTCTGTGATCTGTTTATTATATCTAGCCACGTGGAGTTTATTTCTACCTATGGAATGTGGAGTGAATAGGATTGTTATTTATTTTACTGAAAGGATAGCCAATTGTTACAGTGCTGTATATTGAACAATCTATTTCTTAAAAAACACTAGAGATTTAAAGAAATTCTAATAAAGTTTTCCATGTATTTTCAAATAGAATTCAGTAAATGGTTTTGAAAAATTTGTCTAGAAGGGATTTATGAGAATAATCAACTTGAAGATATAGTTAGGGAAGAGATGGTTAACCACGTAAAACAGACTATAGACCTTTGGTCATTTGAACTTTATAGTGTCAGTATAGAAATGAATGAATGGGTGGATGTGTAGAATATAAAAAAGCCCAAAAGCAGCTATAATTTTGTGATGTGATAAAAGTAACATTTCAAATTAGTGAAGGAAAATTATTCAATATGTAGTGTTGTGATAATTGAATATCCTTTTAGTAAAAGAAATGAGTCCTACTGCATTCCATATATATATGTATACATATATATGGAATTAAGTATAATAATAAAATTCCAGAATATTAGAAAACAACATATGTGCAATTTTTGTGTGGGAAGGCCTTTTGAAATAAGGCACACCCTACAACTCTAAAGAAGTGATTGATAAATTTGACATAGATGCTTTGTAAAACAAATAGACGCCATAAACAAAGAAAGTTAGTAGTGGGTTGTAAGAAAAGAATAATAACATTATAACAAAAAAGTTAATATCCAGGGTATATAAAGAACTGCAAATTAGAAGACAGTGAAAATGAGCAGAAGGTAAGGACAAACATTTGGGAAGAATAACTTACACAAATGGCTGATTTACACATTATGATGCTCTCTTCAGTTCAGGTAATACTAAAGTAGAGCTGAACAAAGAGGCACATTTTTTACAGATTTACAAAAGAACAACAAGAAAATTAAGAGCGACAGTCTTGTGTTACTGATGTGTGGGAAATCAAGAGCTCCCACATAATGTGAGGAATCTAAGTAGGTTCAACTTTTCGGGCTGAAATTTGGCAGAGTCTGTTAAAAAAAATGTGTATCTCGTTTGTCCTCACAAGTCCTTTTTTGGATCTCTGTTTGAGAAATTGTCACCATGTGCACACAGAGACATTTTTACAAGTCATTTGCTGCAGCGTGATTTGTAGTAGTGAAAAACTAGACATCATCTCGTGGTTGGGAATGCTGTGAGAGGTAGACTTAGAGAAGGAAATGAGTTTACTTGTAGAGTTCCTTCAAGGAAGTCCGTATTCAGGAGTGGCTTACTGATTACGGAATACAACAGGTATTAACAAAATAAAACCACAAGGTTCCCCTGTTCGCTTGTTCATGGCAGAAAGGTAGACATAATTATTGCAAGAATATGGAAAAATTACAAGCATGATGAAGTTTGTTTTGCTAGGGAGTCAGTATCAGGATTTTTTTTTTAGCCATCTAGAATGTTTCCCCTCTCCCCATTCATTTGTTTATTCCACACTCATGGTGTGTGTGTGTGTGTGTGTGTGTGTGTGTGTGTGCTGTCTTTTGATTCCCACCCTAACTATAGGTGACATGTTATGCCTCCTAGTAAGTTAGGTGTATTAAATGCTTACTCGAGTTATTTTACTTTTCACTTATGATGGACTTATTAGAGTGTAACTCCATGGAAGGTTGTGGGACATTTATACTCAGTACACAAGTTCAGTGGAAGTATGAGGCAAATATGCATTCACACGACTATGGCAGAATATAGGTTTTATAGGAGAAGTGTAGTAAATAAGATGCAGGTTTATAGGAAAAAGAGATAACATTTTATTGGGACAAAGTTAGTATACCATCTTTTATTTATTTATTTTCTCCCCTCATTGTCTATTCCTTTCCCCCCCCTTCATTGTCTACTCTTTTTTATATTAATTTATTTCTGCGCCCACTTTCTAAAAGTGATTCAAGGCAGGCTTTTGTAATAAATATGCTTGTAATGATAACAGGATTATAAATGGGAAAAAGTGAAAATAGTACAAACAAGTCCATTTGATTAGGATGTGAGAGCAAAAGTGGAATTTGGGAGATCAGAAGCTACAATGGAAGGGTCAACAGTTGCACACTTGGAAGTTTTTTTTTTTAATTTAATTGAGGCTTGTTTGTGTGCACAAGTTCAAAGTAGCTTTTTGTTTGGTAGTAAAAACTCTAGACTGCCATTATGTCCTTCAATGAATGGTTAAATTGTGGCACACCCATAATATGGAATATTTTTCACCAATAAAAGGAAAGAATTCCATCTGTGTAATATTTGTGCTAGAACACAGAGATGAAGAACAGATTGTGGGTTGCCGTAGGGAGGGCTGGGAGAGCGGTAAGGCTGTGAAAGGGTAACTGAGAGCATTTTGTGGGAAGGTTACAGCTGAGTATCATGATCGTGGTGGTCGATATCCAATGCCAAGCATGTGACAGAATGGTGTCAAGCAGCACATATGAGGCTATCTCATGTGTAGATATATCCACATACACAAGAGCATGTGTGTAACTGGTGAAATCTAAACTTGCAATGTGGGTTATATCAGTTTTCTTCTTCTGATAATATACAAGTGTTATGTAAATTGTAGGTATGAGCGTAGTGAGGGAGGAGATACAAGAACTTTCTGCGATCCTGTGTCTACAATTATTTCAAAAAAATTTTAGAGAGAATCTAATTTTAAAAGCAGGTGGAGCAAGAAAGGATGGAATGCTTAGATAAGAACCTTGCTCCAAGTTTTATAGCCAATGGACAGTTACCGAAGGGTTTTGAAGAAAGGACAGGATGGGGAGTGTGACGTAGTATAGTTATGTATCAGATGAAGTCTGAGACAACAGTGAAGAAGGGAGAGCATAGAGGCCAACTAGGAAGCAAGGTAGATCTTGGCTGTAGGCTCCCTCATGTTTTCCGTGCTCAGGCTGTGGTGCTGAGCATGGCCAATAGTTATATGGAGGAAGTAGACTTGCAGGAAAGCCGCTCATTTTAAGATGTTTATTCAACATGAATTTATGCCAGACGGTTAAGGATTCTGCTTTTAAGTATCTAATTAGGGTGTGAATCAGACAAAAAAACCAGTCAGAAAACATAAACTCTAGAGAATACAGGGTTCTGTGAACAAAATGATATTGGGCTTTAGCTAGGGAGCGACTCGGGAGGGAGATTCTTTAGATTAGATAGCCAGGGCCAGCATCTCTGCCTAGACTTGTTAATCTGCACGGGAGCTTGGTAATCAGGGGAGTTCTAGGGAGGAGTGTCTCAGATAATTAGGAGGACAATTATGATGCCTCAAAGTCACTATAAGTTTTTAAATCACAGTGCCTGTAAGTGTAGACGTGGAAAACCAGGAGGGCTGTCATATTTTAGTCCTGTTAGGTTGGGCAGCAAAGAGGATGGTGAATTTGATCTGGGTCAAGTTGAGTTTGAGGAGATGGCCAGAGAATCCAGGAGACTAAGTGGGAACATGTTTTGACAAAGGAAGGTTGAAGGAAGATGTGTGTATGTGTGTGTTGAAGATACACAGTGAATTTGATGACTATAAATAGGAGGGTGGATCAGGGTTGTGAGAACCACTGTTGGTGTTGGTGCTTTCAGAAATGGAAAAATATGTTGTCCTCGGAGACAAATGATTAGGAAAGATGGATAAATATGAAAAGTTTTTTTAAAAAATATCTTTAATGAAGAGTTTTTTTTGTTTTTGTTTTGTGCATTAAAAAGAGAGAAAGGAATAAAGGAATAAAGGCTTAAACTGAGCGATTCCCATCTCTGTCTTTTTAAAATATTTTGGTGTGCGGGACCTTGGACACGTTAGGCAAGTGCTCCACAGCTGAGCTGTGCTTCCAGCCACATTGTTTTTAAAAAAACAGTTCAGACAGTACTTTCTCCAACCTCTAATGGGGGAAAAATCAGACACTGTAAGAAACAGGAACCCATAATTGTTACTTGTTTCTGACGATGGTGCCTTAGGAGTCAGGAAGTGAGAGAGGTTAACTGAAGATTTGAATTGACTTTAGTTGGATTTCCCTCCCCACCTCTATGGTCAGTGAAGCTATCTTGGTGTGCTTGTTTGTATCCCAACAGTAACACCGCTATCTGGTGTTCAGTTACTGTGAGCCATCTATAATGCCAAGTCACCAAACAGCTTTATTTAATGCTTGGTTGTTTTTTTTTCACATTTTGCCATTGAAAATACTGAAGTTTGAGCTTATTAAGTTTTGCAACTGATATAGCTGATTAATGGCACAACAGGTACCCAGATACAGATTCATGCTTCTCCAGAGACTGCTAGCCACCCAAGAATGCCCATGGGTTTCCTCTGGAGGCATCCTGAAAGCAGGGATCGGGATCATCTAAGTCACTGACACAGAACTACATTAGTTTAGTTCCTGGCAAGAGAGTCTAGGTATTGTTCCTGCCCATTCTTGCATTGGTTTTCCTGTCACTGCTCTACCAAATGTAGCCCTCGATGGCTTCAGAGAATAAAGGTGTATCTCTCATAGCCCTGGAAGTCCAAGTTCAAACTCAGGGTGTAGGCAGTACTGCATTCCTTCTGGAGGATCTTAAGGGGGGAAAAGAATGGTTTCTTGCTTCTTTTGGCTTCTGGTGGCATTCTTTTTTGTTTTTATTGTCCCTCCTCCCCCCCCCCCCCAGTGTCCACGTCTTCTGTTTCTTACGAAGACTCTTGATATTGGGTTAAGGACCCAGATAATTCAGAATGATCTTATCTGAAGATCATTAGTTATATCTTGCAAGATTTTTTTTTGTCTGAATATGGCCACAAGACCAAGATGCAAAAGGTCAACACTTGGACATATCTTGTGGGAGATGATGGTGTCACTATTTAACCCACTAGAAACAGATAGTAAAATGAATGTAGCAAGATGTGGTCCCTGATGAGTTTGGCATCTTTCTCTTTCTAGTTAATAAGCCAAGAATTTAGCTAAAGCAATTTGTACCTAAGATTTATTTACTTTTTACTGTATATGTATGTGTGTGTGCACTTGCATGCAGGTGCCCAATGAGGCTAGAAGAAGGCATTGGATCCCTGGAGTCAACTTATGTGGGTGCTGGGAATTGAACTCTGGTTCTCTGCAAGAGCACCAAGCGCCCCTGTTTGCAAATAGAGAGACACGAGAAGCTGATGTTGTAAATTGTCAGTAGTGTGTCATATTTTCAGATCCAGTCTCTCGGGAGGGCTCATACCAACTTCCTCAGGCAGCATCAGTTGTTCAGTTCTCTTAGCTTTCAGAGTATTTTATTTATATCCGTGTTGCTACACTTCCTAAGTTCCATTATCAACAATCAGTTCCCTCATACTTCTCTCATTCTTTGGACTATACGCTCTATAGAGAGCTCACACCCTGTCTTACTCATCTCTGTTTAGTATAGTTTCAACTTCAGTCAGTGAAGTGATGGGCTAAGGAACAAAGTAAGCAAAAGGCTATGTAGAGTCTTCTGCATTTCTTATGTCATCTAATCTGAGCATGGCGATTAAGCAGAGCATGGGGCCCTTCCCGTTAGACTGTGTCTTAGTCATCCTCGAATTAGCCCCTTGTGTGGGAAGTACATTGAGCCAGAGTGAAACTAGAACGAATATGGAAATCTGGTCGCATAAAGAGGAGTGAGATTGATTGTCTGAAAAGCAGCGCTTTTGAAAGCGTCCTGGGAAGATCTAATCTACCTGGTTTGCCAGAGAAATTCATGAAGACAACCACTCATACTGTTTCTCTTTCTTCGGTGATACCTGAACTGAGAGTCCACCCACATGTGCAGAAAGAACAATAAATAAAAGTGAGACCACCCTTGGCCGCAAGCTTGCCTTGCCTTGCTTCTTATTGTGTATTCAATTTTGAGCAAATTACTTAGCTTGTCTGAACCTTGTCTGTAGCGTGGAGGTTGCTAGGCTTCCACAGGGGTTATGCAGATGAAATAGATTTGTCGAGTATAGTTTAAGTGCCACACAGACAGAAAGTGTAAGTATTAGTGAGGGATGAAAGTTATTAATCAAGATTGTAAGTGAATATTCAAATACACTTTAGGACATTGCTGTGAGAATTCTTTTGATGATCAGGAAAAGCAATGCTTTCCTGCATGGTATTCAGTACTATATTTCCTAATGATATTAAATAATGAGTTAGTGAGTTAGTAAATTAGTGATATTAAATAATGAGTTAGTTAGTGAGTTAGTTTACTGGATGGCTCCTATAGCATGAGAGATAAGAGGTAAATAAAGATAAGACTTAATTATTTAACTGTAGTAACCCAGGAAAGAGGTGTAAAAGAGCCAGAGAACGGGGTGTTAAGTGACCTGTTGGTCCATGAACCCGCCCTTAGGAAATGCTGGGATCTGATCGTAATACTTGACTTTTACAACTGTTGGGTTATTTATTAGAAGAGGCAGTGGAACCTCTTGCTTAGAGTGGCATAGCCTTCACAGAGCATGCTGGGAGGGTCTCCAGGATGCTCCCAGGGCACCCAGGAGAGTTTCCAAGGACTTACACCACTGCTGCTTCCTCCCTTCCTGGACAAGAATGCAAAGTGCAGCTTCCCTCTCTAGGTCCAGGCCATATGCTCCGTTAATCATGACAGGAACCTTGCACAGCTTGTATTGGCCAACATGGTGCTTTCAACTTTCCCTTGGAGGGCCCTGGGCAGGCCGACATTGGGAGAAGCTGAGCTTCCTCTCTGCTTGACCTGGGAGGTGCTGGGTGAAGGTCTGTTCTTACTATTAGTGTTGACTCAGGGTTTTCTTTCCATTGTGATGGGTGTTGTAACTCCTGGTCTCCGTGGGTCAGGCCAACAGCAGCAGAGTGGAGAGGCTGTGGGTCTCGAAAATGTTATGGGGAGATGACATTTCTGGAAAGAGTTGTCTATTTAAAGTTATTGTTTTTTTTTTCCTTAAAGGTGGGAGGAGTGGTGTTAGTGGCAAGACAGAAAGAAAGGAATTTCAGGTCATATTTCTCTAAAATCTACATCTACATGTAACATATCACTATCCATATATATGTGCCTCACTGGATCTATTTCCATATATTTAATAGAACTTAGATAATTTATAAATAAAAAAATGTATCAACTCATCAAGTCTTAGGCAGTTTTGTTCATCTTTTAATTTCCCGAGAGAAGTAGCAGTACCTCAAGGGACCAATTGATTTATGCCACATTGTTTCTGACCTCTTTTGGGGAAAGGCTGTGAGGAAGTTTCACATTTGGAAGACTGGGATGATCTTCAAACACATCTGAAGAAAACAACAGCCGCCCTTCCCTCTGCTGCCTTGCCCAGGTGTCACCAGGAGAAACATCAGTGTTGGGGGAGAATGTTACTTCCTGTGACACTATGCCCACAGAAAAGGAGTGGGAGGAGAATGACCATGTGATGGACCAAATCTTCCTGCCCCTGCCTTAGGATGATCTACCTTAGAGCCAACTTTCCCCCTCAGGCCCTTGGAAGATGCTGAATTTTAATCGACTCAGAGGAGTTCTTTCTGTCTTGAAAACCACACAGAAATGGGAAGTTCAAGTTCTGCTCACTGCTCTCCTGCTAAACAGATTTGCACAAAACACATCCAGCATACTCAACAACTCCAAGACAGAGTCTTGGGCTGGCACCAGCGGTGAAGTTTGTGATAGGCTCTAGATTTGCAGCAGGCCCCTTAGAAGTCGAGAGTGTTCTGCCGACATAGAATAGAACTGGGCTGCAGACTTTGCTCTGTGAGTGACCCACTGCATGTGGGGTGTTTGTCTAAATTGGATTTCCCCCATTTACAAGTGATTTCTAGACAACTCAAAGTGGCCACATGTATGGAGAGGACAGAGTATACAGGGACAGATTCCATTGCTCTGAAGTGCTTTTGCTTCTGCAAGGAGATAGCACACTGTTTCTTCCTAGTGCTCAACAGTGTGTTCTTGTCAATAGGTTCTATTTGTCACTTGCTGCTTTCCATGTCATTGTGTTTCACAGCCCAAGGAATCTTGGCTTCAGAGAAATAAATGTACCCAAGAGAGAATTATATTTTAAGAAACAGAATGATGATCACTCACATTTTATGTTAATAATAAAATCCGAATGCAATTGGGCAGATCCTCCCAGCAGGGAGTGTGTGTAATCCATCCTTAGGCCAACGTGAGAGTCTGGCATTTCTAGGGCATAGAGGAGGCCACCCTCATAGAGTCTAGGAGGAGCCCACTTGGGAACCTGTGGCTAGAAGTTTAAACACTGGGAAAATTCTGTGAACAGAGAGAGCAGATGAGCTGTGAAGGTGGAAATCGAATCGCAAAGCTGTTTGTAGGATTCTATAAACTGTGGAAGGTTGGAGCATGTATTTCCGACCTTGGCTTCCAACCTTACACTTCTCTAGTACTTTCTGCCTTTCTTTTGCCTTCTCTTTCACAGCCAAGACTTTAGAGTACACCCTATTGGTCCTCTCTTTCTTCAAAAGCTTCTCTCATCTATTTATGACTTCCTTGTTGAAAGAAGCAAAACATCAGAAAATGCATGGTTGTTTTATTTAACTTTTCTCCATCATTTAACATGCTTTCATTTTTGTGACATCATCCTCTCTCTCTCTCTCTCTCTCTCTCATTAATCTTCTTTCACAGGTTGTTCCTTCTTAATCTAAGATAGCTTGTTGATCCATGCCATAGGGCACCTTCTATAGTGTTTCTCGTCATGTTTTATATACACTCTCTAGGTAACCTCATCCATTTTTATAGTTTCAGGCATGACCCATGTGTCAACAGCATCTTAAATCTGTGTTATTATTAGCCTGGTTATCTTTTCACAGTGGTGGACACTGTGCATCTTTCCATTGCATTTTTCCTGAATGTTTATTTTTGTGGAAATATTCAAAGCTATTCTTATTTAGTATGGCCAGCTACTGCGTTTATTTTCTCCTTTCCTTCCTTCTTTCATTCTTTCTTCCTTCTTTTATTTCTCTCTCTCTCTCTTTTGGGTAAATAACATCATGAAAACCTGAAGCATCTAAGCCAGAACATTTAGTTTCTTCTGTTTTTATTAGCTTCATAATCTTCCTGCTTCTCATATTTTCACTGTATGTTCTCTTCATACAATAGTGAGATTTAATTTTAAGAGAAATTCAGATCCCATCAATCCTTGCTTATGGTTTCTAGTGGCCTTCTGTCACAAGATGAGGAAATCCAAACGTGATAGCAGGAACTACAGAATCCTGCCTGATCCGGCTCCCTGGTTGAGATCCTGTGTCTTACTATTCATCTTTCGCTCAGCACGGCCCTGGCACTTGGCCTTTCTTCCACCCTACCTTAAGACCTTTTGTTACTTTGCTGCTTACAAAACTCCAGCTCCAGATTTTGTCTCCTGGTGGGTTAAGATGTTGCTTTCTCAAGTGGATCTCTGCTGTGCATCCTAGAATTCAACATCTTCCTGTCTTCCCTCATCCCGGTTGTTTGTATCATATCCTGGAGTTTTAATGGTTTTCTAGTCTGTTTTTATTCATATTTTCTTTGCCCTTCTAGACTGAGTTCCATAGCCATAGAGACTTTAGTTTTTTGTTATGTCCTGGTTACTCAAAACAGGGTCTGGTGCATAGTAGGCAACTAACATACATACATACATACATACATACATACATACATACATACATACTGACAAGACAAATGAGCAGACAGAATCCTGACAGCCAGCCAGACTGCCTGCAGTTATCTGAAGTACAACACAGGAGAGTCTGCTCCCTTTGCTCATATAGCTCTCTCTCTTTTTTTCTTCTTTGCTCACAATAGTTTTCTCTCTTTGCTCTTCTGCTCATCTCCTGCTGGCTTCTGTCACCTTCAGCTTTGGTTTTATGAGCATATGGGTTAATGCTGCCAATCTCCTTACAGTGTCTTTTTGTGTGTGTGTGTCAGAGTATGTAAATCTTCCAATAGACCATTTTCTGGCAGAGACGAGATTTGATTTGTATCCCCAAGGCTGATGTAAATTAGTAAAAACAAACACAAGCAAACAAACAAACAAACAAACACAACCCTAGAATCTATTGAAATAATTATTTTGTTGAATTAGTTTGTAAATCCTAGACATTCTTGGTAAAAAAGTTAGCTGCTTCCTATGTTCTTCCATTTGCCAAGTTTTGACTTTTAGAGCCTGAGACGTTTAAAATAGGAGCACATACAGACTTGCTTACAGGAAAGGCATACATTCCTGTTAAAGGTTTTCTATTAAGATGATAACATAAAATATTTATAGTTTACATATTTATAATATATTTATAATATACTTCCTGTTACGTTTCATTCTTTGATAGTTTGTTTTACTCACAAATGATTCCTCAAGCTGTAGGTATTACTATTAGAATTTTACATGTATGGAAACTAATACTGAGATGTAGTAATCTGTCCGAGCACTTGCAGCTAGTAAAACAAAATTGGAATTTGAATACAGGGCTCTTTCTGCTGCACCATTGCTGCCCCCTATGGGACAAGCCTATAAATCAGAACTGCTCACTAAAAATATTATTATGGAGATTATAATATTGGTGTGCTTTTAAGATGTATAATTAAGGAAGGCATGTTGAATGGCCATTACTTTTCTTAACTAGAAAAATGACACTAGACTGAACCTGCTCCAGGTTCAGTCCCATATAGCATGTCCCATATTTATAGTCTTTTTTTCTGACTATAAGCACAAAGATATTTTGTAGAAATCTGGCTTTTCCAGTCATGTTTTTGCTTATAGTGTTTGCCATATAATCTCATTCCCAAGGTGCACTATGAGGCGTTTCTTTCAACTTGTTCCTTAGATCAACATGCTCTTTACTATCCTGAGCTTATTTGGCTTTCGTTTTAGGGTTCTGGTTAGTTTATCCAAGATTTCTCTCTTCCTCGCGTTCCACCTGAGAGCACGATGTGGTTGGGAGGGAGGTCTCACATGGGACCAGAGCCTGGGCTGATCTTTTCACCTGGAACTGCAGCAGTCCCCATTTGGACTCTCTGGATTTCCGTTCTTTCTCTGTGTCCTTCTATATCTTGGCTGTGTGGACGAGGCCTAACCATCCCTAGTCCCCAGTGAAGTGGTTTCATGCTGTTGACCTAGTCTCCTACCCATTCATGGTTCTGGATTTGTTTCTTTTAATGCTTTTTTTTTATTCTTAACCCTGAACAGTTGCTAGAACCAATGCATCGACACAAAGAGCCTTCACCAGCGAAGAGAGGGTCAAGAACCTGGCAACTGAGCCAAAGAACCTCAGATTTTACTGCTTACCGCTCACTGCCTTTCTTCTGTGCATCTCTGGGGATGGGGATGTTGATGGAAGACAGTCTATGTGTGATGACGTAGAACTGATCTTCTTTAGATTCTGCTCATTGGAGGGGTCTATTAGCTTAGTGATGGGCAAGCCAGAGACTGGTTGCTTGTATCTTGCATACTGCAGAGCATCCATGATCCATCTCATTTCACGCCAGACTTCATCAATTTGCTTTGGAATGAAATGGTGAAAGTCATTAAATTATGAGGTACCCATTAGAAGACAGACTTTGTTTTTGAGAGTCAGATGAACCATTTTCTGTACTACTGATTTTTATGGCTTTGTTTTGAGCCTTAGTTGCTTTGTTTGCAAACTACAGACAAATATCCCATACGGTGTTGTGATGATTGAATAGGGTGACAAATTTGAAATTATTTCTGACACTGCAGAACACTTCACTCACACGAAAAGAACTATTTTCTCCGTGTAATGAAATGGACAGTGTCAGGGAGGTGATGTATGAATTTAAGGACACTTATGCCTGTATTATGGAAAAGATCTAACTTTATATATTAAACGTACTGCTTCTGTATAGTAAATGCTTTCAAAGTCTAAGCAGTTTTAAGAAGCTCTTGTTAAGAAGTTTAAACACCTCCCCCACCCCCCATATATGAAGCCGATGGACTGCTTGGTCCTCAAGTGGGACCCTAACAATGGGAGTGGGGGTTGTATCTGACTTGGACTCTGTTGCCTCCCTCTGAACCCTGTTTCCTAGCAGGGATGCCTTGTCTTGTGTCAGTGAAAGAGGAGGCACTTAGTCCCAATACGACTTGATGTGCCAGGGTTGGTTGGTACCTGGAGGTGAGGGGTGGAGGGTGGAGGTGGAGGGAAAAGGAGCTGGGGGAAGTAGGTAAGAGAGTGGGACTGGGAGGAGAGTTGAGAGTGGGGTTGCGATCAGGATATGAAATGAACAAATAAATTAATGGAAAAAAATTAGTAGTAAATGTGCTTTAAAATATTAAACAGTCTCTATTATTATGTAAGAAAATATTTTCTACGTCTATCTTAGAGCTAGCTATTTCCTTTGAGACTCAAAGTTTCCCTTTTACACAAGCATACAATCTTTTAATTAATTTAATTTCTTTTTTATAGAATAATTAATTTCTTAATTTAAAGTATTTGTTGATATTTAACCCAAGGAATTAAAATATTCTGTTCATACAAAAAAAGGAGTTTAAACACTCCATGATAGCGCATCTTAGGTCAGTACCACTTTTCTTTCAGGGCTATGATAGTGATTTTAGTGACGATTTCATTATAAAGTACAGTGGTAGTTACTAGTGGCTTAAAAGTCACTCAGTTTTGTCGCTAACTGTAGATGACAGGTGTTCTTTAGATCATGATGAACACTGGCCATGAGCTTTCTGATTGTTCTGTCTCCCAAGAGGAGGCTGTTGGTTGCACAGTTAGTTTCTTGGGAACTTAAAGCTATGGTTGGCTTTACATCTGATTTCACTGGGTGCCTTGGCAAAGCATTAACCTCTCTGTGTTCATTTCTCAGTTGCAAGTTGAGGAAGTTTAACCACGTGACAGCTAAGGGAACATCCAGCTCTAATACTTACGGTTCTTTTTAGAACCGACATTTAGAACGTTGGTGTCGCTACCTTCATGTAGAAGGTGTTGGTTGTATGAATAATGGCATGTTAAGTGTCTCTGACTGGAGAGGTTTTAACTGTTAGGTATCACCCAGCATTATTTTATTTTCAAAATTTCTTCTTAGGTCTTTATACTGAACCACACTCTTTATAAGAAAAAGAGTGTCAACAATCCTTGTGCTCCTATCGCAGAATAGATTCTGAACATTTACTGTCATGTTTAGTGTGACAGGCAAGCTAAAATGACCTAGTGAGTGAAACTGCATGGCTGGTGTTGAAAGCATGAGACTGAGGCCCAGGGCTTGTTCACTCCTTTAGCTGGGCAGGAAGCTCCCTAGCAGCCAGGCCCAGGAGGCGGCACTAAGCCATGTTAGGGGGTGAATTTAAAGAGAACCCAAAGTTCATGAGGGAAAGCCAAGTTGGGACTCCCAGGTGAGTCCTGCATGGATTTCACTGGTGAAACAGTTGCTTTCTCGGCTGGCTTTTATTGGCCATGTCACATTCCGTGTACAGTGGTCTCAAAGTTATTTTAAAGGCACCGCGTGATTGTGGATGACATTTTTAGAGTGCCTGCCAAGGACAGGGGCTATGCTTTGGTGTTTTTCTTAAGCTAGACACCGAGGGAGTGCTGTCAGAGTGAATGAAGGGATGGAATGCCCACTCAGTTCGGTTATTGGAAGGATTTAGGGGATATGGGTGCGTGGGCTCTGCAGATTGGGCGGTATTATAATGTCTTCAGTTGTATGATGTCAGTCACAATTATTTCCATGGGGTAAATGTGAATCCCTCAGCCTCGGACCCTGTGGCTATTACCTTGTATGATAAAACAGTGAGTACTACCTTCTGTGGCAAAGCTGGCCTTGGTAAGGATTCTCGAGGAAGTGTCTGACCTGGATTGTCTGTGGGAGCCCTAATTCCAATAGCAGATGTCCTCATAAGGACTTGCTTACAAGAGTGAGGCAAAGGACACCTGGCAGAAGAAAAGTGTCAGAGAGGGCCGTGAGCTAAGGAATGGCAGCAGCCCCCAGATGCTGAAGGAGGTGGGAAGCAGGCTCTCCCTGGGGGCCTTGGGAGGAGTGTGGCTCTTCGCAGGACTTTCCAACTTCTGCTCTCCAACATCTAGAATAATGTTGTCACCGTAAGCCAGCCACTTTGTGGTAACTTGTAAACTTATGTTTTTCATGTTATGTTTTCTCATGACAATCCACCTGTTCTTTTCAGATAAAGGTGTTTTAGCCTATTGCCAAGCATGGCCGGAGCTGAATAAGGCAATGCTGGCTTCTTAGTTTTTCTCGGTAGTGAGGTGAAGAAAAAGAAAAATTCTGTAGGTTCAGAGAAGCCTGTGGATTGAGTTTAATGAAACCTTGCTAAGTAGCTCCAAAAGAATTCCAATTTCCACTCATTTCACCTTCTACTGTTGATCTAAAAGCAACTGACAACATAATCCCCCTGATTTTAAGGTCCAAACTCGGCTTCTGAAGACTTGCTGACACGCTTTTCAAATGAGTGCCTGTGAACTGCCCCAGTCTGTTGATTAAAGGTTCTGCATGCATTTCTCACCCCGCTCCTTACACATTTCAGTTTTCATCCTATAAATTATACCCTTCCTTTCTCTGTGCCCAGGCGAGATAATATTTTTATTAAAATGTAAAGGTGATTGGTTTTCTCACAGCGCAGCCACAAGGTGCTTGAGGGGATGATAGATTGGCTATATTTAATGAGCTGTGTTTCTATTACGGCTTAGGCGCATTTGAAGCATTACAGTATATAAATTATGGCCTAATTGCCCTTTTGGCTTTAACAGCTCAAAGTACGCTAAGCCTCACGTCTTCATGCTTTGACATTTCTTTCCTTCTTTTCTCTCTCTCCTTCTCTCTCTCATTTTCTTCTTCACTTTGACATTTCTACTGCATGTGCCTGTCTATAAAGCCTGCATACCTTATCTGCGATTTTTCTCTGCCTCCCCTGGCCCAGACCTCCCCTTTTTTGGCTACACTCCTTGGCTTCTTTTCCTAGCTGTATTTGCGTAGACTCCCCTGCTCTTTACAATGTTTGGCTTGTGTGGTGACACTGTCTTAGATCTAGACGGAACTGGCAGTTGTCCCCACAGGCCCTGGTTACGGCGTGTGGTGGGCTGAGCTGTGAACACCAATGGGTGAGTGGCTGCACCTGGTTTTCATTTTGGGGTTCAGGCGGAGGGAGGCTAAGAAATCAACACAGGTGAAGGGGAGCTAGGACACTGAGCTGTCTGTAGGCAGTGACGTTGCTCATGCCAGGGGCAGCAGGGTGGCATCCTGAAGGCTGTGGATCCAGGTGGATGGTCTGGAATTACCCTCCTTCAGGAGTTCACATTGGAACACTTTGGGAACTGGCTTTTATCCAGGTCTATGTACCTATGGGAGTCCAGAGAAGGCAAGAACTTTGAAAACTTCTTGGCCTAGCCTGCCATTTTTCAGCCCACCAAAAGACGTGACCAGACGTAAGGAGAAAAAAAAAGCCATTGGAGCTTGAGGCTGAGTGGGAGAGAGGGGCACGGGGCCTGTCAGGAGGTGAGAATGGAGTCATGGATTCTGGGAGAGGTCAAGGTGGCCACAGACAGTGTCCTCATTGGATGGAAGAGGTTCAAGAAAGTCTAAGTGGAATAAGGCAGAAACACAGCCCAAGGCATGGTTGGTAAAGTGTTTCTTCAAAATGTTTCTGGTTGTGGCTCATAAAATTAGCGTGAAAGTTGACTAGGATCTGAGAATCTGAGAAAGTTGACTAGCATCTCTAGCCCAACCCTTCCATTGCAGATAGGAGAAACAAACCGTCCCACAAAACTCCAGATCAAACAAAATGGTGTCTGTCTGGTCGAGAGCTCAGCACTGGACAGCTGACCTGTTATTATTGAGACAGTGTCTCTCTATGTGACCCAGACTGGCCTTGAACTCCCAGTCCTCTCTCAGCCTCTCTAGCTCTGGATTACATGTGCCCATCAACATGCCATGTGTGTGTCAACATGCCTGGCATCAATGTAGCATTGGACTCAAAAGATTAGCAGGGGATTGGCGAGAGCTCGGTGGATAAGAGTGCTTGCTGTGTAGGCATGAAGACCTGACTTTGGGCTCCAGTTCCCACATAAAAAGCTGGGTCTGGTCATGTGCACTCTCTGGTAACTTCAGTGCTGAGTGGGGTGAGGAGGGAAGGGTTTGCAGAACCAGGAAGATTGCTGGGATCTGCTGCCTACTAGCCAGGCTGAAAAATGGCAAGTTCCAGGTTCAGTGAGAGACCCAGTCTCAAGGGCATAGGCAGAACACTTGACATCCCCCTCCCAGCCCTCTGACCTCTGAGTGTACACAGGATGCACACCTACATACTCATGTACACACACACACACACACACACACACACACACACACACACACACACACACACAGAGTCTTCGGTGTCCTCCTTATCCTTTTTCCTACTCAGTTTCCACTGTCGTCATCTGTTCTTTAGTGGGAATGAAACAAGTGGAGTGAATGTTTTAAAATTCTAAATTCTCCAGTCCCAGGTGGGAAGTGGGAACAGCCACTTCTTCGGTCTGAGCGTCACCCGAGTTTATAGATGAGAGAAGCTGGGGTAATTCTACTGCTTAGTAACGTACTACCACATCTTCAATCCTCTCATTTTTATATCTCAAAGGACGTTTACTTTGATCTTTTTATTGTTTGTTTTTGAGGCTTTGTCTCATGTAGCCCTGTCCTTGAACTCACTAAGGATGACCTTGAACTCCTGATCCTCATGTGCCTGCTTTGTAAGGACTGGGGTTACAGGGTCACCCCACCACGCTTGGCCCTGTACTTCTCACTGACAAATTGATAAACAACGTCTCATGTAGCGCCAGGCATTTCACGTGCATTAGCTCACTAAATTGTTTATTTCTGTAATAATACTAACATGCCTGACAATTATTACTACCCCCTCCTCTTTTTTTTTTTTTTGAGACAGAATCATGTTGTGTAGCCTGAATAGCTTAGAATTCACTATGAAGGTCAGATGGCCTTGAATTTCCAGAGTTCAGCCTGCTTCTGTCTCCTGAGTTCTGCAATTAAAGGTGTGTACTACCCTCCATGCTCAGCTTATCATGACAATTTTTCACAAGTGAGGAGTGTGTGTGTGCATACGTACATGTGAATATTTATGTATGTATGTGTGTATGTGTGCACACGCATACATGAGTGTGGAGGTCAGGGAACGACCTTCAGGGTTGTTCCTCAGGAGCTCTGTCCACCCTGCTTTCAACCCAGGGTCTCTCACTGTCCCTGAGCTCACCAGGAAGGCAAGGCCGAGCCAGTGAGCCCGAGTTAGCTTGCCCTGCTGTCTCCAGCACTGGGTTCACGAGAGCATGTCCCATGCACTGGCTTTTTAAAGTGCGTTCTCAAGCCTCATTCTCCCAGGGAGACACTTTAGCCCAGTCCAGGAGATGTATTTATTGAGCCCCAAGTTCACAGGGTTTCCTCATATTGACTTCTCTTTACTTAATTGGATAGTTGTTGGAACTTCTGCTCTGGCTGGTTCCTTACCTTTAGCCTTATCCTTAAATTCAGGAGAGACAGGCAGACTATTTCCTTAGTAGGACCCCGCAGCGTTCTGACAGTGAACAACCAGTATGGCTACGAGAGGTGTGGGTACCGACCAGCATGACCGACATGACCCCGGAGAGCTGTTTAGGGTCATGGTTACTACAGCTTTGTGCCTCTCATATAGTACTTGACACGTGGATATTTAATATTTTACAAACTGGATGGAATGCATAGAATTGACATTTATCACAGAGTCATTGTTATTGTATTTATTTTGTGAGTTGGGTCACTGATAGACAGAAAGACGGTAAGATTTGGATATGATGGCATTTAGGGGCAATTTCAGGCCAGATTCCATTTTTCTTGACTATTGGTTGGTGCCCCTCTCCGTGAGTTGTGAAGTGCCGATGTAAAGGGTTCTAGGCAAGATGAGGGACCGAATACATGGTTTTCATATTTTCCCTTTCTCTGTCTCTTTCTTTGTCTTTGGTTCTCTGTCTCTCTGTTTCTGTCTCTATATCTCTCTCTCACACACACATGGATACATGCAGATGCACACCTTTTTAAAAGATGATTTCACTTTGCCACTGAAGCTGGTCTGGGACTCTCTGTGTGCCCATGCCTTAAATTTTTGTTCCTCCTTTAGCCTTCCCAACACTGGCATCACAAGCATAATCATCACACCAGTCAAGGAATACATTTTTCTCACGTCAGTAGCCACATATTAAAGAAAGGTGTTTAAATCAGGAATGATCTAGCTGGATCAAGGTTAACATAAGCCGATAGGCCATTTTGTTTTCGTTTTCTCTGAGATACTGAAGAAATCCTGCACTTTTCTTTTCCTTTTGGAACTCTCAGTAGATTAGCGGGTAAGCATAGTATTTGTACCATTCACTGCTGCTAATACAGTGCTTAGGACTAGTGTAATTTACCTGTAATTCACTGCTAAGCCTTTGTTGGAAAATTCAGAGTTCCCTGAGCTCCACCATTCGGCCATATCCACAGGCTGCTGCCCCAGCGCGCTCCCTCAGTGGCCTCCAGTAGCTGCTCTGGCCCTTACTTGGTTCTCGCCCTGTCCCCCCTGCCTCTTTCCTCATTACCCAAGGAGAGGCAACTTTACCTGAATGAAGTCCAGCACTTGCTGGTGTCTTTGTTTGGCAGCTGCAACCTCGCTGTCTGAGATCGCTTCCCTCAGGGACTGTTGGGTATTCAAAGAGTCCAGCTCCACAACAGCAGAAAGGCGGCAATACAGACTAATAAATTTCTCTCTGTAGCTGCAAAAATGAACTGGAAAATGGACAAGCAAAAGAAAACATGTTAAGATCTGGTATCAAAATAGAGAAATTCATACAGCAGAGAAAACCAGTCGAATGGAAACATGATTTATTAACCCTATCAGTGGAAAATATTAAGCCATAAATAAATTATAAATGTGCTCTTAAGGGGCCAGTTGTCTGGCTCTAGTCAGACAGTATTCCCTTTTAGGTTTACCAGCTCCTCATGAGGTATGGGGAAGTGGGTTGGCTCTAGCTGCAGTTTAGATGGACTTTTTCCTAAAGTTGGGACCTTTTTCATATATAGTCATGTGCCACGTAATGATGTTTCAATGATGGCTGCATATTCAGTGGTGGCCCAATAAGATGATGTCACCCAGTGACATCATAGCCATCCGAATTTGTATAAATATAGTATGTGATGTTTATAATAACAAAATTGCCTAATGATACAAGTTTCAGAAGTACTCAAATTGCTAAGTATACATTATTGTGTGTACAGTTACACACCCGCACTCACACACACACACACCGATTGGAAAATCACTTTAAAGGGAAAACAAAACAAAAACAAACCAATAAAACCAAGTAGCAATTTGAAACCTAAATTTGATTTTCAGCTAAGTGTCTTGCTTACTCTTCTTAGAAAATATGAGACATGCTTTTATTAGACTGTCCCTTGTCTAGGCAGAAATTTCCCCTGGACCTATTGTGTTTAGCTTTGAATCCTTTTCTGCCAGCTTCCTCTTTGCAACTTTGAAGGTTCTTAACCAGACCCTTTCTGTCTGTATATTTGGTCTTCTTTTCTCAAAACAGTAATGAGACAGAGGCCATAGGAAAGGGTCTACACTGCATGCCCGTCTTTGCCTCTTTTCAGGAGAGGCAGGTTTCTCTCCTCTCCGGGCAGCTCTGGCCACACACTGTAACCTCGCGTTCTAACGTGGTAAGAAAGCAGCCTGGTGCAGGGCACTGCGGTTCCGTGTTGCCCCTGCCCATCATCAACGCTAGAGACCAGTCCTCATTTATTTTGTGCATTTCAAACTTTCACTTTTCAGGCTTTGAAAATAGGGCCACTGTAGGCCCTCGTGTCTATTAGAGCATTTTTGTGTGTGTGTGTCTTCTTGGGTGAGACATTCTAGTAAGACCATCCAGTTCACTACTGCTGCCTCCCTTCATTACAAATCCCAGTACCTACACCTAGCCTTCTGGGGAATTGAAACCACCATGCTTCAAATGGGGTATCTGTTCATCTCCCCTAGTGAGGAAATCTTGCTCCTTTGCATGTGAGAGATTTCTGTGCATCTCATACCCTACTCTGCTTTCTTGCTTAATATCCTCTTACGAGAAATTTTAGGCCAGTGGAAGGGTCACCTGCACTGTTTTGTTCATATGGGACAGAGGGGAACAGAGTGAAGACTTCAGCTCTTCCTCTTTACTCTCACTGTGCTCCACTCAGGCTGTGACCTCCCCCCTCCAACTCCAGCTTGTCCTACCCTCAGAACTTTTTTGTCCTCAGACCTGACCTGAGCTTTCTGTTATCAGCTCCTTCCTTCCTACCCTTCCTACATTTGTTAGAGCTGATTTCATGTTCTGCCAGTAAATGACAAGATCTTACACTTTTCCCAAACAGTAGAATTCTCATACAATTCCCTCACCTAAAACTCTACAGAGATCCCTCTTTAGGATAAAAATCCAGACCCTTTCCCCCATAAGGAAACTCTTACGGGTCTAGGATTTGAATGTGAATCTTTAGTTGTGTTTTCCATTATACAACTAGCCTTGCACTGTCTCTCTCAGCCTTAACCAAACCAAACTCAATATACTTCGTTTTATACTGTCACAACTTTACAATTGCCCTTCTTCATCTTTAGATACCTGTCTCTATCAGTCCTTTCCAGTCTTCTTTTGCTACTGAAAGATTCAATAGAGATAACTTCTCAGTGAAGTTTCTGCCGGCTTCTCCTCTCTTCCAGGCAGAACTCATTTCTCCCCCGGGGCCCATAGAGGATATGATCCTGAATGTGTGAGGACTTTACCCTGTTCCATTGTTGTAGGTGTGCCATTGGCTGCTTTACTATCAGGATAATTTTTATTTTTTTAAAACCCCAAACACCAGAGCTTCTTAACTGACATTGATTGAGCAATGAAGTGTCAGCGTTGATGATGAAGAAGGTAGACTCTGGCCCTGAAGTCACCCTGTTTTCCTCTCTAGGTGCACTTCTGTCCCTGTGTGCTGGATTTTCTATGTGGAAAGGTGAGTTTCAGGACTGTGATAGTTACTGGCAGCTCAGAAGCAGGACTCACCATCCCTAGAAGCTTATGTTTGACCCCTGCAGCTCCTTGACTGTCTTTTTGCCTTTCATGGTGGGGGGGGGGGGATTCTACCCTGTTAGCACTTGACACATGTCCTCCCGTGGTTGGAGACTGAAAAGTCTCACAGCCTCCTTTTCCAAATAAAGTTGTAAACAAGAACAAAAGTAGACGTTTTTCTTTCTAAAATATGAAGGATGGCTGGGTGGTGGTGGTGCATGCCTTTAATCCCAGCACTCAGGAGGCAGAGGCAGGTACATCTCTGAGTTCAAGGCCAGCTGGTCTACAGAGTGAGTTTCAGGATAGCCAGCGCTACACAGAAAAACTGTCTTGAAAAACCAAAAAAACAACCAAGCAATCAAGCAAGCAAATAACCAACCAAACAACCCCCCAAACCCCAAACAAAACAAAAACAAAATAAAAATACCAAAACACGCAAAACAAAACAAACCTCCTAACTCCCAAAACAAAATAAAAAGAAAAAAAAATAGCCAAAACCTGAAATAACAACAATATTAAAAAACAAAACACTAATTAAACACCCAAAACAAAGCAAAACCAAAAGAAAACATGAAGGAAAGTTGACTGTGTAAAGAAACTGAAAGATCTCTTTGAAAGAAACACAATCTGTCTGAATTCTTAGCGACCTGGATATGCAGTTTTCTCTCAAGGGCCAGGGAATTCAGCTTTCTCTCCGTGTTTTTTTTTTTTTGTGGCAGGGGCTGTGGATCAGTGGGTGGTCTCCCTTACCCCACGCCACCCCAGGCCATCATGCCACGCACCGCAAGTGAGTTACGAGCTTGTTTCAGCTGTAGCACTTTCCCTGCTCTCGTGGTTTCTACACAGAGCCTTTAATGTCACTTTGACAAATGTTACTTTAACATAGTCTTTTGTGGTTTAGCAATGATACATTTGGTAGCCATCCCCGAGGAAGGGAGGATAGACTGGAAGCTTCTAATTTTTTTTTTTAAATGTGAATCACATGCATTTTTACAGACAAACTGGCTCAAGGCGATGCTAATGTCATTATTGGGACTACATGATTTGTGAACAACACACAAACTAAAACTAATTATCAGTGGTGGTGTTTCTTGTCTGTTCCCCACCCCCCTATGTAACGAACGCAGTGAGGGGCTAACATACAGTTGGCCTGAGCACTCAGAGGACAGTACAGGAGAAAGCGATTGGGCTAAGGCCATGCAGGTTTTGATTTTTGATTGCATCTGTGCACCTACTACTGGCTTGTGGTGATAGGGAGATGACAATAAGGGCTAAAAAGGGCTTTCCAAGAGGAACCAACACAGCTTGTGTACAGTACCCAACGCACATGTGCATTCCAGAATTAGTTTGTTCCCATTCCCTTCTCGTATCCCTTCACCTCCCAGGAAAAAAAAATGAAACATTTAATAGCTCAAATATTACCACACTGGGATTAGAATATTTAAAGAATGCCCAACTCTTCACCCCCCCCCCCCCAAGTCTGTTGGAGGATTGCGGCCCAGTGGGAGAGCCAAAGAATCAACAGGATAACCTCCCAGGATGTTCAGTGCCACGAATCTTTGCCAAGGTGCTCCGCAGAGCCATGGTAGTGGATGGACCAACACTTGGATTACAGGAGTGGCATCTTAAATCACAAAAAAATGGGAATTAGGGATAAAGGTTGATAGTGGGACATTTCCTTCAAGGCTGGGGTCTGGATTTCATTAAGCTCATTGCCTCGATATCCCACAGGTACCTGAAAACTCATCATTTGTCAAACTGAACTCATCGTCCTCCCCTCCCCCACGCTTCGTCCTCCCCTCACATTTCCTGGCTTTGGTAGATGGCAATGCTATCCATCTCCGACCCCATTCAGACTCACTGGCTCCTCCATCTTGCCCCTCAGCTGCATCAAATCAATCACAAAGCTTCATTGATTTTTAACTCCTGGATCACTTTGCCTCTCCTCCTGTCTTTAAACCTCTAGCGGGGCGAGCCCTAATCCAGGTCTTATCATTGCCCTCTCAGACCAGCGAAACAGTATCTTGACGGTCTCATCACCTCTAGACTCAGCCCCTGTACCCTGCTTTTCTGTAATCTGTCCTAGCCTGGACTGCTGAAACCCAGTTTCATCGCCTATATCATCCCTTACCATAAAACATTTTCACCATTCCTCCTTGCCTACAGGATGCAGTCTCACCTCCTTGAAGGATCGCCACGATTCTGGCCGTCTAGCTTCCCCGGAGCTACTAAGCATCTGCTGTGGTAGTAAGGGCAGCCCTAACCAGCTTAACCTTTGCTTACGCCGCCGTGCCCACTATTCAAAATGGTTTCCTTCTTCAGCTTTCGCTTGCACTCTCTGAATTTTGATTAGCGTCCCCCATCCCATGATCTGGTTAAAATATTGCCACTGAAGGAAGGCCTGGGTGTTTTTCCGAAATTCAGTGGCTTCTGTCTTACAGCAGGGCTTTCACTGTATTAGGATGGTTGGTAGAAACACCTCCATCCCACTAGAGTCTGAGATTCTGGTGTGTCCCCTGTGTGTTGTGGATATATGCAGGTCCTCCCAGCATGGTAGCTGGCATGTAGTGGGAGTTCAGCAAATGTGTGTTGAATGAAGAACTGACCATTTAAAAAAAAAACTTCTTCAGTATTCTGTTCTTTTAGTCCAATTAGCACAAATTACAGAGCCAAGAAAATCAATAAAAATTCAGCTTTTCTCATGGTAGGCTTGCCCACAGAGTCAGGGCAAGGTGACCTCCTCAGCGTAGGCTAGGCAAATCCTCAGGAGGCCACGTCATTGGATGGCGTGTCTGAGCTTGTGAGATTGCTCTTCCTTTTCTCCCGGGAACAGTTTATGCAGTGATGTCTAAAGGCCTCCGTACATGGGTTTTATGGCCTTACAAGGGTCCTGTTCTGCTTTGCCTGAGGGATGGTGGGATGTCAGCCCTAAGGCTGTGGGTCTTTGACGAAACTGGTTCTCTTTGCCTTCACTCAACGCTGCTTGTCCAGAGCCTGACAACAATCTTCCTTTTTCAGTTTCTTTTAGAGTCCCAAGCGGCCTTCTGAAACGATATTCTGCCATGGGTCCTAGTGGTCTTTACTCCTGGAGTCAGGAGGCTAATCTTCTTTATCATTTTGCCATCGCCACATCTGTTTGGTGCTGGAATCGGCACCAATGCAGTTTTCTGTTGCTGGTCAGCAGGTTATTTATGACTCACTTAAGGTCACTGGCAGGAACATGGCTGGGCTGCCAAATCTCAAATCCTTCCATGAGGTAGATGATGGTGGCTTATACCAGTCAAATTGAAATATAACGCACCTCTTTATTGTAATTTACATATTCCCATAATTCACACCTTTTCAAGTTTCATTAGAATTCCCTTGCTGTTATTAAAGCTTTTCCTCGTTCTCACTGAATTTCTAAAAACATTCTTTTGTTTCTTAGAAATGCTTAGGGTATCTCTACCACTTATTATGGAATGACCTACAGTAGAAGGCCCTAGTTAAAAACATTTTTTTCTTAGCTCTTCCTCAGAGGGCCATGGGTCCAATTAGGCAAGGCTCAGGAGTTCCTATAGAGGTTGTCATTAATTTCTTAGTGGCTGATGCCTAGTGGAGGAAAAGATTGTTTGCCTCTTGGAAAGCATTGATTGTTTAAAGACAAGGTGGAGTTTGCCATGATTCTTACTAAGAGCCTGCAACATTTTAAAACTCATTTCTGCTACAACAAACATTGAACTAGAGAGTGTATCAGTTTCTTCTTACTGGCAATGTTTTTCCATGATCCTTTACTAAAAAAAAAGACACCAATAGAATTGGAGGTGTCAATAGAAAGAAGCCCAACCAAGTCGTCTTTTCTGGAAACTTACATGACACTCATTAATCAGCTAGATAACCCATGATACAGCAATGAGGGAGGGCCAAAGGAGTCTCAAACTTTTTCTTACCCTAGTAAAAAAAATAATCTTTAAACCATGAACTGTGAGACATAGGCTTTGATCTATAGCCTATTTTTCATAGAAGAAGGCAAGTGTGTATGGTCTTAGAGTCGCTTTTAGCAATAAGAGTAGGTACAACAGATCAAAGAGGCAGACACAGTTGGATTCTACCAGACTACTCTGCTGACCACATTTCTAAGTCTATATTTATGTATTTATCTCTGGGTCCTAGAAAGAACCACTTAAGTGTGGTTTGTGGCATTACTATTACCCGAGAGCTTAGAAGAAAAGCACATCTTCAAGCTCATTCTCAGCTTACTGACTCAGTGTCACTGGGGCTGGGCTCCAGGAATCTGTAGCTTAATAAGCTTTCCACGTGATTCATACGAACATTAAATTTGAGGAACATTGTTCTAGGGCATTATATCCCAAAGTATGTGCTTTGGGGATTTTTTTTTAATAGATGCCATGCCAAAAAATGTTTCCAGTTCTGGTCAGATGAATTTGGAAAATTCTGGGTTAAACAAAGTCAAGCTTTCTTTCCTGGGGGTGGGAGGAGGGAGAGCCTACTGCATTTTGCAGAGCTTTCAACACTATACTGTTGAAAATCACGCACCGAGTTTCATGTCAGTATACACAGAGTGATACCTAAGCTCCCCGTCAGGATCTCAGTGTGCTGAAGGATCTGGCCTCTCCCACTGTGACTTCCTCTCCTGTCTTTGCTGCTCTTGCTTACTCCACACTGTGTACACAGCTCTCTAGTCCTCACACGCTATTACCCGAAGGCCTCCACGCTTGCTCTTCCTGTTGTCATGTCTCTGCTCAAATGTAACCTCTTCACAGAGGCCTTCCCAGGTCGTCCTACAGAGGGTTGCAGCCCTGTTGCTTCATTCTAGTTCCTTTCCATGGTTTGTTTTTCTTCATGGTCCACACATCTCTGATGCTCATGTCACCTGTCCATTAGTTTATTATTTGTCCTCCTCCACTCCTGGATGTGTGTGTACTCTATGAGGAGTGGATGGGTTTTCAAGGCCTCATAATAATGCCTGGTACATGGTATTATATGCTGATGGGTGAACAAATGAATGGCCAGAGGAAAATGTGTGCTGGTAGGAGTCACCATTTGCAGTGTGGAGAGGAACAAAGAGCCGCAGGTCAGAGGGTGGCTGGTCAAGGAGAGCGTGTGACCCTCACAGGATTCACAGGACTCTTCCAAATGTCTGTGACCCACAGGATCCTAGGAGGCATACGCTGTTTTAACTGGTCTCAAATCATTGATTATTCTGCCAGCGTCACTGACACATGGAGACACAAATATTTCTCTCTCTCTCACACACACACAAAACACACCCCTATAATCAGGGGAAAGATGTGATTCAGGCTAGCTCCACAATGAAGCGTTTTCCTTCTGTCTTTTCCTTTATCTATCCTAGGGGAATCATTTGTTTTCTTAGCTTTAGAGGTTCGTTGTAGAAACTGCTTAAGTTTCCCTGGTTGGCCCCTGGTTGGCTCTCTTGCATTCCTGCTGCCAAGGAGACATTGTCACTTTGAAGTTGACTTAGCACCTTCAAATTCAATATGTTTAAAGCTAAAAGCACCCAATGTTTCTGGTCTCGTATACTTCTGGTAAAGGCGGCATTATTCTCATGGTCCCTGAAGCAGAAAACCTCAGAGGCAATCTTCATAGGTTTCTTTCACTGGTGTTAGCAGGTGCTCACTCTTGGCTACACTATTTCCTCTTTTTACCACAAGCTGTCATCCTCCCACCAGAGTCTGAAACTCATCTCTGAAGGTTTTGGCTCTTGCTTTTCCCAACTCTAGCAAGCCAGCATGGTTCCTTCTTTCTATGTAGCTGAATGTCCTTTCCATGCCTCACAGTTCTCTGATACAACCAAACTGAACCTCTTATTCCTTCCCTGACTCTTCCTGACTACTACATTTTCATATCTTTGCTAGTTCTCCCCCTGACAAGAAAGCTTTTCTTTTTATCTATGGTTATCATCCTGCCCATGCTTAAACAACTTATACATCAAATATACCTTAGGGAATGTGTTAAATGGTCACGCTGAGGGCTTTGGGGGATGGTATGGTCATTGTTATTAATCAATGGCATAGCAAAAGTGTGGAAAGGTTAAGTGAGTGTCATACAGTAGGGGACCAGGACTGGCTAATCTTTGTCTGCAAGTCAGCTTGTAGCTTCTCTTAGGAGGCCTCCTGCCTCTGGAAAACAGCAGTTGCTGTTCATCACCCTTTGGGTGTCTAAACTGCTTGTTGCAAGGGGAACTAATTGGCTTAAGCAATTTCCAGAAGAGACAAATCTGGATTCAGATGCCCAGAACTCCAAGTGAAGTTTCAGGCACTTACCTTGTGTGTTAAGTCAAAAAAGGAACCTGCCTCCATTCTACCCGCCCTCTCACTCAGCCTCCCCTAAATTGTGGGATTTCTTTGAATTGAGGGAGCCCTTGCTAATTGCCTCTTATTGGTGTGTTACAAGATGAAGCACCTGAAAGGAGACAAAGCCTCCCTGTGGACATTCTCAGTGGGCAGCAGGGGTCTCTGCAGAAACTGCAGCCAGGCTATTCATTTGGAAGGCCAGGACAAGATCCTCCACCATCCAGATCCCTCACATTAAGACCACAGCATTGCATCCTGGGAGATCTTGCCCACTTCTCAAATTGCCTAGGCTATTTAATATCAATACGAATAAATCAAAACTACTTATCACTTGGTTTGCTCCAAAGTGATATAAACTCTCCATATTAGTTTCATTGTTATTTTTTCCCAGTTGCCTGTGAGAGGGTGGAGGGAGGGAGGGAGGGAGGGAGAGAGAGTAGAGGGTTTTTCATGAACACAACACTCTTGTATTTATAGTCTAAGAAGTCAGGAGGGAGGCAGTAAGTAAGCCTGATAACTGAATTTTCAGTTTAGAATTCCTTGTTCTCCACAGGGCCTTAGCTGCTCAGGCTAGTCCCGGAGCCTCAATTTTGCTCACACTTGTACACAGTTCTAGGAAGGGTTGTTGCCAAAGCCATCATGTGATTTACTGACCCTCCACTGGGACAAGGGGGAACAGATATCACTTTGTGATTTTATTATAAGGAGACTGGGTTAATATTTCTAGGTGAAACAAGCTACTATACCGAGTTCAAACATCTGAAGAGGGAGGTTAAGAAACCCTGAGTGTGGGCTGTAAGGATTATTCTGTCCTGGGGCTGTACAGACGTCGTCTGAGGCAGGGAGCAGGAGAAGAAAGGACACATTGTGACCCATTTCCAACACCTCCTGTGTGTAGAGGCGGAAGTTCCTTGCCTGCAGAGGGACACGCGCAGAGGAAAAATAGGAGAGTTACAACATGGCACTTACATAAACAACACCAAACCGGCATAAAACATCTAACAAAATTACACAACTTCAAGCTTGGAATTTTTATACAACATAAATATTAGGGTTCAGCCCATTTAATAATGCTATATAAAATCAAGATTTAAGGCAGTAATGTTCCACATAAACTCTGAAAACAACATTTATGCTTCTTATAAAAGCAGAAAATGATTGCATTCTGTGGGCTTTTCAAAATGATGAATATAATTACATGAAGCAACAAAAATGGATTGAATTAAAAATCCACTAGTTTCAATTTAAGTTGGTTAAGGGGGAAAAATGTAGTTTCTGGCCAAGGACTGAGAAAAATTTACAAGTATAAAAAAAATGTTGTATGCACGGTTATGCAGTTAGGCAGCCTTCTCCCAACATGTATATGTAGCCCGAGTCACCAATGAAATACGAGCTGTGTCAAACTTGCTACGTCCAAGAAACCCTTTAACACGGTCACAAGGAGAGCTGCTGTGCTCTCATTTTTGCTCCTTGTGAGCCGAGTGCCACCCCCGGAACAATCCAGTGGCTCCTGTGGTGTCTTCAGCATCTCTTGCAATTGAGTCTGTATGAGTGCTGGCAGCTCTGCGCTGGCTGGGAAGTATGGACTTCAAATCAGCAGCATCCTAACAGATGGACACTTTTGGGAATTGCTGCCTTACACCCCTGGCCTTCGTGTGGCCGACTTGTAGCTCTTCCTCTTATGAAAAGAGAACAGTGCTGTGACTGTCTCGTGTTCTGTGTTCATGTCGTGATGAGAGGGACAAACAAAGGCAAACCAAACCAAACCGAACGGTAGACAACCCCGTCCCTGAAGTCAGTGTGTTGTTAGGTCGTATTAAGCTACTGGACAGAGCCTAAAACAGTTTTTCTCTTCCCATGCCAACAGTTTCGTTTGACGCTCTGACTTATAGAGGATGGGTGTGCATATTTTCGTTTAAATAATGATTTTATTAATAACAGACATGAAATCAATTGAGCATTGTTTTAAATCCCGTGATTATTCTTTTGCTCTTAAATGATTGGTGTATCTATGTTTGGCTATGCATGCATACATGTACACATTCTTGTGTCTCATGCTGTCTTGAAACTAAATCTTGGCATCTTCCAGGGTAGGCTAGAGGGTCTTCCCTTGCTTGGTCAGAGTATCCTATAGTGGGGTCTGGAAACTTTGGAAGAGGTTGATATGAAGGAACAAGAGAAAAAGTGCCAGAGCACGGCCTGGGTCGAGCTGTAGGCATTAAATCCAAAACATGCGTGTGCAGGCAGAGTGGTATTTAAGTAAACGACAATAAACATACGTAGATATATATGCCTCTTGAGTAAGTTTTATGATACAACTCAGTTTCCATGAACCATAAAAAGTAGATAAAATGGTAAAGCCCAGTACCTGGTGTGGAGGTATATTGATGTGCTTCAGGAGAGCCTTCACTGCCATCTGGAGCTCATAGAAGAACAATTGCATGGGGCAGTCCGCATTATGATCTGCACTTTCCACAGACTCCGAGCCAGAAAGCTTTTGGATCCACTCCCACTCCTCTCTGTATGTTGAGTCAAGTTAAAATTAGAAATATAAGAAAAGTCCAGAATCCAGCTCAGAACTTTCTTGGTGTGTATGTCCAGAACCTGAACAGTCAGTTCTCAGTGGTTAAAAAAAATCACTATTTATGGAACTTGAACCTTTTGCTACCTAAACGGAGTTCAAACGGGCTGTTTCTGAGTTCAGCTTAGCTCACCTATTGAAACACCTGTCCCTCTGAACAATAGGCTTGTACGGATCAGCTTTAGAGACTGCAAGCTGTCAGGTGTTTGTAGTCTCTTCCTGACTGTCCTTATTTTCCTACCTCTGCTGATCTCTGCTAGCTCTAGGAGCCTACGTTTTACCACAGGGGCATCTACTGGTTAATTCTACAGTTGGCTAACCACAGGACTCTGATCCAACTCAGGCAACAAACCACATGGCACATTTCAGCCCTGGCCTGTTGTAATCATGGGGACTATTTTGGTTTCCTTCCCTTTCCAAAAGCTTGAGGAGAATCACAAACAGGAACACCAGACAATTCCAATAAAAGGAACCAGGGGACACACATCACTGCTTCCTTCCTCCTCCCAAACCCAGTCATCTGTGTCTTCATTCTGCATGCTCTATAGTTCTTCCTAATGAACTTTTCCAAATGTCAAGCAGAAGGGAAGGGGAAAGAATAGAGGTGGGAGGAAAGAACATCTGGCTGGTCCCCCAAAAGCCGCTCTTCAAAAGGGGCGTGAAAAGATCAAGGTAAATGCCTCTTGGGCAACATTGTTTCCACAGGTAATTTGCACAATTTTCTAAATTCTCTCATTTGGCCCAGTTTCTCCCTCTAGCTCCACAGGGAACAGTAATGGGCTCTCAAGGGCAGGCTAGCGAGCAAAGGAAAGCCCTCCTCTTCATGGTGGAAGGTTCTCACCAAAGGTTCATCACAGCCTGGGCTCCAGTCTCTGGGTCAGAAAACCAAATTGACTATGCTGGAGGAGGTTCATTTAAAAAAAAAGCCAAAGAAACAAACAAGTCAATCAACCAACCCCCACCACTCTCTCACTGCCCTCTCAGAAAAGTTTTCTGTTTTTAAGAGATCTGTTTCATTTCAAGCCTCATACTGGACAAGACTATGGAAAAATCTATCATTTGTTCCAATAAGAGAGCGAGCGAGCGAGAAAAAAAAATCAAACTTAAGTCTTATTGCAATTTGGGCATACTTTTAGCTTCACAAATAATGGAACTCCTTGAGAGCCTACTTGGGAAGGGTTTTCTTTTTCTCATCACTGATACTAGACGAGAGGCTTATGATTAGCCTAATATATGCTAAAACGAGGTCTGGAAGCAAATCAGAAAATCACCAGTAAGGGCCTCACTGTCACTAACTAGTCAGTGTGGGCTCTGGAGATGGCGGGATGGATGGAACCTGCAGTGAATCTTGTGACCTTGGGACCTTGGAAAGGGAGAATCTGTCGATGTAATTACTAGAAGATGGGGACTAAGACTTTACGACGCAAATCCAGACACGGGAGAAAATGACCATTGTCTAGTCAACTCACAAACAAGCCTTGCAGTCTTCTGGAAAAGACTCCGAAGATACCAAATGTTGATGGTTGAAATGACCACCAGAGGGCAGACTTAAGGCCCGGGTGCAATTGATAAGTGAAGGAAGGGAGTGCAGTGGTCAGGGAGTACTCAGGGACCACCACATCTCTCCCACCTCAATTGTCTTCTTCGTTGTCACTGGCGGTGCTCAGGCAACCCTGTGAGGCGCTTGTATTTACTAAAGTCTAGCCACTGTAGACACCAACTTTCAAAGGGCCAAATTTTGTTTTTGTTAAGCAAATCAATACTTTGAGAGTCAAGTTTGCATTCTTTGATGCCTAAGGAAATCTGGAGACTCTTTTCTTTTATTATGTGTTCCTCCCTTTTCTTTATTTTCCTGTTGAACACAATTCAGTTCATTACAGTAGATGAATGAGAACCCTGCTATTAGGGTTAGTTATAAAGTTGAGCCAGATTACCAAGACAAGGCAACTGTCCCAAAACTAACAAAGTAATTCACCAAATGCCAAACCGTAGAGGAAATTTCTGAGTATTTGGGCCTTGATGCTTCTGTTCTTCCCTAGAGGACTGTCAGACATGTAGGAAACATATAAGGCCCTAAAGGCAGAGAGAGTAAGAGAGTTAGGAGTGGGTAGAATGAAATGGGTGGGGCTCCTTTAGGTCAGGGAGAAGTATTAGCATCACCAGATACCATTCTTCTTGGAGATATTAAAAACAAAGATCAAGAAGGGCGTAACTGTTTCCAATGCAGAGGAAAGATAATGGGAACAGCAGTATGCAAAGATAAGTCTTTGTTTGTAAACCCGTGGAACATCCCTGGTTGCACCCTGAGTGAGACAAGAAGGGACAGTGAAGATGCAGTGCCTCCTTTTAGTACCTTTGCTCCTCCCAGTTGGCTGTATCCTACGTGCCAGGACTCCATCCTGTTGTGGAGCATCTCACCAGGGACACTACACTGGTAGACCGACAGCACTTGACTGTGAGCACATGAGACCAAAGAAAATCCCAACTCTGGACCACTTACTTGGAGATGTTGTTGTTCTCACGGATCTTCACGTGGCAGAGAATGTTGGGTAACTTTTGGGTTACAAGCACTTTGATCTGATCCACAGAACTGCATAGCTTTAGGTAACCTAGATACAGTCCAGGAGAGAGACGCTGGTGACTCCTCTTGTGATAGGAGAGGATATCCTGGGAGGCAAAGTGAGACAATAGGAAAAGTGTACAGTCATCTTGCAGGGCTCTCAAAACCTGTTCTTCAAGGTGGGCCTGTTATGAGTGACTGATGACATAAGAACCCTCCAGCACCACCACGAGTAGAGGAAAGTTGTTGAGGTTACAGCTAGTCTCAGGTGCAGGAAAATTACTTCTCCAAGTCAGGTAATCAGTCTTTAATATATGTTTTAAATGTTAATTTTTCTCAGATTTCTGTGCCAAGGGTAAGTTTGTGGGTTATGATAGGGAATAGGGTGCTCCTGGGGGCGGCAGATAATAAAGAAGGATAGAATTCACAGTATCTGTCCTTGGGGAGGGGGCTTATAATTTAGCTGTGGAAAAATAAACGTTTGTCTGTGTAAATGCTGACAAAACACATTATTTTTAACTTTAGGATAATTAAGGTAGAAAAGTTCACTTTAAAGAAAATGATTTAAAATAGAATACAAGTAGTTAAGTAGTGAAAAAAGTTTCACTCTTTATTTCAAAAATTAAAAAAAAAACATAGCACTAAGTGGTTCATTTAATTTTTAAAAAAACCATTAATAGTTATGTTGCATTTGTAATTACACAATAATTCTAAGAGTGAAGAAAGAATGAGTTGACCATTGGTTCATTTGGATTAGCATTTTAGACCCCATTGAATGGTAGCTCATGACACTTTTCATAGTTGACTTTTGCATTATCACTAGGAAGAAAACAAGTTTAACAAAGGTATTCAAAGTCTTTGCATCCTTTTCTTGAGACCTTGAAAATGTTGATATACAAGTAATGTCCTTATGAAGAGCTGGTTCATTTTATGTTCTTCAACCATTCACTGTTTTATCATGTCTGGATTCTCAATGGTCAATGACTTTGCATTGATCATGACTTTGATTGAGTTCTCCTTATTAATAAGCTTCAAAAACTTTTCTTCTTCTTTATTTTTTTTACAAGACCAAAACACTGCATGATTTTATGTTGAATTTGTATTACGCTGTCATTTGAACATGTTCCACAAGCTGAATGGAGCTGTTAGTATGCTAGGGTATGACAAGTTGAGGGCAGTGATATGGCTGAATGGGATTTTGGTTGCTGTGATCAGTTCTCAGTGGATTTTGTGGGTTATAACTTTCACCTCTCTGCACAGCTGCAGAAACTCAGATGACAGACGACTGATATTCTCCCCTGTCCCACTCCCTGTGTGAGTAGACTCAGCTACTACCTAAGCCTTTGGACAGTAGAGTTGGGGGGGGGGGAGTGAAAAGTGATGAGCGGGGTAACTGATTAGAGGGGAAGGTTTCTGTAGGCTGCATTTAACCTGGCTTTCAGAAAGTGTGGAATAGGTAGGAGGATATTCAAAATGTACCACCACAAAAAAAAAGTAAGTAAATGAGATGATGGCTAGGCTAATCAGACCAATTTAATTATTTCACATTGCATACACATATGAAAGCATCACTCTGTACTCAGCTAATGGTTGTAATTATGGCTTTTCAGCCAAAAACAATGTTAAGAAAGGCGAATTACATTTTTAGAAGAGTAAAATCAAGGGAACCAACTTTTACCATGAAATGTAAAGAGGACAAGAATTAAAATGGAAACAGACACCTGAACTTGTACAGAAATCTTTATGGAAGAGGAAGGATTGAAGCTTCCTGGACAGATTCTCCCTGAAGGAATGAGTCTTCAGTGCCCTCTGCATCATATCCTCTGTCCTGTCCATCACCCGCGGGGTGGGGTGGGGTGGGGAAGCTTTTCCCTAAAGGGAGCACCCAGACCTTAGGTAAACAGGTTGCCATGCCTCCTCTGAGGAGGCCAAGACAGGCAGGAGGGTGAACAGAGCCATCACACAGGGCCGAATTTGGTTTTGTAATAGGGAAATAGAGGCGCTAAATGAATTTGGCAGAGACAGTCTTCCTTTTCTGCTTTTCTTTTTGCACCCCAGGAGCTAAGCCCAGATCCTTACACATCCTCTAGTACACTGACACAGAACTACACCAACCCCTTTGTCTTCTTCTTGAACCAGACAATGAAATCAGTGAGAAGGTTGTTTTTCTTTTAATTGTTTGTGCCAGGAATATTTGTGTGTGGATTATACAATGTGGAGGTCAGAGCTCTAAGACAGAGTAACAGAACAGGGACAAGCTAAGAACTGAGAGACAGGCATATCAGGATATTCATAAAAGCAACGTCTAAAATAACGTCCAAAGGGCACTTGGCAAAAAAAAATTAGAGGAAACATAATATGATCAAGAAAATTATTATTAATGTAGGGATGGGTGAGCCTGAATTTAGTAGTGTTTCCCCCACATCTCTTCCAGACAGATCATAGGGAAGTAGTTGAGTAGAAGAGGTTTGGCCACGGTTATTGTTCTGGGAAATGAACAACATCAAAGGATGATAAATGATTAATGTGAGAAGGGAAAACAGAAGTATTCCAATCAGTGGAGTCTGGTGATCTGTACCCTAGGGGTGCAAGCAGATGTGGCTGTAGACCCAACACGCCATCACCTTTCAGACCTCATGGAGAATGGAAAAGGTCCCTAACGACAAGGAAAGGACAAATATGCCCATCTTTGCAACAGAAGCAGGGACAACACAGGAAGTTTCTGGTAATTAAAGACCTTTGAATTATTGATCTTTGGGGGAAAATGAGAAAGAACCATCACACAATCAATTTGCACCTAACCAGGCAATCCCGAGGCACCAGAGAGGAGTCGGTATGGATTTATGAAGAGAAAGTCACTTTTCATTTCTGATGGCAACAAAATAGGGATCTACAGAGCAGGGCGAAGCCTCTAATGTAATCTGTCCCGCTGGATAACCAGGGGAAAAAAAGTGGACTCTTGACCATATTGCTTTAACAAGCCAGATAACTGGGTTGAATACTTGTGGATAATGAAGATGGTATGGGGATAATAGACAGATTGAGTGATAGCCCAGTAGGGAGTGGTCCTAAGGACCAGTGTTTTCAGTTCATTTATTGACATTCAGGACAAAGCAAATCAAGAATGTGTGTATCAAATTTGTGGGTCCAAAATTTGGTGTGGTTTGGATTTTCTAGAAAATAGCAGTGAAGCTATGAATGATCCAGTGAGTTGGAAAAATAAGCCTATCATAATTAGGGTTGAAATGTAATAAGAACATGTGCTTGTAAAGGCCCAAACCCTAGGGTACAAATATAGGATGGGTAAGGGTGTTAGAGAAAAACATGTGAGGGTCGGAACCGACCACAGGTCAGATGTGAGTTAGGAACATACTGTGGTTATGTAAAAAACAACACCACTTTGGGACAGAGAAATTCACTCTTTCGTTCAATTTTTAAAAAGAGCGCTTACTATGTATTTTTGTGTCTTTATATAGTCATTTATCCTTTATTAGCCAGAATGTTTTTGGAGCCTGAAAAATGAATGGGAAGAGAAAGCTGTCTCATTCACATAATCTGAAGCACTAAAAAGCCCTCCAAGACCAAGCTGAGTGCCGATCACCTGATTTAACCTGTAACCTGCATTTCCAGGCTCTGCCTTCCACTACCCCTGTTCTTTTGTGTCCCCTGTCTGTAGACACAAGGAATTGCCTTTTCTTCCCCAGCACAGTCCCAATTGCTTGCAGCCTCCTGCTTTTGTTTCCGTGGTGAGGGTGGAACCTCAAGTTGGGGCATGTGAAGGGAGCCCCTCAGCACTTAACTGTATCCTCTGCCTTCTCTCTTTTGTTTCTATTTTCATGCACACCAGAAGATGGAACTGGATTTCATTAGAGGTGGTTGTGAGCCACCATATAGTTGCTAGGAATTGAACTCAAGACCTTTGGAAGAACAGCCAGTGAGTGCTCTTAGCCACTGAACTATCTCTCTAGCCCCCAGAGGAATCCAGTCAGACTCTTTCCTTTCTGTTTTTTGAGATAGGGATTCTCTGTGTATCCCTGGCTGTCCTGGAACTTGCTCTGTAGACCAGGCTGGCCTTGAACTACTTGTTTTTCTAGATATGGGCTCAGTAACTTGCTGAGGCTTGCTTTGAACTCACTGTAACCCAGACATGTCTTGAACTTGGGATCCTCCTGCCTCAGGCACAGTAGCTTTGCACTACCAGGTCTAGCTCTTTTACAAAGCACCTACATACATGCCAGGGATTATGATAGGTGGCTAATGAATAGACTTATCTTTTTCCTTTGTGAAACTTACATTCCAATGTGAGGGAGAAAGCTCTGAGCCGGTTTTTCTAATCAGCTTAATAAGGTCCATATGAAGATTGTGTGAGGCCAGTGTGAACTGAAGGGAGGCCGAGGCTGCTCTCCCAGCTCCTGCCTAGTCTCTGCTGTGTGTTCTCTCATTTGATGCTTCCCTCTCCCCCCTCTCTGGCTGTTTTTTTTTTCCATCTGATAAACTTAGCTTCCCCTCATAGCTTAACCCAATGCCACCTCTTCTGCAATGCCTGATATTTCCAGGCAGAATTAATGGCTGCTTTGTGTGTGCTCCCATAGTACGCTGTCTGTACTGCTATCAGGCTCTGCTTTAATTCTGCCTTGTATTACCTTGATTTGTTTACAAGTCTGTCTCCCTCCCTTGACTGAACAACTTGAGAGCAAAGGCCTTGACTTACTCACTTGATTTTCTTACAGCACCTAAAAGAGAGCCCGCCACCTTGTTGATGTTGCAAAAACATGTCTGGGAAAGGTAGGGAGGTGTGGGTGAGGCCTGGGCCTGGGTCTTGCTGGTAGGGGGTCCGAGAATCCCCCACCCACAGCCTACCCTCGCTGGTCAGCTATCTTAAGAGCCTGCTAAAGGAATAACAGGGCAGCTGCTTTTCCAGGAACCCCAGGAGGTTTTTGTTGTTTTGTTTGTTTGTTTTGTTTTGTTTTTCTGGGTAAGGCATAGAAACCAGTTGTATCACAAAGGAGTGGCTGGTGGTCACTGTGGGTCCAGGACTAATTAGACCAGAAAGTAGTTAAATTTTCTGAATTCTTTTATGGTTTTTGAAAAAAGAGAATTTTACCCTAAATTCCACATTTCTAACCATTTTTTTTTTAAAGTGGAAAATGTTTTGACAATGGAACTATGTTCCTGTACCATAGTGGGCCGGGGCTGACTGGGGCTGCCCTCTTCCTATGGAAGGATGACTGTAGATCAGTGTAGTCTCTCTTCTACCACTTCTTCCTTTAAACTGAGGTGTAACTCACAAACTTCATCTTCATAAAGCATTTGACGCATTGGTGTTTAGCATATTGACAAGGTTGTGTAACTGCCAGTGCTAACATCCAGACCTTTTTAATGACTCTAGAAAGAAGTCTCACATTCACTACTCACAATCCTCCAATCTTTCTTCCTTACACCCAGGCACTCTGTCTCATCGACCTTGCTTATTATAGACATAGCATATGAATGGAGTCACATAAGCTGTGATATTTTTCTTTCCGGCTTCTTTTGCTTAGTGTAGTGTTCTCAGGCTCCTCTAGGCCGCAACATGGATTATACTGAGCTCACGTATATGACTGAATAATTTACCACTATATGACTGCACCCAGTTTTGTTCACCAATTTCCTAGCTGTTAGAGATTGGAGATTGTTTATATCTTTTGGTGCTTATAAATGTTTATATCCACATGGGTGAACTCAGTTGTTTCTTACTTCCATTGCACTTAGTTCTTTTCCAGTAAGATTTCTGGTTTCTTTTGGATAACTGTATTAAATGGGGGGGGGGGGAGGGCTGGTGTAGTAGGAATGAACAGGTAAGACAACAGAGAAGGCAGGAGAGGTAATATGCACTGGGCATCTAGTGGTGACAAGAAACGCCTAAAGAAAGGGAACAGTAGGCAAAGGTGGACAAATTTTCTTAGGACAGCCTTTGAAGAAAGGAGACAGAGTGCATATAGCAATGCAGCGGAATAGGAAGGGCTCCAGGCTAGGGGGTGTGGGTGTTTCATCCTCCTCTCATTTTTGGGTAATGTGGCATTGGTACATTACATCCTTAATATGTGTATCTTTATATCTGGCCTGGACACAGAATTATCTAGCCTCAGTGGCTTCTCATGAGAATCGATGATAATATAGATGTGCCAGGGTTGAGTATATGGCACACATGTATGAGGTTAATGGTCTTAGACAACGTCACATGCAAGTTATCCAGTCCCCGAAGGTCATCGAATTAGCGCCCCATCTCAGAGCAGCCTTCTTATTGGAAAGACCCGCACTGCCTATCAGGTTGCTCAGTGGGACTCTAACTTGTTCATAACACTTCTTTTATTTCCCAAGCAAACAAGAGGATCTCCCAGATATATGAGAGATGGCCATTTTGGAAAGCCTGAGACTTGAGAAGGTTGGGAATTTGAGGAGTTGGATGTTGGAGTTTCCCAGAGTCTCCAGAGATGAATAGATTCGTTATGGGGTAAGCTTTTGTTGAAGCCTGTTTTGGATATCCAGTTGTGAATCATGTAATTTTTGTACAGAGTTTCTCACTTGTTATGAAAATGTAAGTGAGGTGATAAAATGCCTCAAGGGATGACCAGCCAGGAGCAGAGGTCTCCCCAGGAAGTTGGAGGAGTAGGAGTTGGATTAAAAGTGACCTGAGGAAAGCCTTGGATTTTCTTAGGTGGAGAAGTAATAGAAATGGTGAACATTTACTGTGTTCATTACTGCCCTGATGTTTACATGCTATTTCCTCTCATTGTCATCAGATTCCTGTGAGGTAGGTGTTTTTGTTTTTTTTCTGCAGAAAAGGAGACAAAGGGTTGAAGAATAATTCCCTCTGGCCACGTAGCTGAAGGGATGGAATGGGAATGTTATTCAGTCACCCTAGTTTCAAAGGGATACCAACAATGTGTTGTGAAGTGCCAGGAAGAAGTCAAGCCCTCCTCTGGGATGCATTATGTCCCTTGCTTCTGTGGGAGAGGAGTGTGTGGCTTGTCACCGGGACATATCCAGCCATCTTTGGACCACCAAGGTCTAGTTCAAACTTCATGTTGAGTTAGTAAAGACAACTCCTAATAGAATTTCGTCTCCAGTCTTCAGAGTTTGGCTACCCACCCTAAGAGCCTTACTCTCCATTTCCTGTCCAGCATAAAACCTGCATGGGAGGTGGGAGAGAAAAGGTGGGGGGAAGAGGCAGAAGGGGGTGGGTAGGAATGACATCAAGCAGGAATGCGCCAGTCAGCGGGGGTGAATTTTCCACTTGGATCTGTGTGGAAACCTGATCCGCCTCTATTTTTGGTCTCCTTCTCTAACAACCTTTCACCAGATTGGAATTTTTCTGCACCTGTAACACATTTTTAATGTAATAAGTCTAGGAGAAACCAGGTATTATATCATGCTGGGGCCTGTGTTTCTAGAAGCAAAGGTAGGCCAGACCCCGGTTTATCCCTATAGGGGATTAGTGTATTAGTCACCCTGTAAAAACTAAATTTATTATGATTTCTTAAATGTTCCTTTTAGCACTTGCTTATAAAAGGTGAAGAGAGGAGCCATGAGTGTGTCTGTGTTCCTGCCCCCACTCTCTTCACACATGCACATACGTTCTGTCAATTTCCTACGAACCTAAATTTTACAAAATCAAATCCAGAGCTATTGGTCTTGACCATTCCGATTACCTTTGCCGTGTTGGGCTTTGTTCTCGTTTGGACCAGGGCAAGCAGGGACTGGGCTCATTCTTGCATTAGACACCCCTTGGGAGTGAAAGGGAGTAAGCCATTTGAGGTGAACATGGATCACTAGTGTGGCTGAGGCTGGGATTTGTCTGTGCGGAACAGGGCTCATCCACTTTCCTCAGAAGGGACTCATTGTGGACATACTCTCATGGATGCTCAGTGCAGATGTTTTCCACCAGCTTTTCTACATAATTGGTGAATTCTACACAATCTCTACACAATCAGTGGGATAAAACACACACACACACATACACACACACACACTCACACACACACACACACACACACACAAGAAAGACAATGAAGCAGTTTGAAGTCCATGTCAGATATGAAACTATGAGCCATTGCCGTGTCACCTATTAATTTGTGAGCCACTGGGACAGCCAGGCCTGTGTCTGGTCCTGCCACCTAGCCCAGGTCTGCGTATGAGTTGCTCCAGTTTGAATTTTGGTGGTTGCTGGAAGCTCTCATGTCCCATCATTCACTAAAACGTTAAGTTAGTATTTACTCTCAAGTCTCTTCCTCATACCACAGGGTGTGACTGACAGCTCAAAGAAGCCTCCATGCATCAGATGATCTGAGTTGAACTCTCAGTTTGGGCACTTTGTTGTTGTGTCTAGAGCCACACTCTGGCTTGTAGCACCCGAGGCTAAAGTAGCTTCTGGTCCTTTCTTTCAGAAAAAGAATAGAGGGCTAGTGAGATGGCTGAGTAGGTAAAGGTGCTTGCCTTCAAGCCTCATGACCTGAGTGGGATCCAGGGATCCACAATGTAGAGAGAGCTGATCCTTGTAAGTTGTCCTTTGACCTCAACGGGTATACCGTGGCACACTCTCTCTCCCCAGTAAAGACATGCTACCCCCCCAAAAAAGAGTATAAACTTTTAAATGTTCATTGATGGCGCGCTGGAGGCCTTGAAAAGGGACGTGTGCAAATGAAGGACTAAGTAAGGCCAAAGCTTCATTAGCCTCACCCGGTTAACCCTTGTGTGCCACCCTATGTCCCTTAATCTCTTTGAGCCTTGATGATCTCATTCCTAAAATGGGTTTAATTGTGCCCTGCTGTCTTAAGAGAGTATTATGAAAACCAAGCAAGAATAAATACACAGGTGTGATCCCTGTACTGTCACACTCCATTCTGGTATTGAGTTAATGTGTGTAACATTAACTCAGATTCCCTACTTGACTGACTCAGTTCTCACTGGCTCATCAGTGTTAAGGTTGGAATCTGAATTGTACCTCCTAAGCTTCACATTTTGCTTTCTTATTCCCCTGGCTGGTAGATTCTTGGAGGGCTGCGGGACCTTCAGGAGGTAGGACCTGGCTGGAGGAAGAGGGTCTTCGGAGGTTGTTAGCTTCACCTAACCCCTAGTTCTGGCTACTGATGGTTTCCTGATCTGTGACAACGTGAACAGCTGTTGCTTCAGGCTCCTTCTCAAATAGCTGAGCCACTGGGCCTTTCTTACTGTGGCGGACTGTAACGCTCCGAGACTCTGAGCCAAAATAAACCTGCCCCCTTATGTTGTTTCTCTGGTCATGGTGATGTGAAAGTAATCAGTGTAGTTGTCAGGGTATTTTCAGAGCGCCCACCCTTATGACTGTTTGATAAGCTCTATGTTTGGACAGAGATGGACGGAAGTGAGCCACAGATTGCTCCTACACGTTGAGGGTGAACAGTGACTTGTCTCAGGACTCTGCTGCATCACCATTTATGTGAATGGCTCTCGGTATACATTGTATGGGAGCTGCCATAAATGTATCAGGGTCACAACTCTCAGAGAACCGAAGAAAATCCTACATACCTGGATGGTTATTAGCAAAATATCTAAGGCTGTTGGCTCCTCAGGTGTTGACAGGGACTTCCTCTGGCTTTGCAGTTTTGATATCTGCATCCACTTGCCATTAAAAAAGGAATAAAGCATCTCCACTTCTCTGATGGTGACAATGAGGATGTTGCCATGGCGATCTTTAATGGGCTCATAGTAGAGTCTTCCCAAGTTGTGCGTTCCAAGTAAATTCTAGAAAGCAACAGATTACTGGTAGCTCAGTTGATCTTTTAAAACAGAGCAACAAAACCACAACAAAAGACACTCAACAGCTGCCGGATTTCTGAGGAGCTGTTTGCTTTTTCTCAGACTTAGAGCTGGTGGAGGTGGCATTGCAGAAATGTGCTTAGCAGACGGCTCAAAGAAAGGTCTTCACTGTGAGCTTGCAAAGATTATAGCGAGAGGCACAGACCTTATGTTTTTTTAAGCAGATTCAATATCTGTAAATATCTTTTGCCCACATAGGCACACCAACACATAAACCTCAGTGACCAGCACTTGAAGAGAATCCCAGATGTTTTAAAGAAAAATGTCTGATATTTCAAGTATGCTACTTGTGGACTTTTCAAGAGATCTCCAGTAAGCTAGTTATGAGGTGGGGTTGTTTAAAATGAAGAAGTGAATTGACAATGTAGCACATTGTGCAAAGGTCCCCAGATGACTGCGCTGTACCTGCAAGGTTCTCTAACTAGAACTGGTCTGCTCTGACTTATCTGCATCTCCAGGTGTTCTGCCTACTGAAAGTTTGTTGAAATTTCTTACAAACTCTGTCGAAAGAGGTGGACAATACTTTTAGGAAAGTAGGAAGAAAAGGATGCTACATAAAATTTGAAGAAGCCGAGGCCTGGGTTATTAAAATAAATGGAACTGTATAAATATGAAGGGGCTGAAACTCTTCAGCCAAAAGTGCTAAATGATTAGGATGGAGCCCCATGAAAACCATCGCGGGGTTTGTAGTTGGTGTGTGTGTGTTTGTGTGTGTGTGTGTGTTGGGTGAACTCACATGAATGATGATGTGATGACATGTTAGTGTGAGAGCTGATGTAGAACTGGAATTTGTAAAAATGACAATTTGACCTAAAATAAATGACCCAGGTGGTCATTTTTCAAATCTCCTACAATGGACTGTTCCCTCATAGGCAGGAACTGTGTCTTAAGCCTTCTATTTTTTTCCTCATGAAGACCAGATACAGAATGAGTAAGGAATTTCATAAGTAATTACTGATAAAATTTATTTGGTAAGATTAAATTTTTTAAGTGGCCCCATCATTCTGATTTTTCTTCTCTAACAAGTTACTTATAAATCAGTAAAAAAAAAAAGCCACTTTGGTGAGATTTTTAGTCTACAACTATGCAGCGTTATAGTTTTATACAAACATCTTATTGTCTGAGCAGTGTTGTGCTGGTGAACTGCCACACCAAAACAACAAAAGGACAAAGAATGGGGTGTGTAGTCTATAGTAAGTGACAGTCTCCATAGGATAGTCCACCAAGCTACCTTGGGTGTGACAACAAGCCTTCACAGTTTCTGGATATTTAACAGTTGGGTTTCCAAGCCACTAACGAGCTGGTTTTAGCACAGCTATTAAGACTTCGCTCACACAGGTGCTGAATTTCAGGGCTGGCCACCCATTTCTCAACTGTTCTGCTGTTGACCCTCTCCGGTTCTGAGTGTCACCGTTTTAAATGAAAGGTCCTTACGGGTTTAGGCATCACTTTGGCTAATCCTTACCTCATAGAGTGTTCAGGGGACTAAGTCAAGCAACACAGGAAAAACGTGTTGCACTAACTCTCAAGCCTGCTGCCCTGTTGAATATGGGATTTTTTACAAGTCTGCTGTAATTAGAATCTCTTCTTGTTCTCCAATTACATTCTTTAGATCCAGCCTACTTCCACGTTCTCTGGAAAGACATATCTAACTCTGTTATGGTTTGAATATGGAATATTCCCCACCCAAAACAGGCTCATTTGAGAGGTGATTGGATCATGAGGGCTCCAATCTAACCAGTGGATTCCGAAAATTGATAGGTTTGTAATTTGATGGTGTTACTGGAGGTGCTGAAAGCTAGAAAATGAGGACTATGTAGGGGAAGTAGGTCTCTGAAAGTATGCCTTTGAAGAGTATGTCATGTCCCTAGCCTCTCATGGTTTTTGGTCACTCCGAGGTATGCACTCCCCCCACCCCCGTCCCCGCACATGCACACTGGTCATGATATTCTGTCTTGCCTCAGGCACCAAGAAGCAGAACAGCTGAACTGGGCAGAGACCTCTAAAACTGTGAGACACAACAGTGGTCTTTCCCTCTTTAAGTTGTTCCTTTCAGGTATGTCAGAGCGATAAAAGAGCTGTTCATGTTATCTCAGGTAGAATTCACCATGCTCTTTTTGTTTTTTCCTGCCGTCCTGTGTACAAAGTTCTTCGTATGTGTCTGGCTACGTTGCATGTAACTGAAGTACCTGTCCAGAGTCATGACTCCTTCCTTTCTGTGTTACTAGGTCCTCTGCACAGCACATAGGAAGAACTCAGTAAAAGCTGAATTAGCACTCGCTGACAAACACTCTTATTTACACAATACCTAGGATGAGATTCTACCACGCGGCAGACATTAAAGTTATGATAGCCAGGAAAGACAAACCATCTTTAAACTTGGGTTCTCATAGAGTAAGCAGGCCCCTAGGGCTACCACTCCAGTCTTAGACAAGTGTTTCGTTTACACAACGGAATACTACTCAGCCATTAAAAACAAGGAAATCATGAAATTTGCAGGCAAATGGTGGGAACCAGAAAGGATCATCCTGAGTGAGGTATCCCAGAAGCAGAAAGACACACAAGGTATATACCCACTTGTAAACGGATATTAGACATATAATATACGATAATCATACTAAAATCTGCACACCTAAAGAAGCTAAGCAAGAAGGAGGACCCTGGGTAAGATGCTCAATCCTCAGAGAGGCAAATGGGAAGAAGGTGGAAACAAGGAAAAGACAGGAGCCTACCACAGAGGACCTCTGAAAGACTCTACCCAGCAGGGTATTAAAGCAGATGCTGAGACTCATAGCCAAACTTTGGGCAGAGTGCAGGGAATCTTATGAAAGAAGGAGGAGATAGAAAGACCTGCGAGGGTCTGGAGCTCTGTAAGGAGAACAACAGAACCAAAAAGTCTGGGCCTAGGGTCTTTTCTGAGACTGATACTCCAACCAAGGACCATGCATGGAGATAAAACCTAGAGCCCCTGCACACATGTAGCCCATGGCAGCTCAGTCTCCAAGTGGGTTCCCTAATAGGGGAACAGGGACTGTCTCTGATATGAACTCAGTGGCTGGCTCTTTGATCACTTCCCTTTGAGTGTGTGTGGTGGAGGGCAGCCTTACCAGGCCACAGAGGAAGACTGAAAGACAGTCCTGATGATACCTGATAGGCTAGGGTCAGATGGAAGGGGAGGAGGACCTCCCCTATCAGTGGACTGGGGAAAGGGACATAGGAGATGAGGGAGGGCAGGATTGGGAGGGGATGAAGGTGGGAGCTACAGCTGGGACACAAAATTGTAATAAGTAAAAAGTTATATTAAAAAATAAAGATAGGAGAGAAGAGATGAGGTTCAGAGCATTTGTGGAGGAGCAAGCCTTTGGTTGGAAGGACTATACAAACTGTTGGAAAAGGGGAGAAGAAAGACAATGAGGCAATCGTGTTCTGAATGAAGGCTACAAGGTACCAAATTATGAACTCAGAGAAAGGCTCTGTGAGGACGTGTAAATGTTAAGCTGAGACCTACAGGGTATGTAGGAATGAGCACGGTAGAGAGGTAAAAGCAGGAAGGATTCTAAGCAGAAAATGGCATGCAAGTTAGCAGAAGAGACTGAGAAAGACAGACCAGAGAGTGTCAGAAATTCAAGAGAGGGTGGCATTATGGAAGCCAAAGAATGTGCAAGTTTCAAAGAGGAGAGCAAGACCAGGTGTACCAAATACCATTAGGTGTAAGTCTGGAAGATAGCTCACAAGTGTCCATTAGATTTAATGATTTAATGGGCAGGGATGGAGAGAAGTTTTATGTGAAGGCCTGTTACACAATTTGGGGATTCTCTTAAAGAATGCAAAATTAGGTGTGAAAGTGAATGCTTATTTAGAATAAGAAAAGATGTCCTCACTCTTGCTTTCCTCCTGCCAATACTGGAATTTTGCTCCCCTTTCTGCCTGAAATTTCTTTAGGCTGTTTCTCAGAAAAGCCACTTGATTCTAGTCCCACCTTCCCTGGTCCCCACAAGCACCCTGGAACTCCCACACTTGAAGCCCCATCATGGAGATGAGGAGCCCTCCAGCCCAGCTTTGTGGTGCTGTCTGCTCTGAGGACTGGGGTCCTGATAGCACAGGTTTTATGGTCCTACTGCTGATGGGGGAAAGTGGAGTAATTCTTTCAAGAAACTTAGTGTGGGGAATGGAAAACGATTGTTTGGTAGCTCAAGGAGTATGTGAGGGCACTTTAGACATGAGGATAATTTGAAGCTGAATTTTTTTTTTAAGATTTATTCTGTGCAGCTTAGTCATCATGTGGGTCCCCTAACAATTGAAATGTGGGGGGCTGTCTCTGACTCTGTTGCCTGCTTTTGGATCCCTATCCTCTAGCTGGACTGCCTTGTCTGGCTTCAGTGGGAGAGGATGCTCTTAGTTCTGCTGAGACTTGATATGCCAGGATGTGTTGGTACCCCAACCAGGGGTACCCAGGGGGGAACCCCTGGGGAACCCCAGGGGGGTTCTTCTCTTATCTCAGGAAAAGGGAAGGAGAAATGAGGGTGAAACTGGGTAAAGAGGAAGGACAGGGGCTGTGATCAGGATGTAAAGTAAATATATAAATTAGTTAATGAAAAAAGATTTATTCTTTATTATTGTTACTACATATACTTGTCTGTGTGAGGATTTGCACACATGAGTGCAGTGCCCATGGAAGGCAGAGGTGATGCATCCACCTGCAGCTGGAGTTACAGGTGACTAGGGCCACCTGATGTAGGTTTAGGGCACAAACTCAGGACTTCTGCGATAGCAGTTAGGTGTTCTTCATCGTCGAGCCATTTCTCCAGTATGAGACAAGTATTTTAAAATGAAGACAGGGGAGATGAGATTCAGAGCATGCATGGAGGAGAGAGTTTTTAGTGGGAAGGAGAAGGAGAAGGCCATATAAACTTTTCAGGGGAAAAAGAGGTGAGTGTCTCGGCAGGTTTTGAAAATTTGGTGATGGAAAACCACTCTCATCTCTTTATAGAAATCCTCACCTGTTGTCAGGATAGAGAGTGTGGAGACTGGGAAGGAACATGGGAGAATGAAGGAGGCATTTTAAATAGTTCTTTACAGCTCAAGAAAGCAAGTTACTACAGATATACAGAGGGGTCACTAGATAGTGTCCCAGGTGAGAATTGTGGCTGTGTGTATAGTACAAAATTTGGTCAGTCTTTTTCATGCATGATTTGTTTCTTTTCAGAAATCTGGGTGAAACTACTTTAGTATGGACATGTTGGATTGGTCTGGGTTTATATATATATAATTATTTTTTAAAGAGAAAAATCTAGAATATCTTCAAAGAGTGTTGTGATGTACCAAGAAATCTCAGCTTGATGAGGAGGGAAATAGTCTCAAAAGATGGTGGGATCAGATGTTTGGAGTAGGGAGTGAGGAAATCCAAGAGTGTTGTGGTAGGGGTTAGATAGGGTCACACTGGCCACCATGGACTCTCTCAGCATCTGACTATACTGGCTAGCAACAGCCTGTCCTTCCCAGGTTGCTGAAAGCATTTGGAAGTGTTCGAAGAAGACTCCAATAAACACTAAGGTCAGTCTATGTTCAGGCAGACCTCAGATATACAGTGAAGGGCTAGTGAAGGGGCCGAGCGTCTTGGAAACATTCTTTATCTTAAAGATAAAAGCAGTTGGGAAGATGGTGGCATAGTCCAGCCAAGTGGGTGACTCTAGATGAAAGGGGGTGCTCTGAGTTTAGCCCCGACATCATGGCCCTGGTCCAAGAACTTTTCTTTAAGTCGTAGGAGGGCATTCTCATTTGAGAATGAGCTGTAATGAAGAACACTACTAAAATCTGTGAAGCCACTGGAGACATGGGGCAGTTAAAGTCTATTCACTGGAGTGTAGCAGGGGGGACAAATGTAGCTTGTCCTGGCAGCATGGTAATTGTTACAAGGTTATAGGGTTGAGTTGTTATTATTGCCAGGATTCAAAAGGAGAAATTCTTGCAATCATAGTGTGGGTGGAGCTAGAGGATTTTTAGGACCTCTTTTTCATAATATGGCTGGTGTGGGCTTGCTAGCCAGATACAGCTTACTAAATTTCTTGAGATTTTAAGAGATAGCATTGTAAGTAGATTCACAACACTGACAGAGGCTCAAGGTTCTCTTAAGGCCCCCAGCTTCATATACAAGCATAGGCTTTTCAGAAACAGCACATCAGGAAGCTGCCCTAAACCCCTGCTGCTCACTGATCCCTTCCATACACTCCAACAGAACAGCATGGGTCCTTCAGCGATCCGGTCAAAGTCCCCTTGTTCTACAGGCGATGAAAATGAGACCTTGAAGAAAACCCGAGTTGACTGATTAGTATCAGATGGAGAACTCTTTGTTTAGGATTCCGTACCAAAGCCCACCATGACTAGATGCATAGCTCAACTTGTCCAGGAAGCCTTCCTGTGGCCAGTGATCTGGAAGAGCTCTCTCTTCCTTTTAGGTAGGATTGGTGATTGAGCTCTTCAAGTTTGAAGGTTCTTCCCAGAGCTCAGGCCTGGCCCCTCACCTGTAGCTGGGCTGTGGCAGCGAGCATCTTCTGCCGAGTCTGCAGCACCGTGGATGAGGACATAGAGATGGGCACACTTTGCCTTAGCCACCTGATGTCTTCCCACATACAAGACAGCTGCAAAAGAAGTCACGAGGTCATATCATCATCCGAGCCAGTGAATGATTTAGGTTGTGGCATCAAAGCAAAGCATGGAGAAGGAAACCTGACCCCCACCCCCACCCCGATATTTGCTCTCCAGTCCATTTTCAGATACACACGAAACAACTTTTTGATCTCTGTCCAATTGGAAAAAGATCTGAATGCTAATGAAACAGTCAGATCTACATTTTAGTCGTTGCCAAATGATCCCATAACTCTGAAGAGTGGAGACACAATCTGACAGGATGCACGCTTCTTTGCTTTGAAAACGTAGTGGAGACACTACTTTGGACTTTGAAAAAAAATGGCATGGGACATGCTGGGTCTGTAAGGGGTCTTTGAGATAATTTACTCCCGTCCCCAAACTTTGATCGTGAGAGACCCCTCAAGTAAAGTTTCAGAGATTTATGTGTGTTAACCCTGGTGCAAAGTAGAGAAAAAAAATAAAATAAAATAAGAACTCAGTGTACCTTTGTGAACCAGAGAAAGTCTTGTGTAATAGAACTGGTGTGAGAGTCATCTATTTCAACAATTGGTATTTGATCTTCATTGGTGACTAACATGTTGTCTTTATAATAAAATACAACGGCTATGTAGAGTCCTCTACAAAGAGAGAGAGAAAGATAAAAGAAATCTTCAACTGTTTGCTTTATCAAACTTGAGTCTTAGGAAATTATATATATATATATAATATATAACTACTAATATATAAAATATAACTACTAATATATAAAATATAACTACTAATATATAAAATATAACTACTAATATATAATATAACTACATCTACATATATATGTATTTAATCAAATATATTATTGTTATATGACATTTAGTTAAATATATGTAATATAATTAAATATATAGATATAAAATTAGTTTTAGACATGTTGTAAGCTGAGTTGAAAACACACCTAGAAATATTTTTGCTATGTATCACAAATTTACTGGTTAGAACTTAGAGACTGAACTCTTGCCCACATTCTCAGGAGAATTCATTTCTTTAATAAAAACCATATAACTTCCACTTTGTTTTCACTTAGAACTCTAGCTAGTTCATTCCTGAGTCATTAAGACTTACTGGATAAAGCGTTTAGGACCCACCGTTTCAAGGTCTTCACAAACTTGTTTGAGGAATGGAATAGGTGCTTTAGGCTTCTTGATACTGACTGCTTGCGGCCCGTGGTTTGCAACTTTGAGCTCTCTGGAACATAGAAAGAAGATGTTGTGCAAATTCCATCTAACAAATCAACATTCCTGATTTTTATTCCCACCTCCTGGCCTTCCCTTGTCCCTGTGGTGTCACTTAGCAATTTCATACAGGGGGTTCAGCTTAATGTTTCTTCAAAAAAAAAAAACTTGTATTTTAGTGAGGTAACAGCTGCTATGGCCGGAATTGGAAATGACCCTAATAGACTCACGTTTTGAATATTTGGTTTCTAGTTAGTGGAATTGTTGGTGGTGTTGGTAGTTTGGAGGTGTTGGGAGGTAAGGCCTGGCTGGTGGAGGTAGGTTACGGGGAGCCAGGCCCGTGGGGGTCTATTGCCCACTCTGTTATCTTAGCTTTCCATTCCCCAAAGAGTGAATGACAATAGCTGCTATGCTATTGCCTCTTCTGTTAATTTGCCTTCATGATACGAGCACTTCACCATGCCCTCCCCACCAACGGTGTGATACCGTAAGACCTAACAAATCCTTCCTCCTCTAAGTAGTTTTCTGCCTGGTGCTTTGTCAAAGCTGTGAAAAATATAACTATACCCCAGTAGCTGACTCAATCAATGAACAGCTCTTCACAGTGTTGTAGGTGAGCAATATTTATAACTGAGGGAAACCACTTAAGGTCTCTTGTTTATACTCTCAGGGTAAGTGCTTTATTATCAAGTAAGATGAAAAGAAATAGAGCCAATTCCTTTTCCTCCCCAACCTTCACCAGCTGGCTTTTTAATATTCACCAATTCTCAACACTCCCAAAGTTACCCTTGTTACTTTATATGTCCAATTAAAATTTGTTCCTTATAGGATTAATATGAATGAGCACCTTACAGAAGAACTGGAGAGTAGAAAAAAGAAAATAACAAAAGGAACAAATTCACTCAACTCATTCCACCACTTCATATAACTACAATTATTAGCATTCTAGGGCAGTCTCTTCTAGTATGTATGCTTACTTATGAGAATGTCTGTAGGGTCTGGAGAGTCCAGTCTAAACTGATATATCTACATCACAGCTCCTGCCTAGGGAATCACAGGAGAGGGGGCAGAAAGGTTGTGAGACCCAGAATATTTAGAGAGTCTGTTGTGGAACAATCTATCTTAGAAATGGCTGCATAGACAAAAAGGGGACAATGACAACATCAATGAACATGCTAGCATGGAAAGGGGGAAATTTCTTGAGGTCCCACCCCTAGAGATATTGACTACTGGGAGAAGAATAGTCAGCTTCTGCCAGGGATGAGTCTCCCATATTGATTGTCCAGTGCAGAGTGGCTAGCCTTAAAATCCACGAAAATGGATTCAGCAGGTTGTATTTGTATATATTTGTGCATACATGTGCATATAAACACACATATATGTAAGTATGCAACTAATAATCAGAGACAATATCAACTTGAGGAGGTGAACATGAAAAGAATTCAAGGAAGGATAGTGGAGAGGAGCTAGAGGGAGGGGGAAAGTGATATAATTCCATTTCACCAAAAACATTTAAAAACAGGAAGAAAACAACCAAAAAAATATCTGTAAGGAAATGTCTAAATATAACCTTCATTGTTTAGATGAAGGAACTTGGACTGAGAAATAAAATGGATTACCCAAAATAGCAAAGTCAGTACCCAAAGAGGCCAAATAAGCCATTTTGGGGAAGCTGCTGTGTGTGATGCCCTGCAGGTGACTATTGTCCACATTTCCTCTCCTGTTTGTAACCGGGAGTGTTCCCTGAGAGCTGTAGTAAAAACTCCACACATCTGTAAGCAGTCTTTGCAAGTGAGGCTCCGTGGAGCTGGGCAGGATGGTCCCTGCTGTCACCTACTGTGGTCTCTAGTAATGAAGGGGAGCCGAGGTTATTGGTGTCATCACTGAGCTGTGGTAGGCATGTTCCTGGGGATGAGAACAGAAGCCCTATCAGTGCTGTTAAGACAGAGAAGCCTGGGTGGATGACCTGTGATTGAGGTCCACCCTGTGGGGTTCTGTGTGTAATCCTGTAGGAGTCACTGGCTAACATGTGCCTCTTCACCAGCCTCCATGTTGCGCTAGTAGTGGTGCTGCTGGAAGAAAAAGGTAAAAAAAAAAGTTTCTGTTTGTGATTTGAACATGAGTTTGGCCATCAGAGAATGCTGCCGCCGTTCCAGGCTGGGATTCAGCATGGTTGTTGCCACTCACTAACCCTTACTAACCTCAGCACAGGCATGAAGGAAGTGGTTTCCAGAAGGGCAAATCGACGAGGCAGAAGACAACGGCAGGTGGTTTGGTGGCGGAAAGCAGGTAGACAGATGGACCTAACAGGCTTGAGAAAGATGATGCCTAAAGCCCGGTGGACCACTAAGAAGTAAGGTGGTTTGTTCCACAAGCTCCACCGCTGCCGATGGGGAGAGGAGCCACATATGAAGCAGAGGAGTCTGTGAAATCTGGTTAAAAACCAGACTTCTAGGTCTCTTCCTCTACTGCACAGCTAGACAAAGACCCCTCTCCTACCCTAGGTGAAAGTCAGTGGCTTATTCTCTGGGAAGGAAAACAAACAGGCAAAAAAAAAAAAATCAATGGACCACAAAAGTGAAGTTGGAGATAGGAAGACCTCAGGGACAATTGGAAATGGGATGATGGTGGTGATGCTACTAGCTATTAAAACTGGTAGGTTAAATGAAAGTTTTCATGTATAATATTTACCATTAAGTTCTCAGAACACACATACCGGAAGTTATACTTTCCAGGCAGGATCATGGAAGAAGTTTGTCCGGAGGAGAATTTCACCAGAGAATACACCCACAGATTATGACACTGGTGATTTCCCAATGAAAACATGACATCAGTTCACCAGACAATGAAGCCTGTGAATAAAGTTCCTTGTCCATGTCCCTAGTGGCTATTGATCTCTCTTCTTTTATATCTAAGCAAACATGGAAGGCTCATTAGGTCGTTAAGAAAATGTACCCACCAGGAAACACAAAGGCCAAAACCAGCGAAAAGAGCAAGTCTGAAGGGAGACTGTGTTACGGAAGTACAAAATGGAGCTTGTCATTAGCATTCTGGGAGACAAGATGCTGAACTCATGTAATGACGGGGATTACTTACTTTTTAATAGTAGAACAAAGGAGCATTGAGAATTAAAAATGTTATCCGAAGCTTAAAAATCCAACAGAAGTCTTAGAAAATGAAATATATATACATATATATATATATTTTTTTTTTGAGAAAGTGAAGCGAAAGGATGTCAGGATAGAAAGTAGAGGGGGAACACTAAAGAAAATCAAAGGAATTAGGCTAGGCATAGTGGTACACAGCTGAAATCCCAGCACTGAATAGGGGGAGGCGGGGGGATCACTGTGAGTTTAAGGCCATCCTGGTCAGCACAGTGAGTCAGCTAGGGATGTGCTCTGAGACCTTACCTTAAAAACCAACAAGAAAACTAGGGTGGAGAAAGAAAACAAAAGGACTAGCTTAGGAGATTTCAACCTCTAATTAACAACAATTCGAATAGGAAAGAAGGGAGAAGAAAGGGTACTGACGGTGGAAGAAATAAATTACATAAGAAAACAAAGTTCTGAAACTGAAGGGCATAAACTCCCATACCGAAAGGATTTGAAAGGTTTTGGTACCGATTGCACAGGCTTTGGGGTGGGGGGCAGGGGAGATGCTTTTCTGTCGCTTCTGCAATGGCATCTGCTGAGCTCGATGCAGTGAAGTCCCTGCCCATGCTTTCATGCTAGGATGTGCCAGCCAATCACTGTGGGTGGAGAGTGGTGCCCCATTCTTCTCTTGCAAGAACAATGACTGAAAATGAGCTAGAGTTTGGGAAGGGCTTCCACTGTGCTGGGCTGTTTGAATCTACTGCCTCATTTCCTTCTCATAACAGCACTGCAAGTTAGACAGCTTGATTTTCTGATGAGGAAGCTTGTGATGGGGCTAGAAAACTCTAAATGGTAGAACTGGGACTCAGGGCAATTATTTTCTTTTTTATTTGCAAAGTTTATAAAGGTGTATCCCCCCCAGTAAACCGCACTATCTCAATGTAGTCGAATGTTCAAAACATTGTCTTCATGGTTCTCTCTTAGCAGACTTTACACAGTCTTTGCTTGTCCTTTGACCCCCCAGAGTTACACTGAAGCATCTTAGAAGCACTGCTTTTTGTCTGTGAGGCACTTTATTTTATCTTGATGGGTCACAGGGTCAGCCTTTCCCAAAGCTTACACCGTAGAATACGAATTCTATGGCAAAGGGTTTATATGGCTGAAGAATCTGGAACATACTTGTTTAGTCAGATTTTTCTAGGTTCTTTACTGTGGTCTTCAATATTCTGAAGTCTAGTTTCCATTTCCACAAGAGTGGTGAGGAATTCTAGGTCTCCTAACCTTACCTGACCTCAGAGCTTGAGCCAAGCCTCTCAAAGGACTGCTGTGCTTCTCACATTGTCTGTATCATTTCAGTGCCCAGGAGATACTTTAAAAATAAAAAAAAAGTTCCTTTTGGGGAAGAAGGTCTACTTTATTCCTTAGCTACATCATCCCTAATATAATTCGTAGAGCTTTGATTGGGGGAGGGGCGTTTGCAAGCATAAGAAGAATTGAATAGAAATCATAGAAATAACTGGGCTATCCAGGAAGTCACTGCTCAGTTACTGGAGAGTAGTCGTATGGTAACAGGGAGAGCATCGGAACCCTTAGTAATGTACAAATCAAAACCCATCTGTCCTGGTCATGAGCAGTTTCAGCTCCCTTCCTCAGAGGAGCTGTGGATCGCAAAGAACACCTGTCCGATTGCTCTGTCACCTTTGCTTTCATACAGGAGCCAGTAGGCAGGGGGGCAAGGGAGAGGCAGAAAAGAGAGGAACTGAGGTAACACCCAACTTGATTAAACGAGCCCCAGGAACCCAGAGATGAATGGACTCTGGTCAGTGTAGAATGTTGCAGGTCTCCATTTTTTTTTGAAGTGGGGGTGTTGGGAGGTGTCAAGTCTCCCTAGAGATCCGGGAATGAAAAATCCCACTTGGGTTTCCCTCTCCAGCTGCCCTTGCATGTATTTACCTCTCATTAGAAAAACACCGTTTTCTAGCAAACACTTGTCCTCATCTCCAGCTAGAGCCAGTGTTTCTGAAGGGCCCTGTTGTCAGAGCTGTATAGTAATTGGGAAACTTTTTGCTAATGCTAAGTATGATTTATGCCTTGTCTGAACAGCAAGCATAGCATCTTAGCATGAGCCATGGGTGTTTTACCCAGCTGGCTCAGCAGTGCCCTGAATCTAGAGAGCAGAGCAGTTGGAGATCTGATGGGAGCATGGAAAATGAAAACTTTATGGAGGCTTTAATTCTCCAAATAAAACTAAGTGCCTCTTCCACGAATCATTACACAGATCAGAAACCCGACCCTGTCCCATCTGAGCCGCCCAAGCAACAGAGAAGCTTTTAAAAGCATCTCACAGAGCCTCTGGGTGAAGCGGGGCTAAAATGGAGAGGAGGTGAGCTCTCCTCCCGCCCAATCAGTGGGATGGAGGAAGACTAAAGTTCAAGGTGGGATTAAAGTTCACGGAGTGGGAGTGGGGGTGGGGGGCGGGGTGGAGCAAGCCACAGCAGGGTGACTGGACATGGCACCACAAATCCCAGGCCGTAGCTTGGCATGGTGACATTGTGGCAAATCAACTTAGCTTCCCTCACAATGGCCAAAGTGAGGGCGAGATGTTGGCACAGCGGATGTGAAAATGCATTGTAAGCTATTTTAGCAATCCATGTGAAGGTCTGTTGTGGCTGTCAATGTTGAGTTTGTCCCCACAGAGGAGTGTTGAGAAGCACCAATTCAGAGATGAGAATGGTAGCAGAAGCTGTTCCCACCCCTCACCCCCAAACTTGTGCTTATTTTCAAGCTTTTGTGTGTGTGTGTGTGTGGAGAGAAGGAGAGAGGAAGGGGAGGAAGGAGAGGGAAGGCTCCGTGGAAGGGTTAAAGCAAGATAGTACTGTAAAGTGATTCCAGATGTACAAATATTAATATCTCTTTTTCCCTGATGAATGAGAAGGTATGACCCAGCTAGGAAACTGCTAAAATTACCGGCGCCACCGAGACCTCGGTCTATGGCCCAGTGCAGATTTTATCCTTACCCCGGCAGCTGTAACGCTGATGAAGGGCTCGGACCTGCTGCAGCAGGCTCTCCAGAACCTCGCTCTGTCCCTTGTGTCTGGGCTCTCTGTCGTCATAGTCTTTCCAGTCTATTGAACAAAAGAAACAAACAGAGAGACATTTTAAAGCCGAGGCACTGGGGTTTTGTGTTCAGTGCCCACAGGCTCCGTGGATGAGCACCCAGCACACGCAGAACTGGCAGGCGGCGATGCCGACCGACGGTTTGGGAGCTGCCATTGTTCAGAGCCCTATGCAAAACAGTAATTGTGGTTGGCTTCTTGTGTTGGGCAGTTTTTGGGCAAGAGAAAATGGTGCTTGAGAGCCAAAAGAAATAAGAAATTTGGAAGCCCAATATCTCCTCTCCTAGGCCTCCCTCCCTTTCTTAGCATCCCCTGTCCTGATCAGTACCCCTGTTACCTCTTCACTCGGAACCCCAACTTTCAACTGGATTTTCACAGTAGAAAAGACGGGCGAGAATGTGCAGACTAGATGAAATCCGCAGTCCCAATGCTTTTATTGTAGGTTTCACACTTTTGGCCAAATTGACATTTCTTTCCAAGGAAAGAGCCCATGTCAGATGCCAAGAAATGGAAATCTACATTTTGCTCTAATGAATGTCTGCTTTGGTTAGCTGGCACAGAAGCCCCTGCACATACTCTGAGCCACCAACCACCCTGTCTGCTCAGTCTCTAAATAGACAGTATTAGCTTACATGGCAAATTTAAATTGCAGTCCCCACTGAGATTGTCTCCCCCTTCTATTTTCATTCCATTTGGCTATAATGATATCAAGAGTAATAACTCATATGGGACTAATGTCAAGATTGCAATTCTGCTCTAGATTTTTCCCCCCCAGCAGGTCAGTCACTTCATTGTGCATCCCTGCTTCTATTTTTCCTCTTCTAGTTTTTCCCCCTGAACATCTCAAAAGCAACAACTTCAAGCACATCTCTACGAAGGCTAGTCACTCCACCTCAGAGAAGCCAATCGCTCCCTGACAGAATTATTCTAAAATATGGAGTCTTCTTCATTCAGACAGTCAAGTACTTCATAGAAGATAGGTCCAAGAGTCTCACAGTGGTCCATGCATAGCCTAGGAATGTATACATTTAGGAGGGACATCACTGGTGCTCAGCTAAACCCAGAGAGGGTTCATTACATCAGGCAGGGTAAGGTACAGTTAGGTCATGGGGTCTGCCCTAAACTCCAATGTGAGCACTGCTTCTTCCTGTTCCCAGGCAAATACTTTCTGTCATCAGGGCCTTCACTCCCTAACTTGAAAAACAAGGATGGTGTCTGTCTTGTGAGAGGTTTATGGGGATGAAATGAGATTTTCATCTCATCTCATTATTAGGGACCTGGCACAAAGCCTGTCTTGTGACAGGCATTCTGTAAATAAGACTTGAAGGCGATTCAGTGTGGAAACACTACTTTTCATCCCATCTGATGATTATCTAAGAAGAAAGGGGCCTCAGAGATTTTCAAGTCCCTCTTCATTCCCACTCTCTCCTATGTACGGTTCTCCATTTTACCTCGAGGAAGATGAAACCGAAACATCCCTTCCCCATTCCAGACCTGTGTCCCTCAGTTCGGTGGTGCCGCCAGCATTGTGACATGGTCTAGTGACCCCATGTGTAGCGGTCATGCTCATTTCATTATTCTGTGCACATTTGTATTTCCTTTTGGGCAAGAGAGTTAGATCTTATTTGGAGTTCTTCTGTTGGGGCTTAGTTCTGGTCAACTCTGGAGACAGAACATTGGCCTTTGTAGACTGTTCCATGTGGGCATGAGTGAACTTCTGTTTGCCTCACTTTTCTCCTCTGCAAAGTCAGTTTTTAATCTCCTTCAGAAGATGGGATGAGTCGGGTAGCATACGTCACACACAGGAAATGCTTGGTATGCTATTGGTGAGGCACCGGGAATACAAGCATGATGGATTTTGAGGAAGGCTGGCACATTTGAAGTTTAGGGAAATAACTGCCAGAGGCCTTTAGACCATTTATAGTACAGCCTGCATCTGAACACAGAATAAACCTTGCCCTCATGGACCCACATGGGTCCTTATTCCTCTAGCTGAAGTCATGCCTCTTAAGTACCCGTGGCACAGTGAGGAAGAGTAGGAGCCTGCGCCAGAGTACTGCTTCTGGGTGGCTGAGTTAGTACATGGACCCGAACATGGTAATACGTTCTAATGAGTCTTAATGCTGTCATCAGCACAAGGAGGGGTGTGGGGGCGGTGGAATGGGTCTCCGCTTTTCAGCCTAGTCCTATTACATTGGAGGTGAGCTGGCTCTGATGACTTTACGATACATAAGAAAACTGTTAATGCTCAATTGCAGCCCAAGCAAGTTCTGAGCAATGCCAACATTTTGGAAAAGAATGTTTTTTTTTTTTTTAATGTTTTTTTTTTCCCTCATAGATGTTGGGAAAGTTCTGATGACTATATAAAATGGGAGACTTCAGGGATGAGGGAGAAAATTGAAAATATATTAAGAAATCAGGAACCTGACAGGAATAAACTTAGCCTGGTAGGAAAAGGGCAGATTGTTCCACATAATACAGCTCACTGTTCTGGTAATGAGACACTTCAATGGCAACACAATGCAGAGCTTACACTCACTGGGCCATATCAGGGCTTTCCTGATCGTAACTCAGACAAGCCTGTCTGGGTGCTTTTCTCTTATTATGTACCATACCATATAACATAAGTCTATAAAAACACATTAAGGCCTTTTGTAAAAATATAAAAAAAAGTTTTATAGCTTACTGGAACATATTACCAAATTTCCAATTACTCTGTCATGTTAGAGTACATTGTCCTCTAGTAAATATCTGAAGACTGATACACGTTACATCACAATGTCATACTCTGTTTATAAATAGAATGGGAGTGTTTTTATATTGTTCTTTCCAAGTGATATGGCATGTCTGCAGCAACTCTAACCATATGTTAGGTTTTCATTTCCTTGCCAGCTACCCTTGCTAATCAAGCACACCGTTTTAGAAAGCATTGCGTTTCACTGTGTTAATTACCAATAAATAAATGACTCATCTAAGCCCCGAACAACTATTCCTGTCATTCTAGAGAGTGGTCTACACATGCGCTTGTGTGAGGGGCGTCCGAACAGAAAGTGAAGCTTATGGAACCCAGACATCTGAGCTTTAGAAGTTAAGCCTCATATGCAGGTAAGTATTTGTGTGGGGCGGGTCTTTGCAATTAGTTTCCCTCCTGTGCCCCCAGGTTAACTGAGACTAGTCTTTTTGTGCTTTCTATCACTCCATCTGCAATAATACACACCCCTATCTTTGCCAATAGGACTGCTTCCTCAGTGTCTCACCCTTGCAAGTCCCAGCGTGTGTTTCTGATAAGTCTTTAGCAATGGAAATGTCCGAATAAGACTAATGACGAAATCGTCAAATGAAGAGGGAGTCGGGAGAGCATTGGTATTGGTGGTCCAGGGCCATGTGTAACCTTGTGTCACCACACAGTCCTCCTGGAGGTGGTAGGCATGGCTGACTGGTCTCCAGCCTGCTTTTCTGTCTGATAATGGGGCTCTAGTTACCATAAGGAGACATGGAAGGGTTTTGACAAATTCAAATTTTGAGTCACGGTCCAGCCGTGCACCCGTGATGTGTCCGCTGAGAAAGCCTCTGTCTGAATTACTGTGCAAAGGTTGTGCTCTATAAAATATGTCTCTAGGTTATCATTCCCTCATCATCAAAGAGACCATGGCTACTGTATAAAGTTCTTAGGTTAATGCCCTGAGTGAAATGAGTCTTATGGAGGTTCTCTCTGATGGTGGCATCGCCACAGACAACAATGACAGAGTGGCAAATCCACAAGGCAGTAGGGAAGATGAAGTAAACGGTTGTCATTTGAAAATTATGAACACACAAACCAGAAAACACATAAACTCATAACCCAGGTATCTACTATTAAATGTGTATGCACTTGTGTGTGTATGTGCATGTGAAGGTCAGACCTGAAAATTGGGTGTCTTCCTTAGTTGCCACCCATCTTGGTTTTAGAAACATGGTCTCTCATTGAGACATGCTCGCTAGACTGCCTGAGCCTCCTTCTGCTTCTGTTCCCACCCCAGCACTGGGGCTACAAAAACACACCTGACTTTTTCATGTGGGTTTTGGGGATCAAATTCAGGTCCTCTTGCTTGTTTGAAAAGCACTTTACCATGTCAGCCATCTCCCCAGCCCACTGTTAAATTCTGATAGTGATCTAGACACAACCTAGCCAATTGTAGATAAACTAATGGTTAAACGAATGAAGTTCCTACATTCATCTTCCTCCTCCTCCTCCTCATGATCATCATTATCTTACATACAGGCTCTATTGTGGGACTTTTTGTACAGTCCTACACGATGGGTTTTTAAACACGTATTTTTAGTGATTGATCATGTTTGATTCTTTAATATGGATGTAAATATACCATACTTGACTTTTACACTAATACTGGGCTATTTGTTTTCTTTGCTACACGTGATACTTAGCCACTATTAATAGACTGCTGCAGTGCATGCTTTGTGCACAGTTATTTGCATCTTTATTTCTTTAAACTAGCTCCAAGGTGTGCAAAGTGAGGTAAAAGGAAATGAATAAGGCATTTGAATATGATACAAGCTGTGTTCCATAAAACATTAAGCAGTTCTCCCTCTTACAAGAAGCGCATGGCAGCAATAACTTTCTGAACAGGTGAAAATACAGCCTGGAGTGTGAGGCTCGTTGTCAAGAAGAGTCTACTCTTTTGTCTGTCTGAAGATGTTTGTTCTGGGTAATTAAAATTTCTGGCTATCCCAAACACAGGGAGTTATAACAAACATATCAGGCATAAATCACGAATCTTCAAATGACTAGAAGAAGTCTTTGCTGGTTCCTCAGTCACCATTAAAAGTTTTAGATATTGTATTTGTTGCAGGGTGACTACTAATGAAAAAAAAAGCGCTTTCCTTTGGCAGACTGTCTTTAAGTCAAAGGTCTTTGGTTTCATTCTCATAGGAGATCAATGCAATGAGTCCACTGAAGGCAAGGAAAGGAACCCCGAGAACTAAAAATGGACTGCGTCCCCCGGGCTGGCCACTCTCATGGTGTCCTCTCCATCCCTACAAAGCCCCGAGATAAGATGCGACTTAGACCCATTCTACAGATGTTGAATCGAAGCTGAGATTTTTTTTCCCCATAACTTTTGAAGGCTACCGCTGATGAAAGACACCACTGTTAGCAAATGCTGTCATTTCAAATGCCCCCTTCCCTCCCCTGAGCACTCCCGCAGAGGGACCATTCTTCCAGGGCCAGGCTGGCTGCTGCTTGGAGGGGCTGTGGGGGAGGGGAGCTGCCAGGGGCACCCAAAAAGGGTGGAGCAGCCGAGCATGTTGCCATCCTGGAAGTACTACCACCTACTAGAGGGCGAGGCACAGGCCGGAGTTGTGGTCTGAGCCGGTCCCCATCCTTTCATGTTGTAAGCCGAGACTTGAACAAAATACTGTTGGCCCTGCAAAGAAGCGAAACAGGATACCCCGTCAGGCATTGCAATCCATCGCATTTGGAGGATTCTCTCGGTTTCTGTGCACTTTCTCGATTTCAGAATTGGAATATCATAGTTATTTTTCCTGACTCCCCATGGCCCTAAATTATATGCCAACTCTCTCTCTCTGTCTCTCTCTCCATACATATACATATATATTTGTATGTACAAAATCAACTTTTCATATAATATATTCTGGTTACAGTTTCCCTTCCCCCAACTCTGCCTACATCCTCCTCAGTTTGCCACCCACTAAACTCGCCTTTTCTTTTTTTCTCTCTTCAGAAAAGCAACAAACCGACTGACAGACAAACAAACAAAAAGCCCCAACCAAAGAAAACAAAATAAAATAAATAAAATGGAAAAACAAAACAAAAACAAAAGCACAAACCCACATCCACCCACCCCCATACCTCACAAATTCTTCTAGCCCACACAGCTTTACAAGGTTTACTAACAACAGCAATCTCCCACCCTCACCTTTTTCTACTTATTTTCCCCTCTCCAAAGGCGGCAGCCTTCAATCAGGTTACTTTAGAAAGTTAGCAAGCTACGATAAATCTCTTGGCAGACTAGCGCATGAAGGCAGAATTCATCCTTTCAATGGCTGCATAGCCCTTCACTATGAGCAGATTCCTTCATGTATTCGATCAGTCCTTCACTGGTGGATTCTGGGATTCTTTCCGTTTTGTGCCACAATAAATAATGCTCCAGTGAGCATCCTGTGCTTAGCTGTTCAAGCATGAAAAAAAATCAACTTTCTGATGTGACTTCAATTTTGAAGCCACTATTAAAAGGGTGGCCTATTTTCTTTAGTGTCTTTTTATGGCATTTAGAATTAAGGTATTGATTTTTGCTTGCTGATAATCCTTTAAAGTGTTTTGTATGGTCCTGGTATTTGCTTTGAGGTTTCTTTCTTTTCTCATTTTATTTTATTTTATTTTATTTTATTTTATTTTATTTTATTTTATTTTATTTTATTTTATTTTATTTTATTTTATTTTATTTTATTTTATTTTCTCTGTGAGACCAAAGGGGTGTTAGAGAAGCCAATACTGGGTGAGCAATTGCTTGCTATAAATGTAAAACGGTGTTTGCATTAAAAAAGAAATCTTTGTGGAGAGTTTACTAGGATTTCAATGATATTGCCTTACCATGTGATGACGTTAACACCTTTTTCTCTAACATTGAAAATTGGGTTTCATGCAGCTCGGGGTTATAGGGATGGTCTAGAACTATAAATTCACTCCCAGGGGTTTATATGCTCGGCATAATGTCAGCACCGCTCTGATTGGACGGCGAAGTGGAAAAATCTCATCCCTGGAGAAGCCAGTTTAGATGTCAGAGAACTTCTCTGTGGAGAGTTTTCCATTTTTATCACGATATCACTTTTTCTTTTAAGCAATGGAAATTCCCTGGGGTTCTTCCTGGCCTCCTTCCACCGTGTGAGTGGTGGTGTTGGAGCCAGTCTTCTGATAGCATCTCGGGGGCCACCCACTCGGGGGGCTTTGTTTGCCCTGGTGATCCACAGTTCTGCTCTCTGGTGTAGACATGCGATTAGGACTAAAAGCCAGGATTCTTGGTGGTGACCAAACCACCAACGATTCTCTTAGAGTAAGCTGGATGGCAGCTTTTTAATGTTAGGTTTCAGGGTTATGTAGTATGGGTGACTATTTTAAATGGCTAACCCCTAAGAAAACAACAGAAATATCTCTGTGCTCCTCCCATATGAAGGTCTTACGATGTTCATTATTTGAATTGGATTTTTAAAAGTTTAAGATTACATTTAAAAGATCTTGATTTAAAATTATATATATAAGGTATATATGTATAACATCGTCTGAATTGTAATTGTTTGAGGAAATTCAGTTTGGGCAGATTTGCTAGGTGTTTCTACTTTATGCATTGTGGATGCTCATTTGTGGTTCATAAATAAATAATTTAATATTTGAGTTAGACTGGTTAAACAAATAAAGATTGCTAGTTCCAGCTTTTCATTCACAGTTAGTTTATGTTACAAAAAGACTGTACCTTTGCCATGTATAAGTTTCTTTTGTGCAGTAGCTGAGTTAGGCAGGTTTTTTTTTTTTCTTTCTTTCTAATCAGAAGAAAAGGATTTCTCTCAGGAAATTGTGTGACTCCCATTGATGACTGATCTCAATGAGGCGGTGGGGGTGAGGGCTAGATGAGGCTGTTATTTTTACCATCAGACAGGGAGTCAGAATTGGATCTCTCGGAGCCTTTGATCCCCTTGCAGATTATACTGTGATCCAGAAAGCAGCTGCTTTCAACGCTCACATGAGGCCGGTTTCTTTCTGATCTCCCTAGAACATGGCAGCTTACAAAGCGGTTCATGCTGTCTGCTCACCCCTTTGTGAGACTCAGATTATGGGTCCCAGACATATCACACTTACGGCAGTTCTTGTCAGAGAGGGCCGGGTGTTGGCTGAGTGGGCATTTGCTACCAGGAGCCCTGTGCAAAAGGCAGAGGATGGTAAATCCATCAGGAGGACACTTACCGTGGTGAGTCCCGTGATCGTGCACCTCAGGGTCTGCAGGTTGTCCATGATGATCTCCCCAGCCAAAGGGGAAAAGTCTTTAGACATGCTCCATTCCACTGTGGGGGTGGGGGGGGGAGGGAGGGAGAATAAGACCAGAGTCAGTTACATGATAAGCATTGCTGCAAGGAATACCTTTAACAATGGTCCTCTCCTCCCTGCCCCAATCCTCACATAGCTCACAGTCCTCCTTGGATGTCCTCACATTCCCTTTCCAAGTTCACCTTCTTTTTTTTTTTTAAGTAAGCCTCTCCCCTCCAGAGAAAAATAAATTAATTTTCATTCACATAGACCATAAGTTTTGAAATATTGATAGCTATGATTTATATGATAAATCATTTATTTATATTTATATTTATATTTATATTTATAATTTATATTTATATGCATTTTGTGATGTTCTTAATGGGAGCTATAATGCATATTAAGTATGCATTGGTTAATGACAAGGATGTGCTCTGCAGAGTTCATCATTATTAGGTAATTTCCTTGTAGCAACATTGTAGACTGTACTTCCACAAACCTAAGTCAGCATGCACTAGGCCACAGACATTTAGCTCATTTAGCTCATTGGAGTGTCTTTGGGGTGAATGATCCTAAGTTTTGTTCATGAGACCATTGCTAAGTAAATACACCGTGTACACAAGCACACATCAGGGACACCAGGTCATTGACTATAGCAATACAATATTATGATTTGCTGAATGGAAACAGCAAAGGGCCCATTAGGATACTTCTTAATTCCCAAGTCTCCTTTTATTGAAAACGCTTTTTCGGAGTCCCAGTTACATTCTCATCTTAGATGAAGGCACTTCTACTCAGCTCCTCATCCAACACCTTCTCCTGAAAACATCCTCTCCCTGCAGTGTCTGGTACGCTAAGCGTTTTACATAACTGTTTGCGCACAGGAGGGACTAAAAGCAAACAGCAACAAAGCAGGAGTCCTAGGAGCTGAAGTCACATGGAACACTCTCTTGACGACAAACAAGGGACTTGAAGACTTAGGATATATTCTCTATGACACCTTAATATTTGACAATTAAGACAAAGTGGCTCTCAGTTTTCTGCCCTGTGGGTCATCTGTCTCTCATTTGGGGGCTGCTGTCTCTGTCCCCTGCCCCACCTTTCTGTCCCTTGAAAGTCCAGCTTGCTTTCTTCACTCTCTAGGCATCTTCCTAAACTTCCTAGAGCTTCCATAACTGGTAGCAGCCGTGAAGTGGGATGTGCTTCTGGCCTCCCCTACGTTTTTGCAGCCTCCCCTAGGTTTCTCCCACTTCTTTGACTGTCTCTGACTAAGTTCTTCTTGGTTCCTCCTCTTCCTTTTTTCAGTTGATGCTATGTTCCTGGGGTGAAATGGTGGGTGGTGGCGTTGTTGCCTTTTCTTTCACTCTGTGAGCTTGCTCCTGACCTTATCTTTTGTGTCTCTGGGGGTCATACAAGTGTGACTCTAGGTATGACTTCTCTCTTGCACTTTAGCTTCCTCCTGTAAATTTCTCCATGAGTACCTCTGCTTTGTCTGAATTCTCCCAAAGTGTGTCTCTTTGCCAGGAGTCTTTTCTCAATGTTAGTGAGTTGAGTCTTCATCTATCCAACCACCAGACCAGAGTCTCAGCACATCCTTGTTTTTCTCCTATTTCCTTACAACCAAATGATGACTAAACACAGAATTTCCATTTCTAAAATGTCTCCTGTCAACTCCTCATTTCCTCTTCTACTATGGTAATCCTGGAACAGACCTTGATAACTACAAGCTTGGTTCTTTATCCATACAGAGATCTTCAAACAATAGTTTGAGTTAAAGGTTAAAATCATTATTTATCCTTCCTCCTAAAATCTCTTCATTGCATTTAGTTGCTTTGGGGATAAAATGAAATCTTAACAAGGCGCTCAAGGACCTTCATGTCTGGCCTCAGCCAGGACTACTGTTCTTGTCCTTTGCCATGTACAAAGAAGGGCTTTCTGCTGTAAAACCCTATTTAACTGATCACTATGTATATTTTGCTATTTGTGACTCTTTGTCTTCCAGTCTTTGGTTGGTGAAATGCTGATGATTTCCAGCAAAGTCAACTCCAGGGCCTTCGGACATAATTAATTCCCCTGATTTGTGTTACCGGTATGTTCTGTTCACATTAGCACAGTATTTTGTTTTACGGTATGTGGCCTTTTCTCTTGTTAATTGTGAGAAACCTGAGAAGTGTCCCTCATTCTTTCCCTCTCTGGTACTACATATATATTTTGTAGTTTATGAATGTATACACACAAATCCACACATTCCCAGAAAAGTACTTTCTACAAAATAGTGATTTTTTTTTTCCTTAAATGTCAGGCTTTTCCTGTCTCCGGCCTTCGAAGCTCTCAGACATATTATAAAATGTAATTAGAATCAAATGAGTAAGATTACGTATCAACTTCCAGGTCATGCATGCATTACCTTATCCTGCATACCATGAAACCCATAAATATATATTTTATTTGCCTGAGGAAGAGTCTTACTTTGTTGCCCAAGTAGGCATAAAACTTCCTATATAGCTTAGACTGGCCTTGAACTCATGATGATCCTCCTACCTCAACTTCCTAATTGTAGGTATGAGTGGCCATATCTGGCTCATATATATACTTTAAAGAAGATATATATATATATGTATACGTATATATATATGTATACGTATATATGTATATGTATACGTATATGTATACATATATCTTCTGTATATATTATATTAATTATTTTTACATATTTTATATATTTATAATATAAAAATATATACACATGTATTATATGTAATATAAAAAAATATAAATAGATAATAAACATAATATATATCATATAATATAATATATATCTCTAAATATAATATAAAGAAGATTTTAAAAATATATATATTCTTTATATCTAGATTATATATTAATATATTACATATTAAATTATGTACATACTTATTTCAAACTATTTTATTCTTCTTATGAGCTACTAGCTCTTGAAGAGGCAGAGTCTCTTAAAGTGAAATTGAGAAAACTTTGTAATCAGAGTAAAATGTCACCCTGAACTAAAGGTAAACAGCAGCAGGAGCAACAAAGCAATGCAAGAGTTAGCATTCAAAGCAAAACCAAACCAAAACAAAACAAAACTGACTAGCAAAGGCAGTTCGGAGCACTGCCTGCTTTCACAGAAGTTCTGGATTTGATTCCCACCATCCACAGGGCAGCTAAAAGTGCCTGTCCACTTCCAGGAGATTTGGTGACTACCAGACATGCATGTGCTGCACATACATGCAGAATGCATACATACATAAACATACACATGCACACAGGCTCTGACATATACAGATGAAATAAAAATAAAACATCTTTTAAAGGCAGCAAATACACGAACACATCTAGAAGAACCAACACTCGGGGGAGCATGTAGGGGAGAGCTCTAGAAACAAAGAGACCCTTGAGTGCTCCGTACCAGGTGTTCTTCACAAGAATTCAACCAGACTTCCTTGGAAGGCCTCTGAGAGATGGGTCCTGGATCTTGCCCTCAGAAAAGAACTGGCTAAGAAAACAGCATCAAGAACCCGAACAGGGTTGAGAAACAAAGAACCCCGTATCCTCAGCATGGGAGACAGCAGAGCAAGTGTGCCTACCAGGCAGCAGGCAGCAGGCAGCAGCAAGTCAGTCTAGTCACTGTCCCAGTCAGCTGTTTGCCTCTAATCCAGCAGCTCTCAACCTTCCTGACGCCATGATCCTTTCATATGGTTCCTCATGCTGTGGTGACCCCCAACCATAAGTTTCCTATTTCATGACTGTGATTTTGCTACTGTTAGGAACCACAATGTAAATATCTGTGTTTTCTGATGATCTTAGGTGACCCCTGTGAAGAGGTTGCTCAACCTTCCCCAGAGAGGTCGCAGCCCACAGGTGGAGAACCACTGCTCTAATTCCTACTGCAATGATGAGACACCTGCACTTGTCTTTGTTCTTTGTTCCTTGGGATTCCTTCAGTGTCTCCCACAGAAGCTGTTCAGGGAAGACAGAGCCCTGTTGCTCCTCTGACACGTATGAATCACTGGTCAGAACAGCCAGCTCTAGAGAGGCTTTCTCATATACCCAGGCTCCTTTCTATTTTCCGATGCAGAGCATGAGAACCAACAGTCTGAGGGCCCGGATCACACTGACATCTATTATGCAATGGAGGGACAAGGCCCCCCGAGGCTGACTGCAAAATGGGAACCTCTCGAAATGACACCTACCGAGACAGACCTGTGCCAAAAGCAGGCACGGTCAGCTGGATTACCATCTCCTCTATCCGGTCAACAGCACCAGGAGTGCGGAGAAACTTCAGGGTCAACTCCCGTCACCCAAGATTTTGAGTAATAAGGGGTATTTTTATATAAATCTTGATCCGAAGGAAAAAGACCCCGGCACAGAGCCCCATACTGAAGTTTTCCAGGGAAGGGCTGGGACTCTGGTCTAACAATTCAGTTGACAGCCTCAAATCAGAGGAAGCGTTAGTAGGAATTATAACAGAGTGCTTGGCAAGCCATCAGTGAAACTTTGCTCAAAGATACAATGCTTAACATTTCTGAAGAAACCACTGTTTTTGTCTGAATAGAAAGTATTTCTACTTTATTGAAATGTGCTTTACAAAAGCATGTTTCAGTAGAACATGAGGACCTGGCTTCTTGACAGACAAAACAAAACCAGAGGTAGGTTCTGCTCAGAGGTTAGCCAGTCTTACACGGAAGTCTGATTGGTCCTGTGACCTATCTGATGGGTTTCAAAGGTGATGGAGTTTGAGAAAAAGAATTCATACGGGAGGGTGAAGTTTCTCTTCATGGGGTAGCCAGTCTCTTCTGGGTTGCCAACAGTGTTTCTTCTCCATGTCCTTCTTTGGGTTGGGGGTAGAGGGAGTGAGGGGTGGGGATGGGGTAGCTGTTTTTGGCCTGAAGATACATGAAGATGGAAGTTGCTTGTGATCAGCTGGAGGAGAAGAAGAGAGCAGGGAACAGGAGTCGCCTTGAGAGCAACAGGAGATTTTAGGAAGGTAATGGAGTATGCGCCCTCTGGAAAGTTATCTGTAGGCAGTTTAAAGACTCCATAGTAGAGCCTTGAGAAAATTACGGTTTTCTAAATCCCCAGAGGACAAGAGCTATATATACCAACTTCAAGAGCAGATAAGATACATAATTTGAAGACAAAGATCACAGAGACTGTTTCTGTTTAGTTTGGGAACAGAAGCAGGGTTAAATCATGAGGAGGCTCATAATAACCGAAAATGAACACAAGAAGGTGTCAATGCCCCGTGAAGTCAGGCTGTGGCTCAGAACTCTGATATACTGTATTTATGTGAGATAACTATGGCTATTCAAATGACAAGCCTTGTGATGTTAGCAAACATTTAATTTTTACCCAGGATTCAAAAGCATTGAGTCATTTGGGGCAAGGTTACAGTTTGAGTATGGTTTGTCCTGGCTGTGCTGAGCGTGGTCTCCAATGTACCAGTGCAGGGAGGCAGTAGAGTCCTTGAGAGACGGTTTGGTTGTTAAGAGGAGGTAATGCTACTCTCACAAGGAGTGGTCAATTCTTATGGGATCTGTCTAGTTACCGTGAGAGTGGGTTGTCTCAAAACAAGGCAGTCTCCCCTGTTCTGTTTCCTCTGTACATTTCTCCTTTCAGCCATGAGTCAAAGAAGCATGACGTGTTTGTTGGTATCACCCACCTGGACTTCCCACCTTCTGGAACCCTGACCCAAGACAAAGCCACTTTCTGTCATAAGTTAACCACTGTCAGATATATTGTTCTAATGCCAGAAATGAACTAAGACGGGGCCAGAAAGTCCTAGTTTTCACACCACAGTAACTTGATGGCAGCTATAAAATACAGTTCAGAAGTTTAGCAAGAAGAAGATCTCCCGACGGTCTGGCCCCGCCACGTGAAATCTTTGATGCAATGGAAAGTGTCACAGACTCATGACTCTACAAGCAGAGAACATCACGTACAGCAGGTACAGCCCAAGCTGCAGGGTGATGTGGCCTGCACACTTTCCTCGGTCTCAGGCTGCTTCTTATTCCGAAGGACAAGGACAACACAGAAGCAAGAGCATCAACAAACAATACCGCATCAGTGTTGAACCTGTTTCTCTTGAGTCGGAAAAAAAAATCCAAAACAGGAAGCAACACTGCCAACACACAAATAAGACCTGTTGCCCTGTAGATCCTCCAGTCACGGGTGCCTCATCCGTATACACCACCCCGCCCCAGCCCCTCTACCGCCCCACCCCAGCTTCATTGCTTATGCTGCTTTCTCTTAGTATGTTCTCTTCCCCAGAGTTTTTGGCCATTACTTCAGGGGACCTGGTCCTTGCAGCATTTCCCAACTTCCCAGGGCAAGCATCCCTGCCAATCACCCCTCCCCCAGCAACTTTCAGCCGTCTTCAAGAAGCTCCCACTTCCTCCTCTGTTCTGTCTTTTGCATTTAATGAGAGCAGAGCTTTGAATTTTAGAATTAATTCCCTTGGTGGTCCTAGGTGCCTCCTCTAGAGATTCAAAGCTCCTTTGTGGCGGGAGCCATGTGTGCTTAGTGCTGTTTCCCAGAGCCCCCATTTTTGGTCTTTACTTAGTAATAGTATCTCTGGAAGCGTCAGGCGGGTCGGATATTTGATTACTGATTTGGGGATGCTTACAGTCTAACGTACGCACAACTCTGATGCCAATACATAGATACCTTTTAAAAAATGTAGCGTCAGAATAGATTAAAACACAGCCAGAAAGAGAATGACTGTTGACTGAGCTGCTCCACTAGGGGTTGAGTTATCGATTAGCTCCTGTCTTTCATAGTCCAGGATCCTGGACCCTTCATTTGTCCACATATTGCCTCTTAGGAACCAAAGCAGAAAGAGACAGACAGAAAAAAAAGGAGGGGGGGCATTTCTGATTTCCTATCAGCTCTTCTATGGAACCAAACAGCATTCTTGCTGGTCATACTCTGGCTGGCGCCTGAGCTAATGAATGGAATTTGGCTAGACTGCCCAGCCCAACACTAGTATTATGAAATCTTCCTCTGAGCCATCTAAATGTGCAGTTTCTAACCTTGCAGGCCAAGCCCAGCACAAGAGGAAAAGCGAGGGAGGGAAGGACACACCCACCGAGAGACCCAGTTGCCATCCATCGCAGCCATTTCTAGCGATGAGAAAAGGCGGCTCGGTACAGTGAGAACCCGCTCAACTCTTGTGGCTTTTAAATTGGGAACTGACGTGAAAACTGCTGGGGAGTCTTTCTTAGCTCTGATAAAATGTGAGGTTGGAGCTGCTTGCATTTTTGTTTTGTTTTGTTTTTCATCTTAAATTCCCTTGATAGTCCCAGGAGCAGGGGCATGCGTTACTTTCAAACAAGAATCTTTACTGTTTGCACAGCACACAGTCATCCAGTTAATTAGAAAAACATTTTCCCCCAAATTAAATTTCCCTAGGAAAACAATGATTTAAATTAAGGGCAAAAAGTCTCCCCGCACACCCTGATATCAGGAAAACTTTCCTGCACCTACTCCTTTTAGAAGACCAAAAGCGAAGTTGGGATCGGAAGGCTCCGTTTATCTATTTATTGTTGGGTTCTCCCAGCCACAAAAGTAGCCTGAGCTAGTTTACCTGTGAGTAGTCTCTGCATTCTTAGTTTTTGCTTGTCCTATGCCAGCACTACACAGAGATACATCAGGGAGCAAAGATGTGTAAACATCCAGGTTTTTTAAAAAAGTGATGAGCAAGCACTACGGGGGACCCCAAAATGTCTGCTTATGTATTTTGTTTGCTTTTGAATTTCCTAAGAGTTATAGCACTGTTGCTTTGTGTGAATTTATTCTTTTTCTTGATCCTCTTGGACATCTATATGGGAGATATTAGTTTTTATTGTTCTTACTGCCTTCAGTAGTTCGCTCTCTTGCCACGCTTAAACATGAAATGTGTTTTGAATACCGCAGCCCTTTAGAAGCCCAGCTGCTGCCAGCCAAATGTCTCCAGTAAGACGCATGGGTGCTTTCCTTCTCAGACAAATGACAAAGTAGAGCGTTCAGAATCTACTCATCATGACACATTTGGGGCCATGTACTAGGACAGTGTGGCTCTTCAAGGTGGCTTTCATAGAGGAGAGAAGAAGGCAGGGCTGGTCCTGGGAGCCCCTCATGGTGTGTGATGTGCCTGGCTACAGTTAACTCTTAGAAATCGCTAAAATGTTAAAAATTTGGTCAACATGACTATAGCTAAAAAGAAAATTGTATCAGTAAAAAGCTGAATAAATAACATCAAGAGACAACAAATGCTCAGGCTCCTTGCACCCCGTTTTACTCCTTTGCTCTGGAGGTGATTAACTCCCGTGTGTGTGTGTGTGTGTGTGTGTGTGTGTATGTGTGTGTGTGTGTGTGTGTATGTGTGTGTGTATGTGTGTGTGTGTGTGTGTGTGTGTGTGCATGTTTGAAAACTGGCAATTTGCCCTGCTGTGCCTTCTCAGCACCTGTCCAGTAAAGTCATGGGATCTTGGCATTGTCCACGAAAGGGATATTTACACCATAGAGTCAGTGGATGATATAAATCACAGCTTGTTTTATTGTTTCAGAAGCTATCTAGACCCCAAGTACCAGAGAACTGTCCTTCCAGACCTGACCCATGGCTGGTTTTGTGTGGCTTGCAAGCAAAGGACGGCTTTTAGTTTTTTGCATTTCTAAAGGATTGTAAAAACAAAGCATACACACGAAGAATATGTGACAGAGACCATATGTAGCTTGCAAAGTCTAATTTATTTACTCTCTGGTCTTTTGGAGAGGAAGTTTACTGATCTGTGATCTAGATTTAAGAAAGTAATGGAGATGATATTAATAATGTTTAATGTGAAACATTTCAGGGCCAGTGAGATGGCTCAGCACTTGCCACCAAACCTGATGACCTGAGTGTGCCTCCCAGAACCTGCTTAATGGAAGGAGAGAGCTGACTTTTGCAGGTTCCCCTCTAACACCCCCAACCATGTCATAACATGCACTTGCATGTGTGTGTGCATGTATACACACACATACACATGCACACACACTCATACACACACACACTCACACACACACAGGTAAAAAAATATGAAAAATTTAAGTGAAGAATGTCTGTGGGCAGTTGCATGGCAAATCACACAAAGAACTGAGAAAACAGTCTTCTAATATTTTAAAACTATGATTTGATTTAACAGGGGAGTCGCTTACAGCATTGGTAAGCAAGTCAGGCTCCTAAGATGATCTCGTTGCTTCATCTAGAAAATAGCAGCCAATACTAACTTCAAAATTGTACTTATGAATTAATTATGACTGTTGGCTATAGGTTAAGGGTTGAAATGCATCTGGGGAAAGATATTGGGTTCTAAGAACTTTATAATAAAGAATATTGCACATATTATTGAAATTTATAAATCACATGCTATAAAATTCCTACTAGATTCATTTGTGTGTATGTGTGCATATGTGCATCAACATATATCCACTCATCCTCAAGGAACAAGTTAAACATTTGCTACGAGATTGTTCTGGTGGACTCACTGGCTAGCTGGATATAGCATCTGATGGGGGTGGAGTTTCCTGGCACGAGTTAGGTAACATTCTGATAGCAGTGGTCAAAACAAAATCCTCATGCCTCCTAGGTAGGTGGGGGTGGCACACAGAGGTCAGAAGGTCAGTTACCAACTACTTGCTGCCTGAGAGGCCTCAACAATGGCCAGCAGAGTACCCATCCTTTCTGCATCTATTCCTCCTGAATCACTCAGGGCTGGCCCAGAAACAGGATAAAGGACAAAGCATACAAGATGGGCAGCTTTGAACTTAACTAAGCAACTGCATGACAGAGTCAGGGCTGACAAACAAACCTGCATGTTGACCATTTGCATGGCAAGAAATACCAATCTAGTCCTCCCCATTGGCATGAGAGTGCACCGTGCCTAAGCGGACTTATCTGGGTTTCACCGTTAGAATTATGTTTTGTTATTACTTATAAGAATATTTTATTGTCATACATTGCTGTTATATTTTATTCCATGGTTATCTGGGCTTCACGAATAGGCAGTTTTAGAACACTATGAACAGAAAATAGACTCATAGTTCACTAATCCAGATAAAGTCTCCCACTGTTTCTTTTTCTTTGGAACATTGCCATAGTGTTCAGTTGTAAGATGTCCAGCCAGATTGTCACTTGTTTAGGGTTTTTTTTTTTTAAAGGAGAAACTGTTGGGATAACTTTGGTTCATTAAAGAAGCTTTTGCTTTTTTAAAGACTGTAATAAGCAATAGCAGAGGCTCAGAACTGAGTGCCAGTCAGAGATCTGAAGGTGAGGCATACCACTTTTTTGGGTGAGAGCCCTTCTCTTAGATCAACCTCCTGATTTTGAGAGTTCTGTTTGGAGTAGAGTAAACCCCTGCCGCTGCAGGAAGAACTCCTTGGCAATGTATTCCACATTTCTGAGGGGTGCTGGATAAAGAGAACAAGCGATCAGGTGTCTCATGTGTACATAGGGTAGACAGGACTACTCTCCAAGCCAGGCAGCTCTTGTCTTCATGAGTCCGGCTGTATCTACCTGTAAAAGCTAGACTTGTTGTCTATTGGTTGACCTTTCTCATGAAAGGGGGGCACAGGGAGGGTCATGGGGTCCTCACCTGGGTGTTCAGCTACTCTTCCTAATCAGGCAATATATCATTCTGCTCTGATTGCACAGAACATCATGGTCTCACAGAGAACCTGCAAGTTTATTGACTAGGGAGGGCAGAAGGAGCAGGTGGTGCTGGTGGTAGTGGTGGGACATCCATGTAGCCTTGGGGAAGTTATCATCCATCATGGGAGCAAATTTTCCAGTAAGGTTGCTTTGGGCAGTGGTTTGGACCTCCCTAATGCTATGACTCTTTAATACAGTTTATCACGTTGTTGTGACCCACAACTCTACAGTTATTTTTGTTGCTACTTTATAATTTTGCTGGTGTTATGAGTCATATTGTAAATATCTGATATGCAGTTGGTCTTAGGTGACATCTGTGGAAGGGTCGATTGACCCCCAAAGGCGTCATGACCCACAGGTTGAGAACCGCTGCTGTAGGGTTATTGTATTCTCACTCATGTTCTGGTAAGTAACCTGTTTTTTCAGAGTGAACTTGGAATCCATCTTTGTTTCATCATTGGGACCTTACACGAAGTGGGGATGAGAGGGAAACGGTACCTAGTTGGCCTCAGGGAAAAAAATTTTGAGGCAACATACAGGGTATGGGCAATTTGCAGCTTTCTGGATCCTGTTGCACACTCAAAGAAATTAAAATCACCAGTCACGGGGGCAGCATCAGAATGTGTTTGCTTGTTTTCTGTTTTGTTTTATTTGTTTGGTTTTTTTCCATTGTTGTTCTTTTCATTCCTTTACTACATTTACTTAAAAGATTCAGATTCATGGAGGGCAGGATCTCTGCCACACTGATTTTGACCTCCACTCTGTTTCTTTTAGTAGAAGTTAGGGAATCAGCGCTAAGGTCAGCTGGATTTCTAATTGCTCCCTGTAAGCGACATAATAAAGGACATTTTACTGGGTACTCGGCATGACTCCCTTCTCCTGTCTCCAGGGAAGAAAAGCCAAAACTTCACGATCATCAGCTAATCTTTTACAGACAATTTCATCACTTATTCTTAGAATCCCCGCTAGACAGATTAAGCCGTTCTAAAGAATTTGACCAGCATAACCAAAGTGGCAGGACTGTGAAGTAAAGTCAGGTTCCTGAGCCCACTTCAGCTGCCATGTCTTACTGACCCTGAAGAGAGTCTCTGCTCCCTCTCCAAGCTCTAGAAGATTTGTTTTTCTTTCCTCTGGCTTCAGCATACCTGGTTGTGTTTTTCTCACTTTCTGGTTTCTAGATCCTCAAACATGCCAGGCTCTTTCCTCTCAGCAAATTCATTTACACTGGTCATTTTGATGTAAATGTCTCCTCCTTCTCCCTCCTCTTCCTCTTCCCTCTTTTCCTCTTTACTCTTCTTCCTCCTTCCTCTTGACCTTCAGATATACTTTTTTCTTTTCACAGTAATCACTAAAACATCCCTTTTGCACAAAAGTCTTTTTTCTGACTCCAAAGACAACTTTAGGTCTGTATCTCTCCCAGAGTATTTAACACTGTTTTTGTTGTTGTTGTTGTTGATTTTGTTGTTGTTGTTTTTCAGCACAGATAGAGAGCAAAGAGCTGAGCAGTTACCTTTAATTCCACGGCAGAGACTCTGATCATCTTGCCCTACTTCTCTGGTCCCTAGACGCTCGCAAATGCTAATACACATTAATGAAATTAATGTTTGATCTTTCTTTATCAGCTGCTACTGGACTTTATTAATTTTAAAATTATATCTATATTTACGATGTGTGACATGGTCGTTTAGTGAACATTCTCATGGTGAGATAATTACCAGAGTTGGTCCAGTTAATATATCCACCATCTTACATAGTTACTCTTATTCTTACGAAAATTTACTCTCTTAGTTAATTATTAATATATGGCACAACATCAACTGCAGTCCTCATGGTGTCCATGTGATCTCCATCTGTACTCCACTGCTTGCTCATTTTAATGAGACACTAGCAGAGTCCTTGGAGGACTGTGGCTACTGGGATGTCAAGTGCAGCATCTCTATAGTCAGTGTAGAGTTGCTCATTGTTCTCTGATGATGCCTGTGAACCAGCAGCAGAGGCTGGATTGATGGCTTTAAGAAAATCGATCCAGTTATTTCAAAAGAAGCAATAATGTTTATCTTTAAAATTTAGCATGCAAATAATGCCACAAAATGAAAGGCAAAAAGAAAATCTTGAATTAAATATATATTATGGCCGGAGGCTGTTGGGAGAGCATATGTTGATATTTATTGGGGCATTGTGTTTTCTTAATAAGTCATTCGATCCTTGTGAGAATCCTTTCTGGTAAACGCTATTTCCTTCATTTTTACAGAGGAGTTGTCTGAGACTCAAAACTTTTAAATCATCAGTTCATCAAAGCAGAGTTCCGATTTAAGGTGCTTGGCCCTAACCTCCTGAGTCCACACAGGCAGAAAATAACAGGATTCACAGCCGTTTTGTGGTCTTTTGTGCTACCGGAACCCCCATCAAACAGCTTGCAGTACTGGACGTCTGCTCTGGCAGGCCAAGGCAGGGACTCCTGAGTGGCACCTCTGTCTCCTTTTCTGTGGCTCAGAGGGCTGTCTTCAATACTGTGGTTTCCTTGTTTATGACCTCAAGAGGGAGAGACAGTTGAAGGATAGGAGCCACCAAACAAAACAGTAGACCCTGAGTCTTGTCAGTGTATTTTCTGTATTCTCATGACAGCTACATGTGGGAATGGAAGCCCAGAGAAGTACTGATGGGCGGAGGCAGGGAGCAGCCATGTAACAATCACCGGAGACTTAGAGAAACAGCTGGTCCATAACTCGAGTCTGCTTCAGATTACCCAGCTGCGCTGAGGCCGCCAGCCTCTTGCAGCCTCCTTGAGCATGCCCATTACCCAACAAGGCTTCTCTTTTTTTCCCCCACCCTTTTCTCTCTTCCCTGGCTCTGGGGATGCACGCTTATAAGTGTGTGATAGGAGGACAGACAAGGGAACAAACAAATTCCAAAGCAGTGACTCAGGATCTAAAGGAATTTGAAAGAGAACAAAATGTAGTAAGTAAATAAGGAGGAGGAATGGACCACCTCAGGAGTAGCCAGTGGAGGTCTCCCCTGTGCCTCCCCGGTGGGAGTGTGCTATTTGGTGCCTTTTCTCTCTGTGTTTGTTTTCACATTCTACTGTAAATTACTCAACAAGGTACCTTATTGATCCCTGAAAAAAAATTCAATCTTTAGGTTTTCCCATCAAGGCAAGAAAATGTGTCCCTAGGGAGACAAAAGAACCTTATTTTCTATTCTCAGGCTCAACATGCACTTCTGTGGGGAGGTTCAGCCTGGGTGATGTTGAGGCACATAGCAAGATGTCCACATAGGGGCTGTTTTCTTAGGGAGTCTTGTGTAGGTTTTAGGACATCAAAGAAAACTTCATGTCAAAAGTAATAAGGTTTTTTTTCAGATCTGCTGAAAGGTGAAGCATCAGTATGCACACTGTATCCCTTAGCAAGGACGTCGGAAAAGGCCAGGTTATCTTCCTTGCACTATCTCTTTTAGCATTTGTTGCTGCTTGTTTCTGCATTTCTGCTTCTATGTGGTGCCTTTCAAATTTCAGCATTCACAAAAGTTCATTGGGACAGCTCTATAATGCTGAGCATTTTTAAGCATATCTGTTTTATATGTAAATTGGTCCATGCATGTCCTTTTTTTTGGACCAAGACTACAAGAAAGATATCTGAAAGGTATGACTACATTTAATAAAATGGTCTGTCAGATTCACAGTTGACAAAGAACAAAATTACTGTTTTGCAAATATTCAAGGAGAGGTCACCATTGTTAGGACAATGGAGAAAGGCCCTCTTCAGATTTTAAAAAGTCTTTCCTCTTAAGACAGTCAAGGTGGAACAGGAAAGTCACTGGCAATAATTACATCTTGGGAGGAAGGTGCTTGACCCATGGGAGGTGGAAAGAGACTCCTGTGGACTTTCTGGAAGGAATACTCACAATAGGTGTATATAAATAAAGGTAATTGAATCCATGGAATGTTGTATATAACACCAAGCTAATTGTTGGCACATTCAAGATAAAATTAAATCCAACTTTAAATCTAGTGACAACTGACTGATTTACAGTCTTTGACGGAGACCCCACTAGGAACCAGACGTTGGAAAATGTTGGGATGAAAATCTGAATAAATCCTGACTCTTACTCTCAAAACAATTATAATTCGCTGGGAGAGGCTGACAAGTGAATGTGGTATTAAGATCCAAACAAATTACCACGAAAGAGGTCAGCTCAGGGTGGGGCTGATCTTAAAAGCTTGGGGCAAGGTTGGGTAGGGATCCAGAAGGGCGGGGCTGGCTCCTGCCAGAACCCTGGAGGCTGTGTAGGTCTACAGAAGGAGAGTGAGGTAGGGTAGGGGGCTCCAGGCAGAGGCTGCTGCGAGTGCAAAGGCCCATAATCACAGGAGAGGCCAAGACACTGCCAGGCAATTGCAGGAAATGAAATGACAAGAGAGGGTCTCAGGAACGACTTTAACCAGAGATGAGATGGATCTGGGAGCAGGTTCTGTATTAAGCTGAGGTGGGTTGAAGTTATTTGAAGGCATTAATTGAAACACCCGGCCGCTGTATAGAATTTGCATTTTAGGAAGCCCAAAGGTGTGGCTTGTGGAAGAAAACTGAAGAAGGCTCAGCACAGCTTTCTCTACTCTGATGTCCTAGGTGTGGGGGCTCCACCTTGGTGGGGGGTGGGGTAAGCTGTCCCACTTCCTCTTACATCCACAGCAGCTGTTGCTCTCTTTCTCAAGCATCTGTGAGTGGAATTTGTTTGTCATCACAGGCATGGCGAATGTGGAAGTTCAGCACCCACCTCTTTAAAACCAAGAACTCAGCCGGGGAGTGACACACTGGCTGGATCCCAGTGGAGGACATTGCAGCCAGCCCTGAGGAGACAGGGTGAGCTGGGGTTGGATGGAAGGGGAGGAGGTCCTCCCCCGTTGGTGGACTTGGAGTGGGCGGGGAGGAGATGAGGGAGGGCTGGGGAGGGTGGGAGGGAGTGGGGGGGCTGCGCATGGGATGCAAAGTACCTAACCTGTGATTGATAACAAAAAATTTAAAAAAAATGGCAAAAAAAAAACAAAACCAAGAACTCTTAGCAACACCGTGTACTCAAAACTTTCCAAATCAAATACGGTCATATCAAAAGCCATGAGCACTCTCCAGGTGTATGCAAGCGGTCTCCGCTCTGTTCAGAGTCCACTGGCGAATAGCAATAAAAATATTGGCATCTCATTGCCCATTTAATATTTATGTAGCTGTCACCATCTCAGCTTTACACAGTCAAAGCCTCAGTGTTGGTTGGATCTGAGGTGAGCCGAAAGCCCTTCTGACAGCAGGTTTTTTTTTGGGATGCTTTCATCCACAAATAAGTTTCCAAACAACACTCAGATAGTGGCAGGAGATCAAAGCAACACTCGGTTACCATGGGGGCCGCTGTAGCTGTTCCTCCCACCTCCAAAACGTCCCTGCAAGAGAAGAAACTGGATCACCCTTACTTGGGATCAGAGAAAAGTTGCCTGTAGGCAAAAAGCACACCCAAGTCCAGGCAGATGGACCTTTAGACCACAGCTCCCCTGCAGGGAATCCTAGAGAGAAAACAGGGGAGGGCGTGACCAGGGGAGGTGGACCTGGGACTGGTAACTGCCTATGTCTCCTGACAAGAGGAACATCCTCCGGGGGTCTGATACGTTTGGTTAGCAGGAGCTTCTTCCATTTTTTTCTCTTCAAACCACACAACAACCCTCTATATATTATTGCTTACGTTAGAGGTGAGGTTCTTGGCTTCATTAGCCCGGGCACACTATCCATGCCCACTGTGGGAAGGAATGGGATGGCCTGGGATGAAAATGAGTACCCCTTTTGCTCAGGGAATAACAAAACTTCAGTGCATACTCAAATTGAGAGGAAAGCAGTTGGAAGTTGAGATTTGAAAGGTTGGATTTTGAGAAAACTCTGAGAGGACAGTCCTACAAAGTCACAATAAAGGGAATGGGGCTTGTGACTGGTATCCCCTATGGGCTCCTCTCTTGGTATACCCAGCCACTTCTCTGAAGGACCCTGGGAAAAAAGAGTGGCATCATCAGATTTAGCAGAATTCCAACAAGTCAAAAGCTCTGCTAGTCTTACTATTTAGGTTTTCCAGTGTGTGTGTGTTGTGTTGTGTTTAGGTGTACATCTATGTGGAGGGCAGAGAATAACCTTGGCCACCAGAAGCCATCTAGCTTATTCTTTTTTTTTTGGCACAAGGTCTCTCACTTGCCAAGTAGGGTAAGGTGGCTAGCCAGAGAGCACCAAGAATCTCCCTATCTCTGCCTCCTCTACCACTGAGATTATAAATATACACCACTGCGTTTGGGATTTCATATGGGTTCTGGGGATCAAACTCATCTCCTCCTGCCCACAAGACAAATGCTTTCTAGACTGCGCTATCTTTCTAGCCTAGGTCTTCTGCTTTTAATAATGGCAGCTACCATTAGCTGTCTTTATCCATGGATCCCATACTAGCACATGCCAGCAGAGATCAAAAATATTAATTTAAAGGGCAGGGTGGGGGTGGACTAGAGTGATGGCTTAGTTAAACCTCTTGCAGAGGTGAGATTTTGCTTTCCAGCACAGCATTGCAAAGTTCACAACTCCAGCTCCAGACCACACTTCTGGCCTCTGTGGGCATCTGCCTTCACGTGCACATGTGCACACACACACACACGCTTAAACATGATAAAGGTAAATGTTAACATAGGAATGAGTTGAACTGGATACAGAGAAACTCTGTCATTATTTCCTAGACAATGTAATGAAACAATGATTTACATAGAATTTTATGTTTTGTTAAGTGTTCATGGTGGTTTGAATAGGAAGGGCCCTCATAGGCTCATATATATGAGTGCTTGATCTTTAGGGAGGGGCACCAGGAGGTGTGAGCTTGTTGGAGAAAGCCTGTCACTGGGAGTGGGCTTTGGGGTTTCAAATGCTCCAGCCAGACCTAGTGTCTTTTTCTCTCTTCTTTCTGTTTGCTGATCCAAATGTAGAACTCTTGGCTACTTCTCTAGGACCATGTCTGTCTGCCAAGATGATAATGGACTAAACCTCTGAACCTGTAATCCAGCCCCAACTGAATATTTTCTTTTATAAAATTTGCTGTGGTCATGGTGTCTCTTCACAGCAATAGAAACCATAACCAAGAGAGTGTTGCAAGTAATCTAGAAATGATTTAAAGCTTACCAAAGGGTGGGCTTAGGTTACATGCAAATACTAGTATATTTTATGGAATGAACTTAAGTAGCCAGATTGGTGGAAACCCAAATTCCTGTGGATGTTGAGAGGGTGTACCACATTTCAGTGATACTTTCTAGTTGAAAACATTCATGTCTCTATAAGTGAAACAATACCTTTCTAAGTATCTGAAGATTAAAGGTTCTTTAGCAAGTGATATGAACACAAAAGAGTGGTTTTCTTTGCCTCTGAAGCACTCATAGCCCTTGAGAGCAGCTAAAGATACAACTGTAAGAGAATGAATTGCAACCTCTATTAGTCATGTGGGTGGGGTGTGTAGCTGGCTGCTGTCTGGGACTGTAAAATGAAGAAGAAGAAGACGAAGTTTATTTTAGTATCCACTGTATCAAAAAAATCTGAGCTAAAGCTGCACAGCCTAGGAAGGCTACTGAAGAGCAATGAGTGATCACACAGAACATTCCAGATACAAGTACCAATTGCTAGGAAAGTTCACTGTGGTGATTGGTGCAAAGGAGTTTGCTCCTAAAGTGAACAATCTGTCCATTAATTATCTGATATTAGAAGAGAAGAGGTTTTGGAATTATATATGAGTTTGTATAAAAGAAAGTGTTTTATTCTTGTTTTAAGGCATTGGGAAGAGTTCATTTTCTCATTTCACCTACTGAGGTAGGGCCTCAGGTAGGGCCACTTCTAGTTAAAGGAGTTGAACATGAACAGCTATTAGAAGGACTCTGTGCAGAAGAGTAAAGCAAGATGTGGGGATGGGTGGATAACTGTCTGCCATTCTGAGTGCTGGTGTTCATTTCATTGAGGGCCCTAGAAAATTTGTGAACAGAAAAATGGCATGGCCAGTTCATAGTTTGACGTCTGCTATGGTACCTTAAAAGTCGACTTGAAACAGGCCAGAAAGTCATTTGGGTAGAGGAAGAGAAAATGCTTCTGTATATTTTCCCAGTTAGTGATTGATGTGGGAGGACCCAGCCTGTGGTGCTGTCACCGCTCTGGTTGTCCTGGGTGCGATAAGAAAGCAGGCTGAATAAATGATGGGTAAGCAAGCAACACTCTTCTACGGCCTCTACGTCATCTCCTGCCTCCAGGCTCCTCCCCTGTTTGGGTTCCTGCCTTGACTGCCTTCGATGATAAACTGTGATATGGAACTATAAGCCAAATAAATCCTTCCCAAGTTGCTTTCAGTCATGGTGTTTCATCATGCAGCAGTAACTCTAACACAACAGGGACTATTGATGGATACAGTTAAGTCTCACTAAACTTTGGCTTTCTCACCCCTATTGATCAGGAAGCCAATTCTCAAGCTCTTTCAGGAACTTCCCAGAGAAATTCTAGAGATGGGCTTCTGACCTCACCTGAAGTATGTGTGACAATGGCTTCAGGCCTCTGCCGTCTGCGGAAACTGTGAGGTAGGATCATTGAGTGGTCTGCCAAATTTATTCCCTCTCAACACTGTGTCCCGGCAATGCAGAAATCCCATGCAGACCTGGCATTCCTTATTGCACACATTCTTATTCTTGTTACCTCACCAAGATGAATCTACTGGGTGCCACAAGAACTGAACTCCCTCATCTTCCTGTGGCTGTGCTGATGGGAGCCCTCAGATGTCTTCTGCATGGACCAGGTACATTTCCAGAACTAACATATGGTCTCCTCTGCTTTGGAAAAGTGGTGGAGGACATCACATAAAGCTCAGCCTTGGCACACCTGCCATTGAGCTCCAGCAGGAAATGAGGCATGAGCTAGAGTTTGGGCAGAGGCCGCATAGGGCCTGTGTTGTTCCAGCCATTTGCTTTAAGTAACAGAGTGCCCCCATTTTAAGCAGAAACTTAAAAGCCCATTGATGTTGTGTGAAGGCAGAAGTTGGGAAATTTCAGGTATCCCATGTGACCACCATTAACAGATTACTTCAAAGAATTTTGAATGGCAAGTTTTCATATCAAGAATGTTTTCATCCTTAGCATACATCTGTAAGTTCCCAGCATTTGTAACATGCAGGCAGGAAGACTGAGTTCCAGGCTATCCATGACTTTATGAGACCCTGTCTCAAAACAAGAATGAGACAAAAAAAATTGTTCACTGTCCTTATCCATTTATAAATGTCCTCGCCATTTTTAATTTGAGCCTTGAAATTAAATAAAAAAAAATACTATAAGCTGGCTGCTAGTCTTGCTTTTCCAAAAGCATTTTCAGACACTGGATACCAATTGTTTAGTTGTCTAAAAATTATAGTAGCATACAAAAAGAAGACATAGTTTAACATTTAAGGTGGAGTATATACCTGGCTGCTGCCTGGGACTGTAAAATGAAGAAGAGAAAGTTTGCTTTAATATCTACTATGTCAAAAAATCTGAGAGAAAACTGCACAGCTAGGAAGCCTACTGAAGAGCAATCTTTAATAAGTTTAATAGAACATTCTGGGTATAAGTACCATGCACTAGTAAGGTTCACTGTGGTCACTGTGCAAACAAGTTTATGCCTGAATTGAAAAGTCTGCTCATTAATTATCTAATATCAGAAGAGAAATGGATTTAGAATTATATATGAGTTCATATAAAAGAAGGATTTGTTGTTGTTGTTGTTGTTGGGAGACACTGGGAAGATTTTATTTTCTCGTTTCCTCTACTAAAGGGGATGAAAAGACAGGCAGGAAAGTAGTGAATCAGGCATCTTTCTTTAAAGAAAAAAAATGACTTCATGCATAAAACATGACAACCTCTATAAGGAGGGATAACTATCCTCTGTTGTTTCCCGAGACATTATCTCAGTTCTTAACTTTCTTTAGATTCTTTTCCCATGTATAGAAAAACAGAGAATGTCTTCTGATGCATCTCAGTGATGGTATGTGGTTTCAGGAGTAAAGCAAAATGCTATCCAATTGAATATTAAATGGCAGAATGATAAAGAGAGTCCTGCACCCTCATGGGAAGGGTGTACCTGGGTTAACAACACAGGGTCTTTAACTGTCTTGAACTTAGCTATAGTAAGGAAAGTGAAACTTCTAGTTAAGAGTTACAGAATTCACCAATAGATTACATCAAATTATGAGTGATGATGGCATGTCTTGCTGCCATGGGATGATGTATTTTAATTAATTTCATCGTAAAGGAGTCAGATGCAGCAACACGATATTGTTAACGTTTCCCAAGCTAAGACTGTTCTCTCCGCTACTTATTTGGTGAATCATTGTTTTTTAATGTACACTGAACTCCTTTAGTGTATTCAGAGCTCTGCACAATTACCTGCACCTCAGGTATAATTTCACCTCTTTTGCACACGAAGAAGGCAAGTGAGTGAGAGTAATGTTATATGAATAACGTTAGCTTCCCTATAATATTAAACACAAAGGAAATGCTCACTCCATTTCTCTGGTGCCAGAGTCATAATGACCATTTAAACTTTTGCTATGTACCTCATAGCCAATAATCACAAAACTGGTGTGGGCCACAAGGGCACTAAGACTAAATAGTTTTAATTTTACTTTTTGAGTAGGACCTAAAGCTACTTGAAGATAGCAGACTTTTTTTTGTGCTCTTCAGATTATATTTATTCATTGCCTCATTCATTTTCATCCACCCATCCATCCACCCATCCATCCATCCATCCATCCATGCAGCCATTTATTTATTCAATCTGAATGTCAGGGGCCGGAGGAGGAGAGGTGAAAAGACTTTCCACGCAGAGGAAATAGCATACAGAAGGACACAAAGGCATGAGATTGTACAATGGAGTCATGAGGTTAGGAGAACTGCTCTGGGGTTTTAGGCACAACGTGGAAGCTGATTAGTGGTGGCAGATGAAACCAGAAGGCAGACAATTAGGGGAGAAGCCCGATCATTAAAGGCTTCTCTATGTACTGAGGAGTGCAGGCCCCCAGTGACTGAGAGGTGGCATGAGTTCTGATCTCCACAAAAAGCAAAGCCCAGTTCTTAACTTTGTTGCTTAGCATTCTGGCCAGGGCTATGACTGTAATGGCTGGCTGCCTGGTGACTCCTGTCCACTGAGTGGAGGCTGTCTAGCAGCCTGGAGGGTTTGATCTGGTGGGTTGGTTCCCAGGGCCGACCTAGTTAGAAAAATGCAGGGATTTGAGGGCTTTAGTGTGAAGCTCTGAAACCAGTAGGAGCAGCAAGGGCTTCAGATGCCCTTCGCATGGGCTTGCTACTCTAATCCCCTGGAGATCAGAGTGGAACCAGGCTTCTCTTGTTGAAAATTCTCAACATCTGCAAACTGAAGAAATCTCACCCCACTCTGCAAATTTCTCAGACTATGGGCAAGGTGCATTAACTCCTCAAATTCTGAGTTTCTGCTCCTGACCTCAACTGTGGTTTCTGTTGAGTTTTGTTTGGAAAAATAACAGTGAACTGGGAGTAGGGAGCATTAAAATTTTGTCTCAGCTCTGTCAAATAACATTGTGAACTTTGGCCTTAGTTTCTAAGAAATAGATAAGACGGGGTGATTGTTGGCTTTCTCTTGTTCTGGGATCCTAGGGTTCTCCCCCACCCCCACCCCCAACACAAACACACACGGCTTTCAGTGTTTCGTGATTTTATGTATGCTCCTTAAGATTTCACCACACTTCAAATCAAAGACTTTCTAAAAAAGAGTTTCACTTCTCTGGGGACTCTTACTGCTGAAACAAGAAAGAGTCATCTCTTAGGATCACTTTAAAAATTCTGATTCTTTTGTTAATATTTTTTACTAGTTTGGACTTTACACAATTAGATCAGACAAACCGAGAAGATCACTAGGCCAAACCCCTGTCCTCTGATCTAAAGAGGAACATTGAACCAACACAAACACATTCCTGAACTGTGTTAATTCCTCAGCAAACAGCAAGGAATTCGCCACCACACTGTCAAGTATGCTGAGCTGTTTCGGTGTGGAAAAATGACATTTTTAGAAAACAGAGGGACGAAATATCATTTAGGAGGGAGTCTTTAGAAACCCTTGAATAATTGAAAACAAACAAGTGCATTGGCAATCTCAGGGAAAAAAAAAATCGGCAGACAATTGACTGCGAGTGATCTGAACTTACCCAGGATGAAAAATCACTCACATAGTTGCAAGGAATCAGAGTGCTTGCCTAACAAAGCAAAGTAGATACCAATTGGAGGAACCAGTGCCTGGGGAAGGATGAGACCTCCAGGAAGTGCTCTGTGTCTCATGTGCACAAACATTATCTATCTTAAGACCCAGTTCTTTGAAGACTAAAAAGAACATGGACTTTGGCGAGTTCCAGTAAGCTCTCAGTTTGAGACAGCAAAGAAAACGGAAAACAAAACAAACAAACAAAAAATCTATGGTTTGGGGCTTCAGCTCTTTGTAATTACTCTGGCTTTTATCCTGCATAGTGGCTATTGTCCTACCAGCTATTCCTTAAAAGTTCTATATTAGTTAAATTAATGTGAATCCGTACATACGAATTCGAAGACATCAAAACCCACCATCGCCTTATTTTTTATAAAGAAACTGAGGCCACCCGGAGCGAGCGGGCTGCTCAGAGCCTCGCCGCTCCTGGGTGGAAGAGTTGAGAGTGAGTCACACAAAGGAGGAAAAGAATTGCGGCCGCCTGCATTAAAAAAGACGGACCCCGTCCTTCCCTCACCTCGTGCTTTAGAAACAAAAATTAGGACTAATGAGATCATCCTGATCATGATCTAGCGGTCGGAAAATAATTTAGCTCAGTGAGGAGCGAGGCTCACCAGACTATCTCCCCATGTCACTCTGACTGATGTCTGTTAAGCCCACTCTCCTTGTCTAGCACACAGCATTTGTTCAGTTGCACGAGAATGTGTTTTTTTTTTTTTTATTTTTTCCCCAGTAAATCAAAGTGTTAAACACTGTTCCGCTTCTAGTCTGGGAAGTCTCATCTCTGTGTTGATCTTAGGTGCTGAGGTCCCTTGCTGTTCAGCTGCCCCCTTTCACCTTTCAGAATCTTTTAATGTTTTTTTTTTCTTGTACACATAAAACGTCCTATGTTTTCATTTGTATTTAGCAGGAAGAATAGGGAAGAGTACGTCTACCTCATCTTCCTGTAAGTGCACATTGTCCTTGGATGAGATCTCAAGATTATTACAGTCCAGCTGCTTCCTTGGAATCTCATGAGATGGAGAAATAAATTCTAAGATTTAGGCCTTTAAAAAAAAATCTTAAAAGCATTTTGTGTTTCTAAGTAACATGATCTCATGACTCCTGCTTAACTCCTGCTATTAGTCATTTTTAGTCCCTGTAGTCAAACCTAGCCTAACTGGCAAGCAGAAACTCTTGTTTTTGTATTGATTTCTCCATCTGCTTGGGCTCGACTGGTTGGCTCTTTCAGGAGCTGGTTACCTGGTAACCAGCAAAGATGCCAGCTTCTCAGAGCACGTCACAACTCGTTTTGTATGTTCTATGGCAGTTCTGAAGCAGGTAACTGTGTGAAAACTGTGCGTTGGAAGGCCTACCTATAGGAACTCTGACCTCTCTCTCTTTTCAAGTTGTCTGTTAGTCGTATGTAGTTTATGAAAATAAGAGCCTGGCTGCTCCCTCCTTCCATTGCTAGGATCACAAGGCTAATATCTCATCTGAGTTCACATAAAATATGGTTCTCTTTTCATAAGGATCAGTATCCTAATTCACCAATTTAGAACTGCTAATTTATAACTGAAGTCTGGATTTACTAAAGGAAGGAGCCTAAAAGAAATGCTGGGCATTGTGCTTAAACAGAAGGGAGACACAACACCTTCTTGAACAATGTGAGAGTGTGCTCAGGGAATGATGGGCCAACTGATGGACCAATGAAAGAGTTGTTTGCGTGTCATAAAATCCTCTAGAAAGTTCATACTGAGAAAAGTTGCTGTGATTTTAATCTATGACGAAAATTGCTAGCGCTGTTGGTATCAACCTTCTTAACGCTGCGACCCTTTAATGTAGTTCCTCTTTTGCGATGACCCCCCAACCATAAAATTATTTCATAACTGTAATTTTGTTGCTGCTATGAATTGTAATGAAGATCGATGTGTTCCAATGGTCTTCAGTGACCCCTGTGGAAGGTTTGTTCAACCCTACAAAGAAGTTGTGACACACAGATTGAGAACCACTGTGCTAGCTAGTTAGTTGAAACCTGCTCCTACAATTAGTCTAGCTTAGTGTTTCTGATATAGGCATGTCCTGCTGGATTTATCTAGAGTTAATACGTTAATATAGCTGGAAATTCTTGGTACTAAGGAAATAGAAGCTATTTTCCATTTGATTTTGACTATTCTGATGCTCTGGTATTCTGAGCTGGGAGTGGTTGCATGCTCCAGAATGATTTAAGTTTCAGCTTTTATTTTGTTTTTTTGTTTTCCTTCTTTTCATGTGTATGAGTGTCTAGTGCATATACATGCATGGGTTCAAATTCACATGTGTGTAGACACGTGTGTTTGTGTGACCATGTAAGTACATATGTGCATGTGGTAGGGGGGGACCAAGGTTAATGGTGGGAATCTTTTTCCATTGCTCTTCCATCAAATTCTTTGAGGAAGTGTCTCTCAATAAAACATGGAGCTAGTCTCACTAGCCAGCTCGCTTTGGGGGTTCCTTGGGTCATCCCCCAGAAGCTGGAATTATGTTGTAGGTCCCCATGCTCTCTGGATATTTATAAAGGCTCTGAGGATCCAAATTCCAATCCTCTTAGAGGCTTGGTCAACAAGTGCTTTGAGGGTTGAGCATAGGCTTAAGAATGCAGAGGCAAACACAGAAGATTCGTGGCTAATTGTTAAGGTCTATTCAGTACGGGAGAACCTGAAGCTGTTGGAGAACCTGAAGCTGTTTCTCACGGCTAGGTGTGTAGCGCCATGTTGCAAGTCTGCTCTTTGGAACTTACGTTCATCACATACTAGCCGGTAGACTTGAGAAACTGCTGAATTTCACCAAGCCTCAATCTCCTCTTCTGAGAAACATGAAGATGGGACTAGATCATGCCATGCAAGCTTGTTGAGGAGGCCACCTGGTTAAAACACCTAAGCTATTTCTCTTGGTGCATAGCAAAGGCCCCGTAAATAATACCGTTGCCATTCTCAGTGTTTCTTTATTTCTGCCACAAACCAATCCAAGAAACAACACTTTGTTCAAAAGGTCCTGTTCGTAGGCTGCTTTTTACCAGACACATTGATTTTATTTGTTTTGTTAGAAAAATCAAACCCTTTTTTTGGGTTTCATGTTTATGTCCAGGCTTGAAGACAGACACTCTAAGACGCCTTAGCCCATGAAATATTTATTTTGGGGACTTCCAAGATAAAGAATCACTAACATTTTTCTACCTACTTTCATTTGCCATCATAATCCAGTTCCATGCCAGCTCACTACTTGGGGAGAATTCAAATTAGCATCCATTCCAGATAGATACAGCAACAGCTTCATTACGTATTTTTCAGGTGGCCAAGGGAACCTTGGCAGTTGCAGAGACCAGAGCTAAAGTGATCTTATAAAGCTCCCGTTAGATCAACACCATGGTGTGCTGGGTTCATGACGACTTTCACAAAATCGCCTCTGAAAGGCTAAGCACTCTCCCTACTCTGAACCTCACACTGATTCTAACTTACACCGAAGATCACACTGTACCTGCTCTTAGCCGTGTAAGTCTTACAAAAGCCCTTAGCCAAAAGCAATAAAATTTGACCTGACCTAATCCTGGAGTCGCAATGGGTAATGTGTGTATTTTTCATTCAATAATTTAATGTGGAAATTAACTGCATGTGTCATCTATTCCCATCTTAAAGGGAGAGGCTTTACGCTTCTAACGTTTCACAAAAATTAAATGCGTAAACACTTTTGTCATTTAAGACGCTCCACTTTGCTGATAGCTTAGGTAAGCACTACAAAAGGCTCCTTTGGAGAAATTTATTATTTCATTTAGTATGAGAGCCTGCCCCGTGAAATTCGCCCCCTATGCTCAGAGAAACGACAAAAACACATTTCTTTCTTTTTTTTTCTTTCTCTACAAAGATGTGAATCAACCTGCCC
>CM053746.1:29373466-29395587 GCA_028658305.1 Pachyuromys duprasi | reverse complement strand
TTCCTTTCTAGCCTCACTGTGTTTCTTCTGGCTCTGATGAACTTTACTTTTGTTTAGACCCTTTTATTAAATGAAGTGTTTTGAATGTGCTTTAACAGCCAACAGTGAAAACTAAACAGTCTTCCTCAATTTCCTGTCTATCATCATTCTGCTTCTCACACTGGTCCAAGCACCAAGAGTATTCACCACTGTCAACACTTGATGTATTGTTTTCAGAGTGAGCACAGTCAAGCAGGAACATAGATTCCCTCCTCCCCAATTTCATACAATTGAACGTATATAAAAACCAAAACTATTCTTTTTCAAGATGTGGTGTCGCATAGCTCCCATTGGCCTGAGATTCAATACCTATCCAAAGATAAATCTGAACTCTTGATCTTCTTGCCTTCACTTCCTGAGTACTGAGATTACCATGTCCAGCCCTGCAAAAGCTTTTCTTGTTTTGTTTTAAACAATGCTTCTTGGAGATCTGTTAGTCAGATTGGCATTATGGTGACAGAATATCTGAAGTGAACAACTTATAAGGAGAAATAATTGGTTTGGACTCCAGAATTTTCCATCCATGGTTTCCTGACCTTGGTACAGTACATCATGGCAGACTGGGCTGGTCATCTTATGGTCCCTGGGAAAGGAAAGGAAGAGAGAAAGAGCAGGACCCCATTATTTCCCCAAGGGCACATCCCCTAAACCTGAGTTCATTTTAGTAGGTCCACCTCCTAAGGATCCTACCATCTCAGTAGTGCCTTAGAAGGAGACCGTCTGAGCCTTTGGGGTCAGTCAAGATGTGAGCACTAAGATGATCCCTTCATACTGGTGCATAATGTAATTCCACATTCTCTTTTTAAGAGCTGCTCTGTCTGAACACATACAACTAACTAGTTCTAGGTGGAAATTGGCTCTACATTTTATTCATAAGCTACTCATAATAACTTCTTTTTTACAAACAAATCTTACAGACCTTACATTTTATACATCACCAAGTATGTTAACAAATAAGATCCCAGATTAGAATTATTGTCAAAATTACTTTGCAATTATAATTTATTCATGTGGTCAAATTACCACTCCTAAGGTCATAAAGAATACACAGTTCTGCCAGTCTTATATGAAATTGACTGCTTTCTGGAGTCTAAGTTATGGAGTATGTATTAAACATTTGAAGCTTATGTGTGTGTGCATGTATGTATCTGAACATATGGATGTCTGAGACCAACTTTAAGTGTTACTTCCCACCTGCTGTCCACCTTTTTATTTATTTTTCTATCTTTTTACGTTTTTTGAAAATAGATTCTTCTCTCATACAATATAGTACTTGAAGTTTTAGTTAGAACAACGAGACAACCGAAGGAGATGAAAGGGGACACAAATTGGAAGAAGTCAAAGTACCGTTATTTGCAGATGATATAATAGTGACTCTGAAGGTTCTACCAGAGAATTCCTAACAGCTGATAAACACTTTGAGCTAAGTCACTGGATACAAGATTAACTCAACAAACAAACAAACAAACAAAACCCACCAGTAACCATATTGCTTTTTGAGACAAGATCACTCATTGGCCTGGGACTTGCTAAGTAGAGCTAGGCTGGCTGGCTAGCAGGTCCCAGGAATCCACCTATCTCCTTCCCAGTGTGGGATTTAGAAACTCTCAGCACCACCGTGGATTGTTTTAGATAGGTTCTGGCGTCACACTCAGGGCTTTAAGCCTTCATGGCAAGCAGCTTACTTACTGCCTGTCCTAAGCCCAGAAATTTTAACCTTTTTTGGTATCTGCAGAGAGAAGGAGTGGCGTCTCAGACGAGCTTTCTGTCTCGGCCTCCTGAGTATCTGGAACTATCCACACACTCTACTGTGCTCAGTTTTGACAGCTTTTTATGTCCCTTCTTCTTGTGAGGGACCTATCCTCTCCTTATTCCTAAAGTATAGATTTTAGGAGGTGGATACATATCTGGAAAAAATGGGTTTGTAGCTATTGCATAAATTAATTTTTTTCTTATAGTTGTTCTTGCTGGATGAAGTTTTCTCCAAGTTAAACTTATTTCATATTTTGGATTATTGTTTAAAAATATTTTGCCACCTGCCTTTTTTTTGCCAGTATCTGATAAAGGATTACTAACCAAGAATACATAAAGAATGCAGACAAAAAAAAAGTCAAATAAAAACAAATGACCCATTTGAAATATAGGCTATGGATCTGAACAGAAACATCTTCAAAGAAGAAATAAAAGGGCCTAAGACATGGCTCAAAATATGTTCACCATCCCCAGCAATCAGGGGAAAGAAAAACCAAAACAGCTTTGATACTCCGCATCACCCCCGTCAGAGTAGTTAAGCTCAACAAAACAACTGACAATAAATTCTCGAAGGGGCGTGGGGAAAGAGAACCCGTCTTCACTGTTGGTGGGATTTCAGACTGGTCCAGCCACTTTGGGAATCAGTGTGGAGAAGTCTCAAAGAGCTGAAGGTAGACCTACCATACAGACTAGCTATCCCACCGATTGGTATGTACCCAAAGGACACCATCCCTGGACCATAGATACTTGTACTGCCGAGTTCATCGCTGCCCTTCACACAATAGTTCAGAAACGGAAACCACTCACTCTAGTTACAAAAGTTTTCTCTAATACTTCTTTCTAGAACTTGTACCGTTTTATTTTATTTTATTTTGCATTGAAGTATCCAGTCCTCTCTTGAAGGCACGGCTCTAATTTCTGTTTGCTTTTGCGATGACGTGCCACTCGTCTTCGTATTGAGCTGCACGTTTTGTCCACTCATAACCGATGATACTTGTGTCTGGAGCTACTCATTGATTCCCCCCTCCCTTCTGTAATGCATTAAGCTGTTCTATACCAGTGCTCTGTGCTTAATTGTTCTGACTTTATAAAGTGTCAGTTTATGTTAGATTAACAGTAATGATGATGTCATCTTAAACTTACACAGTGCACTGTACTTTACAAAGCATTCTGCATACATTGGCTCATGCCTTTTGACTTTTATAATATAAGGCAGCTGAAACAGGCGTTATTGTCCTTTATAGATGAAGAAACTGAGGCTCAGACAGGGCCAAGTGCTTAGTAAGGCTACAAGGCCATAGGATGGCAGAGTGATGGCTTGCTTGTGTTCTGGTCTTTGACAATTTATGGTTCTATCTCTCAAGCTACCTTGTTTTCCCTGGATGTTATCAGGGAGTTTGTTGCAAAAGCATAGAGATTAACTGTATTCTAGAGTTCTTAGTCCATGCAAGGTTATTGGCTTTAGTTTGAGAAGGGCTTGAGAAAGGCCCTGAACCATGAAATCGTAGAACTAGAGGGCAGGAGACCCGTGAGACTGCAGAATAACCTTTCTGCCTTCCAGACAGGGTTATCAAAATTAAGAGAACCCGTGACCTTTATCACCAAGATCATATAGCTACTAAGATTTCAGGGCTGAGTCCGAACCCAGGGATAGGCCTCATCATTTGGTTTGTTAAAGAAGAGAAGGAGGAAAATGTTGGATATATTTTATGGAACTGAGTCATTTTCGTGTGAATAAACACCTCCGGAGACAGGAAAAAAAGATAAGTTCCTTCATTCATTCAACAAATAATCACGTGGCAGGCATTGTCTTACATAATTAGATTTGCTGGTTTTTAAAGATTTATCTTACTTTCGATTAGGTGTGTATGTGTTGGTGTGTTCAAAGGAGTGTGGGCGCCATCAGAGGATGGAAGAAGGCATTGGGTTCCCTGGAACTGGAGTCACAGGTAGCTGAGAACTGCCCGACATGGGTGCCAGGAACCCAAATCTGGGTTCCTCTGCAAGAGCAGCACGCTCTTCTAACTGCTGAGCCTGCTGAGCCGTCTCTCCAGTCCCTACTCATCATGTCTGGGACTAAATTCTGGGAGAAAAGCAGTGGCAAGCCATCAGCGTGTGAATAGATGCAAAATTCCAGTGTGAAAGGGACAGTGGGAGAGACTTTTCTGGGCAACTGGGAGATCCCAACCGGGAGATCTGCTGTCATCCCCGATGCCCCGGGAACTGCGTCCTCCAGACGTCCTGGGCATCCAGTTGGCTCTGCCAGGGCCCCCTCGTCACCCCACAGCTCCCGGTTTTCTCTCTTCGCTCTTCAAGTAACAGCTCCCCAGGGTAGCCAGTCCAGCATGTCACCCAGTCCTTTGTCCACTCATGAACCATGCTCAATTCCCCGTGAGTATTTTTTTTCCTTTAATATATAATTTACTCAGAATTCAAACAGAGTGTGGTTTCTGTTTTCTCCCTGGACTCTGGCTGATCTAAGGAGGCTACATTATTTTTATAATTGGAAAATTTCCATTAAAATAACACAAAGGACCACCCTTGCCTCCCACCTCCCAAGAGGAAGCAACTCTTTAGGGTGTGGAGAGGCCCCTCAGCTCCCAGACTTGACGGTGATTATTTTCATTTCAATTTTGAGCCCTCATGTGAAATTAGGCTTCGGGCTAGAACACCTATTTCTTAGAAAAACACACTTTCTCCCGGAGAGAAATTCTAGAAAGCAGTCTCGGGCTATTGACAAACTATAATGCTGCAAAGGGATCTGGCCCAGAAAGGACTCAAGAGAGAGTGTCTGTCAGGAGAAGGAGGCCTAGACAGTGGCCCTGGGTTTGTAATGCCAGCTGGGTGCCCAGGTGGGCAGTCCTGGACAGAGCCAGGCTTCAGCTGGTGTCTGCCCGGGGTGGAGACCCGTGGCGGTGGTCACTGGAAACTCACCAGCTTCCCCGAGGTGTCTAGGCTCAGCAACTGCCAGGCTCCTGGGGGGTAAGGGCTGTAGTCTGCTCAGTCCAGGGGTGAGGGTGGCTGTAAGAGATGGTGATGGACTGGCTGGGGGTAGGGAGGCTTGGCACATCATGCTGCCCTGTTAAATCCCCATTGGCAGAAGGACTTTGCCCAACAAGGAAGTGTGGGGAGGACTCTCACAGTTGCATGGTGGTGAGGAGCTGTCTGGCATGGCCTCTCTCTGTGCCAAGAAGCTTCTTGGCTCTGAGTTCCCAGAGTGATGTGGGAGGAGAAGAGGGAGCGAGTCTAACCTGCTTTGCCCGTTGTTGTTGGTGGGGGAACCATTTTTGTAAGGACTTCATGGAAAACAGGGATCTTGGGGGAAATCTGGAAATGTATAGGATGAAGCTGCAGACAAGAAGGTCTGACGGGAAGTTTACAGGAGAAAGTGAAGCCAGTTTGGACAAAACCAGCTCGAAACTGCAGTTCCACACTGGACCAGTTGTAAGCTATATATATAGTGATGTAAGTCACTGGATTGACAGACAGATGCCTCCTAGGGCAGAGACTACACTGGTCTTGTTTATTGCTGTGTCCATGGTGAGTGCGCAGGGAAGTGTCTGGCATGTAATGGGAATTTAGGAATGTGTGCTAAGTACCTGGCACATGATGAATGCCCATAGTCTTCCTTAGGGAGGAAACCAGTGAGCAGGGTCTTTATCATGCCCACAAGTACCTAGCCGAGGGCCATCCAATCGATGATAACACAGTAACAGTTGTCTTAGACTTTCCTCTTGCCTTTTCAGAACTTCTTTTGTCCCCAGTTCCTCATCTACAGTTTAGACCAGCTCAGTAGTCAGGCTGTAGGCAACAAAGACACAATGGGTTGTAAGGTAGTGCTTGTGGTGTGTGTGTGTGATGTTTGTATGTACATGTGTATGTTTGTATGTGCATGTGTGTGTGTGAGTTTATTCATGTGTACATGCTTGCTACTGTATGCATATGGAAAGCAGAGGAAAACCTCAGGCGTTGGTCCTTACCTTCTACCTTGTTTGAAAAAGGGTGTCATGTTGTTCACTGCTGTGTACTTCAGGCTGGCTGGCTTGCAAACTTCCAAGGAATTTTCTGTTCCCTTCTTTCTGTAGGAGTGCTAGGCCGTATGCTACCTTGCCTGCCTCTCTGTGGGTTCTGGGGCTCTTATCCCAAGTCCCATCACACTTGCATACCAAGCTCTTTCCCCTCAGCCCAAATCACCATTTCCTTTGGCACTCAGGTTTCCCACATAGTCAGGCATGCAGACGGAGGCTGGCTCCTCATGCAGAATTTTGAAGGATGTTTAGGGCAGTGAGGGAGGTGTGGGCTCAACGTGAGCCAGTCTGGGTTAGAGCTGTGCTTTCCGGGGAGCCCTTTCCTGCAGTAGTGTCGGGGGCGGGGGGGAAGAGGGGGGAAGAACTCTTCACTGGGTTCCTTAGAGGAAGCATCAAAGACTCTGCCCCATCAATTTTCTCAACTCTGGTCGCAAATGAAGATTTTTGTCCAGCTGAGGGTACCACACTTAGGAGGCAGTCACACTCTAGAAAGGCTCCATGTGAGAGCAGTCCATAACTAAGGCTGATCCCAGACACTTGAAAGATACAGAAGTATGTGCAACCTAAAACAGAATGATCAAAAGGAGGGGGCGGGAGGGCCGGGACAGCAATCATCAGACATTTGAAAAGCTGCTATCCAGAAGCTTGGAAGGAAAAAAAAAACTATTACAAGGAAGTTTTTCCATAGAAAAGGACCTGGCACATTTCTGGATGTGCACCAGACAATCAGAAAGCATGAAGCATACTTCCTTTGACGTCTGACATGAAGCCTGGATCCACACCCTGCCCCAGAAGAATTAGGAGAGTGTCTTGAGATGGAGAAAGCAGGGCAGCCCTCTAGTCAGCCTCGTGGTCAGACTGTAAATCATCTTAACAGTTGTTTATTTACTTTGCCTGGTTATTAAGTTTTTCCACCCTGCATTGAATGCTTGGGGGAATCTTATGATGTGCTCCCTGTGTCTAAAACGCTGGTATTTTACCCTTGACTCAGCCAGCCTGCTTCTAAAATGAATCACATGAGCTGGAAGGGTAAGAAACCCCTTCTTCCATGATGGGGAAGGCTGGCCTCCAGAGAAGTGTGTCTCTGTGTTCAGGGCTCCCCTGATTCTGGTGGGTAGACCCCCTAAGGAATACACGAAGGCAGAGTAGAAGGTTCAGTTCTGCCGTGGTGTTGGCTGCTCTCTAGGAACCAGGTACTTCCAAAGGTTCTGGGGACACTTAGGGACTGCCCCTTCACCCGGTGATTTCAGTGATAAGAGCCTGGGCCTGTGAACAGTATTATACTGAGACCAGCTCTCTGTCTGCTGGTTAGTTGCCTTTCTTCTCGATGTGACAAAGGTCCTGAAAAAAGTCCACTTAAGGAAGGAAAGAAGGCAGGATCTGTTTTGTCTGGTGGGAAGGCATGGCATCAGGAGCAGGAGTAGATGGTCACATTTCATCCACAGTCAGGCAACAGATGCAGGCGGTTCGCTTTTTTATTTGTATGCAGTCCATGCAGTCTTGAAGCCTCGGCCATGAAGTGATGCCCCTCACTCAGAGTGAATCTTCCCGCCTCAGGCAAGCCTCTCTGGAAGCTCCCTCAAACACCCCAGAAAAGAGTTTCCTAGGTGATTCTAAGTCCCATGAACAGGACAGCTGAGACCATCCCAGACTCCTCTGTAGCATGTAACCATGAACCATCTCTTAACCTGTACTTCGATCTTCTCAACCCTGATTGAGAGGTATTGTCACCAATAGATTTGTTCTCCCAGTGAAAGGGTCAACGCATAGAACATCCTCCCTGTGTCCTTGGTGTGTATTGCTATTTCTTCATGAAATGTATGTGTTTTATACTCAGAATATTTTAGAAATTTATTTGTGGCTATGTGTACCACCTAGAGTTCAACCTGTCACAAAATCAGCAGCACCGCTTTGCGTGCTGTGTGTGTGTGTGTGTGTGTGTGTGTGTGTGTGTGTGTGTGTGAAAAATTAATTAGGAATGTCTGTGTATGTTTTAGGCCCCATGACCGAATGCAATGCGTACAGTGCCTGCTTATAGGAAGCTTCCAGTAAGGTGGGATGGCAGTGAATACATGACCACGTGATCTCACCCTCCACACCTATCCAAATTAATACAACCGCTTTCAGAAAACATACCCTGCAAAGACTCTGGTTTGACGGGTTTGATAGACCCTCTGGCATGGCATTGATCTAAGGGGGAAAGGGGTATTCTAATGTATCTCTTAGTTTATGAATACCTGCCCTCAATATTCTCTGGATTCCATGAAACATTTTCCCCATGATATACCCAGCAATGCTCAAATTGAATTTGGAAAATGCTTTAATTAGCTACATTAGATAAGAAAGACTGAGGAAGTCTACAATAATGGAAGATGTTTGACATAAAAATATTGAACAAAAGTAAATTGGTGTTTACAAGTTGTAAACATTATTCTGAAGGAGAGGTGCAGGGCGTGGATGATAGAATTATTCACGGATCTGTGTATTTATCATAATCTATGAATTACGTTGAACATCACAATTATAGAGCCTGATTTAAAGTGCTAATGTAGAAACTGTGTCTCTGATGAAATGCATTTTGATAGCAACTTGCCTGATTAGGAGGCAGGTGAGTGAGTGGAATGGCGCAATTCTTCAGGTACAGGAAGAATTTTGTGCAAAGGTCCTGTGGAAGGAGGAACTGACGGAAGAACAAAAGAAGCTGCGTGAATCCAGTGGGTAAGGAAAACAAAACAAAACAAAACAAAACAAAACAAAACAAAACAAATGACGAGATTTCTGTCTTCAAGGAACTCATGTCTTAAGGAAAAGGTCACATACTCCCAAATTTTCCCATTAGAAGCTGATGATTTTCCAAATATTTCAGGAAGAAGAAATTAGTGTCAGGAATAATTCTTCACCAGCTGATACAAAAAACAAACACAAAACCAAAACCAAAACAAAAACAAAACCCACAACAAGAACAACAACAAAAAAACCCCAAAGGCAAAAACCAAAAACAACTCAGTTTCTTGTGAGTCTCTAGGTGACTGAGCTTTTAAATAGCAGATGTGCTTTATTCAGCGTTGGCTGCTTCCATCCTAGCGTTAGGTCACGGTTTCTGAGCACTCCGTCTGGGTTACACACAAGCGACTGGGAGACTGGGTCACCATGCCATGGACACATCCATGCCTAACTACTCCTTTTCTTTCCAGATCCTTTAAAAGGCAAACAAGATATTTTAAAACAACCCTGTTGGCTGGAAGACAGGCATCGGAGCCACATACTACCTCCTCCTCAGTACCTCCTGGCAACACAGTATGCTTTCTATCGCAACAATTCTCTCATCTCGAGTGTTACAGATGGAACTGTGGCATATACAGGTCTTTTAGGATCAGCCTCTCCACTCAGTATGACACTCTGAAGGCTTGCTCAGCTTGTCATTTGTACAAATTGTTTGATTTTTATTCCTGAGGTCGTGTTCATGGTAAGGGTGGGCCGTGGTTTGCTGAAGCACAACTGGTTTGTTTCCAGTCCTTGGCTATCATTTATAAAACTTCTAGAAACACTTTGGGATGGAGTTTTTTTTTTTATATATAGGGTTAGAAGCTCCTGTTTCGCTGGGATCCAGCGCTCAGTAGCACAAGCACCAGGCTGAATGGTTAACTTTAAAGAAATTGTCTCGCTGCTTTCCAGAGTGGCACTATGGTTTTGTATCCCGACTAGAAGTGTTTGAGGGCACCATTTTCTCCAGAATCCTTACTGGCATTTGGCATCATCCTGCAAAGTTTTCGAACACAGTAATAGGTGTGTGGTGATATTCTATTACATACTGCGAAATTTATTACATACTGTAACGGAGGCAGGGAGAAATAAGTACTGATCCCGGGAAAGCTGGCACTATTTCAAAAGGATCATCTGAAAGGAATTGAGAAAATAATGGGAAGGACTGTAAGAGATGAAGCAGAGAGAGGTTAGGGATTGGTGGGAATTTATAGGAAAAGTAAAGAGTTGTAGTTGGCTTTGTAATATCCACAGTTCCTGTGCTCAGAGAGGTGTAAACACTTGCTGTCATTACAGATGGAAATGTAACAGTATTGGGGGAATTAGGAACGTGAATGTGAGTGTGGGTCTTACGGCAGAGTTCAATGCCTTTGGCTAAGTTATAATTGCATAAAAAAGGGGCAGCCGGTGAGTCCAGAAACAACTAGAGAAGCATATGAGCAGAGAAGTAACTACGACAGTTACCCAAGTTGAAGAGTAGCTGGAGCTGGGGAAAGGATGGGAGAGATAAAGAAAACAACTTTCTTTTTACCATGACGTGCATTTGATAAAAATTTAAATTCCGTTGTCATATCTTAACTATGAGAATTCAAAAGTACATGTAAAAAGAGATGGCTCGTGGGTAACCTGCCAAGCCTGATGGTTTAAGTTTGATCCCCGGTACCCACATGGGGGGGTAGAGACAACTGTCTCCTGCAACTTGTCCTCTGACCTCCACAAACATGCCACAGCATCCCTGCATGCATCCGTAAACACCCACCCACCCCATACACACACACACACAAAAGTAATTAAGAATAAAGAAGAGACTCTCAGACTTAGTAATTAACTTCTTACAAGAAACAAATGTATTTCAGATGTCACTGAGAGGGTGGGTAGAGAGAAGACACAGGCAAATGGAAACACACAGAGAGCACTGCTTACTATCAAGTGGAAACTGAGGCAATGGCATGAACTAAGACGGAGTGGCTTCGTTCCAAGATCAAAGATTAAAAAATTCTTCCCTTATACCCAATCGTTTGTACATTGGCTTCAAATGTCCTGCACAGCACACATATGACTTATTAGTCACCAAGGAGAATATTAAGATTCCCCAAAAGGGACCTAACAGAGCATGATTTACAACTCTTTTTGTATTTTAAAAAAATTTCACATAATATATTTTAATCATGTTCTTTCTCATACCTCAACTCTTCCTTGATCCTTCCCTGCTCCTTACCCGTAAACTTCATTTTTTTTCTTCTCTTAAAAAAAATCCCTAGATCATAAAAGCACCCCAAAAGCACGAAGTTTGTTTGGCTCCTGAGCATAAAGCTTGCCCTGGAGTATAGCCAGTGCTGCCCCATCAGAGAAAATGAATAATACTTCTCCGAGCAGCTCTCGATGTCCAATAGCTTCCCAGTTAGGGGTGGGACTCTGTGCTGGATTTTGTCTGTCTTGAACTTGTACAGATCCTGTGTACGCTACCACAGTCTTTAGACGGACACCTGCCCTGCTGTGTCTGAAAATGGCTGTTTTCTTGGGGCTGTCTGTCATTGAAATATCTTAAAAATCTTACTGCCTCACTTCTGCACAGATCTCTGAGCCTTAAGGGGAGGGAGGTTGGGATAAAAACAACCCATGTGATTCTGAGTGCTCCAAAGTCTCTCACTTCTCTGCACATTGTCCTATTGTAGGTTTCTGTGCTAATTACCATCTACTTTAAGATGTTTTTTTTTTTTCTCATGAGGTTTAAGTAGTACATTGACTTAGATGTATAACACTATGTCTTTAAGAGTAACGTTATTACTGGGTTCAGTTATCAGGCTAATTACTGTAATTTTTTCCCCCTGGGGCCCATGACCTATCTAGTCTCAGGTACTTGGCCTCCGGAACAGTGCCATATGGATTCCATTTCATGAAGAAAGGCTTGACTGCAGTCAAAAAGTGGTTGTTGCTCCTCTAACACGGTGCCATCATTGCACCTGTGAGTATAGCTTGAGGGCGGGTTGCTATTGTAGGTTCATAGTTCGTAGTTGGTTCATACTTGGGTGAAATTGATGGTTATGTTTCTTTTTCTAGTAGCCTGTATAGTACCTTCCAGCACTATGAATGCTAGTCAGTAGGGGTGAACCGTCTAGTTGAGCACTAGCTCAATTTCTCCATGTCTTATGACATAAGTATGTGGTGTCTTTAGCAACAGAGCCCTAACGTCAGATATGGAGGGTAACCAATACCGTTGGCAGTAGCCTATAATGTTTAGGAGGTGGTCCCCTTTCACCAGTGGCCTAACAAGGTGTAACCCATTGCTGGTACTGGAGAGTATCTCTTTAATAACACTATATTCTATGTCTCCTTCCTTAGAAGATTCCCGTCCCCACTCTCAATCCTTTATGAGCTACCTGACCTCTGTGGGTATCCTAAATGAAAGACACACGTCTAAAACTAACGTCCACATGTAAAAGAAAATGTAACGTTTGTCTTTCTGGTCTGGATTACCTCACTCATGATGATTGTTTCTAGATCCATCCATTTACCTGCAGATTTCATAATCCAAATTTTATTAACCGTTGAATAATATTCCATTATGTAAATATACTAGGCTCTCATTATCCATTTCTCAATTGAAGGGGTTCTAGGCTGTTTCCAGTTTCTGACTATTATGAATAGAGCAGCAATGACCATGAATAACAAAATATCTCTGTAGTAGGATGGAGAGTCCTTTGGTGTATGCCCACGAATGGTATAGCTGGGTCTTAGAGTAGATCTACGTTCAGCTTTTTAAGATACCTTCACCCTGATTTTCACTGTGGTGGTTCCAGTTTGCATTCCCATAAGCAGAGAGTAACTGTTCCCTCTCCCCATCATCGCTGACAAAATCTGCTGTCATTTGTTTCATAAATCTTGGCCATTCTGGGGTAGGGTAAAGTCTTAAGTGGTTTTAATTTTCATTTCCCTGATAACTAAGGATATGGAACATTTTAAACTGTTTCTCGGCCATTTCTGTTTCATCTTTTGAGATTCTGCTTAGTTCTGTACTCCATTGTGAATTGAGTTATTTGCTTTCTTGATGTTCAGATTTTTTGAATTCTTTATATATGCTAGATATTAACACTCTGCTGTATAATTGGTAGCAATTTTCCCTATTCTGTAGGCCGCCTCTGATGTGATGGTGTCCTTTGCTGTACAGAAGCTTTTCGGCCTCATGAGTACCCTTATTTGTTGGTGACAGGATTTTATATACAAAAGACTCTGAAGACTTGATCAGAAAACTTCTACAGCTGACAAATACTTTCAGCAAAATACCAGGATAAAAATAAAACATAAAAATTGGTAGTCTTCCTATATACAAACATACTAAGAAAGAAATTAGGCAAACAACATTTGTCAAATGAGCTTTAAAAATAAAAAAAAATATCTTGGAATAATCTAATCAAGCAAGTGTAAGACTTGTATAATAAAAACTTTAAGAGTTTGAGGAAAGAAATTGAAAAGATACCAGAAGATGGAAAGATCTCCAATGCTCATGAGTTAGTAGGATTGGTGCTATGAAAATGGCCATCCCAGCGAAAGCAGTCTACAGAGTCAATGAAACTCCTACCAAGATTACAGCACAATTCTTCACACAATTTGCAAAAAAAATAATCTTAAGCTTCATATGGAAACACAAAAAGCTCACAATAACTAGGACAATCCAGAACAACAGAAGAACTTCTGGAGGCGTCACAACCCCAGATTTCCAAGTTGTATCACAGAACTACAGCAATAAAATCGACATGGCATTGGCATAAAAATACTAATCAGTGGAAGAGAATTGAAGACTCAGGCATAATTCTGCACACCTATGGACATCTGAGCTGTGACAAAGGAGGCAAAAAAAGCACGCACTGGAGAAAAGGCAGCTTCTTTAACAAGTGATGCTAACCAAATTGGATAGCTGCATTGTAGGAGAACAAAAATAGATCCACATTTATTACCCTGCACAAAACTCAGCTCCAAATGGAACGGGACCCTGAATCTGATAGAGGAGAAAGTGAGGAACAGCCTTGAACTCACTGGCACAGGAAAAGATCTTCTGAACAAGATCCCAATAGAACAGGCATTAAAAAAATCTTAATAAAACAGAAGCAAGTAAATTGAGGAAAAGCTAATCTAGTAATAAAACTAAGAAAAGGAATAGGGCTGCAGGGATGGCCCAGTGGAAGGAGTTGTTTGCTACACTACAACGAGGCTCAGAGATATGGAGAGGGAAGAAAAGAACCTAACATTAAATTTTATTATCTATAGAATAAAAAAAAAAACAGGCTAGAGAGCTGGCTCAGAAATGAGGATTAATTTCTGCTCTTGCAGAGGACCCAGATCCAGTAGCTCACAACTGCATAGGATAATTCCTGTTCTAGGAGATGTGATAGCATCTTCTATCTTCTGAGAGCACCCAAATGTGGCGCACACACAGATGAGCAGGCACACATACATATGCACATCATTAGAAATGAGAAACAGGTTTTCTCATTTCTAAATGAGAAATGTGCCAAAGGTCAAATTTGACTAGTAAGTAGAGCTTGGATTCCAAAATCAAGTGCATTTGACTTTGGAGTATGGCCCTCATCCTTTATATCTCTCCCTGCCAAGAAAGCATTCAAACTCAACAACACAGAAACTTGTGGGCCATGATTTATTGTGAAGAGCCATATTATAACCTTCCAACAAACAGGCATGACTACTGTCTCTCAGTTGGGCAAGCATCAAGAAAATTAGTGTGATCATATTTTAGCCCAAAGCAAGCATCAGTCAGTTTCATAGTCAAAATGGCGTAATCCTTGATCTTTCGTAATAAACGTTTTAATTTAAAATATGCTAATAAGATTGAAAATAAGAAGAACGTAGATGTTATGACTCGAGGAACAAGCAAACACACAAGCAACAATTAAAACAGCCAAATTCAATTATTCTAAGAGAAAAGGTAGAAATACATATATTTTAAAAATTATTTATTTTATGTATATGGATGGTTGTTCTGCCTGCATGTGTATCTATGCATCATGTGAGTGCAGTGCCCCGAGGCCAAAAGAAGGTGTCAGATACCCTTGTCTGGAGTTATAGATGGTTGTGAGCAATTGTGTGATGCTGGGAATGAACCTGGGTCCTCTTGAAGAGCAGTCAATGCTCTTAACCTGAGGCATCTCTCTGACATCAGAAACTCACACTTTTTGAAAATCAAAGGCAGCAAAGATACAGAATCTGAAAAATGACATGATTGCATTTGTTTAACTTTGTGTCACTGGTCTTACTCCAAGGTGAAGTCAGTGATATATGAAACGTATAGAAAAACTGAGTTATAATTAACACACCTTTCTTAGGCAAAATAAAGTATCAAGCTAGAAATAAAGTAAAACGTCATTAATTTGATCAAGAGAACCCACCCAAAACCTCCCAGTTGACAGTATATTGAATGGTAAATTACAAGATACAGTTTGTCAAAGCAGAGACAAGAGAAAAATAATCCATTGTCCCTATCCAGTATGTAGGAAATTAGAATCGATGCTCCTCAATAATGGGAGATTTAAAAGAAAAGGAAAATGTGATAAAGGAAGAGACAAAACTATAAATCTTGAAGATTTGATAATCAAAAAATCTTAGGAGATGTCAGGACGTGTACTGAAAAAGAAAAGTAATAGAGATTTTCACAAAGTTGCCAAATAAAGTTTTAAACATTAGTATTATTGTACTGATAACTCCTTAGAGAAAATATTGAGAATAAATGTTCACTCATAGCAGTCATAAATATTGTGAAATACAGTGGGCACAAAATCCAACAGGATGTATAGAAGATCCTCAGAAAGAAAATGATTATACTGTCCCCAAAACATACAAACCAGCCTTCTTAGAAAAACACACTCATAGATAAGAAGTCTCTTCATCTTAGGAATACAACATAAACCCAGGAAGATTTTAAAAACTGAATTTGACAAGCCAATTTTTTTGGAAGAGAAAATATGTGTAACAACTAAGACATTTTGAAATAGATTACTAGGGGGAGAGACTTTCTCTAATATTAAAATATAACATAAAGTTACTTGATGGTATTAGATATAGACAAATTGATGGCAGTGTGTATGAACGTACAGAAAAAAACTGAGTAGGTAAGATAAAGGCATATATGAATACTAAGACTGTAACCTGGTATACTAGAAAAAATTAAAACAAACAACAACAACAACACAAAACAACTGATGACCTCATGACCTGAGTTTGACTCCTGGACCCTCTGTGTTGCAAGGAAAGAATTAACTCCTGAAAGCTATTGCTTGGCTTCTACATGCATGCATGTGGTGGCATGTGCATCTATGTGTGCACACACAAAAAATAAACAGGTGTTAAAAAATCAACAAGGAGAAAAGCTACCCTCCTCTATGGCCTAAAATACAACTGTTAAACAGAATGAAGAAGACCCAAATGCATCAACATAGAAAGAAACACAGTACAATGTGAACTGAGAAAGCTATTACGCCGTTGAAAAAATAATACTCTAGGTGCAGGATCAGACAAGCGGTGTGTTATGGTTTAGATCTTACATATCCCTCAAGGCTCACACTCTAAATGATTGATCACCCCGGGGTGCTATTAGGTAGTACTGGAACCTTTAGGAGATGAGAGGAGCTTTTGGAGATGAGAGAACCTTAGGGAGGTGAGGGAAATGTACGAGCTGATGGGAGCTTTGGGTGGTGAGGGAATCTTTCGGAGGTGAGACCAATAGGAAAAGGCTGAGGCCACTGCCGTGTGACATGACCTTGAAAGGGATGCTGGAAACACGGTCTTTCCCCCTTTTTTTCCTTTGCTTCCTGGTCTCTATTAGATGAGCAGAGAACCGAGCTGAGTGACTGTGGACTCTGCCATTTAGGGTGATTCCCTCGGGCATTTTGTCCTGGTAACGGACAAAATAAGTGTGGCACTGATTATATCAGAGCACACAAAGCTATATACCTTTGGGTAGTCATTTGTCGCTTAAGCCTGGGGATACATTCTGAGAAAGTGTTACTGGCGTTATTCCCCTTTGTACGAACAGCTACCTCTCTGGATGATAGAGCCATACAGGATTCTGTGGTCCAGGCAGTCTGCTGTTGACTATTGCATCACCCATTATGCGGCGTATGACTGCATGCTTATGTGCATCAAGGAAGAATCTGTAGCGATCTACATCAAAGCCACAGACTTGAATTTTGTGGCAGAGATGTAGGATTCTAGGAAGGGTGAAGGACACTCTCTTTTAGATAGCACTGTATTATTTAAAGGCTTATTAAAACAAACAAACAAACAAACAAACATCTGATCAAAGTACCAAAAAGAAATACAACTCTTTGCAACAGAGATTATTCGGAAATGGCTTCAAGGAAGTTTATAAAATGGTCAGTGAGTAAGTTGGCTGGATCCTGATACCTCTGCAATGTGTGAAGGAAAACACAACAAAGGGCTCAGAGGCCTTCACAGCTCGGACACAAGGCTCTTGCACAGAGCGGCTTTCTCATGTCCGTATTCTCTCATCCACAGGAATTTCTGCGGTTCCCTCATCCACTCACTTTTTAACCTGTGTACTTATATAAAGGGAAAGGAAGAAGGAAGGCAAGTGGATTGCTTGAGCATGGATCTTCCGGGCATAGCATTTCCTGCCCTCCTTTATTGCTGTCACCTGTCATCTTTCCCTCTCTGAATCCAAACGGTCCAAACTGAGTCAGGGAATTGTGTTCTTTTTCATGACGTCCAGTGCTTTGCTCTGCTAACCAATGTAGCAGCTTTATGCTTATCTTCAGATTAGTTCTTCAATTAAACATGGAGAATAGTTATGTTCTATAATGCAGCGTTTTCATTTCTTGTTAGATGAATGCCCTTGAAAGCATAAGATGCAAGAGGGGAAAATAGTAACAGAAACTAAAGGGATTGAATCACCAGACAATGGGCACTTGGGTCACCTGAAGTCAGGTTTTTCTCTGGTCTTGGGGAAAGATCATGAGGTTCTCATCATATTGACACTATCAACAGAGGGGTTCCCTGAGCATGTGCTGGAACTCTTCCTCATGGAAGCTGAATGGCCCCTGAGACATTCTCTGACTTCTTTTCCTCCTGAGAAAGAACCTGGAGGTGGTGGGTGATGGAGACACCAGAAGATTTGCTATGACCTCCTAGAAGATGCTGACAATTTCTGTGAGAAGAAACACTTGCTTTGCCAAAGCAATGCAACTAAATGAAGAGCAGCCAAGCAGTTCAACGATAACCAGGCATCGGGGTTCCTTTTCTTAGGCGAAAGACAGAACTCAGCGCCCAGGCAAGCACTCTCTCACTGAGCTGTATCCACACTCCTTGTTTTCTGAGACAACATCTCCCTTGAACTCACTATGTAGCCCAGGCTGGTTTGAATTCTCCTGCCTTTGTCTGCTGAGTTCTGGGATTATAGGAGTGTGACAGCCTAGAGCTGTAGTTTCTAATTTGTCAAGGGAACAAAGTGGGAAGAGAGACAGGGAAGGGCATATCTAGAGGTATGAGAATGCTCACAGACTGTAGAGCCTATTGTAGCATCTTGTAATTAGAAGGCCTCAAGTACCACTACTTCAGGCCTAGAGATAAAGAGAGAGACAGAGACTGAGATTTTTATCTCCTGGCTGGAAGACAGAGGGTGTACTTCACCTGTTACAAGATATAGAATCCCATCTATCCAGGCTCCAATTCCCTCATCCCAGCCCTGAAAGGAGCAGGATAGTAAATTTGAAAACGTGTACTGCCTTTGACCAGAAAAATCACATGCAATCCTTAAATGAGGAGTTCAGGCAGGTTACCCTAGGATATGAAAAGGAAAATGCGGAACATGGCTCTGGCAATGGTCCAAAGCTCCAGACCGTCTGTGACACATCTAGCTGTTCTTTGTAAACCATGGAAATTGGTGAGATGAGGCAGAAGGACGCAAAGACCCTGCGTCCTAGGAGGAGACACCTAGAAACAGCTCCATCTCACTGCAGTTGGTGAAAATGCAGATGGGAGAATCCAGTGGTTTTCACCGAGACCCCTTTCCTGGCTTTTAAGCTGCAATAGACATCTTTAATCTCCCACACTGAGATGGTAATTGGCCTGGTGCGTGGCTCTGGAGCCTTCAGAAGGCCTCCAAAGAGATGCTCTACAAAGGGCTTCTGTATACACACAGATTCCTCAAAACCATGCTGATGAATGTAAACAGATGGGCAATAGAAAGAGCCAGATTTTCCCAGCCCTGCACCCAAATATATACTTTCTTAAGCATGAAGAGGGAAAACATTTAGTTGTTAAGATATGTTTGAGGTTTTGCTGAACCCAGAAATTCTGGAGCATAGGGTGAGTGAGGCTTTTTTTTTTTTTTTTTTTTTGCCAAACCCCAAATACTGCAGGGTTAAGCTTTCCCCATAAGCAATAAGATAATTGCTGTTTCATTCTGTGGATTCCTCAATTGTTTCTCCTTCTTCTTTTGTGAAGCAAACAAAATAATTATCTTTGTTTCAGGGTAATTTTTTCTAATATTTCCACAATTAAATAATTACTTCAACCCCTGAATTAAAAACTGTCCCTCTGTCTCTATGGACACAGTAGGCTGCCAGCTGCTTTAAATAACCCTCCAGAGCGACCGGGTTAAGGACTCTACTTATGTCTTTAGAAATTAGCACAAGGAAGCCAGCTTCACAATGCAGTAGACAATTCTATTTAGAATGCTTAATTAAGCCTCTCCAGTTACTAACAGAGATCACTTGCAACCTTCCATTTCCACCTCACCCAAACGCTTCCCAAGAGAGGACTTAAGAATGTGAATGCAGATAGAGTTTGCTGGGCTTTTGGTCAAGTATGAAAGAGCCGGGCAAATTAGCTTCTGATAGCTCACTAATCACATGTAAGAAGGACATGTCAAGCTGGGCAGCATTGCTGAAACATTTCATCAACATCTTGAACTAGAGAGAGGTAGAGATAAAAAGAGGAGGTTGTCCCATGTCTAACGCTGCCAACCCTGGCTCTGGATGTCAGGCTCGGTAGATGAGCCAATCAGGAAGAAGTACTGGCCTGTTTGAAAGCATTAGGCTCAGAAGCCATCCTGAGGGGCTTCGTCTATGCGCAGGTTAGTCTACAGTTACCTTCTCTTTGACACAGAAAATCCAACGATAACCAAGTCAATCCATCTGCAAGCTCTTCCCTCAGCTGTTACAAATGGAGTGAACTTAACCTGGGCAGTTCCAAGCCCCCAGAAAGCTATCATGTCTGCAGAGATCTACAGTGTACTCTGGAGAAGAGACCTCGGGAGAAGAAAGGAAGGCATGTGCCTTATGTGGGCAGTTTCATAGGTAGAGGGAATGGCGGGGACTTGAACACACAGTTTTCCATAGACTGGCACCCTGGAGCATGTGCAGAGAGCTTTATTAGGGCCTTTCTGCATGCCCATGTGGGATCAGAAAATCAATCCTTTCCCTTCCCACATTCAAGAGTGGACAGACAGGCCGCAATGACGCAGGTTCTTAGGTGAGCCCCGAGGCAAACTCTACAATCTGTCATCCCCGTGTAAGCACAAGGATAAGCAGCACCGCTTCATGACAGAGCTGTGAGGACCAAGCAGTGACACACAGGGTCAAGCAGTGCTTAACACATAGCAGGTGCCATACATGGGGCTGGGTGGCTTCACGGCATCCTGGCATGCCTTCGTCCCCCGGGCCCTTCCCGTCTTTCATCCATCCGTGCTGCTGCTTCACTTGGCTCAGGCTGTCTCACCCGTGCTTCTGAAAAGCTCTCTCATTGATTTGTTTGCATTCTAAATCCTTGTCAGTCTCCTCCGGTTCCTTCATGCACACGAACGGCATTTCAGACATCTGTCTACTTGTAATCTTGTCCCTACCTTATCAAATAGCTCTCCACAGCTCTTCCCATGAAGTTTTAACTCCTTGGACTCTATTTCAGTCTCTTTTCACTCTCTACTGCTCCAGAGGAGCCAAGCTATTATTTCGTACACCTTCTGTGTTTTTCCTCCTCTGACTGTTCCAGCACTGTTTTGAATCGATAGTCCTATTCATTGTTCTCTCCGTGTAGTGTTTATATTGGCCCCAATATCTCTCTCCATCTCTCACCTACCCTTCAAAGCCAGGCTTGGGGGCCATCTCCATCTTGGGCACTTTACAGATTTGCCACTATCCTCTTTTCTGGCCCCAGTGAATGTCAGTGGCGACACAGCAGTCAGTTTCCCTGTTTCCTGTTCACTCCCATTGATGTCCCACATTCAGCCTTCCTGCTCCTCAGATCAGCTCTGTTTTCCAGTATGCCCCTTAAAACCACCTTATGCTCTGAAGAACGGGTCTGCTTCAGTCATGAACGAGACATTCATTGAGGGGATGGCAGCCTGGTCCTGTTCAATATCACTGTGACTTACTCTCAGTCACCTTCCCGACCCCTCACAATGATGTGCATGGCTGTATTTTGACTGCAAAATTAAAGGGGTTAAAAACAATCCCAGTGCGACACCAAACATGTAACACGCACGATCTATCCCACACCCCAGACACCCTTCCCAGGAAAGGCAAAGAGAGAAGATGGGGGAGTACAGTACCTTTGTACCTGGTCACTACAGCTGCGTTGACACTGAGGGGCTCCTGGAAGGTGACAGTGAGTGACGTACTGCTGGTTACCATGAGACAGGCACTGGCTGGAACCTCTGGGGCTCCTAGCACAGAAGGGAGATCATCAGTGTCTTAGCTTCTCAGATCCTTTCCAAACACGTTTCTGCCTCTTCAAAGAATGGCATAAGCTCTATCACTCTCTGCTTTATTCCCTTGAGACAGGGTCTCTCATTGAACCTGAAGCTAGACTGGCTGTCTGCAAACCTGGCAATCCTCCACCACAGTGATGGGAGACCCTGCCTGGATTTTTACAGAAGTGGGGGGATCCAGATTCAGGTCCTCATGTCTGCACAACGAATGTTGTTACCTCTAAAGCCATCTCTCCAGCCCCTGCGCTCAGCACTTTAGTCTCTCCCGGAGTCAGCTCATTTGCTCGGACCTTTCTCTGAGGCAGAAGCTTTTAGAGGATGGCACTGCCTTTTCTCTTTACATTTGGAATTTGAACTCCAATTCTTTTAGTTGTTCAAATAAAACCTTTCAGAATGAGAGTTGAGTGCTTTGCAAGTGTTTGAGTCGTACGTTTTAGTTTTAGTGACTTCTTCTAGGATAAAATAAAATACTAAAGAATGTAAGTTTAATGTTTCACAAACATCTGGCTTCATATCTTTTTACATCAAGGGCTTCACTCAGCAGCATCCTGCACCACCAGTAAGTATTATCCTGGACTATCTTTTTTTTTTTTTCCATTTTTTAAAATTTATTTATTTTTATATCAATCACAGGTTAGGTACTTTGAATCCCAGGCGTAGCCCCCTCCCTCATTCCCTCCTACCCTCCCACTCCCTCCCTCATCTCCCTCCTCCCCGCCCCCTCCAAGTCCACCAACAGGGGAGGACCTCCTCCCCTTCTATCCAACCCCAGCTTATCCTGTCTCCTCAGGGCTGGCTGCAAT
>CM053746.1:29355081-29372966 GCA_028658305.1 Pachyuromys duprasi | reverse complement strand
CCCCCCCGCTGCCCCCTCCTTCTTCCACTCCAAATTATAGAGAAAATGGGGGGATTGTCCTTGTTAAGTTGTTCAGTGGGCCTTTTATTGTGAGCCTGATGTTTGAATTGCATGCATGCGTCAACACTTGGGTGATAGACACATGATTTATAAAAAATAAATTTTTCTAATACTATGAAATCCCACCTATTAATTTTTATATCCACAACCGTTATTACGGGTGGGAATTCCAGGTGGCATTTCAGATGGACAGCTTCTCTCGGGCTCTGTGTGTAGCTCCCTGTTACCCATCCACCCTCCGCGCCCAAGATTTTTCCTGCTTTCCCCAGCATAACACATTTTAGCTCTACACCCTCTGCTCCTTCTAGGCTTCGGTCCTCTTCTTCACAAAAAGCAGATTTGCCCTTTCAGGAGAGCACCTTAAGCTTTCTTAGTCAGGTGTGCAGGGTTCAGGAGGGGCTACGGTCCAGTGCACTACAAGATGGGACAGTTCTGCTACTGTGGGGTGCAGTGGTGATGGTGGGGCCCGGGGACATCCCTGGAACCAAGATACTCCAGTGTCTGCTCTACATGCAGAATTGAAGAAAAAGCATATTGTTTAGAAACGAGAGTTGGGTTAATTATGGAGGAGACTAGGGGGAAACCCCTGAAAACTGAAGTTCTGTTTTATTTGAAAAAGAGAAAGTATCTTGAAATCTCCCCCCGCCCCCCAGGTTCAGTCCCAGTGTCCCCAAAACTGCTTTCACTGGCCTCTGTTGTTACAGGTAATTGTGTGGACAAATCTGAAAGGCGTGGGCTGAACCCGTGTTCTCTAACCATCTCACCAGGCAAATCTTTATATTTTTTTTCCTATGGATTTTTTAATAGCTTAGTAAAACACTCCTTTGAAAGATTTTTTTTCTTTTGCTACCAAACCAGCTGACTTATACAGCAGTCATGTTTCTGCCTGTTATTAACGACCCATTTAACGGCCAATAGCAGCATCTGTTCGGATGAGATAATCAACCGAACTGGGTTAATTTACTTTAGGCAAAAGCAAGTAAATATGATAATTATATCAGGCTGGGTAATTTTTATCACCCTGGAAATTGTTCTGGGAACTTTTTTTTTCTTTTTTACTTTAGAATGGGAACTTTTTTTTACTCTCCATAATTTAAAGATGAAGAAGCTGAAGTCCAGGGAAGCAGGATGAGTTTAGTCACAGTCTTCTTAAATGCCGGCAAGAACTCAAGAACTCTCTCTAAATCAAATGGAATATGAATCAACTTTATTATTTATCTATTGCGGTTTCCCAGCCATTCGTCAGCTTGTAATTGGTACACTGGTTTTCTGGAAATAGAGGGGGCTTGCGCCTGTTTTCTGCTTGATTCTTCCTGCCCATCCACTTCTCTCTATCTTGGGTCTGTCTTCCACTTTTGCTTCTACCCATGGGCTGTTTTCTTCTCCCGTCCAGCGTTTACTGATCTCTGCCAGCTTTCGTCTTTTCTCTCTCCTCGCACAGCCAGGGCGACTGTCCCTCTGAACAGCCCTAGCCAGCACAATAGAGGGTCTGTGGGTGTGTGGCAAGCCCGTCCGGCTGGGGCAAGACCACTTCACGGCTCCTGAAACAGGCTCCCCGCTATTGTGGTGTTTAATTATTAGCAGTATTCCTACCACCCAGTGTTTCAGAGTGGGACTTTGTTATAAGACCTGCCCAGCTAATTAACTATGGGATGGGGGCGGGAGGTGGGGGCAGGAACTTGGTGTTCAAAGAGTACAATTAGGGTTACTGTTTAAATCCCGAGATAAATAGCGATGAGGGGCTGAATGGACTTTGTCAAGGGCTGGAATCTAGCTTAGGGATTGCAGATCCTTCACTGTTCCATCACTCCGCTCTTACCAGACAGCTGCTGAATTTGAGGCCTGGCTGAACGGCTACATAAAGTTTTGAATGAGGGCAACATGCAAATTAATTTGAAAACTTTAAGGTTTTGCTTTATTATGTGTTGGGTATGTGTCTGTAGGGGCAGTATGCCTTGGAGCTAGAGTTACAGGTGGTGGTGAGCCACCCCATGTGGGTGCTGGGAACTCAACTTAGGTCCTCTGCGGGAGCAGTGCCCACTCTTAACGTCTGAGCTGTCTCTCCAGCCCCTAATCTTAATCTTTTAACAGAGGATTTGAGGGAATAATTTATATGGTTTTCTTGGAAAAATGAACACATTTGCTTTTAATAGTGATAGGCCATTTTACAATTCAACGCACCTGTTGAATTGCCTGTTGTCAGGCATTTTCCTCTTCTTGCTATGCTGTCCGAAGACCAGGCTATCCTCCTGCCTCTTCCTCCCAAGTGTTGGGATTAAAGTCGTGTGCCACCACCGGGGATTTTCCTCTTTCTTATTGCTGAGATAAACAAGACTCTAAGACGATTGCTTCATCTCGGTGATAGAAGGATCCTTTCGCTCAGCTTAGATGTTTCTTCTTTTAGCCACACAGGTGCACTTCCTCATTCATACCCAAGAAGCTCTGAATTGGAAGGAGTGTGCTTGTCTTCAGCAAACATATGCTTTTTAAAGGGGTTATTTCTAAGGATGGAGATAACCCACGAAGGGGTGTAGTGATCCTAGAGATCGTGTGGGTATCCCTAAAAAATGTGTGGTCCCAGGGGGAGTCCATGTACCCCCTTATAGCCATCCTTGTCACTTAGCCTTTCTGAGTCTGTGGATTACAACATGATTATCAATGGTTTAACAGCTAATATCCACTTATAAGCAGGAACAAACCTCACTCAGGATGATTTTTTTTCTAGTTCCAGACATTTGCCCGCATATTTCATGATGTCATCTTCTTAACAGCCGAGTAATACTTCGCTGAGCAAATGTACCCTACTTTCTTTATCCGTTCTTCGGTTGATGGACAGTTAGACCTGCAGTGCATTTTTTAAACCAAACGTGACGAACGGCCACAGGAGTCCTGGCTCTGGCGTCACCATTGCTCCCCATTCGACTGCCCTTTTCTTGCTGTGGACACAGCCCCACGTTACCAAATTGCATTTCTAGGTCTCAGCCACTGCAGCTATCCACAGGGTCACCTTTTTTTTTTTCTGCCTATGTGGTGGCCGTAGAGTGAATAAGTTCGGTCCCTACTGCCTGGGATCCTGCTTTTTACTTACTGCTCTGGGTGATGATCAGATGTTGAGATGATGAGATGTCGGGCAGCTACACCCACAGTAAGAGGAAAGGTCAACACATGTCTTGGCTTCTGAATTCTTTGATTGGTTTGTTACTGTGCTGGATGCAAGCGCATAAAACAAATCCTCTTTCTGAAACAGTCTCGCGTTTTGTCTCATTGTATATATGCCTGGAGCTGTTTATATAGTTAAAAGTGCTTTTAGTCTTTAAAAACAACAACAAAAATACTTGTAGCCAGTCACTGTGCTATGTTGGACACAAGGCTGGAATCTGTAGACACTGCCCAACTCACAAACCAATGAGAAGTCAATGATAATCTCCTCACAGATTTTTTTTTATTAATATTACTCCTTTGGACCTTTAGAGACACACACATGAAATTCACCCAAATACTTGTTCTTATGCAATAGCTTGGTCAAAAAAAATAGTCTCTTGTTCCAGATCTTTTAAAAATGTCTATTCCAGAGACTTTTTAGAAACATAAACCACTCATAAATGATGTCAAAGTGAACGCTATCTGTTATTTCAAAGAAGAAAATGAGGTCACTTTGGTATAAACCTTGCATTGAGTGCCAATGTCCTCTGGGCAACCAAGGAAGGCGGTTAATAAGATTTATCTTTCCTGATCGTAAGTGACAACCTTCTAACAATTCTGCAGCTAATTTGGCTTAAGGTAGTAATGCCAAAAGAACTAAGACACACGCATTTTAGTGACTAAATGTATGAAATTAAAGATGCGCTTACAGTAGAGAGACTCAGCATTCGGGCCCAATCGGTTTGTCTTGTTGAGATCCAGAACTCAAAGTCCACTTTGGTTTCTCTTAGGTCCCCAGCTGGGAAGTCTCTAAGAGTCCAGAAGCAAAGGTTGTGGAGACCTAGCGACTGTTTCTACAGGACATTCTTCCCCTAGGACCCTTTACACCAGGGCAAGGGCTCCGGAGTGGCCCCCAATGCTGTAGAATGTGGCTCTGCAAAGTCTCCATTATAGAAGTCAGGTGACTGGTGAATCCTTAAGAAAGCAGCATTAAAGGGCTCTCTCACCCAGGGCTTGCTAAATTCAAAGGGGGCAAACAAACACTCCACATGTTTTTGATAGGCTACCGAGAGAACCCAGGTCAGGTTTGAGTATGGTGACCCTGTCTAATGAGGATCCTCTCCATACTGTCCACAAGCCTATAGTCTCAGGCACATCAGTATTAACATTAAAAACAAGTGGAATTAGGTTAAAATTGTGTTGTGGGCAACTCAGCATGTCCAAAATGTTGTAACCAGTGTAAAACTGGACATTTTCTATTCCTTTGTCTTGTACTAAGCCTTTGAAAGTAGGTATAAATTTCATACTTCAAATGCTTTTCAACTTGGGCTACATACATTTTTAGAAATAAATTTCATTTTGTTGTAAATTAACAGTTTATAAATGTATACAATAGTAGGATGTGAAATGATTCTATGATTTATTAATACAATGGGAAGTAGATTAAGATGAAGCTAATTAAAGCACCTACAACACTTGAGAGCTTTTCTTTTGGTGATGATGACATTTCAAATTTACTCCCTTAGAAAAATGTAAGCATACAATATGGTCAACTGTACAAGAAACAGACTGAAAGCACGGTTCTCTGTCTGATGAAGATTTTGTGTCCTCTGGCTGTCACTTCTCCTATCCCGCCCTCCAGCCTTTTGTAAGCCTGGGTTTCTTCACTGTTGCTGTGAATCTGATTGCCACAGGTTCCATGTGTAAGTTAAGTCATACGGTATTTGCCTTCCCGAGCCTGACATATTTCACTCAGTATAAGGCTCTCCAATTAACATCCACGTGGTCACACACAACAGAATTTCCTCTCTCATCAAGGTGAAGTAGTATTCCATTGTGTGTCCACACCACAGTCCCCTCTTCAGTCCGGATATTCATAGATTTTCATAACATGGCTGCCATGGACAGTGAAGCCTTGGGTATGGGTGTGTGGATGCCTGTTTGACAATCATTCCACATCTTTTGAGTAAATACCCAGAAGTGGGATTGTTGGATCATATGATAATACTATTTTTAGTGCTTTTTCTTTTTCATAAAAATAATGCCAAATAACAAAGCCACGCCATCACATATGCTAAGCATGTGCCCTGCCAGTGGGCTAAATCCTTAGACCTATTTTTAGTTGTTAGAGGAAATGCCATATATTTTCCAAATTGTTTATACCAATTTCCAGTCCCCACCGACAGCATGAAAAGTTCCCTTTCCACATCTTCACCAACACTTTTTTTTTTGTCTGTTTAGAAAAGCAGTTCTGACAAGTGCAAAATTATTTCTTTTATTCCCCCCTCGAGTCTCTCTAAGATGTTATGAGTACTTCTCCACATTCCTGTTGGTCTTTGTACGTCCTCTTTCCAGTCTGTCTGCTCAGGTATCTTGCTCATTTAACTGATTTTTTTAAAATTTGAGTTCCTTCAATATTTTGGGCATTGAGGCCTTGTTAGATGTCTGCTTACAGGCACCTGCAATTCCTGCTCGTTTCCTCCCTGGATTGTCATTATTGTCCATTGGCTTTTTAGTTTGATGCTATCCCCTCCCCCTTTACCTGTTTCCATTGTTTGTTTGTCATGCTTGTGGGGTCAAATAAAAAACTTCACTGTCCAGAATAAGATCATGGAGTTTCCTCCCATGGGTCTTTCTTTATCTGCAAGTTTATAGTTTAGTCTCATATTTAGGGCTTTAATACATTATGAGCAGATCTGGATACGGTATTGGGTAGGGATCTGATTTTATTCTCAAGCTTGGGGGTGCCCGGCACCATCTGTTGGAGAGGTCACACTTTCCTCCTTGTTGATATATGCTTGGAACCTCTGTTAACCATCAGTGGCCTATAACGTGTGGCTTTTATTTTGATGCTCTCAGTTATGTCCCCTGGCCAATGGACAGGGCATAGTTTCCCGTACCGAACTTCTACGTTGCACAATGTAGTTTTGTGGCACAGGTCTACACACGTTGAAAAGTGTGGTACCAGTACATACGATTCGCAGGGCTAGTACTGTTTACTGTGCCATAGAAAGTGTGTAGCAGACGGTAAACATTTAAATTCTTTGCTAGAAGTGCCTGGATTTCTTTCTTTTTCTTTTTCTTTTTCTTTTCTCTTTCTTTCTTTTTTCTTTCTTTCTTTCTTTCTTTCTTTCTTTCTTTCTTTCTTTCTTTCTTTCTTTCTTTCTTTCTTTTTGAGAATTATATTGAGTGACATTCGGGGCAGGGTAGTCAGGGGGGCATTTACAGAATGCCAGGGCATGAGAGAAGTACTTGAATGGCACTACTTTGCTGCATTCATAACTGACAGGGTAGCAGCCAGCCTTCCAGTAAGCGCCGTTGTTGACCTCTGTCTTCCCCAGGCAGCCACATCATTGTACGTAAAAGCACCCCGTGGCAGAGCTGGCCGTGATAGCAGGTCACATCTGAGCTCAGGTAGCAAAAGACCCTTGTTTCTGCCTCGGCTGATCTTTCTCACCTCAGAACCTTATTATGTAGGAAAGTCAACTGTCATGTCATCAGTTTGCTACAGGGAGAGGCCCATGTTGCTAGGGATGTAGAGTTCTTGACAGCTGTGGCTCTGAGTGAGTGATGGGGCAGAACCTGAAACTCAATTCAGTCGCAAGGTGATAGTCATTTTATGGATTTCCTGAGCATCCAGCCAGCTAGTCCCACAGTTCTGATCCATAGAAACTGTGATAAATGTCATCATTTGCTAAGTTTGGGGGCTAGTAATTTAATACCTAGTTAATGATAGCTAATATCTTACAGATAAAAAGAAAACTGAGGCATAAAGAGACTGAATATTTTTCTTACAAAGGATCAGGTGTGGAATTCGAAACCAGAACTCCATGAATCCAGAAACTTGATTTTTAAGGATTGGATCTGAGAAGCATCATATTCAGTGGTTATATTTCACAGTGTGGTGGTGACTGTGTGCTGAATCAGGACAAGTATGGATACCTTCTGAACTGATAGCAATGGGAATGTTGGGAATTAGGGATAGGAAGCTAGACTGTGAATACATGCACACAAAGGCATTGTTAAAGGCAGTCAAAGGCATTTTTAAACTTCATCTGCAGTGTTTTAGGTTTTGACAAGGAGAGCTTATTTTATGCAGGGTATATTTAAAAATTCAAAGCAAACACTGACTCCCAAGGGAAGGAAATCCTGCCATTTGCAATACTAGGGATGAGACTAGAGACACCAGACACAAAGAGACAAACCACATGATTATGCATATGTGTGAACCTTAAAAATGTCCAGTCTATGGAATTACAGAGCAGAAGGTTGGTTGCCAGGTGCTGGGGGTCCGGAAAGACGAGACAGTGTTCATCAAAGGGTGTAAACTTTCCAGTTAGGAGCTTAACAAGTTCTGGTGATCTCATTCATGTACAATATGATTAATGTTGAGTGTGCTAATTAATTTGATTATGGTAATTACTTCACAGCATATACAAATATCAGACCCTTATGCTTTGAAGATAACCACGTTTTTTTTTTCCCTGTCAATCAAATATTTTGAAGTTAAGAGAAGGAAGCTGTCACTGTTGAGGAGAGAGGGTGATTGAAACAGGGACTGGAGCCACCTGATAGTAATTATTTAGGAACATAAACTGGGCTCAATTCATCCCATGTTTGGTAAGATCCTGGCCTTCCAATGGATGTTAAGATGTTCCACATAGAGCAGCTGAGAGTCGAGGCCTTCAGGCATCTCAAGCAGAGTGACCATCTAGTACAAAGTCCCTGTGGCAAGACAGCATGGAAATGCATAAGGGACAGGGAGGTTGACATCCTATAGGAGGCAAGCCTTGAGGAGCAGACTTGTAGGACAGGGTACGGATTTGCACCCCTCTTTTAACGAGGCAGATAAGAACTCGTGGCTCATTTAAGAAATCCACTTAGGGCTCATTTTCCCATATTCTTAATGGCAGCAACTCTTTGTCCTTTGAGAGTTGCTCAGTCTGTGGAACATGGAGAGTGATGACGCTGGGCAATGCTGTTTTTTTGGTACAAAAAATCAGCTGTGACTAATCAACAAGTCTGGTTTTCTCATGCACTGACTCCGAGGACAATCCCAAAAGTGTTTCGAGCGGTGGCAGCTCTGGTGGAGTGAGTGTGGCGTCTCCCAGGAGGGCCCCGGTAAAAGACTAACATTGGCTTGGGTTGCAGACTTTCTGCTGCGTTTGTTTACACAGAGCCGGCCTCATTAGTTTATAGTCACACCTCTTAGACACAGCCTGCGCCGTTCTCCGCACCGGCACAGACTCCAGGCCTCGGCAGAAATGAGGGGCACATCCTGTGTGCTGGGTCTGCCCTGTCTGCAAGTGACAGTAGCTCTGTGGCGGTATTGTACAAAGTCCCTGAATGGAATGACTCCAGGTGGCACAGGCAGCTTCTAAAGAGTGTGCGGGGGCTCACTGTGCAGCACTCTGGAGGGATCTGGAGGGATAGGAAGATGCCAAGTCAAGGGGAAGAGAAGGGAAGCTCAGGCTGAGGAGCATCCCATGGTTTTAGTGGTCTGCATCATTAGACAGTGAAAAGGGAAAACCAGCCCGGTACACTGGATGATAAAACTTTGCAAACGCGCCTAGAAAATCATAAAGGCATAAGCAACCCAAAGTACCCCAAAGCACAAGTTCCTGGCAAATTTACCTCTTTCCTTCCTAGATGGAGGTGTCAGAAGATTAAAGTTTCTATCAAAGTTTTCTGAATATCTGTTATGTCTTTGGCACTGGGACTAAAGGCTGAAGCAAAATAAATAAATAGATAGATAGATAAATAAATAAATAATGCGTGAGTGTGACCCGATCTGCACACGGCAGGAATCCAAAGGAGCTGGTCTCTTCAGGACTGGTGTTGGCAGGCTTTCATGATATCCAAATTAATTGGCAGCCTCAGGTAGGCAAGACTCTCACTGGTGACTCAGCAAGCCTGCCCCCAGGACTGTTGATCTGTGATTAGTGGGTGGAGAGGGTAGGTTAGATAGAGCGAGGGGTTTTGGTTGGGGCTTTTCTATGGAAGGCTTTTCATATGGCAAGGCTTCTGAGGTAGCAGCTGCTCCACAGAGCAAGAGTCTTAGTTACTGGAAAGCTAGTCAGGCCCAGAGCAAAAGTCCTGTGGTTCCTGTGCTTAGGGTGGTCCCTGGCAGCAGCCCTTCCAGGTTCTGGCCTGTTTCCTGGGCTCTTCCAAGCTGCAGGGAGACATGTGGGGATGTCCTTCAGTTAACAGCCAACGCTTTCCTCAGAAGGGGTAAGTGGTGCCTAGCTCCCCCGAGGAGAGCTTGAGTTTCACTTTCCGTAGTTTCACTCACTCACTCACAGGCAACTGTGGGCCAAACATATTCGATGAAAAAAAAAATCCCCTAAGCAAATGGTTCATAAGGCTTTAACTGCATGCCATTCTGAGTTGCATGATCAAATCTGCTGCTGTCCTCTTTCATACCACCTTCGGATGTGAATCATCTCTTTGTCCACGGTATCCATGCCGTTTCCATACTGCACACATTATCCACCCATTAGTCATGAAGTAGCCATCTCCAAGAATCAGGATGACTTATTTGGGATTCAAAAATCATCTTAACTTTACTTAATATTATTCAAAAAGCAGGAGAGTAATCATATTGAATTGTTATATTCTATTGCTACTGTTATCATCAATCTCTTCTTGTGTAGGTATTGGGGGGACATCACATGCAGTTACACATAGTGTTAAATATAGTGATAGACACACACACACATACACACACATAGATGATGCTATCCATAGTTTCAAGCATCCGCTCGGGTCTAGAAACATGTGCTAGTAGTAGACTATCTACTTTGTGCCAATTCCTTAAAGGAGGGAGGAACAGAAAATAACTTCTGAAGAAAAATAGTGGACTCATCTTCTAATTATTCTGGGGAGATTACAATTTTGAGTGTCAACTTCTGGGGCTTAAACGTAGGCACGGGGAGAGGTACGTGGTTGAGTGTCCTCACCCAGTTCTGCAACTCAGGGTCCACGGCTTTAGAGAGAAATACTAAATGCAACTGTGTTGTGATTCCTGCTGAGAAATGGGGGGCGGGGAGGCAAATCACAGAAGACTTTCTTCTGAATTGTGTTGATTGGCAAAGCTACAACAGTAAAGGGCTAGTATTGAGAAACTACTCAGAGGAAGGGGAGAAAGGAAAATAACTGTGTTGGAGACCCTGACATTCTGCATTGACATGGCGAGAGATCCAGGGAGGGAAGGAGCTTGTGTAACAGTGAGATTGTGACAGTTGGGCGTGGGTTCAGATCCTGGCTCTGCCCCGTTAGCTGGGTAACACTGGGTAAGCGGCTTGGCTTTTGTTATTTCTAGTTTCTCCACAGTCAAAAGAGAGAAATACCTCCTACCTTCCAAGTCAATTGTGAGGATCAGGTGCGACATCAAGCAAGCCGATGTCAACAAAAGCATTATTTTAGTGTATGTGAGTGCATATGAATATGTGCCTGCTTGTATGTGTGAGGGTGTGTGTGTGTGTGTGTGTGTGTGTGTGTGTGTGTGTGTGTGGTGTGGTGGGGGTGTGGCCAACCTTGGGTTTCATTCTTTGCGTAGCTTGCACATTGTTATATTTTGAGAAATCGTGTATCATTGGCCTGGAGCTCATCAAATAGTCTGGTTGCCAGTGAACCCCAGGGAGCCGCCTGTTCATGCCTCCTCCTGGTGCCGAACCTACAAGACAGCAGTATTGCACCTGGTTTTGTTTTGTGGGTTCTTGGAATCAAACTCAGGCCCTGATGCATTTTACTGAATGAGCTACCTCCTCAGCCAGCAACAGACTTTTTGAATATGTAAAGCATCCTGAGAATTTAGAACTTTGCTGTGATTTTTCCCCTCTTAAGTCATGCCTTTTCAGCTTGGGAGTCGTTTGTAGCAGGTGTTTGCCTCTGGTTATAGACAGTAGGCTGCAGCTTTTCTCTTGGGAAATGTCATACTTCTGGACAGAAGCAATCCTATTTCTTTTGTACTTGTTTTAGAAAGTGAGTTTAAAATTCCTGCAAACACTGTGTTCTTCTAGCCTGCCTTTATCCAACACAAATGGCTCCCTAGTGCATAGAACAGAATAAATAAATGCACCACAGGGTTTTTGGCAAATAGCTCGAAAAGAAAGATGCAGGAGCCCACTGATCATGGCCCTCCATGTTGGTTATTTGGAAAGACTGTAAGTTTGCATAGAAGGATCCCAGGGTTAGCATCCGGTGGATTTAGGCTTGTCACTGACATCTGTTTGCTAAATGTGTGACCTTAGATCAGTGTGCTTGTTGTTTAATGTGGACCTGACACAGTCTTGCACCATTTGGGAAGAGGGAATCTCAGTTGAGAAATGTTCCCAAGAGGCTGGCCTTTGGACAAGCCCGAGGAACATTTTCTTGATTGATGATTGATGTGGGAGGGTCTAGCTCACTGTGGGTGGTGTCATGCTTGGGCTGGAGGTTCTGGCCGCTGTAAGAAAGCCTGCTGAGTAAGCCACAAAAAGCAAGCCAGTAAGCAGCACCCCACCATGGCTTCTCTTTCAGTTCTCGCCTCCAGGTTCCTGCCTTGAGTTTCTGTCCCAACGTCTTTCGTTAATGGACTATGACATGGAACCTTAAAGATGAAATAAACTCTTTCCTCCCCAAGTTGCTTTTGGTCATGACTTTTTTTTTTTTAAATAGAAACCCTAAATAAGACAATCACTTACCTTCTCACAGTCACACATAAGTCATCTTGAGAACTGAGTTAACAATTTCATGCAGAAAGATTAGTGTTAAAATTCAGAGGTAATGCATGCAAGGGACCTCACGTACACTCAGTCAGCATTTTTCAATTTACATATGTTTGAGTTTGCAGATGTCGCTTTGATTTCTTGGGTGGCCAGGGTAACTGAGGTATCCTATTTCCTAGTACCTGAGACTTTATCTTGCTGCTCCTCTTTTTTTTTTTTTTCAACTTTTTGATAGCAAGGTGGTCATCATCCCAGCAGGAGCAAAGAAAACCCAGAATCTTTAGCATATTTGGTTTTGGTTTGCCTGACAGTTGGTGCTTGACTTCATCTCTTATAGCCCAGGATGCCTTAAACTTGTTTCCTAGCCAACGACAATCATGGACTTCTGATCCTTGTACCCCCAACTCACAAGTGCTTGCAGTACGGGCACACAACAGCATGCTCAGTTTCCGTGGTGGGTGCTGAGGATCAAAGCCAGGGCTTTGTGCATTTTACCCAGGTACTCTGCTAACAGCATCTCATCTCCAGCCCAGCACATGAGTGCTTCTATGGAAGCTTAGTTATAAATGGAAGGGCTTTGGCACATTGGGAGTCTTACAGTTTACAGGGAAAATGCATACTTTTGTAGCGTCTCAGGTGAGGAGGACTAATGTTTCATCCAGCCCAGGGTGCAAGGAGCAGTAACATCTACATGAATAGTCTCCTTGTTCTTATAGAATGGGGCTTAGTCTTCACTCTGTCCAAACCGGGCATTATTGCAAATGAATCTAAGGCAGCATAGATCCCTGTCAGCTTAATCATCATCATCATCACCATCTTCTTCCTATTCTTCTTCACCTTCTCTTTTCCTTTTTTTCTCTTCTTTGCCTTCTCCTCTTTCTTCCTCTTCCTCCTCTTTCTTCCTATTCCTCCTCTTTCTTCTCTTCCTTTCTCTTCTTCTCCTGTCCTCCATCTGAATATTCAAATTTTACTGAGAGGAGAGGAGCAGCCCTCTGACCACACAGCTCTTCTGAAGAACCCCACCACCTCCTAAATCCTTGTGCTCTTTGACATGGGCTTGGTAAGTTTAGTTTTTTTTTTGTTGTTGTTGTTGTTTTTTGTTTGTTTTTGGAATAGTGTCATGATATGAGTGTTTGTCTCTATACCTATTCTTTGGTGGTGGTGGTGGTTTCTGAAATTTGGCAGCTGAGATACGACCTCTAACCATGTGCTAGCTTCCTCTGATCTTTCAGGCTTCTGGGGCCCACCACTCAGAAATAAGTGAATCAGTGTGATAAAGCTAACAGTTGGTGAGTTGTTTGGCACTGTGCCACTGTGGTTGTTGGATCAGAGAGTTTGCACCAAGGGGAACGTGAACTCTGACTTCATGATGCCGGGGAGACTGAGGGTTTCCTCAGTGTAAATTACTCACAATAGCACCTAGCCACATTGTATAGGATTCCACTCTGAAACGTCTAGAAGAGGCGAATTGGGGAAAACAGCAGCAACAACAAAATGACTATTGATTTCCCTTACGGCTCCCTCCTCTTTGAGGAGGTCAAAGAGTAAGACGTCAGGACATGGGATTTTTTATAGCGTGATAAAGAAGTTCTGAGATTGTTCACGGTGATGGTCTTTGAACATTACATTTTTTTTAAATGAGTGAATTTTATGATGATAGGTTATCTACCAATAACCTATCATCTCTATCACCTATCTCTATATTACTTAACAATTATTTCTGTCATCTGTCAATCATCTATCCTAAGTATCTGTCTATCTCCTAACTTTCTATCCACTTATCTACTATTATCTATTACCCATCTATCTGTCTCCATTACCTATCTATCATCTATCTGATATCTATCTCTGGTCAACATTACTGTCATGCTAGTCCCAGCAACTGGTGCCTGCTCCATGGACCATTCATTAAAGTAGCACTTTGACTGATTGTCCCAGCTCTACAATTGCCTTTCCCCTGTTCACCTTTCACAGAGCATCACAGTGACCCTCCAAAGTAAAGCAGACCATGGCATTCACCGACCAGGCCTCTGCATCCCCATCACATTCAGTCTTCAGAGAAAAGCATCTTAGCATGGCCACAGGCCCTGTACTATCCGTCCACAGTCAGCACTCTTACTTGCTCTATCCCAGTAACTTCCTTCCTGACTGTCTCGGGACCTCTGCTTATCACTGATTCTTCCCATAACAGAACCCCACACTTCCTGGTTTATTTCCTGTATCATCTGGTGATTAAGCTAACAGGGATCTCTGCTGCCTTGGGTTCTGTCATACGATCTCTTGCTGCTGACTTGTTTTGTCTTCTTCACAGCATTTACCACTATTTGAATTTATGTTGTAATTTATCAGTTCCCTTGCTTATTGGGAGTCTTTTCTGTAAGTGCTCTGTGAGATCAGAGAGTTCATGAAGTTTGCCACTGCATCTCTGGACTCAGGGCAGTCTGCACTCAGTGTTTATCGAGTGACTGAGCAGAGCTCAGGCACTGATGGTGGATGCAGAGACACAAACCATCGCTCATCTGTTTTCTACGAATGCTTCCTAATTCTTTATCATCATCTGAAGATGTCATATACTTAAACGCTTGGATTAGATTCCTAAGGAAGTCACTTGGAGAGGCTCCCTTTCAATACCATCCACTGTATTTTCAGTAGAGAACAAGTAAATGCTTAGACTGATAAACACTAATTGATCTTTGCATGAGGGTCTTTGGAAACACAAAAAGGATTTCAAGGTCTGTGTTTGGTCAACCATTCCCGCTTGGTCATTTTGATCACCAGGAGCACAGGGCTGATGGACAGACGACATGGACTTCTACGCTTCGGTTTACTCACAGTGCGGACTCTCTCTGGCCCCTGTCCGTAGAAGAATCCTAGCAATGGGTACGTTGTTGGTCATGATGGCGATGTCCAGGGGGGTCAGCCCCTCACTGTTGGGTGTGTTCAGATCTAGTTCTTCCGGTGTGTACTGGTAGAGGAGGAGCTGAACAGCATCTAGGTCCTGCTGCTCAACTGCCTCAAACATGGCTTCGTTGCCCTGGAAATTCTGGGAAAGAAGGAAAGCAGGTAGGCACACTGTCACAACCAACATTTCAGGACTTTGGAGATTGGTTTCAGGGGTCACACAGACACTTACAGGTGGGTGATTACAGAACAGGGTAAGTGTTCATCATGTGCCCTTCAAAGTCAGCGCTCTATCGGCCTGTCCATCCATGCTTTCTAATAGGCGTTGACCAGATACATTAATCTTGACGGGATGATATGGTACCGATTGAGCAGCTCAGTCTTTAAGCCGGTCTGCTGCTGAAGGGATTCTGTTTGCTAGGTTCTTAAAGGATGTTCTTAAACACTAGATTAAGCCAAGTTACTCCTCTGTTGGTTGTAGCACCTCTCAGGGCCTTTAATCACGTTACTGGGTATTTTATTGTATTTCACTTTACCTTTGGGGTAACATTCTGTAGAACTCAGCTGGGCAAACACTGGCACAGATAATGTGGGGACAAGTGGTAATAATTATAACTACTTTGTGTCGATAGCTCACTTTCTTTGTTTCTCTCAACTCTTTCCCTCCTTCTCCATCCTTGGGCTTCCTCCTTGTCTTGACTGCTAGTCTTGGTCTCATCAGCCCAAACTCTTTAATGTTACAAGTGTAATATTCCTGAAATATCTATATTGCTTGCCAATTCCCTATACTACCTACAGGCTGCTAATGTCTGTATACATAAGGCTAATGCATTATGGTTAATTATTACCACCAATTTCACTGGGCAAAGAAATGCTCCAATGATCACCGAATAACACCCTTGGATGTATTGTTCAGGGTGTTTCTACAGACAATTAGACTGCAAGGATTCTGATTTAGTCAATGGATTAAGTTTTTGATAGATTTATAATGTGGTAGCATTATTGGGAGACAGTGAAAAGGGAAAGTGGGATCTAGGTAGAGGAAGTAGGTCCCTGGGGGCATGTCATTTCATTGGGCATATGTCTTGCCTAGGTCTCTTCCTGTGTACCTGCCCCCTTTTCTGCTTCCCTTCCACCAAGGACTGAAGAGTAACCTTTGCCATACATTCCTGTCTTGAAGATCTTCTTTCTGCCAAGTGCATAAGGCCAAGTGTCCATGGCCTCTAAGCCATCCCCCAAATAAACCCTTTCTCTCTTAGACTGTCACTGTCAAGTGTTGTTTTTTGTTTTTTGTTTTCTTTGGTCACAGTCACAATGAAACTCAGTAATGCATACCCTGACCACTACAATCCCACACTTTTTTTTTAAAGCTCAGACCCCCAACCAATTACACAGGGAGCATGTTTGAGCTGAGGGGAGAGGTTGAAGCAGTTTTCCCAGGAGGGCTACATTGCTAAGTGGCTAATTGTTTAAGAGGACCAGGAGATGAATATTTATAAAATACAGATCTCCTATAGAAAAAAAAGCATAGATAATATAACTATTTAGGAATATTTTTAAAGATTAACAATATAAAAAAGATCTCTAGGATTTTCACAAATACTATTATTATTATTATTTAGCTCACCAGAGAAGATGGAGACTATGTGTTATTTCTTTAAAAATTGCTTTGCCTTTAGAGGTATTAAAATGCCACTGGCCTTGACCTAGTGCTGGGATCTGATTAATATGTGGAAGATCGTCAGTGACCAAATGTTTAGTGCAGAGAGATTTTATTTTTAGTCTCATCAAAAATTGATTTTCCCTATCGGCTGAACACATACCAAGGCCTTAAAACCTGAGGAAAATACGAAGCAATTATGCAAATGCTTGTTTTGACAATAGGGACCCAGAGGAGAAGGCTGTGGTGACTTGCTGTTCCCCTGCTGCAAGATGCTGTACTGAATAGAAAAGTGGGACTGGAAAGGGCCTCTTATGCTTAACCCCAGCCAAGTCCTCCCAGAAGATGCGTGTGAAATAAGAAGCAGAACGAGAAAACAAATGGGCTCAAAATCAAAAACGTTGCCCTGTCTCTAGTGTGCATTTGTTTCTGATTCTTAGTGTTTCTAATTTCTTATCTGCTTGTAAGTTATTTCCTTAGACATTATTTCCCCCTTCAAACTCTAACTTTGCTTCTATCTGGGAAGACCGGGGTTTACTTCTGCTTTACTCTCAAATAAAGCCCTTCCTCCCCTGCAAAAATACTCCTGTTGTTCAGGTAAATATATGCCTGTCTCTCTGACCCAATGCCAGTGCAGAACACAACCCAAGAACATCTGTAACATACCCCACACCACTTGCTTAGACCTAATTTGCATGAGCTATACAGGCAGGCAGTTTAGCAACAGGAAGATATTCATTTTTCCTGATAGACTGATACACTTTTAGTTATCAACTAATCATGGGGTGGGGTCGTCATACCTGATTGTCTTCCCTGGTCTGCTTTGATTGCCTGGGGGGTTCGAAGGTGAATGTAATGCTGCATTCTCGGAGCATGTTTGCCTAAAGTTTTGCTATACATGCTTGTTTGTTTTTCCATCTTTTTTTTTTCATGCTGGCTTTTTTTTTCTGTCCTCTCTCCGTTATATACTAAATAGAATTACGTGCATGCATTCTATTTTGAATGCCTCTGAAAAGTATGTGTGTGTGCATGTGTGTGTATATCTACATGCATATCTATATATTAGAAACTTATAAATTATTTAAATACTATTATTTAAATGAGCACTGGTGCTCCCAGAAAGTCCATTAACCTGAAACATTCCATATTTGCCAAACTGAGTGCACGTGTGGGTTCATGTATATATGTATGTTCATGTATATATTTTCCTGTACGTGTGTGCTTCATGTGCATGTAGGGGTTCATGTGTGTGTGTGTTCATGTGTATGTGTGTGGGTTCATGTGTGTTCTTATGTGTATGAGTATGTGTGCATATGCTTGTATGTGTGTGTGTGTATATGTGTTGCTGGGACCCAGAGATTGAACCAGAACCTTAGACTTCTAGGGAAGCAATCTACCCTCAAGTCTGTACCTCT
>CM053746.1:29330529-29354981 GCA_028658305.1 Pachyuromys duprasi | reverse complement strand
ATGCAAGGGAGTAACAGCCTGGCTAGATCCCAGGGGAGGACATTGCAGCCAGCCCTGAGGAGACAGGATGAGTGGGGGTCGGATGGAAGGGGAGGAGGTCCTCCCCTGCGGTGGACTTGGAGGGGGCAGGGAGGAGATGAGGGTGGGAGGGAATGAAGGAGGGGGCTACGCCTGGGATGCAAAGTACCTAACCTGTGATTGATATAAAAATAAATAAACTACATTAAAAAAGAAACCATAAAAGAAAAGGGGAGGAAAAGCCTTCCATTCATCTAAACTTAGTGCCAGACCATATATGTGTGTATGTCCTGTCTTGGTGGACTCTGTGTGTGAAAAATGACACCTTCACTAACTTGCTGAGCAATGGAGCTGTCGTGGGAGTAGAGAGAGTTCTCTTACCACTGAGGTCTTTCTGAGACTCAGCCGGTCTGTCCTGGTTCTGAAGTAGGCCTCATCGAAGGACGAGTGGCTGCCCTTCAGCTTCTCTGAGAGGTTCCGGTACAGACGCTTGGCAGCATTGGGAGACGATGGAGCGCTGTGTTTTTTTGACTGACAAAGGTGTAAGTTCTGCATTTGTTGTGTCATTTTTGAGCGGGAATTCCTAAGAAGAGGAAAACAGCACACATGATGAGTATACACAGCGAAGAACTCTACCACCTCCAAGAACCTTCTGGAAACCTCAGATCCAAATGTGATATTCCAGCAAGAAAAGCCCACCGACATCACCAACCCCAGCTTCTTTCTTCCTTAAGGGAGAAAAGAAAAGACCCAGGAAAGGAAGCACCTTGTCTATGGTCCTAGGGCTGACCGGTCGCAGGAAGGAAATGACGACCCACTTACCGTATGAAATATTCATTTACATGTGGACACTTAAGAGCATTGGTATCTTACCCAATTAGAAAAGTATTGCAGTGTTGTGTCTAGGAGTGTGTGTAATCTTGAGCATATATAAATAAGGCTATTTTTTTTTAACTTCTCTCCTTCTAGATGCTGACCTCTATTGGATGGATGAGAAGGTGTGGTTCTTCCTGCATACTCCTATCCCTTTCATAGATTGGCAGTCAAATTTGTGACATTAATTGTATCCATAGGTTCACTACCCCGGTGTGCTTAGGGATTTTTGTGTCTATAGGACTGACCCTGCTTACTTTGGACACTCTGGGTGGAAGTCGTCTGTAATTGACTAGATTTCTTCAAGTAGCACTTGACCATCGCTCCTAAAATCTCTAGTAGCTGCCCCTCCTCACCTCCTGTCACACCTGAAGTCAGTTTCTGGGAGGTCAGGTATAGCATTTCAAAATCTATCCACCATTAATTCACATATTTCTATAGAAATTGTGAGGCTAGAAAGTCTGTGGTTGCCTACTGTATGATGTATGTTACATGGGTAAAGGCAACAAATGGAATTTCTAGCCTGTACACTGTGGTGCGAACTGCATTTCCCTCCCTGATGCCTCTGGATAATTGGCCCCTGAAGTCTCTGAAAAACAAAACAAAACAAAACAAAAAAACACTGTTGCTTTCCTACCACCTTCTATCACATTTTGAATGACATTTTCCACTTGTAATGCTAATTCCAATTACTCTTGATTTATCTTCTCTCCAACAAATAGAATGCCACCATCATGATATTTAGATGGCCTTAGGCACATTTTCAAACTAACTTCAAACTTCTTCCAGGGCAGAAAGATGGCCAAACCCGATTCAGTCTTAGTCATCAGTCCCTACCCAGACTTAACGAGGTAGATGTGCTTATGTTAGACAGGTGACGCATGGCATTGCATGTCTGAGTGTAATTTTATATCTCTTTAGTAACATTTTAATTGGTTTAAAAGAAGAAGTAGAATAATTAGATGATTTATCATCTTTTCCCTCCAGTCTACAGATTCTTTATCTTGGACTCAAAGAGTAACTACATGGTTTTCTTTAATATTTCTTTCCACAAAGCTCCAGATTCATATGCAGGCCTTCACGTGGGGATCGCTTTAACCTCTTTATTTCTGCCTTCTGTCTCCAGCCTTCTCCTTCAGCACTAACACCCTAGTTCAAGCCATCTGTCTTGTCTACATCATTCTCCGTCCCCAAAATAACTCTACATTCTTTTGTATCTCCCACAATGCCCAGGAGCCTCATAAATAAATTCCTGTCGTTTGATCAAATTCCAGCTACTTGCCCTCTAACTGATGACACCTACCCGCATGGCCCCCTTTGTCCTTGCTCATCTCCCATCTGTTCCCTTTTGTCAATGTAGGTTGACTTTCTCTGGTTTTCTGACTTCCTCCCCATGCTCCCCAGCTGTCCCTTTCTTCCCGGCTATTCTTCAGTGTGTTTCCGCCCTTCCAGCTTTCATCTGTCTTCATGCTTTCTTTTTTCCTCTATATTTTACATTTTGTCAGATGAGAAAGAATGGAAGAGACAAATTTCTGTTGCCCATCCTTATAAGTATATAACTATGCTCTTGGTTTTTCACTCTTATGCAAAGGGGCAACCTTTGGAATTTGATAGAGTCATGCTTGACTTTTAATATTATTATCTACAGTGTATGTGGGTACAGGTGCCTTATTTAAATTCTCTGGTTTTATTTATTATATGTAAATAAACAACAGAACATTGGATAAAGAGTTGTGAAGATTAAATTGACAAAGAATGACAATTGTTATCTCTTTTGGTTCATTGTAGTAGCAAATAGCAACTATTAAGTTACCCCCAAGTCTTTTTGCATAACTATAGACACCAAGATATAGTATCATCATTCATCTTTCTTACGGGCATTTAACATGGTCCATGGTTAACTTTCTGTATGTTGCTTTTTAAAATTTTGATAGAAAATGTAAATGCAGTTATTTTGTTTTGGGTTTTTATATTAACATTTACAAAATAGAAATAGAAGGCAGAACTTTCAGGTCTTAGAGGTGAAGATGGAATAAGGACAAATCTAACAAAATTGAAAAATTAGACAAAAGGACTTGCTTATTTAAGGTGGAGAGCTGAATGTAATACAAGTATCAAGCCTCATCACAAATTTTTTTTGTCCCATTCTCATTTTTTCTCAGTTTCTGGTAGCCTTGAAAATCAAAACTCATAAAAAAAATAGACTGCCAGCCACTGGAGAGGCATCCTAAGGTTGGTGGTCCTTCCACATTTAATTTCCACTCCCTTAGAAGTATCATTATTTGATCTGTCTCGTTGTTCCCTAGGAGATTCACTCAGAATGCTTGTCATTTTTGTTTGACTTGCAGCCCCCCAAGAGCAATTAGCTTCTTCCTCTAGAGTATTTGTTTTTGTGGTGGTTGTTTAGCAGACGTCAGCATTTTTAAACAAGTCTTTTAAATTGCTCTGAACTTTGGGAATGAGATGGTTTGGAAGTAAAGGGCTTTGAAAAAGCTCTGGCACATTTCCGAGGGTCTAGCAGAGCGTGTTCATGCTAGGGGTGGGAAGAAGACACCAGAGGCTCCTGATCTCCCATCCCTGTTTAGCCAGGAGGCTCTGCGCAGGCAGGAAGTGAAGAACAAGGTTGAATTTTCACTACCTGGTGGAACGTTGGCAGTAAGCCCCAATATATGCAGGGCCCCTCCCCAGGATGGGGTCATTTAGATCCTCGGCATCTAAGGACATCTCTGTTCAGTCATTGTCACTCAGTTAACCAAGGAGGGAAGTCGGTGGCTGTGTATTCCAAAAATATAACCATCACAGATTTAAGCTCTGAGGAGTTAACCAGACAACAGCAAATGCCGAGGAGAAGGGCTAGTCTGGATTTCACAGTTACTATATAATTATTAAAACCCATGGCTTTCAGCAGGAAATCGTGAGACGTAAATAAAAACCGCGTCACATGCAAGAAAATAAGCAGGTCATTCAAAATTGCCCCCAAGAAAGCCAAATGTTACAGTTACGGCACAGAACCTCCAACTATTTTAAGTGTGCTTAAATTGCTAAAGGAAATCAGGTCTAAAATGTAAACCGAGAGTGACATTTCGCTGAACTAAGAATATCATTAGAGAGATAGAATCACGAAACAGAACAGAGTAGAAGTCCCAGAATCGCAAAATGTAATGACTGAAAAGAAAACACTCACTGGAACGCAACAGTGTGCTTGTTTTGACAACAACAATAATAATAATAAAATCAACACGTTTCCAGAGAAATCAACTCAGACTGAAGAGAAGAGGAAATGCTGTACGGCCCACTTTGATAGAGGCAAGAAAACAATTGGATTTACGAATAAACACAATCCATTTGGGACTGAAAAGAAGTTACAGGACTGTAAGGGAACTTCTTCACCCTAGGAGAATGAATAAAACCTTGGTTAAATTTTGTTTGTTTTTGTAATGTCCCCCACAGGACCATGTTTTGAGCATATGTTCCCTAGCTGGTGTCACTATCTTGACGGAATTTTGAAGGTTACACCAAACCTCCATTTTCTGTCTTGCTCTCTGCTTCATGGTCTGCCATGAGGCCAGGAGCCTCTGCTGCACATTTCCTCTACCACAAACTTTCCCATTGTGACGGAATGAAGCCCTCAGAGACTATGAGCCCACATAGAACTTCCACCTCTCATTTCTGTAAGGTTCTGTGGTCATAGTAATTAATATAAAACTATAGTCAACCTCTCACTTAAGGCCTGGATGCAACCCCAATAAAAATACCAGCTCATAGGCAACTTCGCGGCGACATTTTCAGAGAAAAAGCAAGGGATCTAAGGAAGGCAAAACAACTTTGAAAAGGAGAAAATTGGAAGACTTTTCCTTCCTGTTTTTTTTAAATTTATTTTTCTTCATAATTTATTCACGATATCTCCCAATTGAAGCCCCCTCCCTCAACTCCCCCAATCCTACTCTCCCTCTCTCTTTCCCACTATCCCCTTCCTGTAGCCCACTGAAAGGGGAAGTTCTCCACTGTTGCCATCTGCCCATAGCTTGCTAAGTCTCATCAGGACTGCCTGGATCCTCTTCCCTGTGGCCTGGCAAAGCTGCATCACCAGGGGCGATTGACCAAAGAGCAGTCAATGGAGTTCAGGATAGAGGCAGCCCCTGCTCCCCTCACTGGGAGATCCCCAGGGAGTCTTACTTCCTGATCTTAGGACTCACTGTAAAGCCACAGAGGTGAAGGCATGCAGGCTCAGTTTTAGAATCGCCGTGTAGACAAAAACGATGGACTAAGGGTAGCAACGGAGATGAAGGAAGTGGAACCAAGGCCCGTCCTGAGCACCTAGGGTTAATTGCTTTTGGGAAATGCGCTGAGGTAATTAGATGAGGAAAACAGTTTCCTGTTGGTGCTATAACACTAGGGTAACCATCAGTAAGAACCAAAAAGAACTCCAACCCCCATTTCATACCATGTACAGAAGCTACCTTGAAGTAAATCATAGATCTTTTTGATTATAGGTGTCTGTGTGGGGGGTTTGTGGGCATGTGGGTTCATGTGTGTGTGTGCTCATGCTTCTGAAGGCCTGAAGCTGTTGGCAGGTGTCTTCTTCCATCACGATCTGCCTTATTAGATAGAGCCGGACTTCTCAGTTGAACCCAGACCTTGCTGTTTGGGCTAGTTCTGTTTGCTAGTGGCTCCACATGCCGGTGTGCTGGAAATACAGATGGGCCACCACGCCCACCCCTCCATTGACATGGACTCCAGGCATCTAAACTTTGTTCCTCACGCTTGCAGAGCCAACGCTGTGACAGTTGACCCATTTCCCAGCCTCCGTCAGCCGTAGATCTAAACATCAACACTAAAACTAGAAATATTCTAGATGAAAACACAGATGATTTTGTGAATCTGGACAGAACAATGCTTCTTAGAGGAAACACTTAAAGCGAAAGTCGCAAAATAATTCCACAAGTTGGGCTTATCAAAAACTGCCATTTCTTTGAAACACCACAGCTTTATCTATGTCCAGTTTGGAGATTCATGTGTGAGTGCACATAGAGCAGAGCAGTCTAACAAAAGTGATGGGTCTAAAATGGTGAGGGTAGCTTGCAAGGAGGAGCCTCCTCAGACAGGCTCCACAGCTGCCCATTCCCTGATGTCTGCTGCTTCCTTACGCATTGGTGAGTTTCCTTCCCAGTGTCCTTCCTTAGGTGTGGGTCTCCACCATCTTTGCCCTGACCCAGGTACCTAGATCTGACGAAATTAGACCAATGAGAAACAAGAGATGGTAAATCCCCAGGAGATAAGAGATTCATCTCCATGTCCTCCCTTCAGACTACCCTGGGGGCTCTCTATGAACCACTGAAGGAGAGTGGCCCCCCCATAGGCTCATGGGTTTGAAAATGGGTGTTTGCTTGCATGTATGCACCATGTACATGTCTGGTGCCCACAGAGGCCAGAAGAGGACATCAGCGTTCCTGGAAATAAAATTACAGCCAGTATGAGCTACCATGTGGGTGCTGGAATCCTACCCAAGACCTCTAGAAGATCAAGCCTTTGCTCTTAACTTCTGAGCTATCTTTTCAGCCCCTATTTGTGTGTTTTCCTCATTTCTGATAAGTTTCCCGTTTGCCTTTGATGATGTGACCGTTTATCTCCTGGTATACAAAAGAGCAACTGCAATCAAGCTGAAATGAAATGAATTAACAACCCTGCGCAGACACACGTACCATCATTTTATCTTCATTTTAGACTTGAGTTTAGCCGAAAGACGGAGAAGCGGTTATTTATCTTCATTTTATAAACACGGAAACCAAGACCCAGAGAGGTTGGGTAATTTATCCAGACCTTACAACTGGAAAATAGAGCAGCAAGATGTGAACTCTGACCCCAAAGCATGTGCTTCCAACAGTTCTGCCATTATTGTTGCTAAGGTGGCTTAGCCTGGCTTCCTGGCAGCTTCTCCATGCTTGACCTTGATTCCAAAGTCAAGATTTCTTGTCCTAGTTATGTCCATGTTTCACTGGAGCCTGGCTGTGGAAAGTTTTCAATGTCATTGTGCTTTGGAAGCACACACACTGAGCCAGTTTGGATTAGAAATAGTTTTGAGACACAGCATATTAGAAATTGGAGCTGTAGTCATTCCCAACAGTTGGATGGGCAGACACACTCAGTAAAGGGAACATTTTTGACTCAGGAAATATTGTTCTTTAGGTTGTGATGTGAGCTAGGGGACCTTTCAGCTTCAACCTGCCTGTCAACAGACCAAAGACAAAGTTTGACCCCTTCTATTTTCTACCCGCTATTAACATGACAGGTGTGTCTTTGATTGCTAAGGGGTGACCGAGTCTATTATAGTATTGACATAGAATGGTGGAAGCTGCCTTTCTAGTTTCTGTGCCCTTTGAAATGAAATATATATATATATATATATATATATATATATATATATATATATATGAAATGTCAGCTGTGACTCAGGAGAAATACTGATTTTTAAAGTTCTTATAAACAATTTAAAAATTACACTTATTTGTGTGTGTGTGTGTGTGCTTTCCTGGTTTTATTGTTTATGTCCTAACACTGTTGACTGAAGAGTTAGAATCTCATCGTCTGCAGTTTGAAAGGACATAACATTTAGCCCACTGAGTACTGTCAACATACAAACCTCTTGGCTCTCTTAATAGCCATTTGAAGGCAGAACTATTATCTTCACTTTAGTGGCAATAAATTGAGGCTCTGTTAAAGGGCAGGTCTAGGATTCTAATGCAAGCAATACGGGTTTGCACCTGAGCTCTTGACCTCTAAACATTTCCCTTAAAAGGCCCAAGACAGACAACTATCTCAGAGAGGTGAGGGGCTGACATTGGGAGTGACAGGAAGTGACCGCAGGAAGAGAGGGGGAGGGGAAGGGTCAGAGAAGGTGACTCGAAAATGATCTTCAATGATGAATGAGAAGTAATTAGCAAAAATGGAAATGACACTCGAGGTGTACGAGCCCCGGTGAGGATGTGGAAAGAATGTAGAGATGGGCTGGCAGAACATGGAGGAAAGCGTCTGGGCTCTTCCACGCACGGCGGTGCATTTCATCAGTTGTATTGTACATGGAGATTAAGAAAGAGGCCTAGAGAGGCAGCAGGGCCAAGACATGCAGGGTCTTACACACACGATAAGGAACAAATACCTTAGGGTATGTACAGCAAGGAACAGAGACCCTTAAGTGATAGACGGATCAATTAATCCCAATCTGACCATTCACGCCATACATGCACACTGGGATTTCACACTGTACTCAGTATGCTTGTATAATTAGCACAGGCTGATTAAAAGTAAAAACACACATTCTTTGAAAGTTGAGATTTGCACTTTTAGAGAATTTGGTAGTAGTCTAGGAGCTATTTGAAGAGGAAGGGATACGGAAATATAGGAAGGAATAGTCCGTGCTATTACTATTACAATTATGACAGTGGTGGTCTTCAGCTGCCTTCTGGTTAGATTTTTTTTTTTGGTTTTAATTAAAAAATTTTTTGAATTAATTGCACTTTATTCATTTTGTATCCCCCCTTGTAGCTCCATCTCTCCTCCCCTTATAACCCCTCCCTCCCTCTCCCTTCTCCATGCATGCCCCTCCCCAAGTCCACTGATAGGGGAGGTCTTCTTTTCCTTCCTTCTCATCCTAGTCTATTAGGTCTCATCAGGAGTGGCTACATTGTCTTCCTCTGTGGCCTAGTAAGGCTTCTTCCCCCTCAGGGTGAGGTGATCAAACAGCAGGCCAATCAGTTCATGTCAGAGACAGTCCCTGTTCCCATTACTATGGAACCCACTTGGAGGCTGAACTGCCATGGGCTACATCTGTGCAGGGGTTCTAGGTCATCTCCACACATGGTCCTTGGTTGGAGTATCAGTCTCAGAAAAGACTCTAGGCCCAGATTTTTAAAGCCACTACACAGGAAGAACGGGTACTTGGTGCTGTAAATATGTTCAAAAGCCCATGGCCATGGAGGTCCCAAACCATAGCAGGGAACCTATTACTGCTGCTTTGTTGTATGCACACGGTATCAAATTGCCTGCTAAATATTTGTATACTCACATAGACCAGTGCAGTTCTCAGCCTAGGCCAGAAAAGCTTTGGATTGATGTGAGTGTTGATTAATATGGCGACTCCTAAGTTGCCATAAGTGTTGAGAATAAGTGACTGTGGTGATCTTGACCCTAAACAGGATGTTCTCTCTCTCTAAAGCTCAGGATACACCATGGATGAAGGACAGAACGTAAGACCCAGATGACCGGAAGGAATCGTGTTAAAGGTCTTCTGTACGTGACATGCTGTGGTAGATTTGAACTCAAGGTAGCACTGGCTACTCAATGAAGACAGGGTCCATCAACATTCCATTATGGAGAGGGGAGGGTCAAATGAGCCCTCACCACCACCGTGAGGAATTCTCATGGCTAATGGTTGCTTAGAGAAGTGGAGTCATACTCCTTGGTGGTGTAGATACAGATTAAATCATTGTGGCTCAATTAAATACAACCCCTGCATATCCACATCTGGGCAACCATAGTTAAATTTAGTGGGCCACACACAAAGACATGACAATAACAAGGAATAAGTAAAGAGACAAGATATAGAGAAAGGAAGAAATCTAAGAGAAAACACAATGGGAAATTTTTTTGATGATTCTTTTGTTGTGGCAAAATATACTTAATATAAAATTGATTTAAACCCTTTCTGCAATGTGAAGCACATTTGCAGTGTTTCACGGTCATCTCCAACATCATCATCAGAAGGTTCTGACAAACACAAAGCGTGTCGCATTCAATACTAATTCTCCATCTATGTCAAAATGTGAGTTTCACAGAGGGGGGGATAATCTGTTCTTTCCCAAGTGATTCTGAAAACTTTATAGAGAATCTAGATGAGTGGTTCTTAACCTGTGGGTCATGACCCCTTTGACAGGGGTCAACTGTCAGATATCCTGAATATCATATGTTTATATTATGAATCATAACACTAGCCAAATTACAGTTATGAAGTAGCAATAGAATAATTTTATGGTTGCGGGTCACTATAGCATGGGGAACCACTGGTCTAGATAGTTATTGTTAAGGATTCCATAGAAAGATAAGACCACGCCTGAAAGATTAGTTGCTTTCCTGATCAAGAGCAGGGTAATTATAAAGACAAGTCAGAGATGTTGGAATGATGTAAATAGAAAGCAGAATAATTGATATGATAATCATTCATCATTTGGGTTCCCTTGAGCTTAAAACAATACATTCATGTATGGGGAGGGATCAATAATAAGTTACTCTGTCTGAGAATGTATTTCCTAAAAGATAGAAACACTTACAAATGCCAAATTTCCAAAGGAAATAACCTTGTATCCCTTAATACTAGAGGTGAGAGTTTTTCTGGGGGCCAAGATAACCTTCTTGAATTCCTTACATTATGGAGCATTTATAAAGGTTAACACTGGGTAACCACACAAGTGTAAGTTTTTATAAGTTCTGTACAATAGATTCTACTCACACCTGTCTCACCAAACATAAAAACCCTGCATATTAAAAAAATTAAGACTTCAGATTTTGGAATCATGTGTACAAAAAATCAGTTACTACTAATTGGAAAAAATCTCTTTTTTTGTCCTTGAAGCAGATGGTTTATTTTTTTTAATTTTTCATCACCATCATCATTATTATTAATTACAATTTATTCACTGTATATCCTGCCTGTAGTCTCCTCTCTCATCTCCTCCTGGTCCCACCCTCCCTCTTTCTCTTACTATGATGTCTTTCCCCTAGTACACTGATAGGGAAAGTCCTTCTCCCCTACTGTCTGACCCTAGCCTATCAGGTCTCATCAGGACTGTCTGGATCCTCTTTCTCTGTGGCCTAGTAAAGCCACCTTTCCAGGGGTTGGTGATCAAAGAGCAGGCAACCAAATTCATGCCAGTGACTGCTCCTGCTCCCCTTACTAGGGAACTTCCATGGAGACCGAGCTGCTCATGGGCTACATCTGAGCAGAGGGTTTAGGTCTTCTGTATAAGTTCAACACCAACAAACCAACTAATCCAATTAAAAAATGGGGTACAGAGCTAAGCAGAGAATTCTCAACAGAGGAATATTGCATGGCAGAGAAACACTTAAAGAAATACTCAGGTCATTAGCCATCAGGGAAATGCAAATCAAAACGACCTGAGATTCCCACCTTACACCCACCAGAATGGCTAAGATCAAAAACTCAAGTGACAATATATTCTGGAGAGGTTGTGGAGAAAGGGGGACCCTCCTCCATTTCTGGTGGGAATGTGAACTTGTTCAACCACTTTGGAAATCAATCTGGCGCTTTCTCAGAAATTTAGGAATAGTGATCCCTCGAGATCCAGCTATACTGCTCCTGGGTATATATCCGAAAGAAAAAAAAATATCTTGAAGTTATGCTGTATTTGATTTGAGTTTCTATAAGCTTAATGTTTTGGCTTTGTACTTTCTTACACCAAATGCAGGATCAGACTCTCTGTATTCCTCAGAGGATGGAAAGGACACGGATCCTCTGGTCCCCAACTACATTCTCTATGGGTCTCTGGTAGAGTGTATGGACAAGGGCACTGTGCACAGAGCTAAGAGCAGTGCCTTGTGGCTTTGTTAACTCAGCTTAGCATGTTTACTTCAAAACATCCAGGAATGGGGGAAATAGAGAGCTGGACATCCAGGGAGTCCAAGGGAATTGTCCAAAGTGTGGGAATTAGTAAATGCATTTTACTTTTCCTGCCATCTTAACAGTTGTCTGTCTCCTTCGATCTCTTACGCCATCATTTTTGAAACAGTGACAGTCACTTGGGAGAATGATTTTTCTCTGTGATGGAGTGGCCTGGGGATCCTTTCAATTGGAAGGAACCTCACCCATCTCTCAGATTTCCTGACTTTGGTTTTTATTTGAAGAATCCCGCTGCTCACTGTTCTAACGTCATCCATCTTGTGTCGGCACCTGAGGCCACAGCGTCATTTGAATGGCCAGTGATCTACAGCCAAGAGAGCCCACTGAAGGCATTCAACCCTCTATGACATTTATAGGGACTCTGAGCCCACCAGAGATGGATTGAGGCTGCCATAAAGCCTTGGGGTAGTCAGGCAAACAAGACTAAGGGGGCCAGCTAAAAGACTGTAGGGAAAACAAGAGCTTTCTCCATTCCCTCCCTCCTCTTTGCAGAGGTCAGCTTCTACCTTACTTCCTAAATGGGGAAGGCAAGCAGATTTGGGAGTTTTTAGAAGCTAGCAGGGTAACTGACTCATCTTTGAGTCTCAGTGGTACTTCTTGTGGCCACGGACATAGAAACAACCAACAACCAACACAGGCAACAAGCTGCCGACAGCACCCTACTTCGAAGCCTACCTACCTGCCTACCAGAAGTCTTTGGAATATAAGGAGAAGATAGAAGGTCAGGCAAGACCTCAAAAGCGTGTCCTCTGTGTTACTCTGGCAGGGATCCTCAGTATCACAGGCTTCACATAGTTTACGGGCAGGCTGGCCCAAGATAGGCAGAGCTCCTGTCTCACCCTCTGCATGCCTAGCCTGCAAGCTAGATCAAAGCAGTACCATACCTGGGATTGGATCACCAGCATGATGGGGCCCACCTTTACCTGATCCAACAGGTATTTTGCAAGGTAGTCAGGAACCAGAGTGAAAAAAAAATGATTTCTACCACAAAGCACTCATTTATTATTATTTCTTTTAATAGCTAATGGTAGTCAGTTATGCAAGCACTCCACGTGACAGAGCTTGCTGCAAAGAAAATGCCCACTTGTCAGAACCGGGCCTTCCCCACCCTCACCCTCGCTGTTCCACATAACTGTGTATGTACTACCTCAGACCACTGTGTACATGTCTAGTTACACTCTTCATGGACCACCTACAGCGAACTTTGGAAGATGCATATATATATATATATTTTTTTTTAAATACATATCATTTAAACCACACTAACACAAACACTTTTTTTTTTTTAAATCGTCAATGACCGAAAAAGCCCCACGTTTATACACGGAGAGAGAAAACAATAAATTTGACTTACCAGCTTAAGCTGTTCGAAGCAGCAGAGGAACAAGTTGCTGGTAAGTGTCCAGAGCCTTCATTCAATAAATCACATTGGCTCTGCTTTCTCCTGTAGCTCAGCCTCTGCGCAAAGCAAGCGAACCTCCTTCCTATTCTGTGCAAAGAATAAAATGCGAACAGGATCACTCCAGGCAAGAGCTGAAGTCCATGATCACTAAGCCTCTCCTAATGCAAAATAAAAAGCGTGAATGATGCCTGGGGAGAGGAGGGGAGAGGGAAACTGCTTGGCTTAGAATCTAGGTATATTCTCGGGACTGCAGCGGGGGAAGGGTGGATTTCTCAAGCGTGTGTGTGTGTGTGTGTGTGTGTGTGTGTGTGTGTGTGTGTGTGTGTGTAGTAAAAGGGTGCCATGAGTTCAGTGTGTGTTTAGCCTATTGTGTTTGTGAGGACCATTCAGAATGGCACTCGGGAGTAGCAACCTTCATGGCACACAATACTGAATCAGAACCAACTGTCACTCAAGGATGCACAAAGGGAAAAGTGAGGCAGGCAGTGAGCTCTGCACCACATTAGAATTATCACCTGTGATTCAAGAGCCGTTTCAGTGACAGGCTCCCACGGCTGCCTGAATCCAGAAGCACACAGGTGTCAACGGCTTCCCCTCCCTCTTCTACGCTTCTGGTGGGAGCGAGGGGGCCCCTTAAGAGAATGGAGGCTGCTCAGCCTAGGCATGGTCTTGAGTGGGAGTGAAAAAGTAGTCAGAAAACACCGGGCTCAGGATCCCACGAGCCTTAGCCTAATGAGGAAGATTCCAAAGCTGTTTCTATGCCAGCCACATATGGGTGTACCTGGCTCCCTCCCCAGTGCTGTGTTTCACATGACTAACGCAACACATGAAATGGATTTCCTAGAAAGCCATCCAAGAAGGCTTCTCTTCTGTCTCCCTCTGAAATGAAAAGCCTAATGACCTTTGCACACGTTGATTATGTTAGGGAGGCTTTGACGAGGAAGAGCTCATCTGTAAAACACACACACACACACACACACACACACACACACACACACACACACACACACACTTCTGACTTAGCAACAGCATTAAGAATCTCTGCAAAGCCCTCTACAGGTACTCTGCCTGCCAAATGAATGCTTAGTGGCTATAATGACTTCAGATATAATTTCAGACTCTGATTAGACACCATGCCCCCTTTTGTCATTTATGCCTGGAGACAAGCTGACCTCTAAGTTTTGAATGTGAGTTTATAGTGAATGAGCCTCTTGGTCGAAAGCAGGGAGGTAGAGGGTTTATTTGGGGCTCTTTATGTCCTAAGATAATGGGCAAGGCATCTTGTGTTCATAAAAATCTTCTCTTCTCTGGAGACACCCTGGCGCCTGCCAGCTCACTCTGACAAGTGGCAGGTGCTTGTTCTGGAGCCGAAGTCTGAGGTAAGAGAGTGACTCAGAAGGGGCTGGGATGTGTCTCAGTTGGTGGGAGGCTTGCCTGCCACGTGCTTCCCCCCGCATCCCCCCAGTGCCCCACCAACTGGGCATGGTAGTACACGCCTGTAATCCCAGCACTTGGGAGGTGAAGACAAGAGGATCAGAAGTTCAAGTTTATGTAGGGAGTTAGAAGCCATCCCGGGACACACAAGATGCTGTTTGGAAGAAGAATGTGACTCAGGAAACTAGACAACTTGGCTGCCCAAAAGAGTTCAGCTTCGTTTTCCAGAGGTGTCTTGTTAGAGAGTTTAGAGCTCACACTCTCTCTAGAACATTTGTCCTTTAAAGAAAAGTTTAGTTGAGGAGGTAGAGACGGGGGTATGTGCACGAGTGTGTGTGTGTGTGTGTGTTTGTGTGTTACAGGGTATGTAGAATTCAAAAGACATCTTACAGTACTTGGTTCTCTTATTCCACCACAGGAGTCCTGCAGATCAAACTCAGCTCTTCAGGCTTAGGGGCAGACACCTCAGCTAGGGGTCTCAACCACCTTGCAGGTCCTATTCTCCCTTCTATCCTATGGCGAATTACTATGAATAATCTAATTTGGGAATATTCCTGTTGATGTGGGCCAGACAACTGTTTATTTTGCATCCAGGATTCAGAAACATTCAGGCTATTCTTTCACAGCTTAAGCCAAGTGATTTCCAGGTAAAAAGGTTTACCATAACAGCTAGAAACTTTATGCAGATTTACTTTGATTCCATCTGTTAGGGTAAGGCATGTGACTCTGAGTAATTCTCTCAAGATCAGAGGCTATCGGGGTGTTGGGGTGTGTGTGTCATAAGTTTCATCTTTGGTGCAACTCTGAGGGGATAATGCCTCTTGTCATAGTAGCACAACTTTTGGGGGCATGTTGAATAACCATAATCTAAAAATTACAATGCTTAATACCTGAAACATTTTTGTTTGGGGTTTTGGGGTACAACTGCAACAAGTGAAGAAGTCTGTGCCCTGAATGCATCCTGCATGAACAAAACTACTTAAAATGTTGTATTAAAACACCTTTAGGTTACATGGGAAAGTTATATGAGAAACAAATGATTTTGTATTTAGACTTGGCTTCAAAGTTCTAAGATGCCTCATTCTATGTGTAGAACTGTTTTGAAAGCCAAAACCTGAGACACATCTTTGTCCCAAGCATTTGGGGTAAAGGGTACTTAATCTGCACTCAATGTGGGTTCAAAAGGTCCAAGTTCTTGGCCAAAGAGCATCAGGACTCTTCTGATTCTTCACTAATCTATTCTTCAACAGCTGTTAAATACACCCTTAGTAAATTAGATACACTGTGTCACACACTCAAATTAGATACACTGTGTCACACACTTGCAGGTTACCCACGGGTGTAAAATCCGGTTTACCTTGGGAAAACTGTCCCTTTTCTGAGCTAGCCTAATTTCTCCTCTCCTCCCTACTTGTACTCGGCATCACAGTCATTTTGGATATGTTTTGGTTCTTTGGATATGCCAGATGTTCTCTTAACACCAGGCCTTTGCACACAATGTTCTGGCTGAAGGGTCAGTCCCCTTTTATTGGTTAACTCCTCTTCATCCTTAGAGCTGCAGATTGCACCTCATCTCTCTGTGATGTTGTCCTGAGCCTGGAGCTCGTAAGTCTTTGTTCCGTGGTCTGAGATGTAGCACCCGATGGCTCTCCCATCACCCTTTGCTGTACTTGTTGAGCATTGCACTGTAGCGCTTGGGACTTTCATGTATCTTTTTCAATGCTGGGTTCTGGTGTGTAGCAGCACTCCGGACACATGGAAGGCATTCCATAAAGACATAGCCTTTTGGCAGCATGCTCAGCACATAGTTGTTGGATAAATTAATGAATGACTGAAAAACCTGGAAGAATAGTGGAGCAGGCCCCAGGATTTAGAGATCTTGACGTTCTCTTGGTGTGCCCTGTCTAAGGTTTTTCACCAAGTGCATGAAGGCTTGCTTCCTCTGACTAACTCTTTTCAATTAATCTCAGCCCATACTGATCACACCCTCACTCTGTCCCCCACTCCCTAGCACTTTCACAGCATGTTCTTGCTTTTTTTGTTCTCCAGATGTTTCCTGGGGTTTGTGTCATGTCTACAAACTGGTGTTCTCCATAACTCCTAGCATAAGCCTGCAATTAGCAGATGCTTGATTCGCCGAACAGCAGGCACTCAAATGGAGAATCTCACGATCAGACTCTTGCGGGGAGATGGATGGTTTAGATGAACCCGACTGAAAGGGGGGTTTACTAAGGACTAGCACAGACTTGGGATCTCAGAGCAGACTTCTGCTCTCTTTTCCTCCTCCCTCCCTCTGTGTCTTCACACCAGTGCCCTCCTTGGGAACACTGCGAATGTTCCTTCCACTCTCAGAACGTCCCTCCTCCCAGTTCCACGCCCACAGCCATCTTCCGTGCTTAGGTTGTCATCACGCCTCACTGGTTCTATTAAAAAGTCCTTTGAAGAAAGGGATTGCGTTTTATTTTCCCCCCTTCAGCCCTTGCAGTTCTTGGCCTAATGCCTCGCAGATAATAACTGCTCAGCGAACTCTAAGAAAGAGAAGCTTTTATAAAACTGTATGGTTGGAAGGGCATGAAGGAGAGTCAGGGTATCTTTCCGAAGACCAAAGAGAAGTGTTTAGTGGCAGAGATGCAGCTGACCATGGTACAGGTGGGGATGAATAAGTACCATTCGAAGGATCTGAGAGGGGCAGGTAGGGAATGGTTGGCCCCTTCTTTCTGGGATGTGTAGGGAGGAGCTCAGGAAGGTTGTACTGTAATTGGATGCTGAGGACATTCCTGCAGATTGGTAAGGGGAGGGTGCTAGAATGCTAAGGTAGTTGAGCAAGGTCTCTCTCCGGTCTGGACCCGGAAGATAACCAGCCGGAGTAGTGAGAATCCAGAAGCATAGAGGTGCTGGTGCTCAGGACCTGTGACCCATAAATTAAGAGACAGGAGCGGGGTGCACTTCAGAGGTAGAAATGGAATTGTTGACAGAAAGAAGCTAAAGGTGGTTTTCAAAGTTTTAATCCACATGGGCTCTAGGATATATAATCTGCTCAATTGGTTTATGTGTCTGTTCTTATCCCACTGTCATGCTGTCTTGGTCACTATGGCTCTGTGGTGTGTTTTGAAATTGGGAATTACGATGTCTCCAGCTTTTCTCCACATACCTTTGGGGTTTCTTTGTTTCTGTATGAGTTTTGGGTTTTGTTTTGTTGTTGTTGTTGTTGTTTGTTTGTTTTCCTTCTTCTATGAGAATGTCAGTGGGATTTGGTGAGGGTTGCCATAAATCTGTTGATCAGTACATGCTATGTGTAGACATGGAAACACCACACCGAACCCCATTCATATGTACAATAGCTCTGCCGTAAGAAAAGAGAGCAATATAAAAGGTTTGACCTATGACGGTGATGTTGATTATTGCAGGACACACGCGTGGAGGCACTTGGAGCTTTCCTAATTCACTTTGTGCACATTTTTTTTTAAGGTAGAGAAAGGGCAGGGGCAAGGAACCACATCAGGGCATCTAGGGCACTTTGCATAACAATTAGTGTCTGATAAAGAACTACATAGGGTGTTGCAATGAGCTACCTGGAACAGCACACTGGGCCCTTTACTCATTTTATTTTTTCTCCTTTGTAGGGATAATGGTTGTCCTGGAGAGAGAACTTCCTCCTCCATTGCCACACCTTGCTTCCCCTCCTTGGAACTATTTAGCCCCAGGGAAAGAACAGGGGTTTGGGAATGGGAGTCTGATCTTGGGCCCCAGAGCTGTTGCTCACGGTTGGGTGACCCAACAAGAGAATTCTTATCATTGGGTTTCAGTTTTCACTCTTGTAGTAATAAATGAGTGAGTTGGACCCGGTAAGCCAAAAGGCTCCTTTCAGTCATCTGTCTTCCCTTTGGCAATGCAAAATGTAGATGATTGGAATGCCTGCGAAGTTAGGCCCAAGCCCACCCATACTACAAGCCAGCAATGTCCACTCCTACAAAAAAAAATCATGCCCACATTTGAGAACATTCATACATCATTTCTAAAAGGTCTGCCTGCCGTGGGGTTTGTCACATGTGGTTTGTTGGCAAGACATAAATTTAAACTGATCACTCTTTGATGACCATTTGAATAATTTTTCACTCTTTCTCCTTGTTCACCTTTTTCAATTTAGGGAGTGCCTTTTCATCAGAATCTCGAAATTGAATTATAAGAAGAAAGTGGCAGGTCCTTTCCTGTGGTCAGCAGAGGACCTGCTTTGACCGTCCTTGGTACCTTAAGGTGTGGCTGTTTAGTAATGGGCTGTGGTTTTTTTCTCCCCCAAATAAAAATGTTCCATTTATCAAAAACAGCTAAAAAGGAAAGAGATAACACCCCAGGGTGGTTTGGAACATGCTTATTCTATGTGAAGTTGTCAGTAATGAATGCTGGGCTCCTGGGCCCCCTTTCTGCTCCCCACCCCAGCCGACTGCTAAGCACCAAAGGAGAAAGACTTTGGGAAGGGATCTGGCTAGTCAGTCCCAGCAGACCTTTTCAAAATGTGCAGACAGTTCATGGGCATGTTATTTCACAGTGATTTTAAGTCCTAGATGACCTTTCAGAATGAAACTAATGCCTTTCTAATATGCTGGGGAACCCTCTTGTGGAATTTGTCCCTAAGTCTTAGGAGCCTAGACACAGGACATTCAGAAAGATTTTTCATGCAGAGGTGGTGTGTAAGCACCATGCAGTGTTGATCTGGACTGGTCATGGAAGGCTTTCCAGACTGGGGATTTTAAGAAGTGTGCTTCTCTTAGGGAGGTTACAAACCCTTCGCTGACAGCTTTCCAAGAACGGCTCTGTGTGCCTCTCCAGCAGCCTCCCGGCTCGATGCACCTCCGACATGATAATCAGAGTCCCTGGACTCCTGAAAAGTCTTCTTGTTCTGCCTGCCACCCTCTCAGTCGTCGTTAGAATTCTCCAGCTATGAATCCCCTATTGTCTGCCGGAGCCCAGGATCCCCACACCATGCCGTGGCAGGAATGCGAGCCTCCTAGGTCTGGCTCTCAGCACAACCTTACCCAGCAGGTCACAAAGCCCCATTTATACACAGCTCCCAAGTTTTTTATCATAACTCTTTATCGGCTCAACCCCACATATCCTCCAGGGTAGTCGAGAGACGTTTGGTAATGAAGCCCATTTATCCTCATTTTCTCAATTGGCACACTTAAAATTCCAATATTTATGTTCACACTGTCTTAATTTTGGATGTCAAAGATAGTCTGGTAGACAAGGAGCATTTGCCCAAGGAGAACTGACCCCCATGGAGGAGTTCACCAGAGCCATAGTACACGATGAGGTTTGCCATGGTACCAATCACTGTATCGTAAAATAGTTGCCATTTACAGCTTGGTGAAAAAAAAAAAAAAAAAGAAGTTGGCGCTGCCGGCACTCTAATGCATTCTGTGTGCCACCCAGAAACAGTGCCCGGTGCTCACACTTTGCAAAATAAGATTAGGCACTCCTTGATGAGGAAACCCAGCAAGGCTCAGAGCGATTGCTAGCTTGGTTTTGTGCACTTACAGGCTGAGCTGAGACTCACACCCAGGTCTCCCACTGCAAAGCTTCTGGCAATTTCTACCTCACCCCTTTGCCTCCCATCACAGATGCAGTCTGTAAGTAAGCTGACTCAATTTTCGTCACAGACATATCAAGAATTGTGAACTCGGGGCTGTTACTATGCTTTGGCTAGCTGAGAATGAGCTTGGCTCCTCTGAGCTTTAGCACACGCAGATTGGGAACCAGAAGCATATATTTCACCTGTCAATAGGTGGCAGTATTCACCTAAATCTCTCCAAGGGGACTCAGCCCAGGTTGCTTCGCCTAACACCATCCCTGAGGCCATCTATGTTCTGTGATGTACCAGATTTGGTCATAAAGAATAGGTTGTGCAACAAACTGGGCACCAATTGCGTCTCAAGCGCGACACTGCATTGTGAGATTGGGACACTAGTGGGGTTACGGGAGAGGACTGTGCTCCTTACAGAGGTGTGAGAATCCTTCTCCCTCTGGGCTATTCACTTCGACTGGCAATTCAAAGCCCGAGACGATTTCTGCATCTTTGCATACTTTTAAAATGTTGCACAGAATTCTAAAATAATTTAAAAATAAAGCGGCAAATATGTAGAATCAGAGTGATTGTAACAGGGGTGGGTGTGGGTGGGGAGGGTGATGGTAGGTTTGCTCAGATGTAGATAAGAAAGCAATGAGCGGGTTGCCTGGTTCTAACTGCCCATCAAACCTCAGGAGTGTCAGCAAGTGTGAAAAGCAGTCCAAGGGAAGAGGGCAAACACACAGGTGAAAAAGGTCAAGTCAAAATATGCACAAATAAGGAACCTATCTCAATTTTAGGCAGACTTTCTCCTTCTCCTCTCTCTAGATGTTCTCTCTCTCTCTCCCTCTTTCTCTCCTGCTCCCCATTTTCTTAATAAAGAAAATGTCAATGCCCAAAATAAATGCAGTTAAAAGTATTAGTCCGGAATCGGTTTTCATCTTCCAGCGGGCACCAGGAGCCTTCTCAGGCTTGTGTTCTGAAGTCAAGTAAGCAGGCACCGTGGCAGATACAAGGGTAAGAGAAAAGGCTGGACAGTTCTTAGCCTGTCTCTGTGCTGGCTTCTCCACTTTGAGTTGGGATCCTCTGTCACGGAAGCAAGGCCTTGACTCAAGCCAGACGGTCAAGCGACCAGATTGGAATTGAATGGAATTAAAGAGAACTCTGAGGCATATAGTTTACCTTTTTTGGGGGGGGTCTAATTTAAAGAAAAAAATGCAGCTTATCTGCTGGATACAAAACACGGTCATGGTTCTGATCTTTCACATGATATTTCCATTTCAGGTAGCATTTGTGACTGTGGCCCTCTCTTCTCCAAACCCACCTCACCCTCACTCACTAGAGACAATAATGAACTATGTCCCCGTCCTAGGAAGGTTAAATACTGAGGCTGGCACAAGGGTTGTTCCAAGGACGTGGAGTGACCCCCGTGGTATCCATCATTCTAATCACTAAGATTTCCTGCCTTTTGTGGTTTGCAGACACAATCCAAACTAAAAAGCCAGACATGGCAGTGCTGTTTCCTCCTGGCTGTGATCATTGTTTGCCATATTAGGGCAAAGCTATGCCCAAGAGGAGACATCTTTCTTCAAGAGCTCACAAAATGACACCCAACCTATTAGGCATATCAGGAGATGCCAGCATGCTCCGTAAATGATTTGCCCAGCTTAATTTCATGGCTACAATGATGTTGCCAGCAGCAACAGCCCAGCTGTAGATTGTCTAACGGATGTTGAATAGGCTGGACATTCAGAGACACAACAGGCTGTTCAATAGATTGGGCATTCATAGACACACCAGGAAGGAAATTATCAAATTCCCTACCCTACCTCCAGTCTCATCCACAGCCATGGTGATAAATGTGATGTTGTCCCACCCAGGTCCCCGTAACAACTGTAACCAGAAAAGATGGGGAAAGAGCATCCTGTACAGATCTAGATAGTCTCTAATTCCTGTGGGAGTCTCTCCCCCCGATTTCATCTTCCAAAAATAAAGAATAAATTTGGAAAGAAAGAAAGAAGAGGAAAAGGAAAGAAAAAAGAAAGGAAAAAGAAAAGAAGAACTTCTGACAAGGGATGGTAGTTTGGTTAGTTTAGGCTCTAATCCTCCAAACATGTACTTCTTAATAGGTTTCTCAGCTTTTCCTAACCTCAAAATAACCAAGCACACTAGGATGACCTGGCAGGTGTCACGCTTCCCAAGAGCTCAAAGGAGAAAGCAGCAGAGCTGTTCTTCTGCCTAAGAATTGAGCAGGTTGACTTGCAGCATCTCTTGACAACAATGAAGTCTTCTGAGAGATCCTTTTATTATTTTTTCACATGTTCAGCCTTCCTCCCTACTTAGAGAGGGGACCAAGCAATGCTCTGTGAAGGTCCCTTTGCAGTGCTCACATGGCTGTGAAACCAAGAGGCTTATAGGGCACATTCAAGAGAAGGGCCTCTCTGTCCAGATGCTTTATTTCTCTCTAGCTCTTCCTGGTTTGTATCGATGGGTTCTGATGTTTTGGAGGCAATATATGTGACCGCTTTTGCCTCCAGAGGGTACTTAAATATGCCTGAAGTAACTCCACACCAGCACTATTAATGTTCGCATAAAAATAAACAAAGCAAGGACTGCGGACATGAGGACCCCATGTCTATTCTTCTTGTCTCTGATAAGCTAACGAGATGTTTCTGTTGATAGGACTGGCATCTGATAGGACAAGAGCATCCTGGCCTTCAGTGGTGCTAGGTGAGAGCCCCTTGGGATCCTGGTGGTGCTCTCACAGGGAATATGGGTAGTTTTCATGGTCAGTCAATTAACAGAGACAACTCTCTCCTGGTGGCTTACTTCTACCATCCCAACCCCAGGTGCCAGTGGCTTACTTCTACCATCCCAACCCCAGGTGCCAATCAAAGTAGAGTTTGCAGTTTCCTTGAAATAGTTTTGTTTGGTGTTTGAGTCCAGGCTTCTGTTGAATTAATTCCAGGGTCCCAAGACCGTATGTAAGAAAGGCTCCCTCAGCCCCATGTGAACTGGTAAATAAATGCATTTCAAAAGTGCCTCTTCACCTTTCCTAGGCCCTCTTCCTCATTCAGCACACAGCCTGAGTGCCCCTTAGCTAGCCTGTGACCCACTTCCTGACAATTCACTCACCTTGTAGCCCTCACGAGGGCTTGACAAGTGGGATCCTAGGCAGATCCTCACAGCCGCCTCACTTGGCACTGAAGGTACAATCACCTGTGACCTTTATCACAGTGGAGAGTCAGTGTACTAGAGTGAAGGAGGAGGAACTAGGAAGATGGTTTGTGTGTGCACATTCAAACATGGGCGTGAAGTCCTTGGTCTTAGGTGGAAACTGATGACTATAAAGGCAGTCCACCCTATGCGAGCAACACCCCACGGTGAACGCTGTGTTCCACGTTAAGATCACTCTGAGCTTAAAGAAAAGACTTGTCTCTTTTCCTAAGGATGACAGATCGGGCTAGCTGTTCGAATGTCAGGGATACCTGGCTTAAAGCACACAGCGGCCGAGAGGTGTACAATGAACTTGAGGAGGAGAAAAAATAAGAATAAAATAAAGGGGAAAGCAAAGTTCGGGAAGCTGTAAGCAAGCATTTAAGGATTCAGGGTTGTACCTTATTCCATTTTGGCCTCTTTGTCATTCCTGGCTTGTCCCCATGTGACTTTGAACTCCCATGAGGGTGCTCTTAGAGATTCGACTACTCTGCAGTAATATGTATGCAGAGCATTCTCAAGGACTCTTTGTGTTCTCTACCCCACGCATCTCTTCTTCCGCATTGTCAGCCCCTTGCAGCACGCTCCTCTCCAGAGAGCAAAGCAGTAGATAGAGCTAGAGGGTGGCGGGCTTCACTCTAGTCATCATCTGGAGTGGAAAGCCAAGGTTTTCCTGAGAGAGGATGGAGATGATGGCAGCAATGTCTCCCCCTGCGCTGACATCCTTTTGCCAGGCTCCCCCAGCCCTCAGCGCCCATTCTACTCCACATCAATAGAGCCACCATTCCCATTGCTTGTTGACTGCAATGATGGATAAGTCGGGGGGCTTTCCTGTGCCCCACCCCGGCAACTCTAGAGAGCATTGACTTTTCTGAGCAGAGAAACCAAACCTCCAGCATGTGTTCACTGTCTCCCCGAATATGTGAGAGGATTGAGCATCCAGGAGCAGTTCTGCGTCATCAACCAAATATGGAGCTCACTGCAATATGGCATATGGGCAGGAGGAATTATAGTTGTCTTAACTGATTGAGTTAAGCCCAAATAGGCCGAAGAGAGCTGCATGTGGCCCAGTGAAACACATTTTCACTCTGTCTGAGCTTGGCAGCACTGAGTGCTGGAAATTGCGAAGTCTCCTGACACAGCAGACATTGCACAAGAACCTCAGAGTTAGAGAGAGAGAGAGAGAGAGAGAGAGAGAGAGAGAGAGAGAGAGAGAGAGAGAGAGAGAGAGAGAGAGAGAGAGAGAGAGAGAGAGA
>CM053746.1:29265219-29330429 GCA_028658305.1 Pachyuromys duprasi | reverse complement strand
ATGGGGGGGGAGAGAAGGAGGGAGGGTGGGGCCAGGAGGAAAGGAGGGAGGGGCTACAATAGAGATGTAAAGTGAATACATTTAAAATAAAATTAAAAAGAAAAAGAAAAAGAAAAAAGGGCGGGAGGGGGGACGTACTCTGTTGCTTTTTGTTTACCTAAAAATCACTCCATTCTTCTTTCTTCTGAGTCTATAGTTCCTTCTATTGAACTGTCAGTTAAGAGGCCTCAAGGTTCAGAACACTGTGGACCATCATGAAGGAAATCTAGGGATTTACTGTGGGAAATGGCTGGCCATCAAAAAGGAAAGCTCGTTTAAAGCTGAGAAATGTAAGAGATTCTGGTTTGCTACCTACTAGTTGAGAAGCTTTGTCCAGTTGGTTGGCCCGATGCCTAAAGTTCTTATTTAATTTTAGAAGTAATTAAGAGTGATCACCTCGCAGAAGAGCTGAGCACACTAGGGAGATGGCTCAGTGGGTTAAGGGCTTGCCAGAGAAGCACGAGAATCTAAGTTCAAATTCCCAGAACCCGCAGGAAGCCGGAGATGGCAAGGGGAGTATCTGTAAGCCTAGTTGGTACTCTATGGTGAGATGGGAGGTGGACAGTGGCGAATCCTTGGGAAGTCCCAGGCTTGCCCACTTGGTGTATGTAGCACAAACAAAACCAGCAAAACAAATGAAATCAGAACAAACAAACCCAAAGAGACCTTGTCTCAAACTAGGTAGAAGAGAAGAACTGAAGACTTGTGGATGTCTTCTGGCTTCAACATGCATGCAGTGGCACTCTCTTGTGCACACTCACGCTCTCCCACACCCCTCCCCCCACCTCTTGACTAAGCCAGTCATAACAGGCTATGCAAATGGTCAAGGCAGACTCACTGTGAGGTACCATCACCAAGCAGCTAAGTGAATGTTTATGCCCACAGGGTGGCTAAAATGCCCCTCTTTTCTTATGACCTCCCAGGGCTTGGGAGGCCTGGGAACAACTGTAAGACATAGATGAGATACCACTGAGAGAGGAAGATGGTAGGCTCCAGAGAACTTTTTGGACATTTCTTTCTTTTTCTTTTTTTTCTTTTTTTCCAATTTACTCATTGTATATCCCAACTGTAGTCCCCTCCCTCAACTCCTCCTGGTCCCACCCACACTCCTTCCCCCATCCCCTTTCCCTAGTCCACTGAAAGGGGGAGTTCTCCTCCCCTGCCATCTGACCCTAGCTTATCAAGTCTCATCAGGACAACCTGGATCCTCTTCCTCTGTGGCCTGGCAAGGCCTCATCACCAGGGGCAAGTGATCAAAGAGCAGGCAACCGAGTTCATGACAGAGGCAGCCCCTGTTCCCCTTACTCGGAGACCCACTTGGAGACTGAGCTGCCTAGATGCTACATCTGAATAGGGAGTCTAGGTCTGCTCCATGCATGGTGCTTAATTGGTACATCAGTCTCTGCAGGATCCCCTGGACCCAGAATGAGCTTTGTTGGTCTCCTCCTCTATGGTCTTCATTATTTAGTTTCTTTAAGTCTGTAGATTTTAGTATGGTTATCCTGTATTATATATCTAATATCTGCTTATAAGTGAGTATATACCATGTGTGTCTTTCTGTTTATGGGTTACCCCACTCAGGATGATCTTTTCTAGCTCCATCCATCCATTTGCCTGTAAATTTCATGATTTCCTTGCTTTTAATAGGTGGGTAGTATTACATTGTGTAAATGTGCCACAATTTCTGTATCCATTCCTCCATAGGTTGTTTCCATATTCTGGATGTTACAAATAAAGTTGCTATGAACATAGTTGAGCAAATGTCCTTGTTGAATGGTGGGGCATCTTTTGGGTATATGCCCAGGAGTGGTATAGCTGGATCTTGAGGTAGCACTATTCCCATTTTTCTGAGAAAGCGCCAGATTGATTCCAAAGTGGTTGAACAAGTTTGTACTCCCACCAGCAATGGAGGAGGGTTCGCCTTTCTCCATGTCCACTCCATTATGTGTTGTCACTTGAGTTTTTGATCTTGGGCATTCTGATCTGTGTAAGATGGAATCTCGGAATTGATTTGATTTGCATTTCTGAGATGACTAAGGATGTTGACCATTTCTTTAAGTGTTTCTCTGACATTCGATATTCCTCTGTTGAGAATTCTCTGCTTATCTCTGTACCCCATTTTTAAATTGAATAATTTTGTTTGTTGGTGTCTAATTTCTTGAATTCTTTATATATTCTAGATATTAGCCCTCTGTCAGATATAGGGTTGGTGAAGATCCTCTTCCAGTCTGTTGGCTCTTGTTTTGTTCTGTTGACAGTGTCCTTTGCTTTACAGAAGTTTTTCAGTTTCATGAGGTCCCATTTATTGATTGTTAGTCTTAGAGCCTGTGCTGTTGGTGTTCTGTTCAGGAAGTTGTCTCCTGTGCCAATGAGTCTGAGGTTCTTCCCCACTTTTTCTTCCAACAGATTTAGAGTGTCTGGTTTTATGTTGAGGTCCTTGATCTACTTGGACTTCAATTTCATGCAGAGTGATAGATATGGGTATATATGCTTTTTTTCTATGTGTGGACATCCAGTTAGACTAGCACTATTTGTTGAAGATGCTATCTTTTTTTCCATTGTATGGTTTTGGCATCTTTGTCAAAAAACAGGTGTCCATGATGTGTGGGTTTATTTCTGGATCTTCAATTCAATTCCGTCGACCCACCAGTCTGTTTCTATGCCAGTATCATGCAGTTTTTATTACTGTTGCTCTAAATTTCAGCTTGAGATCAGGGATAAAAATACCTCCAGAAGATCTTTTATTGTAGAGGATTGTTTTAGCTGTTATGTTTTTTTTTGTTTGTTTGTTATTCCATATGAAGTTGAGAATTTTTATTTCAAGATCTGAAAAAAATTGTGTTGGTATTTTGATGGGAATTGCACTGAATCTGTAGATTGCTTTGGGTAAGATGGGGCAATTTTTACTATGTTAATCCTACCAAACTATTAGCATGGGAGATCTTTCCATCTTCTGATATCTTCTTTAATTTCTTTCTTCAGAGACCTGAAGTCTTTTTCATAAAAGTCTTTCACTTGCTTGGTTAGAGTTACACCATGATACATTATTTTTTTTGTGGCTATTGGCCATTTCTTATAAAGCTAAGAACTTTATGTTTTAGTTCTACTGTTGAGTTTTAGCCCAATGGAAAATAAGTGTCCACAAAAAAGGATAACATTAATTTTTTTTAGCGTTTGATACTCAGGCTAGAAATATTCACATGCCATCAAAGAATAGTAACCAAGTAAACAGATTACACCTTAATACCATGGACTATTACTCAACAATCAAAGGGAATCATGGAAATACACAACAATGTAAATGAATGATTGTCAAAAAACAAAACAAAACACTGAATGGGAGAGAAGGTGCCAGACGCTGTAGAATCTCACAAAGATCAGGAGACAGCACAACTCAACTACAGAGGCAGAAAAGAAACACTGGCTGCCAAATGGCTGGGAGGCTGCCATATTTGATTGGACATATTGCACAAGAGGACTTTCATAGATGCTAGAAATGTTCTATACATTTGTGCATGTGTGTATGTAGGTGTGTGTGTGTGTGTGTGTGTGTGTGTGTGTGTGTCTGATGTCTTTCTCTATCACTCTCTATCTTATGTATTTGAGACAAGGTCTCAAGAACTGAAGCTGGACTGGCTGTCCAGAGAATGCCAGAAATCCCTTTGTCAGTGCTAGGTTTACAGGTGCATGCTGGCACGTCCAACATTTTTCTTAATGTGCCAGGGATCTGATGTGCTTTTTACTGATGTGCTGGTCCTCAGGTCCTCAGCTCCTCAGATTTGCAGAACAAGCATTTTATGCACTGAGCCATCTTTCCAACCACTAAAACATTCTACATCTTGATTTAAATATTGTTTATACACACACACACACAAACACACACACACACTTAAACAGTGAGTAATGGCTAGTAAGGGGGCCACTTCCAGCCCCCGTAGTTGACTGGGCATTACTGCATGCTGAAAGAATGATATTGGGGTAAAAGTAAAACCATCTTGAAATCCACCAAGCAGCTTGCTAGCAGAGTACCAAGTGAGCCTCCTGCTGACATACTTTCTCCTGAGAACAGAGGGGACAGAGCAGCCAGATTCATGACCCGTTTCAACCCCGAGCTGCTGCCTTTCAAAACGTTCCAGGGATGGTGAGATAGGACGGCCTGCACATGGCTTGAGTGAGTTTGACCTATGGCCAGGGAGAACATCAATCAATGTAGTAATTGGCCCAGGAATGGTCATGTGTCTCAAGCCAATGAGAATCAGCTTTTGCTAGAACTTATAGCACTAGCTCCCCATACACTTCTTGGGACTCAGGGTTAGAAATACGGAGCTGTGGCACTTGCTCAGAAAGTAAGAAAAAATGCTAAATATAAAGACTTTACAAACGCGGTGTAATTTCGACAGTGTGATGGGGTGTTTTTGGTACAAGAGTAACAGTGGAAGGCTTGGTATACTTTGGTGTTAATTTTATTTGGACAGGATCTCACTTGGAGCACAGGCTGGCTTCAAGCTCCCTTTTGGGCACAGGCTGGCCTAGAACTCCCAAGTGCCTGCCTCAGCCTCTTGAATGCTGGAGTGACAAGTCTGAATTCATAAATACTAAGATTCTTACTAATGTGATCCTGATTTACCATAAAATTCTGTCTCGCTTGATTTTTCAGAAAATTCATGTTTTATGTCCTTAACACGTATACCTTTAGCAAGCTGATTTTTAATTTACACAGTTGAAAACAACACAAGTTATTCAGTTGCTCTTGAACAATGTACTGTTGTAATTAATTCCAGGTAATTTTTCATTGTCAGAGTTTTTTTGTTTTTTTTTTCCTGACACAGTACTATTGGAGCAGTTGAGAGAATTCCTTAAGCTGTAATAACGTTTGGATAAATAACTTGGCAATGGGAGTTCTACTACATCTACACTGATGATTTTCACAGAGCAATTTTTCCAAAGGGTATCATTCTATATGAGTCGATCTTGTGGAATCTGACCTCAGTCTTCAATACAAATGTGTACGATGTCCTTCCTCCAGCCTCTGACCTTCTGTGCACCCTGGGAAGGTTTAAGGTAGTTAACACAGCTACATAGCTTATCCCTAAAAAAATGCCTGCCGTGGGGCTGAAGAGATGCTCAGTGGGTAGAATGTGTGTACACAAGTGTGAGGACCTGAATGTGGACCCCCAGAATCCCTCTCTGTAACACCCGGCACAGTAGCACCTCTAAAATCCTAGCCTTTCTACAGTGATGGGAAGTAGAGTACCCAAAGGCCAGCCAGTCCATAGCAGCAAACAAGAGGCCCTGTCCTCACAAGCAAAGAGGTGAGGACCAAGATTCAAGGCTGTTCTCTGACCTCCACACATACACTGTGGCACTCATGCACCTGTACTCACATACATGAACATCCACACACATACATATCACACACACAGACATGTATGAACAAGCACACACATCACACATCTGAATATGCACACACGTGACCATGTACACACATCACACACACATGAACACAGGCATCACGTATTACATGCAGAGATAGGCATGGTCACACTGATATACGCATATACACATACATGACAATTTAAAAAATGTTTCCACGTTATATCATTGTGTCTTTAACTATAAAGAAAGTAATTTAAAAATGATTTTTTTCTCATTAAAAACTGATTCATTTCAAAGCTCATCTAAAAGTAATGTTTTTAATCTTTTCGGTGCAATGATCTTTAAATTTAATGTATACTTATAGAGCTAGAAGGGGAGAAAGCAAAACTAAGCAGGTTAAAAAATAATTACTTTCCCTTTTAATTAAAAAATTAATTTTTGTGTCATTTTCAGATACAGCGTTGACTGATTTCCCCTCTCTCCTCCTCCCCGTCTTCTTGTCCCTCTATGTAACTGTCCACCCCAATGTCCCCTCTTCTACTTTCATATCGAACATGCTCTATTGCTTCACTACCTCCTCCCTTAAAACTCTTCTTTTCTACCTCACAGGCCCCTTTCTAGTTTCCTGTGCCTCTACCCACACTTACTCACAACATCAAAAGCCAAAAATTCTAAGGAACAGATTGAGCCCCCCCCCCCCCAAAAAGAAACTGCACAAATAGACAGAAAGGTGTCCTCTCTTTATGAATTTGAGGAATTAGTGTTTTTGTGTTTATGTGTACGTGTTCATGTGGGTGAAGGTGCACATGGGTGGGGTATGTTCCTATGGGTGTGGGTAGATCACAACTTCAGGTGTCATGCCTCAGTACGGTCTACAGTTGTTTTGAGATGGGGCCTCTCACTGGCCTTGGACTAGCCCAGCAAGCTGCAGGGTTTCTCCTACTGTGTTTCTGGGGTTAGAAGCATGCATCTCCACACTGTGTATTTTTATGTGGGTTCTGGGAATTGAACTCAGGTCCTCAGGCTTACATATCATTTACCAACAGGACCATCTCCTCAGCCCAAGACTTAATGCTGTTGAAATATGTGTATTAGTCACAGAGGTCTATAGTTCCAGTGCAATATGAAAATAACAATGGCATCTTTTTTTTGGTAGACAGAAAAAACAACTCTAAAATCCATATGGAGTTGCAGAAAACCACAATAGCCATAGCAATCTTGTGGGGGAAGATCAAAGCAGTTGATAACACACCATCTGATTTCAAAACATACTTTAAAGCTATAGTAATCAAAACAATATGGTACTGACATAAAAACCAGATACATGGGTTAACGGAACTGAGCTACACAGAGCTCAGAAATAAATCCACATATCCACAGCCAACTGATCTTCAATAATGGGGTCAAGAACATAAGGTGTTGGTGTCTCTTCAGGCACTTTTGTTGGGAAAAACACACATCCGACATGCAGGAGTGTGAAAATGGACTTGTCACTTGCGTACAAGTATCATTTTAAAATAGATGGGTTGTTTTTGTTGTTGTTGTTTTGCTTTTTTGTTTTGAGTTTTGCTTTTTAGAGACAGGGTTTCTCTGTGTAGCCCTGGCTGTTCTGGAAATCACTCTGCAGACCAGACTGGCTTTGGACTCAGAGATCTGTCCACTTCCAACTCCCGGGTGCTGTGATTAAAGGCATGTACCAGCACCTGGCTAGAATAGATGTTTTAAATATAAGAAGGCACAGTGTGAAATGATTTCTGAAACTGACTTAACAATGAGCCTTAAAACCTGATTCCCAAAGCAGGGCAACAACAGCAAAACAGTTTTAGAGTAAACTAAAAAAATCTTTTGCACAGTGGAAGAAGCGATCAACCATGAGAAGACGATCTACAGAGCAGGAGAAAATCATCGCAAACTCTTTTCCAGATTAATGGGTCAATATCCAAGCTTAAGTCAGGCAAAAGCAAAGAAACCAGTTTTTAAAATCATATGCATGTCTTATGATAAGACCTACAGCTTGCCAACAGGTTCACAAACAAAGAAAAAGCACCACATCCCCAACCACTGTGAAATGCTAGCTGAAGCTGCTGCATGGGGCTGGAGAGATGACTCAGTAGGGGAAGGAGCTCTGATAACCAGAGTTCAATCCCTGGGACCACAGGGGAAGGAGAGAACTGCTTCCTGTAAGCTGCCCTCTGACCTCTGCCCCCAACCGTGTGCCATGGGATGCATGCACTCACACACAATATTAATAAAATGTCTTTTAAAACCACTATATTGGGGGCTGGAGGGGTGACTCAGCAGTTAAGAGCACTGGCTGCTTTTCTGGAGGAGCTGGGTTTGGTTCCTAGCACCCACATGGCAACTCACAGCTCTCTGTGACTCGTTCCCGAGAATCCAAAAATCTCCTTCTGGCCTATGAAGGCATCTGGCGTGCAAATAGTGCACAGATATACATGCAGGCAAAGAACCCATACATAAAAATTAAAATAAAAACATACAATATCCCATTGATTATGAAGAAGACAAAAGATAATAAGGTTGGAGAATATAGGCAGCAAAGGAACTCTGTCCAGTATTAGTGAGAATATGTTATTATAAGCAGTGTTGAGGCTCCTCAAAAATTTAAAATTAGGACCATCATACATTGTTTGCTACTCATCCAAAGATGATAAAATTGATATGTTAATGGGATGTCCACACTGTGTTTATTGCAGTATTTTTCACACAGGATATGTCTGTTGAGTGGTGAATGGGTAAAGAAGACAGTGTCTACAGTAGAATATTCTTTAACTGTAAGGAGGAAGAAATCCTATTCTTTGTGACAGCAGAGATAAATTTCCAGGACACAGCTCTGAGTGAAGTGACCCAGGCACAGAAAGACAAACACCGAGTGATCTTACGGTGGAGTCTGAGAACGCTGAGCAGAGAGGTGGTAGCAGAGAGGCTGCGGCAAGCAGATCTCTGTGCTTTTGGGACTGGTTGCAAGGGACTGGGAAGTGGGGAGAAATAGGGAGCGATTGGTCGAAGGGTAGCGAGTTTCAGACATGAAGGGTTCCAGTCATGGGCTCTGACGTGCAGCACTGAGATGTCAGTCAACATCACTGTAATGTTTGCTTGGTTTGCTAAGGAAGTGGATCATGAATATGCTCAACGGACACGGAAAAGGCAACGCTGCAAGGAGATGGATGTGTTCCACTGAAAGTGGTAACCCGTAACCCTTTGCTAATCTCAGTTTGATGCCCACTGAGAAGCAGGAGGGAGGGAGGGAAGGAGAGAGAGAGAAAGATACAAAAGATGCCGAGATGTTGAAAGGGGAACAATGGTGGGGGGAGAGGAAGGAATTAGAAGGGAGGGAATGTGAGTGGTTGGCTCCAAAATATATTATATTCACATATGACTATTAAATAAAGCATCTAATGAAAAGATTAGCAAAGGGAATTCACCAACATAGAAAGAATGACACACAAGGAAATGGTGGGGATTTAAGGGATACAAGGCAGGCTTGCTACTGAAAACCAGTATTATTTGCATGAAAAGATGGAAGAAGAAAAATTCACATGATAGATTCTTATGAAACAGACAGGACTCAGTATTTACTAGGTTGTTCATAAGAATGGTTCTCAGAAGCCTGGCAAATGGAAGGCCTTCAGACCAATAAAGTACAAGAATACGAACTCACAGCTAACAGAATAGCAAGTGTCAGAAGACTGAAAGCACTCCCCTATGACCAGGAGTCTGTCACAGGAGCATCTTCTCCCCACAGGACTCATCTGGGTGCTGGGGTGCTAAGCTAGGGAATCCAAACAAGGAAATGCACTCAAATTTCTATTCTCCCCAAGACGGCACATACTTTTACTGTAATTCCTATCAAAAATTCTAGGTAGGTTTTTCCTGTCTTTTTTTTTTATGTAGAAAAGTTTCCTAAAATTCAAAAAGAAAGGCAAACAGAATAGCCAGGTAACGCCAACAAAAGGGGGGGAAAAGTGGCAGGGACCAGCCTACTCAAGTTCAAGACTTAGCGTGTGTTTCAGTCTTGTTTCTGTCGCGGTGATAAAACACTCCAATAAAAGCAATCTTTAAAAGAAAAAAAAAAAGGTTCATTAGTATTGCAGTTCCAGGTTACGGTTCACCGCTGTGGGGATGTCAAGGTGGGATCTTGAGCAGGTAGTCATATCCACAAGTCGAGAGCAAAGAGAGAGTTAATGCATGAATGTTTAACACTCTACTTGATTTCCCTCCCCCCACCCAGTCTGGTGCCCATGCTTAAGAAACGACATTGCCCATCTAACTAATTAAGACTGTGGTATTGACAGAGATAGACAGAGAGACTGGCTGAGTGGGACAGAGAATCCAGGAATTAACCCACACAAAAGTGCCCGATTCATGACACGGATAGAAAAGTTATGTGCTGGAGGAAAAACAGCATTTCAAGTGGTGTGGGTATGGGCAGACATCCAGGAGCAAAAACTAGGATGGGGAGCAAGCTCAGGTAGGTGAAATGTCTGCCCTATAAGCATAAAAAAACCTAAGTTCAACCCCAAGAACCCACATAAAAAGTTGGGTATGGCCAGGCATGGTGGTGCATGACTTTAATTCCAGCACATGGAAGGCCAAGACAGGGGGATCTCTGTAAGTTTGAGGCCGGTCCGGTCTACAAAGCGAGTTCAAGAATAGCTAGGACTACATAGAGAGAGCCGATCACAATAAACAAGCAAAGAAACAAACAAACAAAATCAGAGCATGACAATGCTTGCTTATAAGTTATAACCTCAGCACTGGGGAGGGAGGCTCAGGTGGATCGCGGGGGCTTGCTGGCCATCAACTGTAGCCACGCCCATGAGCTCCACGTTTAATGAGAAACCATGTCTGAGAGAATAAGGTGGAGAGCAATAGAGGAAGATAACAAAAATTGACCTTTGACACCCCCCCCTGCCACCCCCCACACGGTAGAAACAAGTAAACAGCAGTCATCAGGCAAAGCCAAAGCCTCCAGCCTCAGATCCTGCAGAGCCATTTGGTCATGATGGATAATGAATGTAAATGCCAAACTCTTAAGACGTCCAGACAAAACCTAGGGTCCAGTCTCTGGGACTTCACAGTAGACAGAGCACCAGGACTTAGTGTCACAATACATCTAGAAAGGAGAATGCTGATAAACTTCTTTGGAAAGAAGGCCTTCCTCTTGATGAAGTCTGTAAAGAAGGGTGAGAAAGCCAAGCTGCGTAGTAGGGAGAGACTTTCAAACCACATGTCTGATTGAAAACAAGTGTGCAGAATGGTTAAAGAATTCTTCAGATCCAGCAGTAACAACCAAACAACCCATTAAGAAGTAAGCCGACGACACAAAGAGAGAGGTTACTGGAGAGGCTTATGTGTCACAGAGTAGTCTGGGGACTCCAAGGCTATGTCAACTCAGACAGTCACCAATTCTGTGCCTAGTGGCAGGGAGATTTTGTGTAAGCCATTTACGCCATTGGCTGGCAGGAAAGCTACCTAGTTCACTACTGTCTAACCAGGGAAGAATTGTGTGTCTCCCTCTCCTGATCTCCACCTTATTCTCTTAGTGAAGTGCTTTACACACACACTCACACACATGCACACAAAGTGGGGGAGGGAGGGAAAGCGGGAGGGGGAGAGAGAGCGAGCGAGCGAGAGAGAGAGAGAGAGAGAGAGAGAGAGAGAGAGAGAGAGTTTGTTGAATGTAATATTGTACACCAGATCGCTTTTAAAAGCTAGCCAGCAAAACTGTCTCTGAATTGGACGTAATGATTGTCCTTCAACACTAATGGAATCATTGGCTCTCAGAGGTTCTCTAGCAATATAAGTCCAAGAGGGAAGATAACATTTCTTGCCTGGAAATCTGGCCTGTTATTCTCTCAAAAAATCAGCAACACTCCTCAGAAGATGCCGAGGAGAAAGGGTTTCTGGTGGAGGGGTGTACCGTTGTGAATTGCATATGACACATTATTTCTTAGTAGAAGCTAACAAATCTACTGCTGGGAAGTTGTACTTACTTGTTAGTAAGTGTCCAGTAACTTAGGGATGTGCAAGACAAACTTTATAAACAACTGGGTCCCCAGTTGTCAAAAGTTGGATAACAACCTTTAGAGTAGAATACTATGCAGCTATTTAGAAGAGCTGGAGACCATTATGTGGTGAAGTAAGCCAGACTCAGAAAGACAAATGCAACATATTCTTTCACGTGTGGCTTCTACCTACCTACTTACCTATCTAATCTATGCACGTATGGCATGAAAATAGAGGTGGGCTTGAAAAGAGGAAATGAATCAGCAGGAGGGGAAAGAAGATGATCAAAGTGTATTGTATGTCTGCATAAAAATGTCATAATGAGACACATTATTTCATACAGTTAATGTATGTTAATATGTTTCTAAGGAGAAAACAAAAAGGGCCCATCTGTGCCAGGTTTGGTAGCCCTGCCCCAGTGATCCCAGTACTGGGGAGTCTGTGTGGCAGGAAGATCAGTAGTCTGAGGTCAGATTGGCTACAGGGAGAAGCCCTGCCAGGGAAGAAAGGAGGAGGGGTTGGCTGCTACACATTACTGATGCAGAAGGATACTCCAGGCAAGTTTTTAAAAACAGGTCCAAAAAACTTCTCACATTTGCCTCAGAAGAGTCTAGGTGTTTTTAGATTTGATAATACAGACAGGAAAAAACAGAAATACAGTGTCTACATTAATACTGCGTTTGCCTTGGGAGAGGGTAAGTTTTGCAGACTTGACTCTCATTTCTGTCTCTTTGATTGGATTCTTATTAATGTCAGTAATTATTGCAACGAACAGAGATGTCCCTCTAAAGGAAGAGACTGGCTTTGGGGTTTGCCTGCGCTTGAATTCTAGAACTTCTGTTAACCGAGTAAATGGATCATTTCAGTAAACAATGTTGGAAGCCTCAGTTTCCTGATGTGTGGCCCAGGGATAATCCTGGATACATGGTAAAGCTCTGGGAATTAGTTTAGGTAATATATGTCCCAGGGCCTGACTTCACATAGTGAATCTACACACGGCAGTGCCGAGAGCCCACTGAGTTCAGTGGTAGATATTAAGTCACTCCACGTGTCTGTCTTAAGGACTCTTTTTTTTCTTTCTGGTGCGGTGATGCTGGACAAGTGCTGCAACACTGAACCCCAACACCAGCCCGCCTGTAACTTACCAGTGTGTGAAACTTTGATATCCCTAAGGACTCAATGAATTTTCCAGGCTGGTTCTTTTCTGTCACTCATCTGAGATCTCTGCAGCCCTCACACCCTGGTTTAGAGTTCACGTTCCGTAGACAGGCTCACGTCTCGTTAGTCTCCATTCAACCATTCAGGGCTGAGTTTTGTTGTTTCGTCTCTGCCGTGAGCTACCCTCAGTGGTGGGGTGAAGCCCTGTATCCCCATCGTCTAAGAACCCTAGCTTGGAAAAAAATATGCCAGAGGCTCTAGGGTGTTCTTTGATTAAATTGCAACGTTGTCTGAGAGATGAATATCCAGATGGATTTTCGGTCTCTGAGGCACAGAAGCCATTCGGTGACCTCAGGCTGTTCTGTTATAATTTGCTGATGCCATGTAGTGAATGGGATGGGGTGAGCCAGTTAAACAGTTTTAGAGCATTTCAGATTAAACTTAGCCATTTTGACTGATTGGGCCTATGCTATGGCATGCCATCACCATGAGAGGTGATGACTTTAATGTCCAATCGGTTAGTGAGCAAGCTGCCAGAGAGGGTGTGGATCAGAGTAGAGACCTAGGGGATGTGGACAAAGCAGCCTGGCTAAACAGCATCAATCTAATAGAGTCAAACAACTCTAGCAATTTTCTCCTACATCTGAGAGGCAGCACCATCCCTTGGGAACAGTTCTCCCTGCACTGTGGATATGCAGGGCATTATGGGAACCACCTTTGGAGGAACAGTATCCTCACAGAGCTCCATGAGAGAATTGCCTATGGCTTCCAAGATGGGTATGCCAGCTCTCCTGCTCTCTCTCCAGAGAAGATACAGAAAACGGGGTAAGAAAACAGCAATTCTGGGGCTAGGTCAATAAGCTTGCTCAGTTGGCAAGGTGCTTGATGTCCAAGCATGTAAACTGGAGTTCAGATCCCAGGAACGCAAGCTGAAATAGCTAGGTGTGGTGGCACATGTTCCTAAGCCCTACACTGGGTATGTGGAGATAGGAGGATCCCTGAGGCTTGCTAGCCAGGCCAATTAGAGACCTTGTCTCAAAAGGCAAGGTTGGCACCTCCTGAGGAGCACCATACACACATGTACGTGCACCCCACCCCCTGACATATGAACACACTTTTTTTTTAAAGAAAACAATGAGTGTGTTTTGAAATCAGTGGTTATGATTATGTTTAATGCCAGTAGGCATGGATCTTTGAAACTGGGCTTGGGACTCTAAATTTTGAAGGCACACAGAGCCAGCTTCTCCATATTTATGTATGGGCGGGAGAAGAGCTGGTCTGATGGGCAGTCAGGTACTATCTGAGGAGTCCACTCCAGCACAGTGCTGTTACTGTGAGGACTAGGTGAGGACTCGGTCTTCTCTGCTGCAGAGGGACGCTTCATAGTGTCTCAAATGCTTTGCTCCTTGAACTTGTGCGTCTGACCTATTCATACTGACCTTGAGACTTCCAGTTTGATTTGTTTTCTTTTTTTAAAAAAATGCAATTTCCTGTGTCTTGGGGAAGTGAGGAAGGTTAAAAAATATCATTATTAAGGCTCTGAAGACTTGGGGAACATCAAATTGCTCTGAGAAACCATTTTTTATGAGTTAAGTGTAAAGGAAACAGAACCATACGGGTTAAATTTCCTTCAAATACACATGGGCTTAAGAATTAAGGGGAAAAGAGGGACTTGGCAATGTGGGTTTTGGGCTTTGCCAAACCCCAACTCCTGAGGAATAACTTGAGATGCTTGACAACTCCAAAAAGCAGCTGGGTTTGCCCTGTGCCCCCTCAGGCGATATCTTGAGCTGTGAGTGATCAGAACCTGTGTGACTGAAATATGCTAATTTACAAACTCCTGCTCTGATTTTTCAAATTACCCTGAACATTCCCTATTTATAAAATTTCTCCCTAAAGGCTCCCAGACTACTCAGGTTTTCTTGTGGTGAGGCGTGCGTGCGCGCGCGCACACACACACACACACACACAAAATTCACAGATCAGTGTTATAATTCAAATTTTATGGATGAAAACGCAGTGTGTGATGTCATCTAGGAAGGCCTGTGGGTGTTTTCTCTCACTGACAAATGTCCCCATACCTGCTGCAGGAATGAATGAACTTGTTAGTTTATGTTTAGTAATGAAATTGTAGGGGTTTAGTTGCAAACTCCTCAGTGTTCATGGAAAATCCAGAAGGGTCTATGTGGGCTTCTCTAATGTCATTCATCCATCCGTTCATTCAATACACGGACACTTGTGGAGATTGCTCTGTTCCATCCACAGCAAAGGAGACAGGGAGAAAGGCAGGGCAAGGCGGAAAGGGTGCGCACTGTCAGCCGCTCTGAGCACTGGCTCCCTGAGAGTTCACTCTAGCTCTAAGAAGTCAGTACATGCTATCTCAATTTTGCAGATGTGGAAGGAAGTGATGTGTGTGTGTGTGGTGTGGTGTGGTGTGGCCAGGGGTGGGAGGACTCATAAGTTACTGAATGTTGGCCAGCAAAGCAGATACAGGATTCAAGGTCAAGTTTGGTGTTAAAGATATCTGTATACGGTCTTCGAGAATGTTCCAGTCAGGTTGAAGATGTAGTTCAGTTGGCAGAATGCTTCCCCAGCATGTGAAAAGAAGTCCCGGGCTCTGTACTCATCACAGCATAGAAGTGGGTGTGGTGGTGCCAGTAATCCTAGTGTATGGGAAGTGAGAGCTCACAGGCTCAATCTCTCTCTTATCTATGGATTGAAGTCCAGACTAGGATACATAAGACTCTGTTTTCTCCTTCCTTCCTTCCTCCCTCCCTCCCTTCTTTCCTTTTTAACCACCAACAACAAAAAGCATTCTCTCTTAATCTGGACAAGTGAAGATACATTCAATTGTAAATGTACAAAACATCCTAAACACTCAGAATCGTGATTCCTGTCTTCTGAGGCTGAGGAGTGGTGTTTTTGGATTAGGATTTGAGAAGGAGTCAAGTCTGAACACTAGTGAAAAACCAGTGTCCTTCTTGATGGCAAGATCATCCGACAGATGGTGCAGCTGGATGTGCCGGCACAAGCCTGTAATCCCTGCATTCAGGGAGGCAGAGGAAAGTGGATCTCTCTGAGTTCCAGGCCAGCATGGTCTACAAACTGAGTGCAGAACAGCCAAGGCTACACAGAGAAACTCTCTGTTGAAAAACCAGAGAGAGAGAGAGAGAGAGAGAGATTTTACAGAAAGCACAGACCCAGGCAAATGCAGTAATGCACCCCAGCCAGAGCAAACAGAAAAGAAACCATCTAAAATTCCTATGAGATATGATGAGTGGGGCTAGGAAGATGACTCAGTTGGTAAAGTACCTGCTGCGTCAGCTTGACGACCCGAGCACGGGTGTGTGCAGACAGTCTGTGATTTCTATCCTTGGGTGAGTAGAGAAAGAGAGATGCCTTCAATTTGCTAGTCAGCCAATCTAGCCAATTGGTCAGCCTTGGATTTAGTGAGAGTCCCTGTCTAAAAAGATGAGGATACCTGAAATCGACCTCTAGCCTCCATCCCCCATCACGGACACCTTCTTCAGTTGGACTCCAAGTGAGAGCCTCCTGCACCATGAACACCTTGGAGTGCTGAGAGATCCCAGAGATGAGGGATGTACCTTTTTGCCTGCATCAGCTGCCTCTCTGGTAACATTGATTCCAGGGTGGGAGGACCAACAGTCTACACTGTTGTTAAAGAGATGGCGCAATTTTGGCTCCATGTGATAGTTACCTGATTTGCTGATTTTAGAACATAACCTCTTATAAAAAAAGCAAATCTACCCCATCTGCTTACTTTGTAAATGAACCCTGGAAGGGAGAAGGGTCAACTTGTTAAAAATACTCCAAGTGGATGTGGTAAAGAAAACGAAAATCTAACCCAAACAAAATTTAAATTGTTCATGGAAATATATGCAGATGCTAAAATTGTCCCTCATGTGTGAACATGCACTAACCTCTAACTGTATACACAAAAAAATCCTGTGCCTTACAAAGAACTGGCTATGGGCTTGTCACAGTTTTCAGATTCCTTTTATAAATAAAGCAGGGTCCTGAAGACAGGGGAGTGGCAAAGTCTGTAATTAAGTGGAGGAGCTAAAAGGATTGATTCATCACAGGTCTCACAGCAAAGCTGCAGGAATAGGAGAATGAAGACCTTTGAAGGTGTATGAGGGGTGGACAGACATAACAGTGTGTGGTCAAAACACAGAAACGATGCTTCACCTTCTTTCGGTGCAAAACCCAAAACATCCATTTTGGAAGAATTAGAATATGACAAAGATGCAGCAGAATTTCTCCATGATCTGATCACAGAGAGATCTAACTTCTGTTTGCGTGTTCCACATCCTCCCAAGGCTCCATCATCAATCCGTGTTAAGCTTAAAAGTTTGAAAGCTTAGGATGGGGAGCTGGAGCAGTGGTAAGGCACTCATTACACAAGCCTGAGTACCTAAGTCTGGATCCCCAGGACCGTATAAAGCCGGACATGATGATACCCGTGTGTAAGCCTAGCCATCCTATGATGAGACAGGAGGCAGGGACAGGAGGATCCCCAGAAACTTGTGGACCAGCTAGCCTGGCATTTGCAGTGACAAACAACAAGAGGACCCATGTCAACAAGGTGATGACTGACACCTGAGGTATTCTCTGATCCTTACACGTGTGTTGTGACATGCACAAGCCTGTGCTCATAACAAGAACACCCACACAGAGACAGTTTTTAAAGAGTTTGAAAGTTGTGTATGGCTCATGGACATAAGCTTTTTTGATCACTGTAGAATGTCTTCTCTGATGCTAACCACACCATTGCAGGCTCAGATGGATCTTGTGACTAATGAGGCCCTCCCTCCATCTCTCACTTCTACCTTCTCTCTCTCTCCTTCCCTCCATTTTGCCTCTTCTCTACGTGATGTCTTTAGCCACAGAATGATACAGCAAGAAGGCCAGAAGTCACCAGCCTCTAGAACTGTGGAAACACATACAAGTGTTTTTTTTTTTTTTGTACATATATTTTTTTCTATATTCTTTTTTATAGGATGATGGGACCCAGGTTTCTTGTTATTGGAAAGTAGAGTCATGGCTTGCAGCAGAATGATCCGGAGGACTTGTTCAGACACAAATCACTAGGCCTACCTCAGAGTGTCTGACTCTAGAGGCCTAGGTGGGACCCATGGACCTACTTTCCTAGTGAGGACTTGGTATCACCTTTGAGGAAATGCCTTTGAGGACAGCCAGTACAGAGGATGGGCAGGCCAGCGTAGACAGACACCAAGGCAGCCTTAGCCACCATGGTTCACACTGCCTTCACTCAGTGGTGTGAACAGAGGAAAGTATCAACTGCAGAATCAGGTTCACCTTCAACTGTGTCTTCTTCATAATAACACATAGTGTCGTGGCTGTGGTCCTGGAGCTTCCAGGGCATTCAATAACAAACCGAAGTGTCAAAGTGAGGGGCCACCAGTGTTTTTCCACTGGCTGGCTTGACACAGTCCCCTCTTGATCAACAATGAACAAGATATTAACTTTTTTAATGGAGTGTTGGACCTGGTCACAGACAAAAGCCCAGCCATTTTCTGCAGCTGTATCAAGGGCCAGCTTTCCCTTCCTGCCTCCAAAAGGTCATAACGTCCTATTACAATGACACTCTTTCCTCATATTTATCATTTGAAGTATTCCTAGAGATGTCTCTCAGGCTAGACAACTCTAGGCTTGTTCTGTATACAGTTTCTAAAAGTTCCTTAGAGTATCAGAGCCACGGGAGTTCAGAATCAGGAATATTTCCATCCAATTTAATGGGCTGAGTTCTGTGGCAGACAGATTGTGGTGTTTCTGCCAGACATGGGCTGTCCCCGGATGACACAGTCATAAATAAGCAGATCAGGCCCCTGCTTCAACTTCAGCTTCTTCTCATCGTGAGCGATTTTGCTAATATGAACCAACATATAAAATTCTCTGCTTGGGCCATGCACTCTCTACTACCAAACCATCACATTCCCAAACTTCTACCATTTCTGCCCGGGAGGATGGAAGCCAAGCAAACTCCCAACACTAACATTCCAGGAGAGAAGCAGACTCAGTAAATGTCTGTTCCCTGCTTTGATAAACTTCCTTGGCAGAGTATGATGACCTGAATTCTGGTGTGGCCCATGGCCCAAGAATCTGGGTTGGCTTCTGCTCATCTCATCTCTATCTTACTTAGGCTATGGTGTCTGGCACATAGTTCTGGGGACCTGGTGTTTGGTTTCCTGTGGCCATGATGAATTTTCTTCTTGATTATCTGCTTCTAGAGGATTATAGAGCCAAACAGAGCTTGCCCAAAAGCCACCCAAGTGTTTGGTTTGGGAAGGCATTATTTATTTTCTTTTATAGCTGTTTTGTCTCTCTAGCTTATAGGAAAAATAAATAAATCTTTGTTCTTTGAGTATATAAGACCTGGTAGGGGAGGTTCTTGACAATTTGTTAATCAGGGCAGAAAATAATGCCCAGAATTCAACAAAAAGATAAATAACATGCTTATAGCGAGTGCAGAGAAACTGCCAATCATATGAACTATGTGGAGGAATGTTTCCTGCCTGGTATAGCAAGATGTCCTCTAGAGGAGGGGCGGAAGCTGTGAGACCATGTGAGACGGGCTAAGGCCCAGTGTCTGTACCCCAGAAGAGCTCATAGCCCACCAAGTTCTTTGATGATGCTCCAGCTTTTTTCATCAGTATGTACTGACTGAATTCTTTATGTGTGCCAAGGAGCTTGCTTTGGTCATCAGCAGCTAAGGGTGAAAGAAGACAGTAGGTCAAAGGTCTCCTGCATAGAGCTTGCTGTCCTTGCTGGCTTCTGATTCCACTGACGACCTGAGACAGTCACCTAGTCGCTCCAAAACGAGTACTGCTCAGGGCCTCTTTCTGTATTGTCTTGAGCCTAAGGTTTGGTTTCTCATATTTTGTGTCGAACCATCCCAGCGCCCGTGGAAAAACACTATGGAATACCTCTGGAGCTCTGTCTACCCCAGGGAGCTCTGTCTTCTCCTAACACAAGTTTGTGCACATACACACTCCCGTGTACACATCCAGAAAGCTCTTGGGGTAGGTGGGATAGCACAATCAGTAAAGCATTTGCTATGTACCTATGAGGATTGAGTTTGATCCCTAGAGCCCAAGTTTTTGTTTGTTTGTTTGTTTTTTTAATGCTGGGCATAGCATGTACTTAGAATTCTAGTGCTGTGGAGAGAGAAACAGTCAGATCCTGGGGGTTCACTGTCAGCCAGCCTAAGCTATTTGGAAATTTCCAGGCCAATGAAAAGACTATGTTTCAAAATAAAGTGAAATGAACAACAAAAATAGAAACAGTGGATAGTATCTGACAACCACACCCGAGGTTTTCATACGGCCTATATAACAAATATGTCATGTGCACTCTCACCTAACTACTCCTGAGCATAAATATGCACATTTGTGCATGCACACTTTCACACACACACACACACACTCACGTGCGGGCGCACGATGGGATTAATTTTGCTTCTGTTTTTGGCAGTGCTGATTATATGTGTCTGTGTGCTCGTGCACATGTGTTCATGAGTATGTGAGTGTGTATATGTGCATGTATGTATGTGTATATATGTGTGTGTATGTGCATATGCATGTTGTGTGTGTGTGTGTGTATGTTGGGGCATGTGATGCAATGAATTAAAAAGAGGGTAGGAAAGAAGATTGGAATGAAAATGTTTGTCCTCTGCCTAAAAAGGTGGCTGTCATATAAAAGGTCCTTCAGAATTAAAAGAAAGAGTGTCTCAGTGAATTAATTACTATAAATGACTAGGCCTAAAGTTTCAGCGAGCTTTGGCCAGGTGTGTTTGCTCATGCCTGTAATCCCAGTACTCAGGGAGGCAGAGGCAGGCGGATCTCTGTGAGTTTGAGTTCAACTCTGTGAGTTGAGGACACCCAAGGCTACACAGAGAAACCCTGTCTTGGAAAAAAAAATGTTTCAATGAGCTTTGTCTTACATATTCTTGTGTACCATGCATTTAAGATAGCATATGACCCACGCATAGAACTTGTGAGATATGTAACTTGTAAGTGAATAGATGGATAGACGAAAACCATTTTTATGTAAGGAGGTGCTAAATAAGTGTTATTTGAACAAACGAATGCACAAATCAACAAAGAGGCAAGTGAATGCCTATTCCATCTAAGGAGAGAAACTTCACTGAATTCAATTATTTTTCTTCAACTAGCGAGGCATCGTGATTGCTACAGGAGGTGAGGAAGTATGTTCTCTGTCTATGAGCAGCTCTTTCCTGTTGTTGATTCAGCAGCCCGGCAGTGTGCCTTCATCCTGCGGTCTTTTCTGACACTCTAGGGTTAGCAAGGTGAGATGGCAGAGCTGTCTTTTTCATAAACCAAACTCTGCTTTGCTTTGCTTGGTTTGCTTTCCAGTTGCTTGAGGGAGCATGGATGCTAACCAGAAATGGTTACAAATGCTAACAGGGGAGCTGGCTTGGTAAAAGAGAGAAAGTCCTGGAACAAATCAACAGCAAATACTGATGCTGGTACCCTGGTTCTCTTAGGACCACCTGGAGGCCCCGCAGACTCAGAGGCAGAGTGGACGTCCGTTTCTTCTGAGCACTTTCTTGGGTCTGGCTCATGATTAGCAGAACAAGTCGGCTTGCTCCAAGCATGGCCTGGAGCAGCTCAGAGCCACACTCTGAGGATGAGACCACACTTCCCATCCCGTCGCATCACTCCTGGCCCCCGGGAGGCAGCCTTACTTAACATGGTACAGGATCAAGAGAACTGAAGTCTGGTTTCTTTTTTCTCCTGCTATTGTTAAATCTTCAACCTTTGAGTCAGCTTGGCTGCATTCCCTAGGAAACCAAATGTGACTTTGTCCTGGCAGGAATGTGACTCAGCCTGGGTCTCCTTGGAAGTCACTGAGAACTCCATGCCAGCAACCAGAAGGAACACCACCGAGGAGGTACAAACCACGCCCATTACTTAGCAAGGAGTGTCTTTTTTTTCACCAACATACCCCTTCTGAGATGCCACCTGATTGGCTCCTGTGCTCACTGAAATGAGAACCAAAGTCTGGCAGCAGCTGTAAGGGCTGTAAGGAATTTTTACAAAGGTAGGGAGACTTGTATGGCGGCTGATGAATCAAATGCCCTTCTCTTAAGTCAATTAGTTCTTGGTTCTTTTTTACACTGGGGTCTTTGGACAATTAATTTCAAAAGCAAGTATTTGGCCACAAAAAGACACTTTAGAGAAACGGAAGAACAAGTTAAGAAAGTTCAAGATGTGCTTCTGGACAGAGTATTAACAGCCGTCTCCCTTCTTTGCTTCAGAAGGATGCCTGAAGAGCTCTGCATGGGCTCTTGGGAAGAGTCAGTAGCAAACTGGGTGGCCAGGCCATCTGCTGGCTCTGCTAGTAAGTTCCAAGCCCTGAAGCAAAGAAGTTTAGGTCAAGCTGAGTAAGAGGCCAAGGTTACCCAGGGCCACTGTAACAAGCACTGAGCTAGGTTCAGGGTCAAGGTAGCTAGATGAATCAGGGGTGGTATGCTTAAGCTCCAAAATATGTGATGATTGTTTACCTGGGCACCAGAATGTGAGTTCTGTAATGTGGAGTAGGGAACCATATCCTCATGTGTTACCATGGCCTGCATTGACCTGCCCTACTTGGACATGACTGGTCACTGGGTAACCATTTCCCAGTCTTACTTTTGTTGTTGTTTCTCCTTTTTGTTTTGTTTTGTTTTGTTTTTCTGCGTAGCCTTGGCTGTCCTGGGCTCACTTTGTAAACCAGGCTGGCCTCAAACTCACAAAGATCTCCCTGCCTCAACCCGCCGAGTGCTGGGATTACAGGCATGCACCACCTAGCCTAGCTCCATTTGACAATCTTATGATATCCTCTGATGGTGTGAGAGTACATGTAATCAAAACAGAACATTCCCTGTATTCAATCAATTACTGAGTTGCACCGCTATCCAAGAAACTTTCCTTGTTAAGAAGGTCTGGAGAAGTTTCTGAGAAGACAAGAGTATGAACCAAAGACACTTATACTCTTGAAAAAAAAAAACCAAACCAAAAACAAACAAACAAAAAATAAAACTAGTGGCCTTCTCCTATGGAGCTTCAAGGATTCAGGTTCCTAGTGCACCCTGGAAATCATGCCTAAGAGTAAAAGGCTAGGGTTGGGATTACAGTCTGTCAGTAATGATCTGAAAGTATTTGAATTCATATATTAAGCTAATGTTCTCTAAGAGCAAGAATCGCCCTGGCCAGCCTGAGCCTGGAGACAGGCACTCGTGAAAGCTTGCCTTCCTGTCATTAATTTTCACAGGAGGGGAGGAATTGAGACCAGACAGCATCCAGAGAGTAATTTTGATATTAGCTATTCTTCTATTCATCTCCAAAGCAATAGAAATTGAGGTGAGGAGGGTCATTAGGAAGCATTGTTGGGTGACTAATGAGGCCAGCTGCCATCTTTCCTAAGCTGCATCGCGAATAGAAAATGTCTTACCACTGCTTTGAATCATTGAGGCGTCCATATTTACAGTGCCAGACAGAGCCAATGCTTGCTGGGTCTTTCTAGATGTTTGGAGTATTTAGTTTAGAGAGGAGGGAATGTGAGGAGAAAGCTGTGGGTTTGGCTGCAAACTCCAGTGTGCCAGTTTAGTATTTTCAAATGTTAAAAAGTGAAAGTAAAACTTGCTCCATACAAACAGTCTGAAGAGTCAGCCTATGCAGTTATGGAGTTGGTTTCAATGGTTGGATCTGTATTTTCTTTGGCTTTAAATAACTCTTTCAACTGCTATCTCAGAATGCTATACACAGCACCTAGTTTTTGTTGTTTTGTTTTTAATAGCCAGAGAAATCGGATTGCAAGATTGCAAAGAGATTTCCTCCGAGGGTTCTTTAAGCTGCTGTTTGCGTGGCTCAGTGAATGGTGAAGTTGGTGCTAATTCCAGATGGTTCACCCATGGCCTTGCCTGGTATCCTTGTTGGAAGAAAAGAATTAAGAGGAAGGAGTTGAGAGGGAGAGAAATAAAAGGGGAAGGAGGCAAGGAAGAGGGATAAAGGAAGAGGTAGGCTGTAGATGGAAAGGAAGGGAGAAAACCAGAAATGAAGGGCAGAAAGAAAGAAAAATAAATGAATGACTCAGCCCTCCTAGAGGAAGATGTGAGGGCTGGGGAAATTGGGTCCCACCCTGTGGCTAATTAGCTGTGTGACGAAGCTGTCCTGTTGGTCATTTCATCTGCAGAGTGGGACCAGCCACACCCAGAAGCTACTCTTCGAAGGGTCTGACAGGCCCCTGAGATAGGGGCGAGTGGCTGAGGGATGCAAGAAGGCGCTACCCACCTGAGGGGCAGCGCTGCTGTAGGACCAGCTGCTCCATCGTATGGATCCAGGCTTTGGTCACCTCAGAGGGTCACTTACTTCGTTCCTACTGAGTGAAGAGTGCCACACATCACAGCAGGCCAATGTGGGCCTTAGGCATCAACACTCAGCATGGCAAAGCTTTCCGAAGGGGGAAAGGGCCAGCTTGCCCTGAAGCTGGGCTCCAGGCGCCAGCAGCGATGGCGTTGCCTCCCTGCCTCTGGCTGCCAAAATATCAACACACCGAGCGGCCGCAGGACAAGTTGGATTTGCTACCAGCCAAACAGAGGAAGAATTTACTCACTCTGCCTAATATTTTAAGTCTTACAAGCAGAGCTGCTGTCCCTTTGGCCCCAGCAGAAGAACTGGAGGGCTTAGCGCCTGGTTCTAATGATGCAACAGGAAAAATGTGAACTCTTCAAAACGGCTTTTTTTTTTCCTCAAGATCCACAGGCAGCTTCTAGAACTCTTAAGACTCTCTTTTGGCCTCGTGGCTTCATTTTGCACAGTGACGAGCAAAAAAAAAAAAAAAAAAAAAGATCTTAGATGTTTTGCTTGCTTTTCCTTCAGGACAAATACCCAGCAGCCACTGCTCATGGAGCACCGTTACCTTAAAAACAAATGAGAGCAAAACATAGGGCTTTTAACATTGCTGCTCACAGAAGTGGAGGTGATACAGGCATATTCAAAATGACACTCAAGGGCAGCTTGGTGAAATCCTGGTAGTTCTGTTAACCTCACCTGTGCCTAACCACCTGATAGGTCATTCGTGTGCTGCCTGTCCTTCATGTAGCAAATCTCCCGGTCTCCAGCGAGTCCCCGTGTAGCTCTTTCAGCCCAAGACTTAGGAAACGCTATGTTCCACTCAACAGCGTTTGTTCAGAGGAATTTTAGAATTCGTTGTTAAGTTCTCAATCGAATGGAACTGTCCTTTGTTATGAGAAACAACTGAAGATGACTGTTTGCTTATAACTCGAAGACTTCTCTTCAGCCCAAGGCAGGTGAAAAGCTGTCTTCTTGTTGGTACAGCTAGGCCAGCTTCTACTTCCTAAGTGTGTGTGCATGTTTATGCCTTTCTGTGTGCACAGGTGGAAGGCAGGAATCAGTGTCAGACATCTTCCTCAATTGCTTTCTACCTTATTTTCGAGAGCAGGTCTCTGAAATGCACCAGCTGGGCTAGGCTGCCTGGCCAATGAGCTCCAGTGATCCCGATCCCTGGTCTCTCCCTACTTGGCATAGGGATTATAGGCGTAGACTGCCTGCCCAGACTATTTGTGTAGGTTCTGGAGATCCAAACCCAAGTCCTTATGCTTGTACAACAAATACTTCATTGGCTGCGCCATCTTCATAGCCATCTACAGGGATTCGTAAGAAAATCTGCTAAATGTACCATGTGAGTTGTTAGCTCACATGTCGGTATTTAAAACAGATTTCTTAGTTACTGTTTGGTGCCAAAGGTGTGCCAGGAAATTTACTTGTCATGAATATCATTTAATCCCATGACAGGAACTCAACTCGTGACCTGCAAAGCCAAAACCCAGTAAGGTTAGGTCTTTCATCCAAAACTACTAAGTTATCAAAGCAGGACTCTAGGCTAGTCCCCTGATCTCCCTTCATGCTACTTTTTTGCTGGCCAAGGGAGTTGGTGGTTAAAAGCAGACTGTCTCTGCTGGGACTGGCTGTTCTAACCCTGGCTCTTTATAAGTTAGTTCTCTGCCTGGGCTTCCCTTCTTCTGGGTAAGATGAAGAGGCCTACTGTGTTTGCCTCACAGAGTCTTGAAGATCAAGAACAAATTCTACAGCACAGTGACATGCCTTGTGATGATAAGAGATTATAGAATCAGTTCTCATTAGAGAAGATCATGGCAAGTGTGTCACAACACCAAGGAAGGGACTTGATCCTAGGAAAAGTTGGACAGAGGAGGGAAGAAAGTGGGTGAGTTCATGAAGGGGTGGGTCACTATACCTCTTATAGCACATATATATATATATATGTATATACATATATATATCCGGGTGATATATATATATATATATCATATTTATATATCATATCTATATGTTCTAATTGCTTTACACTTGAATCTTGTCAGTGGTTTTCGGGTTCCTCAATCTGCAATATAGTAGATAGAAGTCAAGCTGTGTGACTTGACCCCTATGTAAGCCTGGGTGATAGAAAAGATACAGCAAAAATCTGCCTCAGTGTATTTGCCCTGGGAACCCTGTTGTAGTGTTGTGATGAAGTCCCAGTGGTGTGTGGAGGCCATAAATTAATCCAGGCAATAGACATAACAAAGCCCCAGATGCTTGGCATGGTGTCACATGCCTTTAGTACTCAGGGAGTCAGAGGTGGATCTCTGTGAGTTCGAGGCCAGCCTGGTCTACAAAGCTAGTCCAGGACAGCCAGGGCTAGACAAAGAAGCCCTGTCTCCAAAAAGAATAACAGTAACAAAAACCAAAACCTGAAAACAAAGTCCCAGACATCAAGGAGTAAAGACAAGCTGTCCAGGGTATCTGATACAAGTTATGTAATACTGAGACGGTGAAGGTTAATTCCCGATTATCATTGTTTTAAGTCACTAAATTGGGGTGGGGGGTGGCGTAGTAGGTACCTAATGTAGAGAGACATTAAAACAGGTCCACAGACTCTGAAGTGGCATCGTGTTCTGTCTAAGAGTTACTCTGCTGCAAAAAATTTCCATTTGGGACACTGAAGATGGTGATGGGAGTGGCAGAGGATGCACCTCCAGGGTACAGTGCTCTCTGGGGGTGTGCAAGTTCCCGATTTCACCCCAGTGTTGCGAAGTAAAAATGATGAGGTGGATGTTGATGGGGATGCTGACATCTGGATAGCACGTCTTTGCTTTTTACTCTTTCTAAAGGCGAATGGGCTGTTGTCATAACACAGATACCGTGAGACCACAGCTGTGTATGGGGATATCCTGGGGAAGCCAGGATTGACTGACACAGTGACCAGGCTAGCACAAGTAAGAAGTGATGAGGGTCAGGCAGGCTAGCGGACCAAGGCAACAGGACAGAGAGGAGAAATATTACCTGAGATCTATTCCCAGCACCCACATGAGGTGGCTAACCACTGCCTGTAAGTCCAGATCCAAGAGATCCTGTGCCCGCTCTGGCTTCCACCAACACCCAAACACATGTGTCATACATTCACGCAGACATGCACACATATACACATAAATAAAAATAAGTCTTTTAAAATAAGAGAATGGTTATAAAGTCTGGGAGAAGAAAGGGTACTGTTGGGAGGGACTTCAGGGTTGGGCTGGTAAAGATTCAAATGTGAGTAAGGGCCCACCTCCTTCCCAGGAGCTCCAGGAAATAAGGCCTTCCCAGCCTCCCCTGTCTCTGTTTCAGATTCTTTACAGAATGGAAATTTGTCTGTAAGGGAAGGTTCACACACAGTCTCCGACTACACCCCTCTGTCTCCCTAAATGCCTCAGCTAAAATTTTGTGAGAGGGGAAGGGATTACAAGGCCATTGTGGCTGTGGATTCTTCATGTGAGGACTTGCTGAGGTACTCAAAGATTCCTTTCCATCAAAAAATGGTGTGATATTGATATAGTTACCAAACCGCAATATGGACTCATGTTTCATAATCAGCATTGTTCCTTTCATGTAATTTGGATCCTTGCTGACCAGTGTGGCAGTCATTCCTCTTCTGGGCAGTTGAGAAAGCACCCCTGCCCTTTCCAGTCAGCCTATATTCAGTGAATTGATTGATTGTGCCTCTCTAGGGCAGGCAAAAAATTTTCTGTTTGTTTTTGGACTTCCTTCTGATCTATCCACTAACACTCCTAAGCTCCCGTTCTTCTACCAGATTGGGGGTTTTCTCCTTGCTATTAGTAAGTAGACATTTTGTGTTATTATAAAGGGCAGGGCATTCAGGATTACTTGACCAACCATGACTTATATTCGGGAACAATTTGAACAGCATAACTCAATAAACAGACACACCTTATGTATGACGAGAAAAAAAAGTCACAAAGAAGCCAGTCTTCCCAAGGGTCCCTGCTTTGAACCAGCGTGGCTTCTATCACATTCTATTCTGAACAGGGCTTTGTTGTGCTGGGATATTCCTTTAGGTCAGGAGGGAGCCAATCAGTATAAATTGGAAATCATTAGGCTTGGTTAGATACTGTCTAGACTAAGAAGGCTGACTGTGTTATGAAAAGAGAAGGCAGTGGAACAATCTTGTGGGTATTTTCAATCATATTCTTTTTAAAGACAACTTGACTAGGGTGAATTATGATTGGAAATTTTTGATACATTTTTAGTATGCTAGGAATGGAATTGAGAACAGTTAAATCCTCTGCTGGAATTTCCCAATTACCCTATAGGTTTACATGTGTTCTATATATCAAAGCTATAAGTCCCCCCACACACATACATACTATGAGGGGTAGGGATTTCTCATGTAATTCTGGGTTCCAAAGTATCCCCTGAGACCTGGGGAAGGGGTGGGGGAATCTGTGTCAGGACTATCCCTGGGCCTCACTAGCCAGTCAGTACAGCTCTATTGATAAGCTCAAGAGCAACAAGAGATCCTGTCTCCCTGTCTCAAAGAATGTTGATGGCATTCCTGAACATGACATCTGGGGTTGCTTACCAGCCTCTATAAATGCATGTACATTCTATACATGCATGTGCCTACACACACATCATGCACACAGATTCTAAAACAAACAGACAAACAGGCAGAAGAAGATGGATATCCCAGTAGATCATGAGTTTGCTTTCCCTCTGGCTCTTGGTCCTGTCAACTGGTCTTTCCACAGACTGATTGGATGGTGCCTTCTCACCCACACCACCCACACTGGTGAGCACCGATCTCTTTGCTGAATCTGCTGATTCAAATGCTCATCCATTCAAAAACGCGCTCACAGGTACCTATAGCTACCAGATTTTACTATCCATTTGGACATGTTCATCCCAGGGAAATGAACACGTAAAATAACCTTGTGGGGTTTGATGGAGGCTATAGGTTAGCTGCTGGTTACTTGAGCTCTAGAGCTGAGAAAAACCTGCATCTGTTGAAGTTTTTAGTAGTGGTTTCCTGACTGTACGGCACAGAGAGAGCACCAGCAGCAGATAATGTGGCTCTCACCATGGGATGCTGAGATTTCATTGAACCAGCATGAAGCCTGGCACCAGGACTTTTTAACCTTCCCTGCCCTCCACCCTGATGTTTCTAACATGCAGCGAATCATGGGAAGCAGTGGTTTTCTGTTTAAATTTACAGATACTGCAGCTGAAGCCTGGAAATCTTGGGTGAGTGACCCAAATTTACAAGTCAGCTTACTCTAAATGTGCTGTTTTCCACAAAATGTCCTATGAATATTTGTTCAAAAATTTCATGGACGCTCTAAAGAACGGCAATAGTTGCTTACAAACAAAGCCAAGTTACTGTTCCTTTCTTGCCAGTGCGATGCTATCATGCGATTTGTGTCAGTGCAGCAACGGTCTCCATATGCATTTATTTGCTCTGGGAACAAAGAGAGAGAACACGCAGAGGCAGGGGATTGGAGGGGGAAACACAGGCCTCAATTCCAGATATGTTATTCCACTCCCGGCTGCCAAGTCAATAGCTGCCTTTGTGCTGTCAATTTTCAAACTATAAAAATAAACGAGCGTTTGGAGAGACCCTGGGGGAGCCTGGGCCCTAAACTTCCTGGGTGAAAAACACAGAACCATCAGAAAATATTGCAAATTTCGACATTAGCAACCTCTATTTACGTTTTATTTAAAGAGTACAGCTTTAAAGAGTCACAAAGAAGGGAAGGAAAAAAAAGACCAGTGCTTAGCGTGTACATTTATTTTCTTCCATTCTCTCTCTGTTTCTTACTCTCTGTGGGATTCAATTTCTTCCGTTTGGGAAGTGGAAACGATAGGGTAATAGTTAGGAAAAAAATGGATATTATATAATTTTTACTTCTGTAAGTGTAGTGTGATAGAATTTGTAATTTCTTTTTTTTTTTGCATAAGACTTTTTTTTCCAGCTCCTTGAGGTCAGAGGTCATTCTTTCCTTGCTTTGCACATTCTCATTAGCAGGGCACAAAAGAATGTGAAGGGATGTCAACAAGTGTTTAATTGAAGCAGCTTATTAAAGGAGAAGAACGAGGGGACCTATTAAAAATGGTCTAAGTCAAAGTCGCACTGTTTTAGCTGTAAGGAACAGGGCCTGCTCCTTCCAACGCTCTAAGAAGAAAAGTCCCACTCAATAGATCTTTCACCTTTAAGATTCATGTCAGACATCTTTCAGAAGCACCGTCGCAACGGTGCAATTTCTCTTGCGGTAAAGACAGCTCAAGACAAAAGATGACTGTGCCCATGAACCCACTGGGTTCTGATGTGCGTGCGTGCTTTTAGTGTTTGTATGTGGTTATTCACTTTCGGACCTCAGCATTCTCTTCAGTTGTCTCTCAGAAAAAATTGTGTCAGTCATCAACTATTCCTTTCAACTCTACTGCGAATAAAAGACCCATTGTCTTGTTTTTGAAACAAAACTGGTTTCCATATGTAAATATATATACACATGAGCATGTGTGTATACATATCTGTGTGTTTATATATATATTTTATATATTACATATACATCTATATGTATTGTGTTTATTTATATATATACATATATGAACTGGAAATATGCCAGGTGTATACCCCAAATCCGTCTATGTGTCCTTAAAGCCATAATAGTTCTTATGAGCTGGGACTGTATGTGGGGTCCTCCTCAAAGCTGTCCTGTTTGGACTGGGTCAAATGAAGAAAGAGGAGGCAAGAGATCAGCGACATTCTGAAGTTTACTTTGGAGAAGGGAGAGGATAAAATGAGACTGAAGATATATCTCTCTGTTATTTTTATCTCCCAGATTAGAAGAGCAAATGATGATGGAATAAACATGTACTTAATACCTAATTTGGGGATTTCAGAAAACTTAAACTGAGGGCACGGCTGAGGGCGGGAGGGAGGCATTGGAGAAAGTCCTTCTCCTTGGGGACCATTTTGCCAGGCTGGAGCCGCTTCCTCCATGTTTATCTTTTAAGAATGCTGGAGGGGTTGGAAAAGGAACGCTTTGATGACCTAAGGCTTCAACGGGAGGCACGTGTTGCTTTGATCATTTGATATTGCTCTAAATAGGCCGCTCAAGTGGGCTTTTGCTGGAAATTTTTTAAAGTTTTCGATTGATGAGAAAGAGCCTATGTTCTCCTGATATTCTCTTGATAAATGTTTGCTTTCTTAAGGGATCACGGGCACTTCAAATCACCCTTATCAGTTGCGCTGACGCCCAGAGTGGCATCGCTGCTTGATCTTGTTTGTAGAGTCCTATAGCAAGAAGGTCACCAGTGACCCCACCACAGAAGGTGAAACTCTGGTCTCTACTTGAAGTGACAGAGTCCACGACAATATTCTCTTGTATCAAAAATAAACCGCACTGATAGTTTTGAGGCTTTTATTAACAACTCCTGTCACTTTTTAAAAATACTTATTTTTCACTCAAAATAACATCAAGTAGGACTCCATTTCAGAGAGCCAGATTAAAAAAAATAATAAAAACAAAACTAATGAACAAAGAACCTCTGAAGGGCTCACGTGAAGTCCTAAAAACATTTTTTTAAACGGGATAGTGGGAACAGAAGTGAAAATTATTCATAGAGAAGCAAAACCAGAAGCCAGCAGGACAAATCTGAGTCTGTGGCCCCATGTCCAGCACCTGGAGCTTGTATTAGGGATCCAAAGGGCTTAGATGGTCCCACCCATCAGCTCGGCCACCCTTGCCACACTGCACTTTGCTTTAGTCACTCTCCACGCAGTCTCCAATATTGCCATCTTCGCTGGATTTACCACACAGGTGACACCTGTGACATTGCCAAGTTCTGTTGCCAGCTGGACACGAGGCCTGGCTGCCTTTGGAAGAGAGCTGTATCAGATTCCTCTTGCTGACTCTGGGGAAACACTTCCTGCCACACAGGAAGCTTCCCTGAAATGGTGCAGATCTCTCTATTAGTTACAGATGCTGCCTGAGTTCCAGTCTTGAATACCGTCCTGACTCGAAGTTCTCTCCATCAAACAAATTAGCCCATTATCTTCAAATTTAGCTTCACTTCAATTCTCAGAACAAGCATAGGATGCAGTCATATTCATTGCCAAAATATCACATGGATCAGCGCTCCTGTTCCAATCCCTGACAGCGTCCTTGTCACCCTCCGCAACCTCATGTGCCAGGCCTCCACTGTTCATGCTTCTCTCAGCATTATAAGCTCCCAAGCTCCCAAAAGAATGAGTGACCCATTAAGCTTGGCTCATAGCTTTCAGTGGCTTTTCCAGCCCAAAGTCCCAGACTCTTCCATAGCCCTCTCGCTATGCAGCTTCCAAAGGCCTGCAAGTCCCGTGTGCTCAGGTTTATCTTAGCTGTGACGCCACTTTTCCTGTCGATGTAATAAGATACCTTACGAAAGTAAGATATCAGGGGAAGGGTTCATTTTAGTTCACTGTTACAAGTTACAAACTCATTGTCATAGGGAGTGACAGTGGAAGGATCCTGGGACTGCTAGTCACACTACATCCATAGTCAAGAGCAGAAAGGGATGAATTAATGCACACATGCTTCCTGAGTCTCTCCTCTGCTTTCAGCCAAGGACTCAGCTCAGAAAATTGGTGTTTGCCACATTGAGGGTGGGTCTTCCCACCTTAGTTAGCCCAGGTAAGAAGATTCCCCCACAGACATGTTCACAGGCCAACTCAATCTAGACAGTTTCTCATTAACCCTCTTTTCCCAAGTGATTCAAGAATGAGTCAAGTTTGCCATTCAAATTAACCATAAAATTTACCATTCCAGAATGACTCCATAGGCCCGTAACTGGCTTTGGGTAGAAACAAAGCATTCATAAGACCGATGTCTTGCAATTCAGACTTGCAGAGGTTGGAGTTGAGAAGTCTGATGCTTCTCATTATCAGTTTGCTGAGGACGTGCTGAGTCATCCACCCAGAGTGATGACAGATATAATAAAATACCTCAATTATATTATAACTGACTCTCATGAGCAGTTCATTATTGAGTTCCGTTGACTGTGAAAGAAACAATTAGGGTTCAATATAAAAATATCGGGCTCTTTTGATTCTGAGGAGTAACAGAACCCCAAAATTGATTCCTCATTTTAGATTTGTTCCTGGAAAGGGTGAATAAAAGAATTGAGAGTGGTTTATGCAAATCTGGGACATGCCAGGCACCAGAGAGCATTCATTCTTCTAGGTAGGAGAGGCTGGGGACCCTGGCCCGAAGGACCCCACTGGTGTCATTGTCCTTCTGTGATTTCTTTAGCGGGGATATATGAGTTAGTGGGACAACTGATAAACAATATCATCACAGTGCAACAAGTACATTTTCTTTCCTGAGGAATTTTGTTCTCCTCAAACCGAACTTGCCACAGTGCAAGGAACCTGGAATGACACTGTGACTTCCCTGAGAACAAAACATCTTTCCCCCTGAAGCATGGAGGCACTGTGTCCAATGTGTCAAAACGGACAAGGAATCAGGAGCTGTTCAGAATGAAGGGAAGGATACAGGCTTCTGAAAGGGAAGAGGAGCAACTCTGTGGTTAAAGCAGCGAACACGTGACCGAAGAGAGTCACTGTGGTGGCTTCAGTGAGACGTCCCATCCTCGTAGTGTTGGGCATTTGAATACCTGGTCCACGGCTGGTGCATTATTTGTGGAGGTTGAGGAGGTGTGGCCTTGTCATTAGGTTACTAGGAGGAGGCATATTGCTAGGGTGGGCTTTGCGAGTTTAAGGCCTCTTGCTGTTTTGAGTTTGCCGCTTGTGGTTCAAAGTGTAAGCCTTCAGCTTCCTACTCCTGCCGCCATGTCTGTGTTCCACCATCACGGACTGTAACTTTCTGTAACCATAAGCCCAAATAAATGATTCCCATCAAGAAGGGGGGGGGGAGGAAGAGGGGAAGGAGGAAGGGAAAAAAGGAGGAGAAGGAGAAGGAAGAGAATGAAGAAAAGATACTGGGGGGGGGGAGAGCAGAGGGAGGGAATGATCCTGGTATGGTGGCATGTACCTGTAATCCTATTTCTTGGGAAACAAAGGAAAGAAGATCACCGCAAGTTCAATGTCAGCCTGGTCTACACAGAAAGTTTGAGGCCAACTAGGGCTTCATAGATGACTCTTATCTCAGTAAATAAATGGAATAAAACATTTACAGGAAAAGCAGTACTAATAAGTTCTATTTCACAGCATCTACCTTCTTGTTAATTAGCAGAAACTCAAGCTTGAAGTTGGGGTTAGACAGTGTGCTGCAGAAAGGCGACTCCCCTTAATTTAGCTTTCTTGTGCTCTCATGTTATACTCAGCTTCAGAAATCAGATGGAAAATCACAAACATTGTCTCCTGCAGAGGGTGAGGAGCAGCGGCCACTGCACTCGAGGAGGAGGTAACAATGCTTTTCAGTGCTTAGTGGTGGCTGTACATCACTGGGTATCAACAAGGATGTAGATGTGGACTCAAGCTGCATTAACATTTCAGTGTGCTTAATACTCACAGGAGCCTTAACAAGACCAGGGTATGGATTACTCCACCTTCCAGATGAGGGAGCTGAGCCCAGACGGCTCCCCCAGGAAAGTTTCCCACTCAGTGCAGAGGAAGATTATGATGGGAACCACAAAACAGATGAACCTTGAGAGTATGTTAAGCGAACTAAACTAGATGAAGAAGGAACAAATACTGTATGCTTCCACTTTCATGCAATTCCCAGTCAAATTCACAGAGTGAGAAAAATAGGTGAGACAGTTGGATGTACTCAGGGATGTACAGCCACAGGCAAGACGGAAGAAAGCAGAGTGGCCACCAGGACTTGGAGAGGAGTGGGTGAGAAGCATTTAATAGTTATGGGATGACCCATTTCACGAGCAAAACATGATGGTGAGAGTTATACAGTAATGTGAATGTACTTGATGTTATTGAATTGAACACTTAAAAAGATAAGAATACATTTTATGTAGTTTGCCATCATTTGAACAATAGAAACATAAATGTGTCTGGCTGGTGGATCAAGCAATTCCTCAAGTCCTTAATGTTGTAATGGAAACCATTCTTTGTTTCTGGTTCACCATCATCAGAATTTATGCTACTCTACTCTCCTTAATAGCAGTAGCTACCATTTACTGAATGCTCTTTATACCATTCCAGTGTTTGGTACTTTATATGCTCTATATAGTTTAATGTGCTGAGAGATAAATAGTATTGCCCCTATTTGGCAAAAGGACACTGGCTCAGGGTATGCGCGACACATGGCTAATGAATGTCAGAGGAGGCTGTGGCCCCTTCTCAGGCCTCACTATGTGGCTGCCTGCCTATGAGCAATTCTGGTTACCATGTCCCAACTTTCCCCATAGCATCCAATCTCTCAACATTAATGTCACTTGTTTGATAGTCTCCTGCTCTCCCTGGTCACTGTCACAGCAGATGTCATCCTACCCCAAACAGGCATGACTCCTCTGGCTGTGCTTGCTCAGGCTCCCCTCTGAGCTCCATGCTGGCTTCTTGAGGCTCTTAGTGACACTGAGTTAAAACAGCTGCCCAGGCATCCATTCACTAGTTCAGTCACTTAACAAAAACAATTTGGGGACCAGCAAGGTGGCGTGAGGTTAAAGGAAACAACCACGCAAGCCTGAAAACCTGAGTTTAATCCTTTGAACCTATATAAAAGTGGAAAGAGAGCGGTGATGCCACAAGGTAGTCTTTTGATTTGCGCACGTGTACCAGGGCAAGCAGGTTCAGAGACATCACGCACCCACATGTAAAATTAATACATTTAAAAGAATAAACTGAGACTTCCTATAGCCACCTGTGTTGGGCGATACTCCAGATTCTGGGACTTCAGGAGGTTAAGACAGAAGAGTTTCCTCCTTCTTGGAGCCTACCCTTTGATGAGGGTAAACCGAAATAATTATATAAACAAAAGTGAAAAAATAATCCCAAGTGGCCAAGAAGTGCTAACTAAGGGGAAGCTTAAATGTGCAAAAGCAGGTGGGATGGGGGTGCTACTGTGTGGCTGGGGTGATGAAGGAAGAGGCGTTAAAAGGAATAAATAAGGACATGGAGCCAGCAGGACATTACAGGCTGAGGGAACAGCAAGTGCAAAGACTTGAAGCTAAAGAGAACTTGGCAAGATTAATCCAGAGAATAGAAGTCTGTCTGGCATACAGCACATGAAGACATCTGTAGGGGCCAAGGTTGAAGGGGCAGGTGAGGCTTGGCCATGACCGATACTGTAACCATGACAAAGAAATTGAGTTTTATCTAAGTTCCCTAAGCCACAGGGTGTGGAGTGTGGGATGCTTTTTCTGACTTGTGTCCTGAATTGGAGGTATGTCAAGATTAGAAACAGAGCCACTAGCCAGATGGCTGTTAGAGGCATCTGGGAAAGGATGATGGTGGCTAGGCATATGTATGCTTAAGCTTGCATGTGGCTTGAGTGAGACTCTCATGTGTTGGCAGCTGGGTCCCCAGTGTGGTGGAGCTGAGAGCTGATGGAACCTCTAAGACACAGGGTCCAAGGTTTGTCAGGTTCTGCTTCAGAGCCTCGCATTGCCCTGGCACTCATCACACAGCTCACCTTCTCTGTTCTGTTCCATGCACTTCACTCTAGCTTGAACATGCTAGGTTTCAGTATTTCTTTTAAGCTTTCAAAATGGCTTGGGGGGACAAAAAAAAGACTGAAAGACTGTTGGACACCAGATATCACTTCTTAAGCAAGGCTTGATGAGTTACGTGTAAATGAATCAGAACCATGTGCGGTAGACCTCTCTCTGCAGGCACTTGCATTTAAAAATAAAAGAGGTTGGGGAACGAGGGAAAGCATGGCTAGGGTTTTGCAAGGACCTGAATGAGAACTTCACAGAACGAAGGGCCCCAAACATGGTGTGATTCCTCCCCCCTTCTAATTTCTTTCATCTCCAGCCTGTGAGAGCTGCTTGATGTATGTGACATTCCAAAGCACTTTCCCTGCAGACACTGTGTCCTGGTATTCCCTGTGTCCTTGCCAAAGGACTTGTTATGCTGTGGTTAAAACTATGCCTCACCAGAGCCATCCTGACTTCTAAGAAGTTCACAGACTTTATTCTCATGACACCCGGGCTGCTGATAGCAGGAACATAGCTTTTAGACTATGCCGCTGCCTTGGGTAGCTGGGAGAGGGCATTATTTTGGTAGTATGTGGAACCCATGCAGGCTTTGAGACCTCGGTCAGGTCAGTATTGCAGATCACAACCTCGGATTTCTCATCTGCAAAGTGGGAGCTAATCTCTCCCTTGAGTCCACAGGTTGTTCTGGAACACTGTATACAATCAAAGAGCAAAGACAGACAGGATGGATGATTACAGTGAATGCTCCAAAAAGGTCAGCAATGGTCTCACACGGCTTCCCTCAACTAGCCTTCTGTTTGTGCTTTGTGAGGATTGGAGTAGAATCTAGGTTGAACTGAAATTGGAAAAGAATTCAGATAGCATCTAAGTCCCTGCCATGACTCAGAGCCCAGAAACTTAGAGTTTAGAGACTTGTCAGAATCTCTTTAGTTCATGGTTAAGAGATTCTAAAATAAATAAACAAACAAATAAATAAATAAACAACAAAAGCAACCAAAAACTGTGTGTATGGTGGTGCATGTCTTTTATCCCAGCACTTGGAAGGCAGAAGTAGGCAGATCTGTAAGTTTGAGGACAGTGTGGTCCACATAGCAGCCAGGCCTAAGTAGTGAGACCATGTCTAAAAAAAAGAAGGTGAGATAAGGAAATAAATAATTTGTACAGGAGAAGGAAATGACTACAACATGTCATCCAACAGTCACACTAAAGGAGCCATGATACCAAGAGCTGAGAGAAAAAGACACATTCTTAGCATAGGGATATTAAAAAGAACAGGGCCAACTTTTCTAAAGGATTTCACCAGCATCTAATTATGATTACATATCAGTGTTTATACACTAGCACTTAAACACACATAGATATGTGTATACATGTGTGTATATATATGTGTGTGTGCATGTGAGTGTGAGTGTGCACATGTAGAAATGGGAATTAGATGTTGTACACACTAAGCAAGTGCCTTTTCCACAGAGCTCCAATCCAGGCCCCCACATTCCCATTTATGTTTTGAATAGCCGTGATTTATCACAGTTCTCGGTATGCACCAGCCAGATTGAGAAATGAGTGCAGAGTGGCCAGCTAGATGAAAGAAGGGGAAACAAAACAAAATAAAACAAAGATTCCTGTCCTAGAGGAGCTTGAAGCCTAGCCATGGAGGAATGACGAAGAGAAGATGAACCCCCAAAACTCAAGAGCCTTGCGAGCAGGAAGAGAGTAAAGTCATGTACGGGGTTTAGAGAAAGAAAGCTTTCTTTTCTCTCTCTTTAAGGAAGTCAAAGTTTTTTTTTTTTTTTTAAGAAATAGGCTAATTCGTGACTGTCCAACAAACAAGATGCCTCCAAACTTGGAGTTAATGGAACCAGGTTCTAGCATCCCCTTGCTGTCACTTTGTAAAAGTACCCATGTTCTGAGCTTTCTTCCCTGGAATATTTGAATATAAAGTATAGAAGTATCAGACAGTGCCCGACGTAGGAGTAGCTCATCAAGATATGTTACTGTAATCTGACTTGTTGGTGCATGCCTGTGTGTGTACATATGTGTGTATCTGAGTACGTGTATATATGTATGTGTCGATGTGTGTGAGAGAGAGAAAGGGAAAGAGAGAGAAGGAGAGAGAGAGAAAGAGAAAGAGAGAGAGAAGTTCAGCTTTTCCTTGAGAACCTGAACACATGATTCTAGCTGGTCCAGGCCCTCCAGGTCTCTGATTGGAGCTCTTTGAACAAGGATTGGTATGTGAAGTTATAAATGGGGACAACCATAGCACTTCCACATGTTTGGTACATGAACAATGGGTAGGGAGCCACAAGCCAGGGTGAATGTTGGTCTGTAGCATGGAGACTTGAGAGGATCGCTGTGCCTTTCCTACATGCAGAGGGGTGCTAAATGTAATATCAGCAGACAGGAGAAAGTAGAATCAGACAGGAGAATGGAACCGGGAGGGATAATGTGATGGGTAGCCCACCTTTGAACATCCAGATAAACCGAAACAACAAATTTCTTTCTCTCTGAAGGGATTTCTGTCACTTTCCTTTACATACATTGACTTCAATGGGCAAGGAGCGAGGCAGGGCTGTCCGTTTTGGGTGACGGAGTTGAGTAGGTTGATGAAGATGAATGGGTCATTTGCGGAAGCCATGAGGGTTTAGGAAATGTTGTTTGCTGGGCCTCTACATGAGGGGGGGGGGGGAGAGAGGGGAGGAGTAGGTCTGTGTGCTGAGTCATGGAGGGAAGCAGGCGGTGACCTCTGGTCTTACCTGAGACGAAGAAAAGCCAGTATCTCATCTCCTCATCACCTCACTCCCATTTACTGTCCCAGTACCTGCAAGATGCACTTCGGAAAGCCCTTATTTAGATGATGTCAGTAGTTCTTGAGATCTGGTCAGCAGAATTCTGTTTGCTCTGGGTCCCTTGGTAGACCAGTGAATACAAACACACTTCTTTGCTTTAGAACTTTTTCCTTTAAGCCTTAACACTTTCTGAGACTCTCAAGCAGGCAGTCGGAACACAGCGTTTCCTGAGCTTGGAGAGCTCCTTGTTTCGTTTTCTTTGGCTTGGAGGAGACCCTCTTTAGGATATCTTTGAGGGGCAGCAAGCTATGACATTGTTTCCACACAGATAACTGCAAAGTCATAGTATCTGGGGAAAGTTGGTTATGATTTAATGTCTCTTCATTCCAGAAACCATTGGAGAAACAGAAGTGAGAAGACCGGCAATCCAAATCAAAGAGACCAAGCAAGAATGGAGAGAAAATAAAGGTGTTGGGTTGGAATGAGTCTGTGGAGTGTGGAGCTGAAGAAATGGCTCAGTAGTTCAGTAGTAGTAGTTCAGTAGTAGCTCAGAGTAGTTAAGATCCTTCTTTCAGAGTACCAGGGTTCAATTCCCAGCACCCATATGACAGCTCACAACTGTCTGTAACTCAAGTTTCGTGATCCAACTTCCTCACACAGGCATACATGCAGGCAAAACACCAATGCACAGGAAAGTTAAAAAAAATCAAAAAACCCCACTTACTTGAAAGGAAGAAAGTAAGAAAGAAAGGAAAGAAGGAAAGAAGAAGCAAGCCTGGAATGAGGGGCAGGAGACAAGGCTTCTAGATAATTAGGCAGGAAGTAGAGGAAATAAAAAACGAGGCCCCTCAGCAACAGAGGAGCATTCCTCCAATGTTCTGGAGATTTGGGGCTTGTAGAAGGTACTAAATGCAAGAAGAAAGATAACAGGAATTAACTAATTTCTCTCTCTCTCAGTTTTAGCACAAAGCCCTATGTGGGAAGAAAGGGAAAGTTTGTTTATTTGTTGTTTAACACAAGGGATTTTGGATAACATTCTACATGGGCTTTAAAAGCAAATTTTTGAATGGCACAGAACCACTGTTTGTATGGCTATTCCAACCACTGACCTCCAGCAGAAACTGAGGGCACAGTGTGAAATCATAGCCCTTGATAAGGATGGCTGGCCCCACCAGCCTAAGGCCATATAGCTTACATGGCCTCAATTTACAACATTAGGGCTGGGATTGGAGGTCCATTGGAAGGACACCTGACAAGCCAGCCCATGGATCCCCCCCATGTGCACAGAAAAGGATGTCACTCTAGGTAAATCCTATAGGGAAGAAGCCGAGTTGGGGACCTTGAATGGCAGGTAGGGAAGATACAGTGACTTTGCAGTAGGGGGTGAGATGGGGAAGTGAGGTAAATGGCTCAGGTGGATGTACTCTGAACACTATAGAACAAGGATGTGCCTTGGATGCCACAGAATTAGATTTAGATGTCAGTAGAACTTTCACAGAGTAGAGACCCTAACAGTGCTTGTCCAGGAAGGCCCAGCTCCAAATACTACTGGTCATAAGTGAAAGGAATGATATATACCAAGGATTCAGCACGATTATATTTCTAACCCCAACATTCAGACCACGACTTAGCACAAGTAAAAAAAAAATTACAACAACAACATTTCATCATTTTTTTGGATTGCAAAAATCTTCTATTCTTGTTCCACAGAAAATCCTGGAGCAAGATTGCTAATACTTTTTGTTTATCTTTCCTCCATCAAATACTATACCCTTGGCTGGTTACTCTGCATAGACACTCTACCACTTGGACTTCAGGTTGTGTCTTTTTCGGGTTCCTCAAATCTTCAGTCATAGCTAAAACTCCAACCTTTTAAAGCACAGCTTATTCATATCTTGGGTGCATTCTAAGTCTATAACCTGTAACTCCCACAGATACATGAACTTACAACAATACTTAAGGTGATTTTTTAAAAATAATATTAAATGAACCTGGAAAGGGAGAACTGGAACAGAGAACAAGATGACAGAAACTGTTCAGATAGGCTTTGAGTTTGATGATGACATCACACACACACACACACACACTAAAAAGTAAGGGATGATAAGACTAAAGCCAGAGATCCAGAGGCAGAGCTTGAGATAGGATTCTTCTGCTTACACAAGTCTTGGTAGCTGGGAGAGGAGAATACCAATAGGTTGTGTGTGTCTTTGGTAAGAGGAACCATGGAAGACTAATGACTCATGAGAAAGAATTTTGAGGCCATCTTGCTAATGGTCTACTGTAGTAACTTAAAGATGAGAAAATGGAGGCCCAATAAAGATCATGTCTCCAAAGCCAAGGTTGTTCAGAGCTAAAATTAGAATAGCTAGGACTCTAAGGCTCCAAGTGATAAGTCAAGTTCCATTGTCTCACAGGTGTCATAGACTGTTCTGGCAGTTGCTACCAGGTCGTACCATTGCCTTGGTCATTGCTATATGTCGATAGATGCAGCAACCCCAGGATCATTTTCTGTGTCTTGTAAATTTGCTGAGGGCTGCAAGTGTGGGAAGAGCTGGCCAGCTCCTGGGAGCTTTGTGCGGGCTGAAGAGCTCAGAGGAGCGCAGATTTACCTGGTAAATCTCCCTGCACCATTATCGAAGGAAGCAGGGAAAAAGAGGAAGTGGGGTGCCGGCGAACTCTCTGGATCTTTTTTCTCATATCACAGTGAGCCGAAAAACCAGAGGTGCTGGAGAATCCTGAGACCGCCCCACCCCCTCGATGTCTGGGAGACCCGAAACAAAAACTAGACCCATGATGCATGAAAAATTGCCTGTACCAGGCCAGGCCGGCGTGTAGCCAGCGGAGCCGGGCTGTTCATGTTTCAGAAACAAGGGCAATGATATCTATGGAATCCCACAGCAGAGGAAGCGCGGCTCCAGCCTACTGCGTTAAGTTACACTCCACAGCTTCTTCAGAGACAACACAAACCCGCTGTGGTCACTTGACCTCCATCTGTGCCTTTCCCACCACGTATTGGCCCACATTTACCAACCGTTTTCCCAGGGGCCCAGCAACCGCTTTCAGTCTCCATAATTTGTGAGAAGCCTCCTATGGGAATCCTAGTCTCCGCCGTCATCTTCCTTTAGCGTGGCTGTGTAACCCGTGTGTCACATTGTCCCAAACAAGATGCTTTCCTTTGTGCCCTCTGAACTTTACAAAATTCAAACGCAACTCAGGCACGGCCTTAGCGTTCCACCCTATGGGCCTTATTGCTGTTCCTTGGCCTCTGCAATGAGGTCTTTACCATGTGGCCTTTCAGGATGGAGGGCACAGTACAGCAGCGGCAGGTACCTCCCTGACAGTGACAAACAAGGAAGGTGTCAAGAGGGATTATTCAAACAAACAGTTGTATGCTTGCAAGTACAGCTTGAAGACCTCAGATCTTTCTCTCTCCCTCTGTTTTTTCCCCCCTTCCTCCACAACAGAAGATTAAGTTTGCTGTGAATATGAGCTGATGAAAAGAATTCAAATAGTACTTTGCCTAGGACCCCAGTCAGACCACAGGAGAGCTACAAATTGCTCTTGGAGACACCCGTCTCCTTTGCAGAGAGCGAGCATTAAACCCACATATCTTCTTTCTATAAGGTACTAACTTGTAAATTAACCTTTAATGGTGTATAAATGATGTTCTGAAAGAACTGCTTATGCAGCTATATTTATGATCTAGAAAATTGCAAATATTTACAAGATTATAGGTGTTAATGGTCTGTCAAAAATGTTTGTATATTGTACATACATTAAACCCTGGGTTCAGACCACCCTGGTATAAAAGACCACCACTCTCTAGTCTCATATAGTGTTTCACTTTGATTCCATATATGCCAATCCCTATAATTAGCCTGCTCCCTAATATAGATCAACTCTACTTTATAGGGAATTCTCCCAATCGTTTTCATTTCATTTAAATCCAGTACCCAGGAGGCCTGTGTAAACTGTTTGCTAAATGGTCCAGGATGGCCAATTGATCTTATGTCAGCAGGGCCCTGTGAACTTGTCCTTCTTGTTTCAGAGTGGGCCCCACTGGAGGGCCAGAGCACCCCTTGTTTGATTGCTTTCCGGAAATAAAATTAAGCAGATCTGTGAGCTTCCAGGTCCTGCCTCTCTGCTGATGCTTGCTCATTGAAACCCTAAAAGTACAGAAGCCAAGGGCATAATTCATTTCAAAGGCTCTTGCTCATTGAAGCAGCACTTAACCAATGTTGATGACAACCAAGGTAGTAACAATGGTGAGGACTGAAGACAGAAGAAAAGGAATCTCTTTTTCTCTCACAAAGGTGACTTGCAATGGTGGCCCATGTGACCTGTGTTCTCCTTTCTCTGAAGGAGCTTGCATCTTGCTCTCTTATTGTTCCACGTGAGGGTGTGACCGGAAGAAAAACAAAAAGGTCACAGGCCCATTTGAAATGGTTGCCCTCATCTCGGTTTATTATCTCATTTGCACATTTTCATTAATGTCAAAGTGTTTCCGAGGGCCGTGTGGAGATGATAGTTCCCCAGGCATTTGCTAACACTGTCTGCTTTATAGAAATTCACAGTGCAACCTCATTGGAAAATGCTAAGGAGGCTGCCTTCCCACACAGCCCTTTGGATTCTCAAAGGCCAAGAGAGAAAAAGGATAATACTGAAATCTTCATTTCATATAGATCTTCAAATAATAGCTGCTTCCTCATACCAAGTCCATACCCCATCCTCACAAACACAGCGGGAATAGCATCAAACCAATTTTTGTTTGAGCCCTTAAACCAGCTTCTATCATGCATGCTTACTTTCTTGAAAACAAACTGTGTGCCTGCAAGGTTGTGGTGAACTTGAAATCATTGAAGGTTGAGCAGGTTCCAAATGAGGACCAGACAACCCTAGATGAAGGGGAGGGGCTGATGGACAGTTAAATGGTCAAATAAGGGGCAGGGCAGAAGGTGGCTTCATTAAGGATCTTTCATTGCTGGGGAGGGGAGTGATTCTCAAACATTCTACCTCTTTTGCTTAGCATTTGAGATTGTTTTGTTGAAAAGATGCTAGGATTCTTGGGCTCTGCGTCAGAGAATTCTATGGTGTTCTCCTGGACATCTGTTTACCTTGAAAGGTTACAAATGTGTAATGCCTAAGTTATAAATTCTCTCTCTGGGCCCCTACCTGTTTTGGCAACAAGAGAAATGGGTAAAAGGAAATGGGGTTCTCTGGGAGTGTACCGACAAGGTTAGCAACTCTCATAGGGTTACAGAGGCAACATGGCCCAGGAAAGAACTCAGATTTAATTCATGCTGTGGACAGAATGTATTCAAGATGGGTCTTTTTTTTTTTTAAGCTTTATTTATTATTTATTTTTATTTAATGTGTATTGGTGTTTTGCCTGTATGTATGTCTGTGTGAATATGTCATATCCTCTGGAACTGGAGTTCCAGACAGTTATGAACTGCCATGTAGCTGCTGGGGATTGAACCCAGGTCCTCTGGAAGAGCAGCCAGTGCTCTTAACCGCTGAGCCATCTCTCCGCTTTCCCCCTCCCCCTTCCAAGGTGGTTCTTCTTATGGTAGTTTTTTAAATCATTGTTTATTATTCTCAAAATGAGGAAATTCCTTCTCATAATTGCTTGTGGTATACAGACAAGATAGTTCAAAATCCGGTATATGCATGAAAAGAAGGACAACAGATCTATGAGGGGGACAAAGGGAACCCCCCCCCGCTTTCAAGTTGTTGCTTTGTGCAGGGGTTACTGCTTGCTCTTCTCAAGTGCCAAATGAGGAAATAGGAAAATAAACAAGAAGATGAAGGGAGTTTGGCTAAGAGACAGATCCCGGTCTCCGTACCTTGATCCAGGAAACTAAGGGGTCAAACAACCAAATGCAGTTGCTTATTCATGAAGGGTCCTCTTTCAGGACAAAAACTAGAGAGACAGGTGAGGTTATTTGGAGCCTGGATGATCCCTGGAGATCTTTAGAGAGATGGTTGGAGTGATCACACACAGCTCCTCTCCTTTGCATGGTGAGGTTGCTGGGGTCTGGGAGGGATCTGTCAATTGTTTCCAACTATTCCTTTTAACAACGTTACGGGGTTTGGCAAAACCCCAGGTAATTCCCTACCAAGCGGCTTCCACCGCCCCTCCCTCATTTTTAATTCTCGTGTGTATTTCAAGCGTAATCCACATGTCCCTGACTCATTTACACTCAAATCATCAAAAGATGTTGGTTAGGATGAATCAGTTGATGCCCAAGGAAAAGGACCGTTCTCCTTTAAAAGAGATGTTAGAAGCCTTTTCCTAACGCCACTGTTTGCCAAGTGCAATTCAAAGTAAATTCATCCCCTCTGCTCCCAGGCTCCCCTCCCATCACCCGTTTTTTAATCATATTAGAAAAGGAAATTCCACGGAACACTAAGTCTGGGGAAATTCTTCATTCCATCCTCCCGCCTTTAAAAACCGTGTGTGTTTTAAGGGAAATCTAATCCATATGCTTCTGATTCATTTACACTTAAATCATTAAAATGTTGTTTTGAACAAGCGTCTCGGTGAGCAGGAATGACTCTAAGCCTCCTTTTGTCGTTATTTCTCTAGGCTCCTTTCTCCAAAACAGGAAGCCACATCGAGAAAATCAAATATCTAGAAGTTTAGATTTGGCATGATCATCCCGAGGCTGCCATGGCTTAGAGAAATCAGGTCTTGATTGTCTTCCCAGCAGGACTCTGCTTCTATGGTGGGTAAAAACTCATAATTGCACATAATCAGCTAAAATGCATCTGCAAGCAAGTTACTTCCTTTGAGTACGTTGAATGATTGTGTGTGTTTGTGTTTACAAAATCTTCTGACCATCACTATACCTGGTAATGAGGTGGGATTTTCAAAGAAACCGTATGCTGAGGAAGCATGAGAGGACTAACCTGAGACCGCTGGCACGCTTGAAAGCCATAAGGGAGCGTGTTCACTAGTCCTGGTTAACGACTAGCTAAAATCCTTGGACCCGTGTCATTGGGCTTCCTGGTATACGAGTTGGAGAGATGCTGCTGTTTCTGTCTCTCCGTCCTCTGAGATGATGGAAATCCGTCATCTCTCCTCCTCTCTCTCTTTCTCATCTTTTCTGTTTCTGTTTCTTGAGTCTAATGGTATAAATTCCACCACGATTACCTTTTTCCCCATTTCCAAGAAGAAGAAGAAGAAGAAGAAGAAGAAGAAGAAGAAGAAGAAGAAGAAGAAGAAGAAGAAAGAAGAAGAAGAAGCAGAAGCAGAAGCAGAAGCAGAAGCAGAAGCAGAAGACGCAGAAGCAGCAGAAGCAGCAGCAGCAGCAAGGGTAGATTTTCCCTGTCAGTGGACTGGGGAAGGGGCATGGGAGAAGAAGAGGGAGGGAGAGTGGGATTGGCAGGGGACAAGGGAGGGGGCTACAGCTGGGATACAAAGTGAATAAATGTAATAAATAAAAAAATAAAAACAAAAAAGATGACACTGGATTTTGGATATTAACAACTGGATCCCAAAGCCAGGTCCCTGTGTCACAATGATCAAAATGCAGACACTTTTATGCAGAGATCTGTTGTGTACATTGGTCTTCCCCCTTGAAGTGGTTCTCAGGAAGTGGGATGTGATGCTCTGATTGCTCAATCGTAAACATGATGACTTTGACTGAGGCCACAGAGAATTAAGATGAACTTGCATGTGGGTCTTGTGCTAAAGGACAGTGGTTGACTCAAGCACCGTATAGAGTAGGAGGGTCTATTTTGGACATCACCATTCAATAGTGGGTGATTATAGACACGTTACTTTCCTGTGTCAATTTTCCAATAGTGGGGATAATTATAGTAGCCGTTGACAGACCTCGTCTGAATATGACCTAAGGCACCCTGTGTAATAGTGTCTAAACAGAATAGGTACTCAACAAATCACAGCTAATCATTTTCTGTCCTCTGAAAAAAAAAGAACACTCTTTGTCTGAAACACTTGGGGCATTTAATGGAGAAGAAAGAACATTCCTATCATTTTATGGACAAAGATGCTGGCATTAGCTCTATTGGAAGACAGTTTGTGAATGTCCTGCATCTACCTGTCCCCAACTACAAACCTGCCCAAGGACACACAGGCTACTTACATGTCTAATTCCGCCACACAAACAGCATGGTTCCCACACAGAATCCCCAGTAAAATACATCCTTACATCCTGTGGCCATGTGAATGCAAAGAGGAGACACAGAGAGAAGGCACAGCAAGACTGCCGTCACTCCCAGTTGCCTCACCCCCGTTTTCTCTAAAATACAGTTGTCATGCCATTAAGGGACATTAACATTTATAATTTAGACCATGGGTTGTGAAAGTGTCTGAAAGTTCACCTATCAGGTGAGGACATCTGAAACCCATTACAATGGTGGAATGTAAATTTCATGGAGAATCAAAACGCTCTATCATTTTAATAAAAGCATCATGTGCGCCTGAGCGTGGAGGTAAGAAAGAGCAAGTGTGCATGGCCTTCCTTCCCTGGCTGTTCTCATTCTGAAACCTTACACCTCTGAGAACGGAGCCCCTCTCAGCCCTGTCCTGCCACCAACCAGTGTGTCACAGAAGCTGCTGCCCTTGTCTCTGTGGTCTTAGGGCAGCGGTGGGAAAGTTCACACTGAGGTCTGGCAGAGTGTCTGAATTGGAACAGGGCAAGTATCTGGCAGGGTGCTCTTAGAAGAGGGGCAAAGGCTGACGAGAGGCAAGGACTTCTTAGGTGACCTAACAAGGCATGCTTCCACTTGGATGCCAGAATCCTCTCCCCCAGCTTCAAATATTGCTCGGTGAAATCCCGTGGCAACCTGTTTTCTACATCCAGGGTGACACACCCTTTAAAAATTAATTTCTTGACTTGTCCAAAGGAAACCAAGGCTCTGCCTAATTCCCTGGTGCCAAACATCTGGATGAAGGCTGGAGGAGGGAGTCCCCTGAATAGGCCTCACGTCCTCATTTTCTTGTAGCCTGGAGGGTCACTGGCTAGAAAATGTGCAAGAGTTATAGGAGGGCATGGTCCAGGAGAGCAGCCGAGGGCAGAGAGTGAGGTTTCCTACACCGTTGGGAAATACTCCCACCACATCTTCTGGGCGTCTGCACGCTCTGAGCATGTGGACTCTAGCTTTGTTTTCCAGATTCTTGAACATGGCAAGGACTGTTTGTGTTTAAGGGTCAGCCAATGCCCAGCATATTGATGTGATCTTGTTGAAAGTTTCATCTGCAGCCAGAGGGACAATGATGGTGAAGCCTGCAGGGCCTCCGTTACGAGAAAGGGTGTCTCCATCCCTAGTTCCATTAGTCCACCATTATCATCACTGCCACCATCATCATTACCCCCCCCCCTGCCATCATCATATCCATTATCATCATCAACAGAAGCAATCAAGTCCTTACTGTATCCAGGCATCAGAGAAAGATATATTCCTGATCATTTCATTTAATTTATAATAGCCCTTGAGGTTGGTCGCACTACAATATCCTATTTATCAGGAACCCAGGGTAATTGAATTGACCAAGATCATAAAGAAAGCAAAAGGGCAGATCTAGCAATTGACTCATAGCTTATAGTGTAGGCCAGTGTGTAGTTATTAGACAGTCCAGGTCTACGGTGAATGAATGGACAAATGCATAAATTAGCACGTAATAACAAAGGCCTAACTTGACTCACTTTAGGGACCCTTGATCATTTTGGGAGAGAATAGTATTTGGCAAAAGATGTAGAATTGGATTTGAATTCCAGATAAGGCACATCCTGAGTATATGGCCTTAGGCTGGTAGTATTACCAGACTTAAGGTTGCAGTCTGAGCCTTAAACTGGGTTTGGCCACCCATCCTCCATATGAAAATTAAAATGGCCAAACCCATATTGAAAAGCACAAAAAGAGATTTATCCATTGTGGCCATGTTGGGAAGAGGGACAAAGAAATTCAGCAACCTTCCCACAAGTGGCTCTTTTAATTGGCTTATTGGGAGTAGGTGTCCAAACCTAACATGCTAAGACCCTAATTCTAACTAATTAACTATAAATGAAATTATTTACCTATAAGTGGGAATGTGATAGGTGCCTGTCCTGTTTCCTCTTTTCCCCCTCTTCTGATGTTCATCGTCTTTGCTTTTCTGAATGGGGATTAAGCATCTTAGCCACAGTCCTCCTTCTTGATTAGTTTTTTTAGGTGTACAGATTTTAGTATGTTTATCCTATATTATAAACCTAATATCCACTTATGAGTGAGTATATAGCCTGTGTGTCTTTCTGCTTCTGGGATACCTCACTCAGGATGATCTTTTCCAGTTCCCACCATTTGCCTGCAAATTTCATGATTCCCTTGTTTTTAATTGCTGAGTAATATTCCATTGTAAAGATGTACCACAGTTTTTGTATCCATTCCTCTGTTGAGGGACATCTGGGTTGTTTCCAGCTTCTGGCTATTACAAATAAAGCTGCTACAAAGATGGTTGAGCAAATTTCCTTGTTATGTATTTGAGCATCTTTTGGATATATGCCTAGGAGTGGTATAGCTGGATCTTGAGGAAGTCCTATTCTTAATTGTCTGAGAAAGCACCAGATTGATTTCCAAAGTGGTTGTACAAGTTTACATTCCCTCCAGCAGTGGAGTAGGGTTCCCCTTTCTCCACATCCTCTCCAGCATGTGTTGTCACTTGAGTTTTTGATCTTTAGCCATTCTGATAGGTGTAAGGTGAAATCTCAGGGTCATTTTGATTTGCATTTCCCTATCACTGAGGGCCTCTGAAAGGCTCTATCCTGCAGGGTATCAAGGCGATGCTGGGACTTATAGCCAAACTTTGGGCAGAGTACAGGGAATCTTATGAAAGAAGGGGGAAATTGTAAGACATGGAGAGGACAGGAGCTCCACAAGGAGAGCAACAGAAACAAAAAAATCTGGGCACAGGGTTCTTTTCTGAGACTGATACTCCAACCATGGACCATTCATGGAGATAACCTAGAACCCCTGCACAGATGTAGCCCATGGCAGTTCAGTGTCTGAGTGGGTTCCATAGTAGTGGGAACATGGGCTGTCTCTGACATGAACTGATTGGCTCTTTGATCACCTCCACCTGAGGGGGGAGCAGCCTTAGGAGGCCACAGAGGAAGACAGTGCAGCCACTCCTGATGAGACCTGATAGACTAGGATCAGAAGGAAGGAGGGGAAGACCTCCCCTATCAGTGGACTTGGGGAGGGGCATGGTTGGAGAAGGGAGAGTAAGGGTAGGATTGGGAGGGGAAAAGGGAGGGAGCTACAGGGGGAATATAAAATGAATGAATTATAATTACTAAAAAAAATAAAATAAAAAGTGGGAATGTGAACCACTCCCCAGATTTATTGTAAAACTTTTTCTTTTTTCTTTCTTTCTTTCTTTCTTTCTTTCTTTCTTTCTTTCTTTCTTTCTTTCTTTCTTTCTTTCTTTCTTGCTTTCTTTCTTTTTCTTTTTCTTTTTTTTTTTTTTGAGACATGGTGGTCTTGAACTTGCTTTGTAGCCGAGGCTGACCTTGAACTCCTGGTCCTTCTGGTTTCACCTCTCAAATGCTGAGATTTCCGGTGTGTACACCAGGCATAAAAATGTTATGAATAATATATAAAGTGCATTTCATACAGATTGTCTTGACTACATGTTTTATATTATCCATTACTCTTGGAAGAGTTAAGTTGCTCGTTGCACATGGCCTAAGGCAGTCACTCAAGAAAACAAAATCATGAATAGTCAGTCTACTCTGGTGCTCTTATCTCCTGTCATTTCAGACCTCCAAAATGTGAGATATATCCCTTTTTGAAATTCTTCCTCCTATGTTTTAAACTTCCCATCATTTTCTGTCATGTATGAGCAAGTCTTGCAGCCATCCTTTCATGAGGACAAAGAACTGGAGGATGGTGGGCTTGTGTCTGCTAAAAGAAAAATGCCCAGGTACCAAGAGATAAAAAAAATAAAGAAATGTCCTTGTATACTTGAACATATTTTGGTTATATGCCTAGAAATGATATAGCTGGATCTTGAGAAAGCGCTATTCCTAATTTTCTGAGAAAGCCAGATTGATTTCCAGAGTGGTTGTACAAGTTTACATTCCCACCAGCAATGGAGGAAGGTTCCCCTTTTTCCACATCCTCTCCAGCATATGTTGTCACTTGAGTTTTTGATCTTAGCCATTCTGATGGACGTAAGGTGAAATCTCAGGGTCGTTTTGATATGCATCTCCCTGATGACTAAGGATATTGAACATTTCTTTAAGTGTTTCTCTGCCATTTGATATTCCTCTGTTAAGAATTCTCTGTTTAGCTCTGTGCCTCATTTTTAAATTGAATTACTTGGTTTGTATATATCTAAAGAACTTAAGTTCTTTGTCAGATACAGGGTTGGTGAAGATCCTTTCTCAATCTGTAGGCTGTCACTTTGTTCTGATGACAGTGTCCTTTGCTTTACAGACGCTTTTTAGTTTCATGGGGTCCCATTTATTGATTGTTGATCTTAGAGCCTGTACTGTCGGTGTTCTTTTCAGGAAGTTGTCTCCTGTGCCAATGAGTTCCATTCTCTTCCCTAGTTTTTCTTCTAACAGGTTTAGTGTGTCTGGTTTTATGATGAGGTCTTTGATCCACTTGGACTTTAGTTTTGTGCAAGGTGATGAATATGGATCCATTTGCATTTTTCTACATGTAGATATCCAGTTACACCAGCACCATTTATTGAAGATGTTATCTTTTTTCCATTGTATTGTTTTGGCTTCTTTGTCAAAAATCAACATCCATAAGTATGTGGGTTTATTTCTGGGTCTTCTATTTGATTCCATTGATTCTCCAGACAGTTTCTCTGCCAGTACCATGCAGTTTTTCATCACCTTCCTCAGGGGAGAGGGATGCAGCTTTGCCAGGCCACAGAGGAAGACAATGAAGCTAGTCCTGATGAGACCTGCTAGGCTAGGGTCAGAGAGAAGGGGAGGAGGTCCTCCCCTATCAGTGGACTAGGGGAAGGACATAGGGGGAGAAGAGGAAGGGATGGTGGGATTGGGAGGAGATCAGGGAGGGGGCTACAGCTGGGATACAAAGTGAATAAATTGCAATAAATAATAAATTTAAAAAATTTAAAAAGGAAGGAAAGAAGTCATTATTTTATAGTTCACCAATAGAAGATTAAAGTCAATGCCACCTTTCTTCTCAATAATATGGCTTGACTTGAGTCCATAAAAATGACTACATTAATCTCTCATCAGGCTGTTCTCAGACCCACTCTAGTAGTTTTAGTGTGCAATGCTGGTCCCCGAAGAGACTTAGAATGCAAACACCACTGCTTTGCTCATGGCACTTTTTTTTTCTCTAGCAAATGATGAGTTTTTAATTTTTCTCCACAGAAACACGGATTCTATGAGTTCCTCATATTAGATCATGGAGGCTTAAATAATAACAAGAAGATGTGATGTGATGAAGGACCCTGAGCATTTAGGTCTGATAGGCTTGGATGGTCTAAAGCTTAGCAAGAACTGTGTAACGCACACTATCCCTGGGAGAGGTTGATCCATTTTCAAAGCCTGATGGTGCTACACTGCCACACTGTGTGTGTGTGTGTGTGTGTGTTCAGAAACCTGTTTATCACAAAGATTGTTGCTTCCTCTTTACCTGAAGCAAGGGAGTAGTGACAGCCTGGGGACTTAGCTCAGTCTCAGCTGGTAAAGCAGTTGTTACATGGACAGGTCGTCAGAGCAACTCTGTGACCTTCCATGGATAAAATCTGCATATAGGACATGTAACATTGTCTACAAGTCATATTAAAACCAGTGAGAGCAGTTATGCTCTGTACTTGATTAGGTACTGGAATGGTTCCAGATAGTATATGGGAGCAATCACCTGTGTTAAGGGTTGGACCAGGCAGACATTCAGAAACTCAACACATGGAAGAACTGGTTCGTTTGCCATTGTTCTTCTGAACCACTCATAGCTTATGTTCTCCTGAAATACTCTTTAATAGAAGACTACAAAGTTGGCACTAGAAAAAAGCACTTCCTCGTATTTATCTTCCATGTCCATGAGAATACGCATGGTCTTCTTAGACTTGAGCATTCTATTGCTCAATCTTCACTGAAAACTCAGGTTCTAGGAGTACTACTCCATAAGCTTGGACAGGAATGTAAAGATACTTATAGAAATGCCCAGTAGACATTATTAGGCCACACTATACGATTCCAATTGCTTTATTTAACTTTTCATTACTGTGATGTGATACCCAGCAGAAGCAAGGTAAGAGAGGAAAGATTTCTATATGTTTATGGTTGGAGTGTCCAACCCTTCATGGCAGAACGGCATGGCAGCTGGTGTGGCAGGAGCTCTGTGGGAAGCCCACATCTCAGCACACCAGGAGGTGGAATGCTCTAAATAGAACCAGGAACAGATGTCACCTCCCAGGTACATCCTCCATCCCCTCCATACCCAGTGTTCCACCTCACCTCAACTGCCTATATCATTCCCAAAGGTCCCACAAGGTCCCCATACAGCACCACCCTCCGAAGTGCAAACGTTCAAACACAGAAGGCCTTGGGCGTCAGTGTTTATCACATTCAAACATAACATAGTTCAGAACAGAACCTGAGCTCTGGGTGCTGTACATCTGTTCCCCAGACAAAGCCGCATGCTCAGTGAACTATGTGCTTAGACCATAGATCTTTGGCCTCTTGGCCCGATTCTGTCGTTAGCTCTGACATCTCTTGTTCTCACTGCCAGGTACAATAGCTCATGAGCAGCCATGTCAAGATCTGCCTTTAGGTCCAGAGAAGCCATGAGTTTTCTAAGGACCCTCAGGAGCAATATCACTAGGTCCCCCATTTTCCCAAGCATGGAGACTCTTCTGACCTGATGCCTTGTCACTAGAAGTCAGTGGCCCGATTTTAGCACCTGGGTGGAGTGTTATGGATATGTTTGGTTGACCAAATCCATGTACTATCTAACTTTTCTCACTCCTCCTTCTCACCCTAGATTCCTTCAATTATTTTCTGTGACTGTATATTTTTATATTACGTTGTGCATTTTAATTTAGAAAATGCTCCGAAGAAGCGACAGGAAGGCAAACAAGTACAGATGGCCTAGCAAATGCATTTAGATAGCTCAGTTGCATAGTTAATGTCTTTGTCTTTTCTCTAATGGGAAGAAGATCCCGCCAAGAGCCTGGCTTCTGTTTTCACCATTGGATAGGTGCGTAACTTTACATGCAGCCCTTGATCTTCTCCAGGGAACAATAGCGAATCTGTGAGTTGGTTTATAGAGTGAAGAAATGGAAAGAGATGTTTGTTGAGGTCCTTTTCATTAGTGAAGGCCTTAGACATGCAAAGACATTGTGTTCCCTGTGTTAATGTCATCACCTGTAGCAGAATCTGAATGGCAGGTAGTAGCAGCTTGTAGGGCTGGGTTTCGCAGATAAGCCAGGCACAGGAAAACACCTGGTAGAAAATTGCTGTGAGCCAACTTAGTACCTTTTTTAAAAAAGAGTTTAAAATCTAAAAGGCATTCCTGGAATTCATTCTCCTCCATAGCCTGAGAGTCAGAGAGAGACAAAGAGGCCATTGGGGTGAGGGAGTCCATAAAAACAAATACTTGCTGAACAGCCACTAAGCTCCTCAGTGGAGAAATGAATGAATGTAGGAATATGTTCTTGCATGGATTTTCCAGTTTTGGATTCTTCTCTATGTACTTGAAGATTCTATAGAAGCTAAAAATGATCAGCGAGGGCTGCCAATTGTTCCCATTTCTCTTCCTCAGATTCCTCCTCTTTCCCCTTTTCTTCCTCCTAGTCTTTATCCTTATCTCTACTTCCCTTCTTTCCTCTCAACTATGTGGGTTGGAGATGGAAACATGATCTGGAAATTTGAAAAAGCATGACACAAACCTTTGAGCAGTGAGAGGTCAATACTCCCTGTTAACTTCTTTAAAAAAACATTTATTGATTCAGAGTGGTGTGTGTGTGTGTGTGTGTGTGTGTGAGAGAGAGAGAGAGAGACAGAGAGAGAGAGAGACAGAGACAGAGAGACAGAGAGAGAGAGAGAGAGAGAGAGAGAATGAGAGAGAATGAGAGAGAATGAGAGAGAATGAGAGAGACGGTATATATGTGGAGATCAGAGAACAACTGGTTAAGAGTTGATTCTCTTCTACAATGTGGCTTTTGGAAACCCAACTCTCAGGTCACCAGTTTGGTGGCTTGCTGCCTCACCTGCTAGCTTCTTAGCAAAGGTCACTGCTGATTTACATGCAACTAAGTCAAGAATTGGCTTCACTAGGATAGAACCTGCTCCCCCCAAAAGATTTCATTTAAAAACTACACACTTAAATCTGATTTCATTTATTACTGAGCTCACTGATTGTCATTGATTGTATCTTCAGCAGCCCCTCTATTGAACTACAGCTGAACTTTCTTACACTACTGCAGAGTTGTGTAAAGTTCCCACCGAAAATGACACCAATGAAAGAAATCCACAGCAAAAACAGTTGAGCTTTCTTTGGAATAATACCGAATACACTTTTTAAATATTACTAATAACAAGACTATCTTTTGTAACTAACAAGATTGTATGTGGCTGCTGCAATATCAGCTCCCTTTGGGAAAGTCCAACACTTCAAGAAATTAAATGAGGTGACAGTTTTAGCTTGCCCTCCTACTTTCCTGCGTGGGAACAACCATTCAAATTGTTTAGACACAGTAAAGCCTTGGGTGCTAATCAATAGTACCATGATATTTTAAGTATGTGAGCATGCCTGATTGTCTTTTGTAGTGAGGAAGGGAAAGCTTAGAATGCTCATATGTTTTCTTTTTTTTTAAATTTATTTATTTTTATATCAATCACAGGTTAGGTACTTTGCATCCCAGGCGTAGTCTCCTCCCTCATTCCCTTCCACCCTCCCACTCCCTCCCTCATATCCCTCCTCCCCGCCCCCTCCAAGTCCACCAACAGGGGAGGACCTCCTCCCCTTCCATCCAACCCCAGCTCATCCTGTCTCCTCAGGGCTGGCTGCAATGTCCTCCCCTGGGATCTAGCCAGTCTGTCACTCCCCGGCTTGTATGGGGGAGGGTCAAAGAGTCAGCCATCAAGATCATGACTGAAAGGGTCCCTGTTTCCCTCACTAGGGTCTTCAGTCCAACAACGAGCTATCATGGGCCCCATCTGAGCGGGGGTTCCAGGCCACATCCACACATGGTCCTTGATTGTAGAAACCGTCTCATACAAGACCCCTGTGCCCTGCTCAGTTTGGTCTTTGTGGAGCGTAGCGATGTATCAGAGCAGATATTAAGACTCGCAATCAAGACTTTGGCAGAGGGCGAGAAGTAATGATAGATCTGGGGGAGGTTGGTGAGACTTGGGGAGAACAAGAGCTCATATGTTTTCATCAGTGGTTAGCCTGATGAAGACAAGTTACTAAATTCTTCAGGCATGCCTTCCCCTCTCAGTGGAGAAATGAACTACGTTTAATGCATAGACCTAGTTAAGAATTTTTGTGGGGAGAGCTTTGTATTGATTTGTTATTTTGAACACAATGCTGTGCTTCCTAGATTAATGAGATGGTAATCACACTTGAATTTCGAGTGAGAGCATGTCCATTTAAGAAAAGCAAGTTCATGGCGTTTGTACTATCGTCTCTTTCTATTATTGTGCAGTTATATGTGCTAGAACTTGGTTTCAGGGTTTATGAATATTTCAACAGTCCATACACCCCATGAAAGTTATTTGTCATGCATTTTGTTTATATGCATATATGTAAGTATTCATAGGTGTGTGTGGGAGTTTCATGTGTGTGTGTTTATGTGAAGAAGCCAGAGGACAATCTTAGGTGTTTAAGTGCCATCTATGTTTTTGTTTTGAGACAGGGTCTCTCAATGGCCTAGAGCTTGCCAGTAGCTAGCAAACACCTCCAGAGACCTTGATTCTGCTCACCCAGTGCTGGGCTTGTAAGCACGCGCGCTCCCAAACTCAGCATTTTTACATGTGTTCTAGAGACCAAGCTCAGGTCTTTGTGTTTGGGTGACAAGCGCTTCACCATCTGAGCCATGCATTTTGGGGTAGGAAAGAACTATAACACAGTGGCGGGGATGTTTAATGTCACAGTGCTCCAACTCTATCTGGGCTCTAAAGAAAGATTACAACTGGGTTGGGGAGGCTCAGAGCCAAAGCTTTCAGAGGAAACAGGGAACTACTAAGGATGCATAGCTCATGCTATCTTTTCTCTTCTATCTTTTATTCAAACAATGGGCTCCTGTTCCTTTGAGGATGTGGAAGGGAGTGCAATACAATTGGGGCAAACTGTAAAATTATCCTATGAAAGCACTCCACTTTGGGAAAAGTGCTAACCACTGTGTAGCAGAAGGTCCAGAAACCTTGGTAACACCCTCAGCAATTAACTTTCAGCGAGTGAATCGAGAGGGCTGATTTCTTTAAGGAAGAAGAAAGCAAAGTCTACCTGTTGGTTTTTTTTTTTCCTGAAAAGCCACGTATGCCTATGTCCCACCCTGAGGTCTAAGGACCTCTGCTTTTAGCCACCATGGGCCTCTAGGCTTCATTTTGAAACCTCTGTCTTAGCGTTCTGACCCTGTGGGAACGCACAGTGCTTTAATGACTGGGCTTTTGAAAGCCTAGCTATCTATTTGTGGCAAATGTGTCCAACCTTGGTCCCTGTTCAGACTGACTTGGCTAGCCCAGGCCTTTTGTTTTTCCATGTGAGGTTTAGAATCTGTGTGTCAAGTTCTAAGAATCACCCTACTGGGATGTGGAATGGGTTTTCTTTGAATTACCAGCTGAGATAAGTTTTTCTTTTTACCATTTTGAGACTTCCTGTACACAACAAATAGGACACATCTGCCGTTTATTTGGATCTAGTTTCACGATCTTGAACAATCTCTTCTTCCAGGGTCTCTGCACTTAGGATATATTTAGCTGTGGGTCAGTGGCTTGCTCTGACGTTTTGTGTTCTTCCAGACAGCCTCTGGATGAGTTGGGAATTTCCAGCTTCTTCCCAGGCTGTTCACACATGGGAATGTTCTCTTCACTACTACCCCTGCCTCCCTCGTCTGGCCTGCGACCTTCAGGTCAGCTGCTACGGTGTTCACTCACTTGACAGTGGACGGCTCTCCCTCAGGGGCTCCAATCCCCACCCTCTTACTCATGCTTTCTGGGATGGCCTTCTAAGAAAACCACATGGCTTTCATCTTTGTCTCGGGGGCCACTTCTGAGGCAACTGTGACAAGCATTAAATTGATTTCCAAGTCAAATGTAATAAAATGAGTTCTCAGAACCTAACTGCAAAAGTCTTCCACTTGGGATGATCTCTGGGGAGGGTTCTTCAGGAGAAGGGCCTGGCTTTGGGCTTAGATTGTTGAATTTTAACTCCTTTCATTACCCTGTCTGCTCTCTATCAACTTCTGCCTTCTACCTACATCAAAACAATCTTTCATGCCTTAGAAAGCTGCTCTGGTTGTTAAATGTTGTGTTAAATCTTATATTCATTTGACAAATATTTATTTCTTCGGGCATAACATATGTAAGGAACATGGTTAAGTGGCTGACCCAGATGGCTGTGTGACACATGGAACTATGTTTGTGTGTGTGTTGTTGTTTATTTGTTGCTTTTGGGGGTGTGTGTGTGTACTGATGAATAAGAGGGAGAGGAAATTCTGGAAGGCTAGTGACAAACTGCTGGCATTGGGAGAGAGGCGTCTGTACCTGTCCTTATACTTACTGGCATTGTGTACCAGCTAGGATTCAGTGTAGGTAGCAGCTGCATAGCCTTGCCAATGCCCCTGGGTCTGCCTGAGGATGGTAATCATGACTTCTACCAAAGACTGGGTTAGGAGTCAGTGGAGGTGTGGGTAGAAAAGGAGGGTCCATAATCCTATGATTACTGGCGTGAGCTGCCATGCCTGGCTCTTAACAGTCAATTTCTTCTGTAGACTGCCACATTACTCACAAGATGAAACCAGGTAACTGGGGAAGTGTGTGTGTGTGTGTGGGGGTGTGTGTAAAATCTAGTTTGGTTCCCAACACAGAATAAATGCTTTTAATTTATAGTAGTAAGTGGCATCGACTGCTGTGGGGAAACTGATGCCTCTGATATATGTAACCCAGAGATGCTTCAGAGACTGAGGCTCAGTGGCATCTTTGAAACATTTCTAGGTTCTTCGGTCCTGGAACAAGGAACTAGGCAGAAAAAAAACAGTGAGTAGCAGAAGCAGGGACAGTTTATTAGAGAAAAATGCATCGCCGAAGGGAGTGAGAGAGTTCAGCAGCATATGGGGCTCAGCTCCAGAGTTGGGGGCCTTGATGTCTGTCACATTGCTGGAGCCTTTGAGCTCATTTTCATGGTGTGCGCAAGCTGTGTCCTCTGTAGTTTTACCAACAGCCTCATGCATTGCATTTTCATTAGCATCTTAGCTCTCCCACCCAGGGAAGTGAAGTTTAGTGTTGGACTGAGTCCTGGTCACCTTCAGACACATTGGAGCATCTCTGAGCTGCGCTGATAGCCTGGTTTAATTGGAGGATTTCCAACCTTCCTCTGTGCCAACTGCTGTCTTTCATATGCTAATTTCGTAGCCTTTACTCCAGGCCTTTTGGACCTTACCTTCTGCCTTATTCTCCTGCCTCCTAAGTGTGTGTGTGTGTGTTTAAAACATGGGATTGAAATATTTTTTAAAAAAAAATCTGTCTTATTTCCACCGTACGTGGTTCTCACATTTGTACATCTAATGTATTATAATGTTCCAACTTCCTTTTTTTTTATAATCTAATTCAGACTTGTGCCTCACTTTGCCAAATAATTATTTCAAGTATCTTTGTAAGTATTCAGTGATGTAGTAGCCGTGCTACTGTCATCTGCAGTTGCTACGGTAGTTTATTATAATTTTGCTTGCTGTCATAGTTAGCTTGAGCTGTCAATTCAACAGGACCGTAATACCTGGTAAAGGGGAAATCTCAACTGACTAGTTGCCTGGTACAGATTAGCTTATGGCCATGTCTCTGATACATTCTTAAAAAGTTACTAACTGATGTAGGAGGGCTCTCCTCACTGTAAGCTGTGCCATCTCTAGGCAGGAGGGTCTGGGGCTGTGTGAGCAAGCCAGGGGAAAGCAAGCCAGTAAGCACTGCTCCTCTGTGGTTTCTGCTTCATACTCCTGCTCTGAGTTCCTGCCTTTGCTTCTTTCAAGGATAGACAGTAACCTGTAAGCAGAGTAACTCTTTCCATCTCTAGGTTGGTTGTGCCATTTACCACAGCAACAAAAAGGCAAACCAGGATGTGTGCTGTTCCATATAAGTGAAAGGAAAATGGAAAAAAGGGGTAGCTGTGGTGGCTACACAGAGCTAACAAAGAAAGAAACTAGCACAAGCTGAAATTTGCACATCTCTAACCTTGCTTTGATGTTCTCTTGACAAGTACTGGTTAACATTGCACCATAAAGCTAGGATAAAATTTAAAAAAAAGAGTTATGGAAAGAGTAATTGGTACTTAAAATGCATAAACTATAGGAAATCAGTGAATGCATAAAAGATGAGATCTAAGTAGAGGTTTTATAATCGTCTTCCATTTTCCCTAATGTAGGACCACCTCCCAGCATTCACGGATCTGGGTTTTGCATAAACATCAGCGATGCACCACATTCATCAAAGGTCCCTGCTTATATTTCTAAGAAGTGGACCTGATGCCTATACCTAAGCTACCAGGCCATGCCCCTTTGCAGCTCTCTCTGGAACTGATAGGAAAACAGCTAAGTTTATGGTCCCACTTCATGCCCTTCTCTCTCTGCCCTTCTTCATGGAGGCCATGCTGGCTAGACAAGTCATACGGAGCATGGCCATTCCTCTGAAAATCTGAGTCAGAGACTTCTCTTGTTCTCAGGAAGTGTGTGTCTCTCCCATCTTGGTATACTGTGACTATCTCCCCTAATGCAAATCTTCACATTTAAAGGGAAGACTTCCTTCAAGGCCCCATCCTGCTGTGTCCATGTTCCAGTGCTCTGTCTCTACTGAAACCCTCCCACGTCAAGGCTGGATCATGGCTGGCTGCTGGGCTGAGGCCTTTTGTCCTAATGAAGATCATTCTGGGTGCTGATTTCATGGTCTGTTTCTTCCCCTGCACTCGACTCTCGCATCTTTTCTTCTTCTAATGTCAAGTGTTCTTCCTTTCCCAAAGGAATAACAGTTCAGATGACAGCAGTAGTCACATTATCTAAATAAAAGCTCTGATTGGAAAATTCCCATTTTGATCATTTCAAAAACTTAACATTATTGTTAAAACTATTTGGGCCCCTGCTGTTGTTGTTTTGTTCTTTGAGGTAGTGTCACATGCAGCCTAGGCTGGCCTCAAACTTGCTTTAGAGCTGAGGCTGGTCTTGGACCCCTGATCCTCATACCTCAGCTTCCTAAGTGCTGAAATTACAGATGCAACCTATCACACGTGGCCGTGATTATTTAAAAGACTAAGTCCTTCAACATGTGCATTCTATAAGGGTAGGAACAGAGATGATTTGTAAAGGAAATGATAAGAAGGCAAGAGGAGCCTACAAACATAGCCTGGCAACTTTAATATGAGCAGCACCCAGGAACTTCAGTTGGGTCAGTGGCTGTCTCTACCATGTTGATTAGGGTTTACTTTCCTAGAAGCAAGTACTTTCTTGGAGATAGATGTGATGGAGAAAGTTCTGCTCCAACAGGTGGTATAGAGTCAACTTGCAAATACTGATGATTTTTGTCTTCCTCTTCTTAGAACAGGTGATGGTGGGAACCAGTGCAGAAGAATTGACACTGATACGCGAAGGCCTCTGTTGAGACAGGTAGCATGCACACCAGTGAGGAGACACAGGTAGGAAGGAGCCTTTTCACCCTGTTCAGGGAGCGGCCCTACCTGTTTCTTCTCTGACCCTTTATTAGGTTGATGCTGCTGTCCCTTTACTAAATCACAGCAAAGTTCTCCCACTAAAAGAATCCATAAACATGACTCAGTCCTGTAGCAAAACGACCAAAGCCAGTTGCCAGCACAGCTGCAGCACCATGTGGAAATTTCAGAATAAAATTTGCCTTCTCGTTTCCTCAGAGAAGCTCTCTTGATCTCATTTCCTAGCTCCCACTTCTATTTAGTCTTCCATTTAATGACACAATTAAAACGGCCTCCAATGTTTTTCCTTCAAAGCATCAGAAACAAATGGGGCGATTTCACCCCCACCCCACCCCCCCGTACACAGATAAAAATAGTATCACTTTATGGAGTTGATTTGAAATGTTACTGACAGGATTTCGGAGTTTGCAGTGAGATTTGGGTTCCAAAGTGAACATGAAAAGTAGAAATTGATATGGTCATAGTTTGCAGTGAAAATTAATTACTCTCCAGTCATAGAGCATACTGTGCCACCTTTCCCCATTAAGACCAGAGTAGCCAATGTGGCAGGATGTTTACTGCTGAGAACTGGATGGAGTAGCTCTTTTGTGTGTAGATGCCATGGAAACAGAAGTGAACATCCTATAGGAAGTCAGGGTGAAGAGCCCATGGTATATTATGAGCTACTTACAGAGCACATGAATCCATTCCCCATTGACCAGAGGAGTAAAGCAAGGTCACCTCTATAGTTGGCCCAAGGAAGCCTGCATCATTGGTTTGTAGCATAATGTGCTAAAAATAAAAATGAGAATTCTCCGTAAAGATCCCCTTAGCTTTTTTCCAGTTTCTGCCATAAAGTCCATAAAAGACATGCTTAGGAATTTTTTTTATCACTTTTCCTTGATTAAGCTACTTCTTTTCCTTTACTTACTCTTTGTCCATGCTTCTCAATTTTTAGTGTATGGGACAGTGAATCCAGAAGCCATTGGCTGGGGGCAGCTTTGGTGACCGTGATTATCTGGCACCCTAGTTCTTGGAGTTAGGTTCACTAAGAGCTAAGAAAGTGTCCAGAATGATGTTATGTACATACAGAAACACACACAAAATGCCAGAATTGCTTTATAGTTGGTGAACCCTTCATTTTGTGATGTGTTTGCCAAGGGCACAGAATGGCTTACCTCCCACTAACTCTCATTCTGGGCAAAAGCTTATTGAGCAGGACCCTAGGAAACATTCCTTTCACAATGTAAGTGTTATTTTTCTTTGGCTGTTCGGCTAAATGTGCATATTGTCAACATGAGCCACTGAATTAGAACTAAATGTGATTTCTTGGAGTTATACCCAGCCAATTTTTAAGGGGTTACAGACAAATAAGCAATCAGAGGGTTGAGCAATTCACATATATACCCAGGATTACTGCAAGCCTCACTTTGGGAAGCACAACAATGAGATTTAAAAACCATTAATTGCCAAGACTACAAAATACATTAAAATTTGAATGGAAAAAAAATGGCATTCTGAGGAGTCCCTTTAAGGTAAGACCTTACAAATGTGGCCTAAGTAGCTGCTCTGAGGAGTGAGTTTTGTAGGTAATCAGTATTTACAGGCTTGAATGTCACCAAGGGTGGACCCCCTCCCCCTCACAGCACTGTTTGTGTCCAGGAAAGGGAAAGCATGGAAAATATTTCTCCTTAGAACAATGGTTCTCAACCTTCCTAATGCTGTGACCCTCTATTACAGTTTCTCATGTTATGGCAACCCCCCCACCATAAAATTACTTTTGTCTGCTGTTTCATGAATGTATTTTTGCTACTGTTACGAACTGTGATGTAAGTATCTGACATGCGACCCCTGTGAAAGGGTCTTTTGACCCTGAGGGGTGTTGAGACCTACTGAATGAGAATCACTGCTGCCTTAGAATGAAAGTGTAACTATGAGTCTAACCAAAGGGCAGGGGGTGGAGTTAGCAGTGGTTTGTTGGGGCCTTTGAACGGAAAGCTCTTTCCATCTGATAAAACACATTTTTAAAAGTAGATTTTTCTTTCAGTCTTTTTAAAAAAAATTTATTCTGTTATGTCATGTCTTGTTTAAAATACTAGCATCCTGGTTGTACCACCAGCCCGAAGTGGAGATAGTAGAAAGAGATGGCAGGATAGAAAGGCAGGGAAAAATGGCAGGGGAAAGAGAAGGAACGCTTCGCTGGAGTCTGGATGAAGCCTCTCACCAGCTGAGAACCAATGGTTCAGGCACAATTAGCTACATTTGTTGTAAAAGGTGCTGATGTACAGGCAATATTCCTGTTAGATCCAGACTGGACGCCACCAACGGCAGTACTGTTGACAATGGCCTAAACAGAAGGACTCTGACTGCTAAACAAAAGGGCTGTTCCTGGGAAATCAGAAGCCTAAACTCAGCATTCCTTAAAAAGACACTACCTCCATTTATCTGTCCCCAACTGTTCAACTGGCTCAGGCAAGGGCATCTAGTTCCCAAGCAGTCCAAGTAGCATGTATGAGCTCAAAGCACCCAACCCTGCTGACGGTCACACAAAACCTGCCAAGTTGCTGCCTTCTTGAAGGCAGACAGGCAGCTTGTTTCCTCAATAAAGTTTTCTTTCTGCCCACAGGGTGGTCTAGGGCAGTGGTTTCACTGTGACCCTACTTACAATTCCTTTTACACAGAGATATTTCAAATTAAAAAAAAATGTACAGCCGTGAACCATGCTTAAGGATTGAAGAAGTGTGACCAAAGCATAGGTTTACCTCTTTCCCAGATAATTCTGGATAATTCTGTAAGCCTATTAAATTTTCTTTATAGTAAACTTCTTGAATAACCCTAATGACCTAGGGTGTTACCTTATCATCTTTAATCCTAGCTACTGAGGATTAAATCTCACCTAACTTCTTTAGCTGCCTTTTAAAGATAACTTCAGATTCTACCAGAATTGGGCACA
>CM053746.1:29224969-29264719 GCA_028658305.1 Pachyuromys duprasi | reverse complement strand
AGGTTTACCTCTTTCCCAGATAATTCTGGATAATTCTGTAAGCCTATTAAATTTTCTTTATAGTAAACTTCTTGAATAACCCTAATGACCTAGGGTGTTACCTTATCATCTTTAATCCTAGCTACTGAGGATTAAATCTCACCTAACTTCTTTAGCTGCCTTTTAAAGATAACTTCAGATTCTACCAGAATTGGGCACACGAGTATTATAAAAACAGCTATAACTCTTCTTTGAAAAGCCCACACCCATATTCTTGGGTGCGTCTTATTCTTTTTCTTGAGTTTGTTTCTTTCTATTAAACCTTACATTTAAATCAAAGCTAAAATCCTTTTTAATAAACTCTAACTCCCTTTCATTCTGGCTCATCTTGAAATTCTTTTCTGTGGTGACATCCTGGAACAAGGTATGCGTGAGGGAAGATCCCTAAAGAAATGAAAGCTCTTTTGGTTGCTGCATGAGCCATGTCTTCAGCTTGTACCCATTGCCACTGACAGGATCATGACATTCTAACTTGCCCTCCAAATCCTAAGACATCTGGTAAGGAACAAAACCATATTAATGTCCCTTAAAGAGTTGAGCCAAATGGACCTGTCAATCACCTCATCAGGGAACCCCTGTCTCTTTCAGTCTTTAGAACAGCAGTTCTCAACCCGTGGGTCATGACCCTTTGGGGGTCAAACAACCCTTTTACAGGGGTTTCCTAAGACCATCTGCATATCAGATATTTGCCATTCATCACAGCAGCAAAATCACAGTTATGAAGTAGCGACAAAAATGATTCTACGATTGGGGGTCACCACAACATGAGGAGCTGTATTAAAAGGTCTAGCATTAGGAAGGTTGAGGACTACTGCTTTAGAAAATAGTATATAACCTACTGAGGGACCAGGAGTTAGACAGATTCTGATAGGCAGACAGATGGGCAGTATGCCCATGAGAAGTTAATAAAGATGCTGAACTTCTAAGTTGCCCTACTCCTTTTTCTCCAAGATGGCTAACTTCTTCCTCACCCTTCAACATGAGGAGAAAAATATGGCACCTTAAGACACAAATCTGGCAGGCTTTTTCTCTTGCTAGTAGGGCTGCCCTGATGGGGGCCAGCTCAACAAGTTCTGGCTCAAAACGTATTTACACTAAAGCTGTGGGCTATCAACCACCTTCTTTTTATTCAAAGTGGTTACCCCTAAATCAGTGAAGGAGGGTACTTCATAGACCCTTAAGAAACCTAGTTGTCAAGGACTTTCTGCCACTGAATTTCTCTTCTTTTGAGAAGAGCTTTCTGTATGTATGCCTGCTGTATTTTGTGTTTCCTCACCGCTAATACAAACCTCTCCTCGGTGGCTGATTCTGTCTGTTGTGTTAGATTCTCCCTGCCGCTACCAGTTGTCCTCCAGTTTTTCCCATCTTTTAGTTCCTTAACTGGCAGAGAAAATTAACCCGACCCAGATCCCTAGATGGTAACACTCCCTAAACTCTGTCCGCTGACTGATTTCGCCCTTGACAGTATGTCATGCATTAGACATCATAAATATTACATATAATAATGTTTGTCCTCCTGTATTTTATTGTACGTCTCATCTGTACTAATTTGAAGGAGATTGAGTGGACCCAGCAGCGGGAAAGCGAGATTCCTATGACAACTTGGGACAAGGTTAGAGGGCTAAGCAAGGTTAGGTCAGCTCCTTCCTTTTTTTCTTTTTTTTTTCTCTCCACAGTCTCCTGTTAGAGTAAGAATCACAGCTTTGCTGAGGTTGCGTGGCCAAGTGATTCAGCCCTCACCTAAGGGTGACTCAGTCTGCATAGATTCATGAGCTGACTAAGCATTTGCCTTTAGGGCTGAAAGTGCAAATGAGGTGACAAGGTTGTAACTCTCCCTCTGCTTCTTTCAATGTTCACATTTTTTGGTATTGACAGATATTTTCTCCAAACCGAGCAATCCTCCCATCCTACACCCCACACTTCTGAATTTTTTCAGCATCCAGGTGAAAAAAGGACGTAAACACTGAACGTGTTGTTCATACATGAAAGAGGATTGCCCTAAAAGATAAGAGCACAGAGACAAAGGTTGCAATAAATGACTGGTAGAAACAACCCAGTGGCTTCCTGGAGGCTGTGGGGCAGTGAGATCTCTGCGTAATAGCGTTTGCTGAATACTGGAAAGGCGCAACTGAAATGTGATCTCATAAGTAACCGTGAAATCCAATCAATTATATTGAGCCACTTTGAAGACAGGGGCTTCTGCATAGAAGAACAGCCTGCAGCCCAAGTAAATGGTCAATGAGCAAGGATATCGTAGTTATTTCTCATCATTGCCTAGGGAATTCCAGTGGATGAGCAGGTTAATCTTGAGAGAATAACATATACCTAAGAATAAATGTCTCCAAGCCCTCTGAGCTGCCTGACATCAAACTTTAACCATGATTTAGTATCCCACGTAGCTTTTCCTTCAAGGAAAATTCACTAACTGAGCCAACTATATACATCTATTTAGCATCTGAAACTTGGCTAATTTGGGGTATAGTCCATCAGTGAGTTGATTCAGCAGTAGTCCATCCATCTTTGTCTATTTCCCTTTTGAAATGAACCAGAAATAAATTTTCCAGGCTTGTAAAGACATCAGAGTTAGGTGCCCAGAGGTTGCCCTCCTGTGATTTGAAGCTGGAGGAGACCATGGTGCAGTACTTTGAGTCACTGAGACAGTTTCTTTGGGGAATGTGGTGTGTACCAACCACCTTGGGAATGTTATAACAAACATTGTCATATGACCTGTGTCCTTAGTGATGGGGTACAGGTCAGGCAAGTAAAGGCACTTTTTTATTTTATAAGTTAGAGACACAAATGTACTTCATATTGCAGAAAGTAATAGGCAAGAATACACTGTAAATATCTCAACAGCTATAAACTATTAATTGTTTGTTTGCTCTGAGTTAATCCTATCGAAAGCTATATTTTGGGATGAATCCAAGGCTCAGTGACCTTGGGAATATGAGAAAACAGAGGTAGATGACAATGAGGGAAAAGTTCAGGAGCTGTAAAAAGCGCCAATGTCATGAGTCTTGGGAGACAAAGCTGAATCCTTGAACAGGGAGATAAGACTGAACTTTGGAATGATTGACAACATTTCCCCCCCACTTTCTATGAAGCTTGCTAGCTGGATATGAGACAAGAGAGACCTCTGAGATATTCATCTACTGACCTTTCTGATGATTTCCATAGAAAAGCATAACTTGAAATCTCAATGCTGCTTCTGCTCATGGGTGGTTTTGGCAACAGGCCATGTGGATTCCCGTGTGCTGGTTATACTGTATCCCCGTAGAGTTACTTTTCTCTGTGTTTACCTTGCCTCCAATGGGTAGGATGGGTATAGTCATCGTTTTCCTTTTTAAAAGTGGTTGATTGTATTGCTTTAGATTGTGTATATGTGCATTGTGCGTGTCTGTGTTCACATGAGTGCAGGTCCCTGCAGAGAACACAAGTAGGCAGAGTATGGGTGCTGAACTCCGTCCTCTGCAAGAGCAGAAGGAAATCTTAACCACCGAGCTATCTGTTCAGCCCTCTGTCTATCTTCTGTACTCACTATACCTACAGAACCACTTCTCCAGCCCCTCAGTCATCTTCTTTACTGGCCATCTTCACTGAATGTGTTAAGCCTCTTAACTAGTGTCTGACAAAATGTATATGTTGGGCCTAAGTTTTTGGTATTAATGTGTTGAGTATGGCAGATAAAGTAGAGAAGAAAAGCTAGTCACACCCACATTACCTACAGATACTTCATCCTTCCTAGCACCCTGTCATAGTCTATGTGCAACACTCCTTCAGGCAGAATCTGCCAGCCCTTCTTCCTACTTTCTTAGTTCCAAAGCCGCAGCCCACAATTCATTGCAGTCTATGGCTGAACTCTGGGGCCAGGTGTATTTATACACATCCATAATCCCAGCCCTCGAAAGACAGTGGCAGGAAGATCATATGTTTATGGCAAAATCAAAGCAAAATATGAAACAAAAAACTTCTAAAACAAGGTACTGAGAAAATACCTTCATAAATAACATCAAAGAGAAGATAAAAAACAACAAAAACAAAAACCCAAATTAAAAGTTCAAAAATTTAAATGATAGCAAACTATAAATGTGTCGACAGTAAACATTGCAAAAAGAAAATGGCAAGCTAGCAACTGGCCAGAGGAAGATATTTGCATATAACAGCCTATATATTCCAATCGAGAACAGACAACTTGGTACAAATGCATATAAATAAAATAGTAACTGATGAATGAGGAGCAAAGAATGTGAATAGGTAAGCCACAAAGAGACAGGAGTGACCAATATACATCCAAAGATGCTCCAGTGTCTTAGGTGTTAGGGACTTGAAAAGCAGAAGGTGAGACACCATTTTACCTGGCATCTTAAAAACAATTAGGAGTCTAAAAGTGATCTGTTGATTTGGAGAGACAGGCATTTACGTGGCATGCTCATGGGAATATGGTTTGGTCAGCCCTCAGAGGAGCAGCTTGGCAATATTGGTAATATCTATGAGGTGCATGCCTAAGAACTCAGCAAGTTCATATCTAGGTATCCTGGAGAGAGTTCTGCTCAGATGCATAATGCCATAGGATGATAATTTTAGCTTTTTTTTTCTGGTGTGTATATCTGTGTGTGTCTGTGTGGGCATGTGTTAGAGCAGGTGTGTATGTGTGGAGGTCAGGGGACAAGCTCGGGTGTTAGTCTTTGCCTTCAACCTGGTTTGATGCAGTGTCGTTCTTGACCACCATTGTGTGCACCAAGCTGTGTCACAGTGTCCTGCCTTTCTCTGTCTCCTTGCTCAATGTTTGAGTGCCGGTCTTAACAGTCGTTTGCTTTCTGTGAATTCTGGGAACTTGAACTCAAGTCTTCACATTTGAGCAACAAGTGTCTCACTCACTTCACCTCCCTGGGCTGCTCAGGCTGTGTTTTAACTGTAAAGGTTGTCAATGATGTAACAGCTCATCAATGGAACAGATAATGAAGTGAGTAGCATCATAGTGCGATGTCATCTGCTCTAAAGTTGAGATAGCAAAACTGCAGCCAACTGTGTCTATTTGGGTTAACCCCAGAAACATAGAATGGACTGACAGGAAATAAATGGTACCTATAAACTGTTACCGTCTTTAACGTCCTAAAAGCAATGAAGAAATGGCGGCTGCTGCTCCTCGATAAGGTTTGAATAAACTCATAGGATTGTGGGTTTGTTTTTGAGATCAGGATGAGAAAAGGGGCATATATAGGTCAATTATACTTATAACAACTTAATTCTTTTTAAAAAAATCTACTTAAAGTTGAAATTATGCTTAAGGATGTATTCGGTTGGTAAGAATGTTTGCTATGCAAGAATGAGGATCCAAATTCGAATCCCCAGTCAGGTACAGCTGTGCTTGTGCCTGTAACCTCAGCACAGTGAGGGATGGAGACAGGAGGATTATTGGGGCTTTGTGGGCGCTAGCTTAGTACCAGGTTCAGGGAGGGACCCTACCTCAAAGTAATCATGCAGACAGATTTACAGCAGGGTACTGGGCACCCTCATCTTGACTCCCCATTACATGCTCCTCTGCCTACATATGCTTGCTCACCATCCTCTCAACACACAGTGAAGCCAAATCATAAGGTGTTCGGTAAAGGGAAAATGGATATTAATTATTCATGTTGTTTTCTCCTTTCTACCAACATACTCAATTACTGGATGAAGTTTCACTATGTAGACTAGGCTGGGCTCAAGCTCTCAATCTTCCTGCTTTCAACCCCCGCTTTGGACTGACATAGTATATACTAACAGCCCACTCATAATATTTTCCCTTTTTCTTTTGCTTTGTTGTGATGCTGGGGATGGAACTCAGGGCCTTTTACTTGATAGGCGATCTCTCTTCTCGCTGACCCTGTGTTCTCAGCCAGCATGTTCTGTCTCTGATGAATGAGTTCATAGGCACTGTACTAAAAGGTTAATACTATATCTGTCTTCATAATGTTCCACAGTGTGTCCACGGACTTTGTGCGGAATTCTTGTGGTCTGTGCAGTCTTGTCCCTTCCTGCCATCCTGATGAAGCCACAGCTAAAGCAGCCACTGATGTTTCCTTCTGAGGACATGCTAGCCAACGAAAAGACCCAAGCCTCACAGATTTCATTCATCTGAGTTTGTAAGCTGTGGGGATTTCCCAAGTGACAAGTGGAGCTCAAATGCCCATGAGGTTATATCTGTGCCATTTTGGGCCTTTATGCGGTTCATGGTGTCAGACTGACCCAGCCACCTGAGGAGCTCTCTTAAGGCTGCAGGGAGAAGCAAGTTGCTCTCGTCCTATAGCAGATGCCTCATGGCCCGTCACCATTCAGACACTGCACTGTCCCACTATACTGTGCACTGTGTGAATACACTGAATATATTGACATTCTGGCAATTCTGTTTCCATTCTCTATTAACCCGCGCTTATGGCCCCTGCACTCCAAAGTACTATTTACAACAGATGCAGTGATACAGTCTTCGAGTGAATAATCTGCAGTGAACAGGAAACAGTCTTCATGGTGCAGAGGGAGACACACACACACACATACACACACACACACACGTACACACAGAGGGAGAGAAATGGCTTCTGGATACATACCCCATTGATCTTTGATCAAATTCTACATCAGATTTTCAGAAAAATAATTTGTATGTTGGAGAAGACAACAATAGAAACACTTAAAAAATATCCACAGTTTTCAGGCTCTTCTTCCCACCTCCACCCCCACTGCTGCGGAAAATGCAAGGGCCAGTGTTGTCCTAGGGAGGGTTTGTACAAGGAGCGATTGTTAGAGTTTGTAGGAATTTGTCAGCTATTTGCTAGACACAGACATTCTAAGAGGTTAAATTATATAGGACAGTTACATAACTTGTATTAAGAACAAAGGAAGAGAATACTCCAAAGTCATCGTTTCCTGGTTGCTTTGCTCCATTGTGTTGTTCTCCTGGCGTTTCATCTGTATGCTGTAAGGTCCTCAGGTGTGCTACGGTGTAGCTCCTTAACTGCGTACAACGTGTTGGTATTTGAAACGTCTATAAGAAAGTGTTCATTCACTAAATAACTCATTCTTTTTTTTCCTGGTGCTCAGCGTCTAATCCGAGGGTCCTGTGCTTGCTAGGCAAGAGTGCTACCAAAAGAGCTTAACCCTCAGCTCCTTGAAGTAACATTTCTGCCGCGGAGGTTGGCAACTACTATAGATGAGGCTTTGATTTGTTGTCTTGTTAAGTGTCTAGATGAAGAAGTCAATGGGTTCAGTTCTAATAATGTAGATTAATCAAAGGGAAATGTTCTGTCTACAGCTGTCACATGATGAATAACGTAGAAATTTGAAGAGATATTCAACTGTATTAAAAGAAAACAAAAGCTAGTGCTCTGCTTACCACTGAACATGCTCACAGTATCTTGTTTCACTTTAGCCTTAGTCATGAGCATGATCAGAAATATCAGCTCTATTTACATGGGAACTATGCTGACTCATCAATTGCAGTCTACTGGTGGTTACAGATAGAAGAGCTCAGCACAAAACAGCAGCAAATCCTGTGAGAACTAGTGAGCTATAGAGGAGCTATAATACCGTAGTTTATGTTTTATCACTATAATAAGGTAGTTTATGTAAATTGTGTGTTATATGCCCGTCATATCAGTAAGACTTACAATAAGTGCACTAAGTACACACATACACACACACACAATGGATATACCCACATACGGCTGCACACACACGTGTGCACAACTGGCTAAGCAGTGCATAGCCCTGTATCATTTTCAGAAGCAGCAGGAGAAGATCATATTAAAATTACATAGGCAGTTGCACTGTTGTGGAGAGAATGTCATAGGTCACTAGTGACCTGGTGATTCTAGAGAATGAGGCTTGATTGGGGGAAGGGGTAAATGAAAAGGAAAGCAAAATGAGGTGGGTAGCAGAACATACAGCAATAGGGAGGAAGTGGGGGGATGACAGGTTGAATGGGATATGTCCCCAAAAGGAACATGTCTTTAAACACTTGGTCCTCTGTTAGATAGCACTGTTTGGAGACATTATGGAACCTTTGGGGATAGAACCCTGCTGGAGGAAGCACATCATCAGGGTGGGTTTTGAGAGTTTATAGCCTTGCCCACTTCCAACTTACTCTCTTGGCTTTCTGCACGTGGCTGATGGTTGTGCTCTCTCTCTGTCTCCTGCTTGGGCAGTCTGCCACCCTGTCTCTCTTGCCATTGCGGGCTCTCCCCCTAGAACTGTAAGCCAAAATAAATCCTTTCTTTCTTAAGTTTCCTTGGACATGGTGTTTTATCACATATGTGAGGAATGAACAGTCACCACAAGGAACGTGGGTGGGCATCTTGAAATGCCCTACTGAGGAATGAGATCTAGTCCTCTCTGAATGGTTTTTATAAGTCTTGACCATGTTGTTTACTTCTTTAGATGGCTCTGTTTCCATGGAATGTGTATCTGAAATTAGGTAGCCCATGAAGTAGTTTATTTGGTCGAGTTGCACTGACTCGAAACAATTGTTTGGGATTATTGGGATTAACATAGAATACAATGAACAAGTTATGCCTAGTTGTTCTTGTTGTTAACACAGGGGTATGAACGGACATGCCCCTAGCATGAGAAAAACAAAAGCAACAACAGTCATACTCTATTGATTATTGCCTTCTTGTTATCAATAGTTTTCCTATAGTCCTATAGTCTTTACATGGATGCATCATTATACTAACCTGTGAGGCAGTCATAATGTCATGTTCTCACACCAGGAACAGGTTCAGAGAGATGAGACAAAGCGCTTGGCTTGCAAAGTCTAGTGTGGAAATAACCCAAGTCACCTAGACCTGAGCTTCCACTGGAATCAGCTTTAGAGAAGATTGCCACATACTAGCAGACAAGTGTAAACCTAACCTTTCATTTTCTAAAGGGCACCAATATCAACCTACAGATAGGTCTCTGTTAGAGTTGGAGAGCTGCCCGTGTTAGAATTTGCTGATGGGTTTCAGAAAAGCACTTACTGAACGGGTTGTGCAGGAGAGATGTCACAGACATTTCAGGGGAGACAGAGCTGAATAAAATATGACTCTGCCCTCTGGAGGAGCTCAAAATCCAGATGTTCATTCTATACCAATACTTTGAGTGAAGTCAAGAGGCAAATCGAACTGGAACAGGGGTTTAAAAAGGAAAAAATAGAATCAGAGTTCCTGTCGGTTCTCAGGAAGAGTCTGAGCCAGAGCTCTGTTCCAGAGAGACCCAGGTAAAGGTCTTCCATTATAGAACACCATGTACAGAAGTGTAGGCAAAGCTGGGGCGGCTTAGACGAGGCCTCCTAAGTCCTTAGCGTCAACCCTGGGGCCAAAATGCTGGTAAGTTTCTTGATGTTCTCTCCACAAGAATAAAAGAAATCCTGCACCTGGGATGAAAGCTTTGTTGCTTTTTGTTTTCTTGGAAGTCTTCAGGGCCAGGCTTCTCTACAGCATCTTTTTATTTCAGGCTGTTAACATTTTAAGACAGACACTGAAAAGGGAACCTGGACAAGCTGAAAGGGCTAACTCACCCAGTCCTTTGAAGGGTAGTTAATGGGGCTGGGGAAGTTTTCGTCTGGACGAGGAAGACCCCGAGAGTGGGTGAGATTAGACTCTAAGAACGGATGCTTCTAAGCTGATCCAAGGGAGCACAGCCAGTACAAATGGCCTGGAGTCCTAGGGAAGCTATCGTAGGCTAGCAAAAGACAGGCCGGCAAGCACCGGAACAGAGGGAAGAAGGCTTCTTAGATTGGGCTATTGTACCTTATGACATGGAACGAGTTTTCCCAAAATAAAACCCTGCAGTTGACGATTCCGTAAAAAGAACAATCTGCTAATCCTTAGGAATAACAGTAAGGTCATAGTTTCTCTAAGGCAGAACTGAGAGATGGTAATTCGCATATGAATAGCAATCTTCTTTAAAGTTCTTAGAAACGTAAGAAATCATGGCTAGTGTAGAAATCGGTGTGCTTTAGCTCTCTATCTCTGCTGATAAGCGAGAGGCGTGAGCAATGGGAATCTACCATGTGGAGATCTGGCATCTGTCTTGAGACAAAGAAATGAACAGGAAGAATACAACGTGGCCATGGTTGCAGCTCCAAATTCTTCAGCTTTGTGCCTAGCAGCTCCGAAAGGAGGCAGCCAAGTCTTTGCACAGGCAATGAACAAAGACAGCACAAACCACCCAGTCTAGATAAATGTCCCATTTCTCTACTACTTGGCGTCACAGACCTCTGCAAAGGCCACTTAGGAAGGAGAAGCAAAGGCCATCACAACACAACCAAGGCAACAGATTCTGGCATGTGTGACTTATTTCACATGAAACAAGCAATTAGCAAGTCGACACAGACAGACTTATCCAAAGAAGAGGCCAGTAGAAGTCTGTTGGGGGCAGGAGGAACGAAACTCCTCTAAGCTTGGCGAATACAAGAATAGGAAGAAAAGGGAGAGGGGAGAAAGAAGGAGAAGGGGAATATTACCAGTAGTGGCAATAATAATAGTAATAAGTAGATGGAGAAGAAAGAGAAGAAAAGAAAGAAAGACCGAACGGAAGGAAGGAAGACCAACACTGTAACACAGACAAACTTCAAGAGGATTTTAGAAGAAAGAAAATTTGCCTAAACTATGAAAACCTCCCAGATAAAACCATAGATTCACAATTTATTAAAAGTTGCTTCTTCCCCCTGAACCCACCGACTTCCATCATTCTTGAGCATTCTTTCTGACTTCTTTCATTAACATTTTCTTCTTTCACTGGAGCAGACAGAGCTCTGGGGAATCTCCCCCCCACCCCACCCCACCTCAGCCCCACCAATGGGGCATTGAATGAGAGCCAGGGTGTTGTCTGTGTAAAGAGAAATTGCAAAACCACAAATTGCAGAAAATCCAGACTGCCAAAAAATCGAAAGGAACACACAATATCGCCATGCCTCTTAAAAAGCAATTGCGCATTTTACAGGCCTCTGGGTAGTTCAGGTTTGCTTGGCAACTTTCTCACCCATACCACCCAGAGAGAAGACAGTGCACCCTCAGAGGCAGTGGTCCTGAACACGGTGGGTAGTTGAGTTCAACAACAGCAAGGGCAAGACTGAAGGAGACTGCTTGGGCTCAGCAGGATTCTGTTTTCTATGACTATATGGTGAGAAAGCCCCAAAGTTTAGATTTAAAGGCCCAAAGCTTGTTACCAGAATGTCAGAGACCCTGCAAAAATAGAATCACCAAATCAAACCAAACCAACACACAAATAAGTAAAACAAAACAAAACAAAACTCATACGAATCCCAATGTATTTTAGGTGCCCGCCACCAACAGAATCTTATGCAGTTATTATAACCTTTGAAAGAGCAAAAGCGATCTTCCTTTCTCTTTTGATCTTTTGTAATAAAAGAGCTTAGGAAGTGAGCTGTTAACATTTTTTAGAATCGTGCCAGCCCAGAGAGTGAAACGGTGCTTAGCTGTGAGAACTCTAATTTTCACTCCGGAGGGCGGTGGTTCCTTCCATGGCCCCTCCCTATTTTTTCCATGGGGTATTATCTTCCTGACTTGGCTAAGCTGTCCTTCTGTAGTGAAGGTGGCATTCCACTTTCTGTACACATTTCCAGGTCCCCATAAATGGAGCACAGACTCGGAGGCTGGGTGTTGGGCTGTGTTATCAGTCATCCATATGTCCCTGGGTTCCAGAGAAGCTGATCCTACTGAAAGGCTGGTGGTTTTGTTTTATTTATATATTTAAAAAGAGCCTTTATTTATTTATTTATTCATTTATTTATTTATTTATTTATTTATTTTCGTGTGTATTTATATTTTGCCTGTATGTATGTCTGTGTGCCATGTACGTGCCTGATGCCCAAAGAGATCAGAAATGGGCATTTGGATCCCGTGGGACTGTAGTGACAAATAACTGTGAGCTGACATGGGGGTGCTGGGAACTAAACTTGGGTCCACTGCAGATGCATCCAGTGCTCTTACCCACCGATGATCTCTCCAGCCCCGGTCTAGTGGTTTTAATGCATTTCTGTGACTCCCCTGGTAAAGCCAACCTTCTTCCAGAAGCTCAGAGAAGACTCAGGGATTTGAATAGACCCCCTTTGTCTGGATAGTGTGAAATTCCAGCGCTGTTTACAGGTTGGAATTCTTACAGTCTCAGTCACCGTGCATTGTATATGAATACTGTTTGAATCTTCTGTGGTGAATCAGCCAATTCCTTGCTCTCCTTCTGATCTGCAGTCTATAAGGTAAGGGGCACTTTAACCGAAGTCTTGATGAAGAGATCTGGAGGTAACAGTCATCACTGATATGGTTATGCTTACACATAATGGCTTGAAATGCTGCTTTAAATTGCCTTTTACTGGAGCTCGAGAGACTGCTCAGTGGTTAGGGGACGTGCTGCTTTTCCAGGGCACCAGAGCTTGAGTCCAACAGCCAACCACCCATAACTCCAGCTCCAGGGGATCAGATGCCTCCTCCTTCTGCCAATTGGTGTAGTGTTCTCTCCCTCTCCTTCTCTAACTCACTTATAGTTAATAAATGAAAACAAATCTTATAAAATATTAACTTGAGGGTTGGAGAGGAGGCTCAGCAGTGACAACCATGTGTTGCTTTTCCAGAGGCTCCAAGTTGGGTCCCCAGCACCCACAGGAGATGGCTCACATTCACCCGTTGTGGCTTCAGCTCCAGAGGATTTGAGCCCCTCTCTGACCTCTGGGCACCTGCATTCATACACTCCCCCATATATATGGAAATAACTAAAATCAGAGATAAATCTTTAAAAAATTAAATCACTCTTTACCTGATACGCAGCACAAACACATAGAAACTATAATTTAGGATGTAGCATTAAATCGCTTAAAGCACAGGGGAACTGAACTCACAATGCCCTATGCTAAAGAGCTATTAAATATGAATACATAGGAAAATAAGCACAAGGTGGGCTCCCTTGAAGTGAGCTCTATGTTCTAAAGAGAGAAAATGGGCAAAAGCTCACATCTGTGTAGGCAATATGCTCACAATAGATAACACATGGAAAAGGAGGCCGGCTCATAAAAATCTAATGTGACTTTATTAGTAAAAGTCACTTAAAATATTCCTAGCATGCAGGTGTCTTTACGATGCAATCCAGATCAAAATAATAGAACATGGAGAGCTCGACATTTTAAAACAGTCTCTTGAAGCATATCACTTGGAGGTGAAGTTTGAATGATGCCGAAAGTGAAGGCTTCTTGTTGCTGATGCTTGAATAGTTAGTGGCAAGCAGTGGGATCAATTTGCCAGAGTGAGCAAACAGAAAGACATCACCCTGGGAAGTCAGGATAAACTAAGTTTTTCTTGCAGTTCAGCTGAACACATTGTCTCAAGGACCAAATGATCCGAGGGGAATTTATTAGAGCATTTGTGGTGTGCAGAAATCCAGGGAGACCTTGGGATTCTGACAGGTTTGAGAATGTCTAGTTAAATGCCTCAGTGGCTGCTAAGATGCACCCGTTATTGGAAATTCTGTATAAATCAGGACTTGCAAATAGCTGGCTCAACCTTTTCTCTGTGGTTGTTTATCTCATGACCACTTATCTTCCCTGACAGGGAACTCATTACCTCTTCCAGCTACTTGTGCATACCCTATAGTATTAATATTGAACCTAAATCAATTTTCTGCCATTTGAACTTATTTATTATCAGATTGTTCCAGAGATAGACAGGCTTTTCATAAACACATATGGGGGTTTATATTCACACCCTAATGTTAAAGGCAAAACTGTGCAATGCCCATCCTCCCAATTCAGACTACCACAATTATATCTGGTCTTCCAGAAGAGAAGGAATGTCACACACAGGACATGAGATGCACTCTAGAATGAACACAAGTTTATAGACGGTCCATAATCAGCAGACCCATGAAGGAATTACTAAGGAGACTATTATGCTGCTAAACAAGGAGGAGCCTGTGAACCCACAGAGAGGACTGGCTGCCGAAAGAGAAATAAATTAGTCACTCAAGGGGCGATAAATATGCAGATGTTTGATGTCATTTAGCTATAGTGTCATGATGAATATACATGAGGCCCTCCTTTGCTTTCATTTAGATTTTTTAGATGCAATATTCTCATAGCCACAGTTTCAGTCTGCTTCTGAAACCACCTCTAAAATGCTTCCACGGCATTATACAAATCAGTCCTGTGAAACATTAGCTTCAAACCATTGGCTGTGTTTGGTCACACCAGGCTTTAATGACGCAGCAGTAGGAGGTAGGAGATGGGAGTCTTGAAGATGAGGAGGTTTTAGGAATGACAGCTGGAACGTAGATATTATCTCGAGAAGGAAATGTACTTACATTTTGCTGCAGGTGAAATGTCTGTCTTTGAAGGGTAGCCTCTGTAATAAAGAAATAAAATACATTTAAGAAATTGAACAGTAACTAATTACACTGGGAGGGAAAAATCAATTGACTTGCCTTTGAAGGTACAGCTACTGATGGAAAAATAATGAGGACTCTAAAGATGAGAACTTATTTATCAGGAGACTATTCTCAGGGATCAAGAAGCTGGAACCCACAAAGGAAGCATTTAAGTCAACTACATCTCTTTGTATACTCAGTCCCTAGCTCCTGAGTGCCCTTGGATACTGATGCTCATTTTGCCTCCCTGGGTCTGATCTTGCAGGGAAACCAGGAAGCGTCCGGTTGCCTAGATCACCAGCTCCGACTCAGCGTTCTCTTGCTTCTGGTTCATATTGACATTCTACCTTGTTTTTGAAGGCCCAGTTCTGACACGCTGTTCCATTAAAAGAATGTCCTCCGGAGGGTGTGTATGGGGGGGGGGGCTTAATTTTCTCAATTCATGCTTATTGGGGTAAGTGCACAGTTTTCTCTTCCAAGAAATAAAAAGCGTTTGTGGGGGCTGCTGAAGGGGGACCTCAGTGGATGCCAGGTTTCTCAGAGATGGCAGTGAAAAGGGAAAACAATTTAGCTACATTGCTGCTTAGAAGGGATTCACCTAGTGTGAGGGCAATTTGTTCAGTGAAGCAGCCCTTCAGATACTTCAGCTTGCTTCCAAGTCTTTTTTTTTTTTTATTTAACTTGGTTATAACCAGAGGAGTCCTTTTTAGGGTACAGGTTTGATGGGCAGTGCCAGCTAAGATACCCTCCTCCCCACGTGAATGGTCTCCCAACAGCATGATGGACTCTGTATGTCCTCAGATGTGAGTGGACAGAGGACATATTTTAGACTGAACATTCTGGTCATTCCAGGGTCCTCAGACCTTCACAAAGATCTCGCTGTTGACTTTGACCTGGAGAAGCTGATTAGTCACTGTGTGAGCAACATGTTTCCAATCTCTGCCATTTGTGTGTGTGCCTCTTTCCTCTCTGCTTTTGTGCTATGTGCATTTGTGCATGTATGTGTTTGGGGGTGCATGCGTGTAAACGGTCAGTGTGGACGTACCTGTCATCCATGTACACGTATCTGGAGGCCAGAGAAGGACTTCTAATATCTTCTACTCATCTTTCCCCACTTATTCTCTTGACACTGAGAGAATAAGTAGGGAATGATGCGAGCCACACACGTCAGGGTCTCTCACTGACCTAGAACCTTCCATTTTTACCTAGTCTGGCAGGCGAGTGAGCTCCTGAGGTGTGCCAGGCACACAAGACCATACCTGGCTTTTACATGAACGCTAGAGAAGGGGACATATGTCCTCATGTGCCCTCTTACCAACTGAGTCTCCTCGGCCCCGATCACTGTCATTTTTTTTTTCTCTAAATAATAGTGTAATTTTAAGAAGCTCATTCAGCGCTCAGCAAGTGAACGGAAATAACAGTGCTAATTCCAAGAACTGTTACCAGAGTTAAAATAGGTAATAAGTATACAACAGTTACATAATATAGTGGACATTAGAGTTTGGATGTGGAATGTCCCAGACCTAAAAACTCAGATTTTAAGTGGTTTAGTCCCCAGCTTGGCATGATTGCCAAGTGACAGCACCTTGAACAAGTGACATTCTGTGAGAAGGCTTTAGATGTCCTAGTAGGGGACAAGAAAGTTCTTTCTTCTTTGCTTCCTGGCCATGAAGTGGAAGGTTTTTCTCTATTACGGCTTCTACCACAATGTGCTGTCAGAAGTCCAAAGCAATGAGGCACCCAGTCATGGACTAAAACTCTCCGCCAAAATGACTCTTTTTTTATTATTTTAATAAGTTGGTAAGATCAGATGTTTGTTACAGTAGCAGAGAGCCGACTAGTGCACTAAAGGCTTACTAAATATTAATTGGTGTTGTCAGTGGTTCTATTGCTGTTAGAAGGCAAAGTTGGGAATCCAAATTAAGAAATGGGACCCAAGAAGGTAGCAATTTAGGTCTTCTTACTCAGGCAAGAGTATTTCCCCTGTTCGATGTCAAAATCATCCCAAACTTCTTTCCGGGGTTAGTTTATCAAAACTTTATTTCTCTGTCTGCTGAGTATAATGCATGCAATCAGTCTCTACACTAGAACATTTGTTAATATGTCAGCAAAACACCTAATCCCTAGTTACTGTTCATGGGAGAGGACCTCAAGGTTGTCAAATTATTAAATTGCTGAAGAATGGGAATCATGGCTGCCTATGCAGGTAGGTGTTATGGTTCTATTGGCTGGCTTTTGTGTACAGGCCCTGTAGTGTGGTGTATGCGCCACTAATTTGAAGAAATTAGAGATGTCTTTCTGTTTCCAGACCAGCACACACTTCCTTACCTCTTGTCCTTCCAAATATAAATGTGTATTGAGGCTGCTTCAGAAATTGTGTCCTTGTGAGTTCCTTTGAGGAGCTCCTTTCTAAGAAACAAATTTAGAGCTCTCTCATCCACTAAGAAGAGATTTTACTGTTTCCTTAGATAACGGGTTCCTATTGTCTGCTAATTTGAAAGATTCAATGGACAGGGGCTCTTCATTTGGGCAACAATTTTATATGATATCATTGATTACTTTAAACACTATTCAAAGCTGTCCCCAAGATGGCATTGTGTATAGCTACCTAATGTGTGGTACCCAGTATTTTCCTTGGGGTACAAAATAAGTGAAGAGAGACTACACAGCTATGTAAAATCTCATCTTCACTTTTTGAGGCTTGTTCTCACCACAGACTAAGGAGAAAGAGAACCCTGAAAGAGTGAACTGACTCACTCACCAGCTTGTTGAGTACCACTGTGTGCAGAGCACATTGCTGGCTCCTAATCACGTGCCTCATCACTCCTGATAAACATCTGCCTGGTTCTAGAGACTAGAGGGCAGTTTGGAGAGACCCCGGGACACCATGATTCAGAATTACAATGCTGGTTGGTTGGGAGACGGGTGGTGATCTGGCTTAGAAAGAGAAGTTCACATTTAATAATGATAGTTACCAGGAGTCCTGAGCGCTTAATGCATCATGAACTGCCTAAATGCTTTTACATGGTAAGTTTGTTACTGAGAGCAGCCCAAGGAGGTTTGGTTTCTACTCTAGAGCAGGAGGGGACAAGGCAGGTGTGTGTGTTTGGGGGGGGGCAGGGGTGGTACTGTGTGTGCATGGGTGGTGTTCTGTATCAAGCAGGAGTATATCATCAAGGTCAAGGAGTCTAGGCAAGAGGCATTGGCTCCTTTGAGGGTCTAAGAGCCCAAGGCTGCTATTTGCAGTATTTGGCACATACTTTAGAGAGTCCAAGACTATGAACTTTGGGATGAAGTGGCTCTTACGTGCTGTGGTGAATACTCAACTAATTCTGTCTTTGTTTTGTTAATTCTGCTTTATTTGCCCGATGTTGTGGTAGGAGTAGTTTGTTTGGATTCCATTTATTCCCAAGAGGGCTGAGGACTGAGAGACCTACATGATTTGGTAACTCAAGAATAACTAGATGAAGGTTTCATTCAAGGGAAAATATTGCTAATTGTCCGATAAGGCTTTATAAATCGCGGATGCCCTTTGCATTCTGTTAAAGCACTCTTTAAGTAGGACCTGACATTTCAATGCTGGGCTGTAGCTCAATGGTAGGTCATTTGCCCAGCAAGTGTGAAGTGTTAGATTCTGGCCTAATACTTCCAGAAAAACAAAACAGAAAACATCCAGCCTTTTGAGCTGAAGGCATCAGGATCTGATGTTGCAGATCGCCAGCCTCAGCCTTCAGCACTGACTCAGCATATGCTGGTCTCAGCAGTACTCCAAGCAATGTGGTGACCTGTTACTTGACCTATCTAAGTTTGGATGCCTTTATCCCTAAGATGGGAATAGAGTAGTCCTGCACCTCTCTTGACTGTTGGATTTATTAGAAGACTTAATACAGATAAGGAACAGGTAGAATACCTGGACCATTCTAAGTGCTTACTATGCCAATAATTACAACTGACTTTAGCAAGCCCCAACTGAGAAGGTACCATCTGAAGAATTGTATCTTCTGCAAGGAAGAACAGCTCTTGTCCCCTAAATGGCTGCTGGTGGGCCCCTAGCTTCCCAGCTTTTTGTCTCTGACTTTGGGCCCAGTATTTACATGCCACAGGCTCAACTTGAAAAAGTCCTGTCAGATTGGTTTTCGAGCCTCTTCATACACAGTAGCACTTTGGTGCCCAGTCCCACTCCTCGATCTCCGCTGGTTTTAAAGAATTTTCAAAGCATTTCCAATGGCCTCTCTTATGGCATTGGAATTTGGCTATTTTTCCACAAAGCCTCAGTGCTGTCTTTGCCCAGACCTGGGTGGGCGCGCCACTACCTTACTGTGTTTACTTATAAATGATTTCTTGTGTTTTGATTTCTTTCTAGCTTTTTTTAACAGCTAAAGTGTTTTTCATTTAAATAAACAATTTTCATTTCAGAAAATCTGGATACTACAGAAAGCACTAAAGTGAGGCAAAAGAGCTCAGAATGACACAGATTTATTGTGATGTATGTAAAGAAGCAAGCACTTTGCTTGATGCCTATGAGACAGCCATGACTCATGATGCATCCGGTGTCATTCTTAATGGTCTATTCTAGTCAGAGCAAGCCCCACACTCCTTTACATGTGCAAATCTCTATTATTCAAGGGTTTTTTTCAGTAAAAATAAGATAATGCTGTATTATTTTATATAACTTGCTTTTATTCTTTTTTTAAAAGATGCATTTTGTTTTCAATTATGTGTATATGTGTGTGACTATGTGTGGGAATGCAGCAGTCTATGCAGATGCCTGTAGCAGTCAGGAGAAGGTATTGGACCCCAGGGGCTGGAATCATGGGTAGTTGTGGGCCACCCAGTGTTCTGGGGGTCTATCTCCACCCCACAAGCGTTCTCACTGCTGAACCAACCTTTCTCCAATTCCACTTTTATTCTTTAATTATAATTTTGTGGACATAAGTCACTATGTATCAGATATTTGAAGTGTGTTCTAGGTGCTGGGCCCTTAATTCTGCAAACACAGTTGCCGTATACCAACCACCAAGGCATTTTCAGTCAATTAAACGCACGAGAGCCCTATCAGAAAATGGACTACGCTGGCTCTGATGTGAGGTGACTGATGGGACAGCTATGCTGCAACAAGTCAAGTTTTCCCTACACAGAGCAGGATAGACTTTTCCCAACGAAGGATGATATTGACCTGTGGGAAACAGTGAGTTCACATCAGAGAAAGCTAAGCTGCATCTCAGCCATGTTGAACATTAGTCTCAAGTATGTAGAAGACACTTAAGGGTCTTTAACATGGGGGAGAGGTATAGATGGGTTTGGGCAGTGCGTGGTGGATGCTGACATTGTACAGGTCAGAGGCAGAAAAGGCACCTGAAGGACAGGTACCACTTTCAAAGGCCTGCCCTCCTGGCGAACCTCCACCAGGAGGCCCAGACTCCTAAAGGTTCTAGTCTTCAAAATAACCCCACAAGCTAGGTAACTGGTATTCATACGGATCCGTCAAAGGCACTTCAATTTCAAATGATAACAGGACTTCTGAATTATATAATAATTATACTTTCAGTTAGCTTTTTTCCCCCCCACAAGCCTTTCCACTGTACTTTCAAATGAGTATTTGAAAAGGCAAAGTTGACTACACTTCGAATAGATGGTGTAAGAGCGACCTACATTCTGCTACAGAAGAAAGTCACAGGGGTGGAATTCCTAAAATCAGCTAGCACAGGAGGGGAGCAGAGTCTCCTGACAGGAAGGATGGAGGACTTCTAATGGAACGAGCGCTGAATATTCAATCTCAAAACTAAACCCGAAACTATTTACTATCCCGCAGGGTAGAAGCCCTCTATTATTCAAGTCCTTATGTGGGAGCTCAGAACCATCACTCAGCTACGGGCATGGGAAAGTTATTTCCAGAATTAACATATTTTAAGTTTTTCTCTAGTCCCCATCTCAATATTTTTCTTTTTCATGAAACTCATCCTTGAGAAAGGAATTTTTTTTTTTTTTTGCTTGGAACCACCAGGAAGTTCAACTAACCTGTAAAATACTGAGTTTCGTTTATAGGGGACCAGGGAAGTGCTTTAAACCAGGTCTAGATGGTGCTGCATCCAAGGGAGGGGGGCTGCATTAACATCACAGGTCTTCTTGCCTGGCACCTCCCTTCACAGACATGTAAACTGAGGCACGGGTGTCGCAACACTACGCTTTAGGGACCAACACAGCATGGTGTGTGTGTGAATCACTTCTCTCTGGTGAGCTAACAGTAACCTTCCAAAAAGCTTTTAATTTCTGCAGCGGGAGCTTCAGGTAATAATCCAGCCAGAAGGAGAAAGGAAAATATAAACTACTTAACTAAAAGTGGTTGGCTCCAAGGGTGCCTGGCATTCCCACTCTATATTCAAATCCATGACATCATTAAAAATAGGATCTGGTTCTGAGTATTTTCAGTTTTCAGACATTCCTTCTCTTATTTCACTGTCAGCTGACAATACAGACTCCGGGAACCTTTCATGCCTTTTCAGCACTGTTTAAATCTTATAATTAAATGATGAATTTCTTCGGATAAATTATTCAAATATCAAAGTGATGGATTTGAGCAAGGAATAGACTATCTTTCTAATCTGTTCTAAATAACATAATCGGGTCATTGGACTTTGTGTGTACACAGAAAGCTATCAATTTTAATGAGGCATTGCCTTTGAAGTCACAAGATATTATGAAGCCTACATATAAAAAAAATCTGAACGACAAGGAAAAAAAAAGACATGGCACTAAAATTCTTTCTCACAAAAGCTGACCTTGATCAGTGCTGTTCTAAACCTCCTCCGCCTGGGTAACAAATGGCTTGAATTCACAGCATGAGAACTCTGGCAAATTTCACTCATCTGCAGTGTATAGAAAAATATTCTACACTTTGTGGCTGTGCCACCGAGAGCAAGCTGCCTGGCTTCTCAGGCAGCTAGATTCTACCTATACTGCAGCCTCCCCACCCCCGCTGCCTGGGGACCAGCCACAGAATCCGGGCTTCTTGGTGTCAAAATGAAAAGCGGGGTTCCTTGTTCTAAAATGACTCAGATTTTCAAGACGCTGACTGCAAAGCGTTTGATAAGCCCAAAAGAGATCATGACATTTTAACTGAGAACCTCTCTGCCCGTGTCTGGCTGGCAAGCTCTGTTAGTCCAGCATCAGTTCAGAGAGCAGGGCAAGCAGAAGCTCTGTTTTTCCTGCTTCTGTGAGGCTTGACAGCTTTTGCGGGTTTGGGGTCACTGTTTACTCCCCAGTCTTCAGTTAAATTTGTTACTTCCAAACCCATTCATTCAAGGAAGGGTAAAGACTTAGCATTCCAACCCCTCAGTAAATTATGGCACTCTTTGGAAAGTTCTGAGACATAAAGAAGAAGTATAAGAACTCAGGTGTGAAACTTAGGATGCTGGGATAGATTCCATGGCCAGAGTTAGCAGGGTCTTGCCCTGAAATACATCTCTAGCTCTTTGTGTCACTATGTAGCTCAGAGTGCCTTTGAACCCTTCTTCCTTGCCTCCTTGGAACTGGGGTTGTAGGTGTGGGCGATGACGCCTGGCTAACCTTCATCTCTGACTTGCTTTGGGGACGGTCACTTGCAATAAATATGTTTTTGAGGTGAATGGTTGGTTACTCAGACTTCAAGTTACACAAAAGTGCTAAATTTCACTAGTGGAGAGACCTCAAGTCTCAGCTTTGGGCTTCAGTTTAGTGCTGGGCCCTTGGAACAGCAGCTCTGGTGACCTAACTGGGGTTCTTGTCTTGTTTGGAATTGCACAGGCTGTACAGAGGGTAAGGTGGGGTGGGCATGGAAGGCCTCTTCATACTTGTGGCTCAAACAGACTCATGGTGACTTTTCTTCATAATGCTTATATTTTAGACACACTATGATTCTCAAATCTGTATCAGATTCCAACATAGTTCTGAGAGACCACGACCCAGGTAATACTTAGAGAGGATTGGGGCTCCCAACATATTATCTTAAGCATTTGACTAAGCCATATGTTTAAAGAGCTTTTGTCTTGAAGCATCTGTTTTTAGGGTAGATTTTCCTTGGGTTGAGCAAGAGTGGATAGGTTGAGGATATAAACTTTGAGTCTGCATTTTAAAATGACCTGCTGGAAATAAGAAAGACCTGAAGGGAGGTGCTCCCAGGGGTTGGAAACACTTCTTCCCTTGGAGAAATGCTGTTCTTCCAGAGATCAAGAAAAGATCTGAAGCTGGAAAGTTTTAAATGCTGGTAAAATTAAAGCTAGAAAAGTGGCATTTTTGGGGACTAAAAGATTCCAATAGAAAAACCAAAGAAGATAAAAAGAAATGAACAGCTTCAGAGTGTATTGCGTGTGGAGAGCTGTTGGGAGACAGTACCTTACAGCTACTACAGCTACTAAGTTTAAGGAGATGGGATGGCTAAATGGTTCTCCACAGAGCTATACAAGCAGGCCAGGACGGTCAAAATGGAACGCTCTGGAGATCATCCATTTGGCCAATGAGGCATGGCTGGGTTTCTCTCTCTCTCTCTCTCTCTCTCTCTCTCTCTCTCTCTCTCTCTCTCTCTCTCTCTGTGTGTGTGTGTGTGTGTGTGTTTGTGTGTGTGTGTGTGTGGTGAGGCAGTGTCAATGCATGTTATAGGAATTGAATACAGCCAGCCCCCCCCCCCGGAATGTTCAAAAAAATGAGATAGCCAATCTTGTGGTTGTGGCTTTCTACTAAAGGAATTTGACCTTATCCGGTATCAAGGGACATTTGGCAATGTCTGAAGCACTTTAGACCACCATGATTTGGGGGCTGGGGGAGCCACTAACTTCCTGCGGTGGCTAGAAAGAGGACCCATGACAGAATGATCAAGGCCAGTGTTGATGCTGCTGAGACTTAGAGCTCCCTCTGCCTTTCACTTCACTGGAACACAGACAGCTTAGAGTAGGAGGGGTTTATTCTGGATCACAGTTTCAGAGGTACTAATTCATCATAGCAGCAGGGTGTCTTTGTGGGGCCTAACAGTTTGTTTCATGGAGGGCCAGCAAGCAGAGAAAGGGGGTCCCTTTACTACTAGCTTTACTAGCTTTTGTACTTTACTAGCTTTTGTATTAGGTTCAGGCATTAAACCATGGCACCCACAATGCTCTTTGGAAACATCCTTGTAAATGTGCCTCACTCATGTCTGAAGTCACTCTAAATGTAGTCAACTTGGCAATGTAGGTTAACCATTTCATAGTCCAAGGAAAGCCTTGAGTATGGGTAGAGGCAGATGTTGGATTGACCTGTTCACCCCTACTTGGAGTGCTAGCTGCAGACAAGGTTTATTTGAACTACGGCCATCTCCAAAGCTCCTGAAGTGACTGATGTCACCTGTCTCCATGAAGGATCTCAAATAATAAAATCAGAAATAGCACCAGGAAGCAGACAGGAAGGGCTGGAAGCAAAGAGAAAGGATAAGGTAGGAAGTGCTGGATGCAGCCAAGTGCCTCAGCACCACATGCAGAGAAGGTGGGGAACCAGGAAAGGGACATATTCCCCTTTTCAAAATGCCAGGATGGCTTGAGAAGAGAGGAGGCTGAGGGAGAAATGAATGCCAGAGGCATTCACTGCTGCTGGAGGTAAATGTCACAGAGGCGTCAGTTCTTGCTGTTAATCAAATTGTGTGGTGGCCTCAATGCCTGGGGACTTAAACTCTGAGAACAGTCAAGGTTTGGGGCAAGAGCATGCTTGAGGCAGTCCTGACCTGACCTGCGCCAGTAAGAGTTTTGCTTGTAGCACCTCTTGAAATCAAATGCTCCGAGGTGAAAGGTCATTGTTCAGAACTGACTCTGCTGGAATGGTTCCCACAATCAGTGCACAGGGGGATCATCTGGGTACATCGCCAACATTTAGGACGTGGACACCACTCCCAAGTTGTTCTTACGGTGAAGTTGGCTGGGGCCTGGGAGCCTGCATGTCTGACAAGCCTCTGGATAAGGTTGACACTGCCTGTGCAGGCGACACAGTCTGAACAGCACTGGCCGGCAGAATTCTGGTGTGGCTTGAGTTTAAATCCTCCCCCCCCCCACCCCATATGTTCATGTGATTGAACACTTGGTCCTCAGCTAGCTGGCTGTTTGAGATGGTGAGACCTGTAGGAGGTAGAGGTTTGCTGGTGGAAGTGGGCCTCTGGGGGTCTGTCTGAGGCTTTACTGCCCAGCCTCACCTCCAATTTGTTCTCTGCTTCCTGGGTGGGGGTGCAACACAAGCAGACAGCTTTCTGTTCCTGGTGCCATAACTTCCTCCCTCTGATGGACTGTGTCCCCTTGGAAGTGTAAGCCAAAGCAAGTCCTTTCTCTTTCACGTTAGTTTTGTGTGGATATTTCATCACAGGGAGGAGAAAGTAACTAAGACAAGGAAGCAGAAATGGTAGCTGCCACTTTCTGGGAGCCCCACACAGTTGGAGACATTACAAAGTAAAGCAAAAATTTGAGGAGGGGATACTTGGCCCTTGTGAAGAACCTATCCTTGGCTCAGCACTTAGTGGAAGGATCAAACTGAACTGAAAAGGAAAGCGATTAGAATATGTGCCACAGGACTGAGCCGCAAAAGACTTGAAGAAAAGAAATTCCACTATGATGTTTTGATTTTGCAAACATTGAGAGAGAGAGAGAGAGAGAGAGAGAGAGAGAGAGAGAGAGAGAGAGAGAGAGAGAGAGAGAGAGGCTTTTGTCCAAGGCTCACAATGAATGTCTACACCTGGATCACAACTGTTTTACTCCATGATTCTATGCACTCAGGTCATGGACCCAAGCAGGGCATCCTTATAAAATTACAGTAAAGAATATTTCTCTTTCCTCCATTTTTTAAAATTGTCTCCTTCCTGGGACAATACTTAGGTAGGGTTGGGCTGATATCTAAGCTTATGGATCTGGTACTGTCCATCCTACATTCCTTCCTGTTTTCTATGTCTATAGGAAGAGACTGTCTTGTAGCCACTGGGGAAAAACATAGCTTTATGAACAGTTGTAATTATACAGAGGAAGTGATCTGGTATAATGTTTAGGGGAAAGAAAACTGAATCTATAAAATCACACATGCTTGGGAAACATAAAAACAAAATATTCACAGGCAAAGCTGCAGAAGGAGATGCTGAAAATACATAATGAGGGCTGATGGTAAATGGAAAATTTTTCTCTAAAGTTTTCCACGATGCACTTGAGCAAATGTTATCACCCTTAAGTATGTTAATGAACCCATTGTATTAGCTTTAGCAAGATATGGATAGGGACCTTTGCTTCTCACGGCAAGTAGGTGAGTAGATAAATGTCAAGGGGTAAAGAAGATGTGAAGACATGGTTAGGAGAGATGGAAAGGCTTGTGACAGAGAAGATCCCTGACATTTCTTGATATTTCAGTACTGTCATACGGTTGATGTGCTGTATATTAAAAAAAAAACCTCCAGCAGAGCTGACTGATAATTGCTAACCAATTGCAGAAGTGTGAAAGTAAGTTTTAGCACTCGATAGATATAATGAAAATCAACAAAGTTGGGAATTGCTTTAATGACTACCACATGAAAAAATAAAATAGATTGGCTACAAAAAAAAGAAAAAGAACAGAAAAAATCAGAGTTTTCCCTTTGAATGGATGGCTACAGTATCAGTTTCCTTTATAAATGAGGAATATAAACACAGTGTCAAAAATACACATTGTCAAGTGAGTCTAACAAAAATATTTTAGCTTTCTGTCAGTTGAGTCCAGTAAGTTTAGATTATGATTTCAGCATCAAGAGAAAGGAACTGATGGCTCATAAGGAGCTTCCCAGAGAGCAGAAGTGGGAAAAATTGCAAACAGATGATATGTAAATAAATATTTGCATCTGTGGGCATAAATATTTAGAAGTACTGACAATTCCCAATTATTTTGTTTTAATTGGTTCACACAGAAGCTAATTTTTGACAACTGGATTAGGCCAATTATCACTTCAGTAGCTGAGCTAAGACCTTTTATCTTAAGAGTACTTTATGAGTGTGTGGGGGGGGGGCAATTTCTTGGGTGCCATGAAGTCTCCTTTGTATCATGAAAAAAATAAAATAAACTATTCATTTAACGCCTGATCCCTAAACCTAGGTATTTCCAAGTCTCCTTCTGCAAACGAGGACATCTTGGTCTCAGAGAACGGGCTGTGGAGGATGTGGCATGAAGCCTTTAACTCTGGTAGCATTGGGACTGGAAATACAGAGTAGGACAAAGTCCGTTAGAAGTGATGGACAGTGGCTGCATGCTCTACACTGAGACCACGGCTTCCAGTCTGTAAAGTATGATCACAAACACTTCCCGGTGTTCTGACAGCATCACAGAGAAGCAGGCACAGTGAGGAAGCTTGCCCATGTCTTGTCTTCCTTGCCCCTAATATATTTTCCCCACCACCCTATTATACTAATTACATATTTTCATCAGACAAATCAGACACCTGGCTATATCATGCCAGATTTGTTTTCTAAGGCAATATCCAGTTTTATTGGGGCTTTAAGGTAGCATGCAACGAAGGAAGGCTGAAAATGGAAGATAATAGCCTTCCCCACCAAGTGGTCAGCCCTGAAAACATACATATATAGAAATAACACTGTACACACTGAGCAGATTGTATTTAGTGAAATATATGTATATAGAAATATAGAGCTCTATGTATATGTATATATATAAGCTATATATGTATGTGTACATATGTATATATATTCTGAATACTTGTAAGATATATGACTATTGATGAAAAAAAAGGCCATATTTGAAAGAGAGTAGGGAGGGGTCTGTAGGAGGGTTTGGAGGGAGGAAAGGGAAGGGAAATGATGAAATTACAATCTCAAAAAAGTAAAAGAAGCTTGAGAAAGAAGTAAGCTTGCATTCTCATCTCAACCTTGTCTGTCTCTTTTCTAACTGCATGAGAGATTACTTTTCTGGCCCCTTTATGAATGAAGTCATATGACTAGTTCTGGTCAATGAATTGGGAGTAAATATGAAGAACACAAAGTCAATTTCTTTGAGTTGGAAGTGCAGGAGATGGGGGCTGAAAGGTCTAACGTGTCTCCTCTTCCTTATGAAAGTCTGGATGTGGGGCGCTCTTCAGAAAGCAGCACGCTGTGCCAACACATGGGAGATAGGCCTTTTCACAGTAAGGCATTTTCATCCAGACTGAAATGACGTGTCTGCATTTCAATTCCCCCGGCTCGTTTAAAAATGTTTTCCTTCAAAATAAAAGCAAAACTTGTTTCTGACTAAGTTTAGAAGCCAAAGAACTTGAAAAAAGACAGTGATAGCAATAATGCCAAGTCCCCTGACTTGCAAATAGCAATGATTACCACTTTGGTTGACCTTAATGTTTCTTGAATGCCTATTTTTCCAGCACACAGTTATGAACACAGGCGTGGTTTCTGCCTGTGTTGTGATGATCAATGTTTCTTCCCATCATTAAATTATTTAGAAAGACTTGCTTCTAAACAGTTACAGGACATTCCAGCACATGGAGAACAGGTTCGTCCACCTCATTTTCTTTTTCCAATTTCAGTGTCCATACGTGCACACTTTTGTTTGCTCTCACTGTGAAGTACTGCACAGGGCTGATGAGATGGGGTATATCTTTCTGGAGGGGCCAGGGCATTCCGTGTTCCTGAAAGATGCATAGGGGACAGATGATTTCTGAGGGGTGTTCAGAAGCTGAGGGGGGCTTGGCTCAAGCAAGGCAGAGTGAGGCAGGGATTGCTTGCATCCTCATGAAGAGGTGACCCAAAGAAGCAGCAAGCAGACAGGGAAGGGGGAGGGGAGGCGGTGGAGAGCTTACATTCCCAAGATAAGATGCTTCCTCTGTATTGTGCAAGGTGTGAAGAGATTCAAGAAGGCCTCTGATGGTGCCATCAGGTGCATGCCAGTGTGGAGGGAGATCATGGCTGGTGGCCAGACGCAGGCCATCCAAACTGGAGGCAGAAAGCTGGCAAGGGGAGCCCTGTGGGAGGCTGGGCTGAGGGAAAGGAGGAAAGCTCTTCCTCTTGGTACTCATTTGCGGTGCTAACTATGTGACTCCTCAGGTTGTTACATACCTTGTACTGTTCATATGACCTTCCTAGGTGGAACTAGAAAGGAACACAGGACCTGCTACAGCTTCATCAACCAGAATAGCCCTCATACCCTTGTGTAGAAACATGCAGATTCTCTGTGATAAGTGTGTGCAGAAATTACTCCCTTTCTGTGAGGAAGAAACTGAGACCAAGAATGTGAGGTGTTTCATTTAAGGTCAACTATCTAATTCATAGTAGAGTCATAATTACAGTTGACATCTCCTGACTTCCTTGAGTACTTGCCGCTCTTTAGAATGAACAATGATAAAATGCCAGATTCACCTGTCTTCTAAATTTAAGAAAACTCAATGCTGACTCTCAAAACCTGGCCACACTTTTCTCTTTCCCTTGGATGCTTGGTATTTGGTGACTACAGTCACACCTGTTTATTCCTCTACATTCTGTGGTATTCCAGGAATGCTCCATAAATATTTGATGGTCTGCTTGCCACCACTCATGTATGTTTAAAATCCAGCGAACACACATAGATTAGGTTCCTAGGCTATGCAGTCTTCTCTAGGTGCGGGGATAGGAGGCTGAGCGTATCATTATAGGAGAATGCTAACAGACCTGTAATAGACACATGCACGTAGAGATGTGTGGGTTAGGAATTGGAGGTGACACCAGGGTGACTGCTTTGCCAAATGAAAAGCAGTCAAGCCTAAATTTCAGAGAAATCATTCTTTAAAACAACTTTGAAAACTGGACAGACACCAGAAGCGGTAGACTGGGAGCCTACCATAGATCTCCTCTAAAAGACTCCACCCAGCAGGAGATGGAAGCAGATACAAAGACTCACAGCCAAACTTTGGACAGAGTTCAGGGAGTCTTATGGAAAGGGGTGGGGAAGAAGGACATGGAGGGGACAGGAGCCATACAAGGAGGCCAACAAAGCCAAAGAAGCTGGGCCCAGTGGGGACTACAGAGACTAATGCATCAACCAAAGACCACGTACAGAGAGGAATTAGACCCTCTACCCAGATGTAGCCCATAGACAGCTCAGCTCCATATGGAGTAAGGGGAAAAGAGACAGTATCTGACATGAACTCAGTTGCCTACTCCTTGATTCTTCTCTCTGGTGGGGAGACCTAGCCAGCCCACAGAAGAAGAGGCAATCTTGATAGGACCTGATAACCTAGGGTCGGACAATAGGGGAGGAAGACTTCCCCTATCAGTGAACTAGGGAAGAGGGATAGGGGAGGAAGAGGGGGAGAGGGTGGGACTGGGAGGAGACTAGGAAGCTACAGCAGGGATATAATGTGAATAAATTATAAATTTTTTAATTCTTTAGTATAAATGTGTTCCAAATATTGGATGGGACATACTCATATGAAAAAGTTTATTTGTTGTTGATATATGAAGTTCAGATTGAGATGGGGTGCTAAATGTTGTCTGGCCAACCAAGGAGATAGACTTGGACAGGCTGGAGAATGCTAGGGTTGGTATGGCAGGCAGAGGCCCCATCTAAGGAAAAGAGTTGTTTACAAGCACCACGTATCAGGGAAAGTGAGGATTGTGAGGTCCAGAAACAAGGAAAGAGGCCCATCAAAGTTGAAAGATCAAAACTGAATTTGTGATCTCCCATTGTTGTAGGAATTCTAGCTGATGTAATGAAAACCAGACCCAAAATGAGGAGCATGACCTTTGCTCATTGGGAAAAAAAGGAGGGGGATTCTTTTCAGAAAAAAAAAAACTTTCAAAAAAAATCTCACAAGAATCAACTAAAAAGAAAGAAAGAAAGAAAACGGAAAATATAAAAAAGAGAGAAAGATAAAACAAAACCCACTCAAAACCCAAAAGGGTGGACTTGATGAGGGTTAAGGAAGATCATTCAATAAAAAATAAACAATGAAAAGTCAGTCTCTTCCCTTTATAACAGCCAGCTCTGAATATAATTGGAAAAGACTGTATTTGGACTGTCAACAAAAATACAAAGCACCAACCAAACTAAGAATGTGCAGACTTCACCTGAAAAAAACACAAACAAACAGATGAAAACAGAACAACAAAAGCAAATGAGTTTATCAGAGATGTGAAATGAAAAGGAGAGAAGAGGTGAGGTATTCTGTATCTCAACATTGGAAGAGCCAAATGTAAAGATGTAAATTTTCTCAACATGTAGTTTTAGAAATAATGATGTCATAATTGAGATCCTAGGGGCCTGGGACAGGAGGATTGCTGTTAGTTTGAGGCTGTATTGTTCTGGACAATAACTAAGCAGGACCCAGGACCACCCAAGACTGTGTTGTGAGACCCTGTTTCAGGAGAAAAAGAAAAGAAAAGAAAAACCATAAGCAAGTAACAAGAGGTCTCACTGGAATATAAGTGTACTTTCAAAATGACCCTAATATTTACACGGATGAAAAATTAGTAAGAAAAGAAGAGAAATTTAAGAAAAAGTGTTCACAGGAGAGTTAGCTGTCTCTCCTTCTCTCCCTGCTATTGAATGGTTCTCATAGCTTTGTTCTTTATACCAGAGCTGTGTTTGAGGAAAAGACTGAGAAGACAACAGAATGGATCTCTAAGCCTAGAAGCAGCTCTAGTGTTCAAATGTCTTCTCACATGGTAGAAGAGCAAGTGCAGAGCCTGACAGGAAGAAAGGGACCTCTCAGAGAAAGGCATTCAAAATAGCTAGCAAAACAAACAAATGGACAAAAGTCATTTGCTCCTCATAGGAAACACTAATTATAGAATCCATTAAAGAGTTAAATTGTAAAATTATATCAAAAGGAAGAAAATAAGAAAAAGCAATCCTCATTCAGAAAGGCAAACAGGATGGACATCAGAAGAGGGAGAAAACAGGGAACAGGACAGGAGCCTACCACAGAGGGACTCTGAAAGACTCTACCCTGCAGGGTATCAAAGCAGATGGTGAGACTCATAGCCAAACTTTGGGCAGAGTGCAGGGAATCTTATGAAAGAAGGGGGGGATAAAAAGACCTGGAGGGGACAGGAATTCCACAAGGAGAGCAACAGGATCAAAAAATCTGAACACAGGGGCCTTTTCTGAGACTGATACTCCAACAAAAGACCACTCATGGAGATAACCTAGAACCCCTGCACAGTTGTAGCCCATGGCAGTTCAGTGTCCAAGAGGGTTCCCTAGTAATGGGAACAGGGTTGTCTCTGACATGAACTCAGTGGCCTGCTCTTTGATCACCTCCTCCATGGGGGAGAAGCCTTACCAGGCCACAGAGGAAGACAATGCAGCCAGTCCTGAGGAGACCTGAGAGACTAGGATCAGATGGAAGGGGAGGAGGACCTCCCCTATCAGTGGGCTGGGGGAGTGGAGAAGAGGGAGAGTGATATTGGGAGGGGGGGCTACTGTTGGGATAAAAAGTGAATAAGATGTAATTAGTAAAAATAAATAAATAAAAAAGAAAGGCTGTTTTTTTGTTGTGTTTTGGTTTTTGGTTTTTTTTGGTTTTTTGCCTGTGAACGCTCAAGTCTGTTCTGCATGTGTTAAAGGTCTTTGAGTGACAACTTCATATGGGAAAACAAAAAACCCAGAATTTCCAAAACAACAGATCATCTGGAGGTATCTCCATCCCTGATCTCAAGCTGTACTACAGAGCAATAGTAATAAAAACAGCATGGTATTGGCATGGAATGGTGGATCAATGGAACCGAATAAAAGACCCAGAAATAAACCCACACACCTATGAATACTTGATTTTTGACAAAGAAGCCAAAACAACACAATGGAAAAAAGACAGCATCTTCAACAAATGGTGCTGGTCTAACTGGATGTCTACATGCAGAAAAATGAAAATAGATCCATATTTATCACCCTGCACAAAACTAAAGTCTAAGTGGATCAAAGACCTCAACATAAAACCAGACACACTGAATCAGAAGAAAAAGTGGGGAAGAGCCTAGAACTCACTGGCACAGGACACAAATTTCCTGAACAGAACACCAACAGCACAGGCTTTAAGATCAACAGTCAATAAATAGGACCTTATGAAACTTAAAAGCTTCTGTAAAGCAAAGGATACTGTCGTCAGACCAAAACAACAGCCTACAGAAAGGATCTTCACCAACCCTGTATCTGACAGAGGGCTAATATCCAGAATATATAAAGAACTAAAGAAGTTAAAAACCAACAAATCAAGCAATCCAATTAAAAAATGGGGTACAGAAATAAACAGAGAATTCTCTGTAGAGGAATATAGAATGGCAGAGAAACACTTTAAGAAATGTTCAACGTCCTTAGCCATCAGGGAGATGCAAATCAAAACGACCCTGAGACTTCATCTTACACCCATCAGAATGTCTAAGATCAAAAACTCAAGTGACAACACATGCTGGAGAGCATGTGGAGAAAGGGGAACCCTCCTCCCCTACTGGTGGGAATGTAAATTTGTACAATCACTTTGGAAATCAATCTGGTGCTTTCTCAGACAATTAGGAATAGTGGTTCCTTAAGATCCAGTTATACCACTCCTAGGCATATATCCAAAAGATGCTCAAGTACACAACAAGGACATTTGTTCAACTATGTTTGTAGCAGCTTGATTCGTAATAGCCAGAACCTGGAAACAATCCAGATGTTCCTCAACGGAGGAATGGATACAGAAACTGTGGTACATTTATACAATGGAATACTAGGCAATTAAAAACAAGGGAATCATGGAATTTGCAGACAAATGGTGGGATCTAGAAAAGGTCATCCTGAGTGAGGTACCTCAGAAGCAAAAAGACACACATATACTCACTTATAAGTGACACACTCACTTATAAGTGGATACTAGACCTATAAGATAGGATAAACATTCTAAAATCTGTACACCTAAAGAAGCTAAACAAGAAGGAAGACCCAGGGTAAGATGATCAATCCTCACTTAGAAAGACAAATGGGATGGGCATTAGAAGTAGGAGAAAACAAGAAACAGAACAGGAGCCTGCCATAGAGGGCCTCTAAAAGACTCTACACCTAAAGAAGCTAAACAAGAAGGAAGACCCAGGGTAAGATGATCAATCCTCACTTAGAAAGACAAATGGGATGGGCATTAGAAGTAGGAGAAAACAAGAAACAGAACAGGAGCCTGCCATAGAGGGCCTCTGAAAGACTCTACTTAGCAGCCTATCAAAGCAGATGCTGAGACTCATAACCAAACCTTGGACAGAGTTCAGGGAATCATATGAAAGAAGGGGGTGTTAGTAAGACATGGAGAGGACAGGAGTGCCACAAGGACCAAATATATCTGGGTACAGGGGTCTTTTCTGAGAGTATTTCTCTAAACAAGGACTATGCATGGATATAACCTAGAACGCCTGCTCAGAGATAGCCCATGACAGCTCAGCATCCAAATGGGTTACCCAAGTAAGGAGTACTTGGGTACTCCTTTGACCTCCCCCTCCACCTCCTAAGGGAGGAGCAGACTTGCTAGGCCACAGAGGAGGACATTGCAGCCAGTCTTGATGAGACCTGATAAACTAGGGTCAGATGGAAGGGGAGGAGGACCTCCTCTATCAGTGGACTTAGAGAGGAGCAGGGAGAAAATGAGGGAAGGTGGGATTGGGAAGGAATGAGGGAGGAGGCTACAGCTGGGATACAAAGTAAATAAGCTGTAATTAATATAAACAATAAAAATTTAAATAAAACAAAAAGGTCTTTGAGTGAAATACATCGAAGCACAACTAGAGAGGAGACCTCTTCTCTGCGAAGTGGTTGCTGACTACAGAGGGAGAAAAAACGGACTGGCTAGATAGAAGACCACTGGAATAACGCAAGCCAGAGATGCTTGAGCTAAAGTTTGGCCGTGGAGAAAGCAGGGGAAAGCTATGGGAAGGAGGGTAAGCTTCCTGGGGTACTTGCCCCATGGACTGTGTGTCTAGACATAAAAGAACACACAGGAGCTATCCCTTCCCCACGGTTTGCGAAAGGGTAATTTTTGAGTAAAACCCATTTTTATTATCCTTACATATAAGACCTCCCCACAATCCGGGCCTTTTAAACGACATGCCTCGCATAATCAAATTCAGTGTTTCCCACTTTCTATGTTTTCTTTTCTCAGTCTCTGGAAACATGATATAACTAAGTTCCCCTGTAATCGATAAAATATTGTACAGTGTGTGTGGAATCAGATATGTCTGTGTTTTTATAAATGTACATTAGTGAGGGACGGGAATGGAATAGAACAAGGCTGACTTGTTCGTGCTTTTTAATATAGATATGTTGTACTAAACAGCATGATATGTCATAAAATGAAACCCAATACTCCAAAATGAGATTGCAGTCTCTCCGTGTCTCAATTACTTTCCTGGGAGACAAATCTTCTTTCATTTGAACAAACACACAAGAGCGATTTTTATGGAGTACTAGAAAATACCCAGCCATAAAGCTGAGTCGCATCAAGCTACACTTCGATCCACTCCCAAGAGAAGTTTAGTGTCAGGGTTGACAAGGCATTCATGAGGTACAGTGTTCTGGGTCACTCTGATTGGCCGCAAATGTTTCCCAACTATTTAATATTTTATGAGGTTCCAGAGCCATCCTCAAGGCTGACACCAACAGAAGAGTAGCAAGGATCTTGATCGGGGGAGTGAAGGACGATCAATCTAACCCGAGGGAAAATAACTGTTTGAAATGGAGGGTCCCTTCTCATTTCACTCAAATTACTAATTTTCCTCTCGCTTCGTTCCACCCATGTATGCAGGAAATAATAACTCTTTACATTTGCGTTTCCCACCCCCACCCCCAGTGGAATCATAACCTCAAAATTTGGAGACTCTACCAGGGGTGTCCAACCTATGGAATGCAGGCTCATGCAGCCAGGATAACTATGAGTGTGGTCCAATGCAAAATAACAAGCTTACTTCAAAAACATCCTTAGATTTTTTTTAAATTAGTTTCTGTAACTCAGCTACAAACTTCTCCAGAATGAATGTTACAGATGATAATGTCATGTCTCAATGTCAGGCAATAAACATAGGGATGCGTTTACAGCTCACGGTTATGAGTTCAACACCCCCTGGGTCCTGTGTGTGGCCCAAGGTAAGTCTTACTCTCTCATTGTGGCCTAGAGAGATCAAAAGGTTGGACACACCTGGTGTACCACCGTTTTGTTTTTATTCAGTGGTCTGTCTTAAGTCAGTAAGTAGTGTTAAACTATGTGAGGGAGGTACAATTACCTCAGCATCTCATGTGATTGCATACTGTTTGCAGTCAGGGTCCGAGTATCTTTACATAGTAAGCTATGCATGGAAAGAGCCATCAGTACCGACGTGTACCTGTAACTAAGTGGCGGCTGACGAGCTGTAGGTGCTCACAGAGCAAAGAGATTCATATGCTGAGTGACACTCTAAGTCATTACCTTTGAGTCTGGCTATTGCCACAACCCCATAGTTTTCTTGATGGAAAGACAGAAACATGAAACTTTCATCCCCAAAGCAACTGACTCTTCCTACAAAGTGAGGAGACTGGATGCTTGACAGAAAATTAGAGGTCGCAGACAATGACAGAGATGTGAGGAGGAAACTCCAGGTGGGGGGCAGGCAAGAAAGGACAAATACCAGGAATTGAGTTTTCTTCTGGAGCTTGTGAATATAGAAAATAAAATGCACCGTGCTACACTCATCCCAGAAGCATTTATTAAGGGCTTGTTTCTAGGGGCTAGGTAGATCCATGAAGATGGACACAGGAATACACCTGGTACTTCGGGGAGCAAAGATTTTACTGAGGGAGAAAAACAGAACTTTTCCACATTTGAAGTGCTAAGTGTTTGCTGGGTGTTTGGTACAAAGTGAGTGGGTGTGCCAAGAATGCACTTGGGGGTTGGGAGATACTCAGCTGGTAAGATGCTTATGGAGCAATTCTGAAGACCTGAGTCTGGATTCCTCAGAGGTCATGTCAAGCCAGATGCCTTAGCAGTAATCTCAATACCCTTATGACAAGATGGAAGGTGGAGACAGGAGAATCCCTAGCAACTTATGGGCCAGCTAGCCTCATATACATGGCAAAGACCCTATCTCAGACAAGGTGAACCAACGTTGGTGGCAACCATGTGCCCCTTTCCGTGAATATTCACACACACACACAAACAGAGATTGAAAAGAAAAAGAAGGTTCTGGCTTCCTGATAGAACTCCAGAAGATGCCAGTCAAGATGGAGGAGTTTGAAAGCCGAAGGGTGAGCTGTTGAAGTGGGTTGAAGAAATATTCCTCTTTATTACAAAAGAATGGCAAGAGAATTCACTCAGAGGCCTGCTTCTATGGAACCCGTCCCTCCCCTTCCTGTCTCTCCCTTCCCCTCCAATCTCCTTCTCTTTTCTCTTCTCTTTTTGGTCTCCCCTACACCCTCCCCATTCTCTGCCTTTGTCATTATTTGCTGACATGGTATTTACTGAGTGAGGATAATGAACTGTGGGAAAGAGGCTAAGCCTTACACTGTCTCTTTATTTATTTGTGTGTATGTGCATGTGTGCATGTGTGCATGTGTGTGCATGTGCAGGTGAATAGGGGTGGATGGGGATGCAGTACACATGCACAGGTGTGGTCAGGCTGGAGATCAACCTTGGTTGTCACCCCTCCAATACTGTCCATCTGGGCTTTTGAGACAGTCTCCCACTGGCCTGGCATTAGGTTAGCCTAAGCTAGTGGGCCAGTGAGCCTCAGGGACCCACCCTATGTTCCTCTTGCTAGAAACACAGTCAATGAACCAACATGCCTGGCTTTTTCATGTAGAGGTGGAAGATGAAACTCAGGTCCCCAGCCTTGCCCACAAGTGCTTTATCATTGAGTGAGCCTTCTCCTCTGCCCTGAATTACTGTTTACAGAGAAGTTTTAGATTCATGGTAAGCCTAAGTGAGAGGTGTAGACGTTGCTCGTGTATCCCACTCCTATATGGGCACAGCCTACTCTATCACCATGATACCTTTGTTCGCTGTGGTACATTCGTGCAGTGGAAGCTATGCAGGGCTGAAAGATGAGCTAGCAAGCCAACGTTCTGAAGAAGGCCAAGTTATGGAGACATTGAGGAGATCACATACCTATGGCTAAGGAGAGAGGGATGGTAGATGAATGAATGGGCAGCAAAGACATTTCAGATGCTGAAGCTACTCTGCATGACACCATCATGGCGACATAACAGGCCATAAAATGGCAAGAATAACCATTCAGATCCATCCTTCATATTGGGATTTATTCTTGTAAGGTCATCCATTATAAAGAGGGCATCATGGTACCTTTTCTAATCCTAACCCTAAGCCTAACTCTAACCCTAACCCTGTTTAAGGGACTCTAGGTTGCTCCCAAGTTTTGGAGACAATGATTCTAGTTGTTGCCAAAATCTACACCCAAGCTTTTGTGTGGTCTTAAATCCTCGGCCTTGGATGCATGCTAAGGTGGGGGACTCGGTTGTATGGTCCAGAGATGCTTAGCTTTGCCAGAAACTACCGAACTGTCTCCCAAGGCTGCTGTAGCATCTCAGATTCCCATTAATGGCACGTCAAGAGGTCTAGACGCTCCACTTTCTCGTTAGCATTGGTGTGGTTCATGTCCTGAATGCTGGCCATTTTGACAGCTTCCTGCTTTTGTTCTAATCTGCATTTTCTAACAGAACATAACAGGTCTGTAGTGATATCTTATCCTCTGTTTGTGTGTGTGGATGCTGATTGTGTGTGTCCAGGTGGGTATGTGCAAACATGTGTGACACACACACACACACACACACACACTTACACACACACACACAAGTGTGTGCAGATGGAGGCCAGAGGTAGAAGTTGTGCTGGGTTTCTGAACTCAGGTCCTCATGACTGTGAAACAAGCACTTTACCTGCTGAGCTACTCAGCTCCTTTTGTCTCAGTTTTACTCTAGCATGCACATCCCTGGTAACATTTGATGTGCAACATCCCTCTACCCTCCCCTCCCCCACAGGCTTTTCCATCAACAATACATCTTCTTTGATGAGGAGCCTTGTAAAGGTCTGTGCTCCTTTTTTAAGTTGGCTTCTTCCTTTCCTTATGGTAGAGTTGGAAGACTCCTTTGTAGTCCATACCTGCAGTGTACTGTACAAAACCCTGAGTCCTATCCTTTCCTGTGGTCCATGATTTTTCTGAGGCCTAGGGAATGTAGGGATGTCATTTCCTGTGACAAATAGCTTTGCTTTGTTTTGTTGTTTTCTTCTTCCACAAAACCACTTTAGACTTCTGCTCTAAAACATGGCTCCTACAGATCATCCAGGAACACATTGGAGCCGGAAAGCTACTGGAAACACTACCTGATGCCTGGTAGCCCTGTGACCTTGGACAAGCTACTTAACCTCTCCCAAACTGCAAAATGGGATAATAACACAGATCTTTCCCAACTTACAGGGCTGTTGAGGATCAAACATGATAATATATGCGAAAGGGCTTTTTATAAGTTCCATAATGCTACTCAGATGTGAAGGATTATTATTTTTATATTCTCAAGAAGGTTGGCATGGCTGCTGTCCCAGGTGACTAAAAAGCATATGTGATTTTATTTGCCCCAATAATTTTATTCTTATTAGTACTTGTTCGGTATACAACATGGGTATGCACAATGCACAAAGCATTTATTCTTCTTTGGCTACAGTAACTATGCCCCCTCTCTCCAAACTTACCCTTGTAAAAACAAGTAAGACTCATAAAACAAAACAAAAGCAAAAGAAAAATGGGGGGGTGTGGAGGGTTGCATTATTCATAACCATGTGCCATCTAACAGACTCACTTGTGACTTTGCAGATGAGTTGCCCTTGACAGCAGACAGCAAACTCTGCTGACCAAATGACCCCAAGACACATGGATCCATTGATCTTCCATCTCTCTTTTTTCCCCTTTAATTTTTTTCCCCGTGGTTTCCTAGCCCTCCACTTTAGGAGGTAAACACAATTCTGGCAGAGTCCTGGTCTAATTTGGTTTATTGGGGCTTTTACTACAAGTTTTTAAGCACTCACTGATTTTCAAAAACACATTAAAATGGCCATGGCCAATCTTGTAGATTGGTACAAGTCCACATTTCCCAAACGACTTAACAGTCTGCAACTTGTGCCAGACAGAGAGTGAGCTCACCATTCTGCTTCTCACCACTTCAAGGCCGGACATTGTACTTTAACTCTGGGGTAGGAGGGAGCCATTTGCTTCACCATGCTGGGCTCCTCCCTAGAGTTCCCTCCTACAATTTTATAGGTTCTACTGTCCTGGAGGGCACATTAAGTCCCCAAAGGACATCTTTGTGGACCATTTCTGCAACCCCGGACGTGCCCCAGCCCGTTCT
>CM053746.1:29005398-29224869 GCA_028658305.1 Pachyuromys duprasi | reverse complement strand
GCAAAAATTTATGTAGAACAAGTGCATGAATGGGTAAGTATCTGAGGTCTTTCTACTGTAAGGAAGAGAGCAGAAACTGGGTCATAGAATGAACTCACATTCTATTAGAGCCATGGTTCTCAACTTTCCTAACGCTTCAACCCTTGAATGCAGCTCCTTGTGTTGTAGTGACCCCAACCATAAAATCATTTTGTTGCTGCTTTACCACTGTAACTTTGCTGCTGTTGTGAATAATAATGTAAATATCTGATATGTGAACCCAGATGGGTTGAAACCCACGTGTTGAGAATCACTGTATTAAAGGAAAATAACACACACACATACACACATAAAAACCCACAAAGACACACAGATACAGAGCCATAAACATAAAAACACACACAGATGCAAATATACACATAGAAAAACAGATACAGATACACACATAGACTCATTCTTAAACAGGCTCACCCTCCTCTTCAACACACACCATGCATTACTCTAGGGTGACAAATGTGTCCAAATTGGGGTCATGTTTCTAGGTAGTACAAAGGAACTGTGGCTAAGGATGTGGATAGAGATTGGTAAAGGACCAAGGTGACCCATGACCCACAAAAGGACAGACCAGCCAGGGAACTCCTCTTCACAAACACCGTGCCTGAGATCTGGGGTTTATTGCTTGTGTGAATACTGTTGCATTTTTGTGTTGTTGGGTTTTGTTGTTGTTTATTTTCTTTGTTCTTTTATTTTAAATTTTTGATATCTGTTAGAGCAGCATTCTTTGCCTGGTGACCCACAGAGGTAATACAGCCCTCTCGACTCTTAATCAAGACTCTGATTTGAGCTCTGCTCTGAGTGATGACACGAGCCTGGACAAGTCACTTCAATCTCAAATAAGACAAGGTGACACATGGTTTGCTGGCTTTCAGGGGTGACATCAGGATCAGATGGCATCATGAGAGTTACGCTTCCAGAGCAGGTATTTGAAATTTTCTAGAATAAGATCTAGGCACACAGGAGAAGGTGAACATTCTTCGAGTAATCGTGGCTACATATACAATAGGGAAGTTTTGAACAGCAAAGAGAAGGCTAGTTTTCATGTTCTTTTATGTAGGATGTGTGAATGCAGATGAATTCACACACAAGCATAAGTGCATGGCAGATGTACACACATGTACATGTATCTGCTTGCTTAATGTTTGTTTTAAGGGGACAGCAGCAACAATGAGAAAACAGTAGGCAGGCTGAGGTCTGAGTGCGGGATGGTTCCTCTGGATGGTCTATAGCTGGGAAAGAATTCATGGGTTCATCTTTGGGAGCCAAGCTTAACTTGCAAAGCCTCAATTTGTATCATCTCACATAAACTGCTTCTGAGCTCAAGTTGTCATCTATAAAGCAGAGGGGAACACTGCCTGCCACACAGTGTGTAAAAACATGCAAAAGTAATATGTGTATACATATAATTGTTTAAAAACTACATTTTGGGAGCTGGGGAGATGGTTCAATCAGTAAAGGGCTTATTGTGTAAACACAAAGACATGAATTCAGATCTCAGTACTCACATAGAGGCTGGGCACAGCACTGCGGAGCTAAAAATAGGGAGATTTTTGGGACTTGCTGGCCATTTAGTCTAACTGAATTCTTGAGCTTCAGGTTTACTGAGAGACCTTGTCTCAAAAAAATAAAGAAGAGAGTGAGGAAAACCTATGTCGATGGCATCTGGTTCCTTTACCATGTGCACCCACTTACATAAACATATACCCGCACATCAGCACACACACACACACAGATACACAGCACACTTCACACACAACACTGCTAATATATTTGCAACACACATTCATTCTATATGTATATATTTGTAAAGGGTTGAGTACTTAGTAAGCATTTAATAACTAGTAGCTATTTCTGTTGTAGTGCAAATTAAAAACAACAACAACAAAGTGTGCGCAAAACCTTCCCTTTTCAAAGATCAGAATGCAAACAGAACTCTAGCACTACATAGGAGCGACTCAAAAATGCTCTAGATAAGAAGGCATTCACGTAGGAAAGACAAAACTTCTTGGCTGTGTTAAGCACACGTCAGACAGAATTGACATTATTTTTCCAATAACAAAGAGCATCACTCATTCCCTGGACTCAAACAGCTAACCGGACCCTGGGGAAAGGCGTATATAATGTTAGCAACTCGAAATAGAAAACTGCCTTTGAAAGCTGCTCAATAAAGAACCCTTAATGCACCACACGGAACTCAGGGCCACATGTTTTGTAGTTAATGAACCTAGAAGCCGAGGCCAGTGGTGTGTCTAGGAGGGCGGCACTCCTTCCTCGATGCCACGAGGTAAATTAGCATCCCGCCTTCTGTCATGAAACTCTCAATAAAGAACTGATTATAGAAGGCATTAAGCCTTTCTGTAATTACAGCTATAAATATAGATAACCAAGTCGTTTTGAGTACTAAAATCAATTTTACTGTTTATACACTCACCCTGCTATATATTTAGCTGTTGACTTTTAACTCAAGACATAAGCATCTGGTGAAAAATACCCTTAGAATGCTAATTATGTTGTCATGGGGAATGCCAATAAATGTTGCCCTGAGGAGGGTTAATCAGGATTGAACACACTGTAATTGTTTTACCCACTAAAATGCTATATGTGGGGAGAACCTATGATTTCATCTCATAAATCCGATGCTAAATGATTTCCTCTGGCTGATTTCAGCGGTGTCATCCCTACGGTGCTCAAGTTCCATTTGAGCACTTAGCTGCGTGTGCAGGCCTGGGGCTCAGGGAAGCCATCCATTCTAAACCACAGGTTTGCAAAGCGGCATCTATGAAGAGATGGGAATGGGTTTAACTGAATGGACCCTCATTCAACCATAAGCAGAGGGGATAAATTCAAGCAGGAACAAGGGTGGGGTACAAAGTGCAAAGCACCCCAGGTTGCTAAGTTCATCTGTCTTTTAATTGCATGTCAGAGACAGGAAGTGATCCTGCCCCATAGAAAAGTAGGGTATAGTGAACCAGCAGAGGAACAGCATTCTTTTTTTTTTTTCTGGAAGGTTAAGCAATAAAGGATAAAAAGAGAGGCCAAAAGAATTTCCACTCATACCACGTAAAATGGTACATGCTACAAACCCAGTGCACAGGCTGAAGATTTTTCAGTTGGAGGCTAGCCTGGGTTACACAGCAAGACCCTATCTTCCAAAAGCTATTTATCCGAAGTTCTCTTTGCTTACTTACATTTTCACAGTAACTATCAAAACACAAGGAACTCCTCTGGTTACCCATACGTAAACCATATAATAGTGCCTTTCTCCTCTACCCCTAACAAATGCTTTTTGGTTTAAAGAAAAGTTGCTGCCATCTTGGGGAGAAGCAAGGTAGGAATGCTTATCAGACACACAGCTTTTCTTTGGCTAGGCTTTTTATCTTCAGGAATGTCCAACATTTGGCACTGGAAAAAATCTCATAAAGTTCTAGCCAGAGAATGTCAAGTTGACTATATATATATAATATATAATATATATATATATATATATATATATATATATATATATCTTTTCCAACCCTTGTTCTGAGAATCTCCTATCTTAATGTTGTCTAGACAGTGCGTTCCAATTGTCCCCTGATATGCCAATAAAGCACCATAAATCTAATAATCACTGAGTAGGAGAGAGAATAGGGTTGGACTTCCTGCCAGCCAAGGAAGGAGGTGCTAGAGAAGGAAGAAGGGGCTTGAGCCACAGGAGTCATCCAGAAGATACCAGAAGAAAGAGCTGGGACAGAAACCAACTGCTACAAAGTGCAAATATCTCTGGAATGCAGGCTGGGAGGAAGCCAAATTAGCTTCAAGGGTTAAGAATACAGTTTAAACTGCTTAGTTCTTGTGCTATGAAGCATGTTAAAATATTATAATAGAGTCTTAATTATTTGTGTGATAGCCAGGTGAAGAGAGAAACTATGATAAACAAACATAGTTTTATAAAAATAACTGTAACACATACCATTGTTCTGTTTTATTGTTTCACTTTCATGAAGTGCTAATCTTTTAAGCATTATTTATGTAAACAAAACAAAATTGGATTTTCTTTTAATACAACTTGACAGATATCTTCAGCAATGGGTAGGCCTAACTCATTTACATATCATTATTTTAAAATACTGTGCTTTAATTCCATGGTTTTGAAAAATGTTTTTCCACTCTCAAGACTATCTTTATTTATGTGTGTCAGAAGAATGTTCTTAGAATAACTTGGAAGATTTGTATTTTTGTACTGGTGATTATTTTTAGTAATAAAATAATCAAAATGTTTAAAAAATAAATTCAAATTAAAAAGGTATTTTTGTCATAGATCAGATAACTCATATTGAGTCCTCTGTTTTGCTCCAACTGATCTATAAATCATGTCTGGTACTAGAAACCTAGCCAACTACTCAGGCTAATGAGGTCATGGATCACAGAGGAGAACCTACTACCACTACTTTACTAGACCAGTATGATCCCTAAGTGCACTCCACAACCTCACAGAGAAGAGTGTAGCTGTCACCCTACATCACACAAGCCTCTCTTTGCAGCAAACAGAGATCATTACAGAAAAACCACAATCAGTCATAGTGCAGAGATCAACCGGTCATGGGAGCCCAGCCCTAACGGGAATACCTGTAACACAACTCCTGAACCTTAGGCTCGGGGAACATTGCCAAAGTTAGGGAGGGGGAGCAGAAAGATTGTAAGAGCCAGAGGACCAGGAAGTAAGAGACTATCTCCTAAAAGGGAAGGAGAAGCAACATCCACGTTACCGCAACAACATGACTGCCAGAGCAAGACCTGAATGATGACAGTACCGAGAGCCATTCTAACTTGGAAAGAAGAAATCCCAGGGCAGCAGCGTCTGTGGTGGTGGCAGCAGCTGTGGGAGTGGCAGCTGCGGGTGGGGTGGAACAATTAATGATTGATTGGGGAGGGAGGGGGAATTAGTTCCTTCCAGGGATAAGCTTCCTATTTGGTTATCCAATACGAAGGGGTCAGCCCTGAGGTCATATACATACAAGCAACACCAAACAGGCTCAGTGGGCTACACACATATATATATAGCTGGCTTCCTCCCAGCTTGTACACACACACACACACACACACACACACACACACAATTTGAGAGAGGGTGAGAGGAGGATCATAGTGTGGGCTTAGGGAAAGGGGGCATAGATTGAAGGGAGGAAAGGGAGAGGGGAAGTGATGTAAACAGACTTTATTTAAAAATTATTAAATATTCTAGCCCAGTCCAGGTTGAAGTAAAAAAAAAAACCAATTTATTGTGATCTCTGTATTTTAAGGAAGTCATGAAACCCTCCAACTTCTAAGAAAAGTTTAATATTTGTATCAGGGCTACACTCTTAGCACAATTATTCAGACACCACATATTGCTAGGCCAGGAAAGGAGAAAAAGAAAATTATTCTTCTTTACATTGTGATACATAAGTCTTCATCTGAGTTTTATGTAGTTTTGAAATAAATTTCTATATCCAAAACAACAGAATGTTCAAAGGATTCTGTCAGTTATACAATTATGAATTATTTTTGCATACAATTAAAGATATGTATTTGTGTATATTATATATTTATATACAATTATACATAATATAATTTTGTATGTATATTACTATATATATTATACATTTATAACCTAATTTTGCCATTAGTGTACCACACTGAAGTCTACAAAGTTCATACTTGAGGATTGTGAAATCCAGTTACAAATAAGGAATGAATAAACAAACAAACAAAGTTGCAAAACATTATGAAGTCACTTTGAGGAAGGCTATGGTTTTTTTGTGTGTGTGTGTGGGGGGTGTGTGGAGGGAAGTAGTCATATCTCTCCTGGGCTGCACATGGCCTATGGCTGCAGGCTGGACACGCCTGAGATTCCACACTTCTTGGATTTCATTCTCCCTCACCCTGAGGACAGAAATCCCAGTCTACCTTAGTGTCCCAGGCCACTCTAGAGTCTATTGAGAGAGTCCCCAGGGAACTTTAAGCACCTTCTTAATATTTCAAGTAATTTCCAGATGATTTTAATTCCTACCTGTTGAAACCACTTCTGCTTTTGAGACTTTCCTCAAAGTGAATCATCAGGTCTGAGCCCCTCTGTTTAATTCAGGTACCCAGGGGCTAAAATAGATCGCCCACCAATAGTGCCAGCTACTTATATTGCTGATGTCCCATGTCTAATACTGTACTCCGTAGCTGGTCACGGACGTTCAAATGAATGTCTTCAAAATAATAGGCTTATGTTACATTTTTGAAGATGTCTCACTGACAGACATACCCTGGGAAGCCACACGATTCGTGGATCATTGTGAGCAGGCAACCTGCTCGACTGAGTGATTATGGGCCTCTACTCAGAGTTTTAGCCAGGCCCGCTTTTCCCGAGTCTGTACCTTCTCTTTAGAGACTCTTGCATCAACCTAGGGCTTTTTGGGTTGCTTCCAACAAAGTTGATGTGGACTTGCAAGGGAAGGGTGAATGACACTCTTTCACCCTTGAGACCAATAACCAGCCAATTTTAAAGGTTAGTTCCATCAACACACAGGGACAATCAGTGAGGAGGGTGTTATTCCATAGTCATTCTGCATTTATGATCAACCGCATTCTGACTTTCCTTAAGGGATAATAAAGTCCTCGTGGAAATTATAAGCCTTGCTAGAAAATACTGGAAGTAACAAATTATGTCCTAAAGAAAACTTCCCAGGATCTCAAAAACAAAAACAGTAAAAGAAATAAAACAGAGAAAGCAAAACAATAACAAAAATGGCAATTCAGAAGCTACAGTAAATAAAGTAAAATTGAAGATTTGACTAAAACAGCATATTTTTACATCTTTATTCCTTCTACTGCTGCAAGGATTAGCCCCTACAATGCATGTATTTCCAAACAAATGCTATCTTGGTTATTTACTGTGAGATGGTCTCCGATTCCAGAGAATGATCTAGCTAGAACAATCTAGCTTCTTTTATTTGCCGACTTATACATTAGCTCAAGGTAGTGAATTTGATATAAGTGGATTATAAAAACTAGCTTGCCCCCTGGCAACCTTTTATGGACTGACAGGGCAGGACTCTTTAGGTGCTCTTGGTGCTGGCTCTGAGCTCTCCAGTCAAGGCCAAAGTGAGATGATGCTCTATCTCAGACCTCACCATCACTGAATAACTGGGAATTTATTCCCATGCCGGAAAATCGAAATACCATCTGTGTTGGTGGGTGTGCACACAGTGGCCTGTAGCTGAGTCTCCCTGAGCATGGGTGCCGACCAGGCATGATCACGACATTCAGCTCAGGCAGAGATGTCAGTGGCTGGCTGGAGTTTCTTTGGAAAACCAAACTAAACTGTTGAGTGAGGTCTGTAGCGAACAGACACTTACATCCTCTTTCTAACCCTGTGGAATGATGTTGCCACTCATGGCAGAGAGAGGCCATTCTTGTCATGGCTCAAGGCACACACACACTTTTGACACATCAGAAGGCAATGGCGGCGCAGCTCCACTTTGCTGGAGTCACCTGGGTCACTTGTTTTCTCAAGCAGTGGCTGGGTTGAGACAGTAGTATTTAGGGAACTGTAACATGTTTTGACCTTGCCAAGAGATTCTGTGTCCTGAAAGAACCCATCTGTCTAATGATACAACCTTTTCTATCATTTCTCCCACAATAAATACATAATGGCTGCCTGTAGTGTAGATAGAATACACGGCACAGACTAAAAGCTCATATCTTCCGGGCTCTTCCTTTTGCCTATTCTGTCTAGGTATTTGCTTCCATGACTGCTTCTTTACAGAAATGCTTTGCTTCATATACAGCAGGTGATGTGGTCCAATACTTTACTCATGTACCAGTGAGTGAGAACATCTAAGATCTTAGATCGAATTTCCTCTTCTCATCTAACATCTTTTAAGGCCAATCATATTCATAATCCAGGGTGAGGCACAGCCTTGACGAAGCAACCACAAAGAATGGTGAGAGAAGCCTGCTTTGCTATAAATGGAATTCTCTTTAACTCCTTGTGCATGCTGTGCAGGAATCAACATAACGTATAACACACCAATCCCACGAATTCCCAAACTCATACCCATCAAATCCAAACTTTAAACTTGAGTAGTAAATACATCTGTCTCACAAAGTCCAAAGTATTTATGACAGGGATCACCCACTTCAGGAATTTAAACAATCCTCAGACCAAGGAAAAAATTCTCTACCAGGGTTTTAAACTCCCTTTCTCCCTCTCTCCAGCTGGCTAGCAAAACCTGGCATGAAAGCAAATGAACCAAGTAGATCCCCACTCTCCCTTCCCTTAGTCCCTCTTTAACCCCTCCTTGGCCAGTCACATGGATTTATATCACACACACACAGACACACACGAGAGACAGAGAGAGAGAGAGAGAGAGAGAGAGAGAGAGAGAGAGAGAGAGAGAGAGAGAGAGAGAGAGAGAGAGAGAGAGAGAGAGAGAGATTTTCATATCCTGCTGTGTTTATAGCTAAAGCTGTGCAGACATCATGAGCTTCCTGGTTTTCCTTAGGGAACAGCAGAAATGGAAAAGAATCTGGGTCCTAATGCTGGTGAATACACACATAGACAGAGTTTTCTTTTCTTTTCTTTTCATTTTATTACTCTTTACCTCAGAAAGTGAGTGGGCTCACTGGGGCCCAAGAAAAGAAATAGTAACATGGAGAGGCAATTAACTCATTCCCATGTAACATAGAGATAATCAACTCCCTCCCACCCAAATAAATTAAAGGTTCTTTTGAGTGTGCATGTTTGTCCTTGCAGGTTCCTTTTGACCAGAGTTAAGGGCCCTCCCTCCTGCCCCCCCCCCCCCAATTCTCCAAGGGTTGAATTTGACTTTCAAACTCTGACCTCTAGTCAGTGGAGGGGAAAGAGGATGATGGGAGGGGAGATTATTAGGGACCGAATCTTTGTTCATCTTCATTTTCCTGACTTGAGAGTCAACGACTAGATGTGAGGTACAGTGGGCAGTAGTGTCCCCAGAGGCTTGTTTGGGCAAAATGCTAACCAGGAGCTGTAGCTCTTGGGCTCTAATTATAGGACCCTTAACAGGCACCAACAGCTGATCCACATGGCAGGAAGCAGCTACAAATCCTAGTGATGCTGAAGTGGGAAAAGGTCATCCCAGAGGCACAGGGAGGCTCACAAGGAAAAGCAATACACAGCGTATCACATCTAGCCAAAGACGCTATGAGCAATTAGCTTCAAAGATCGCAGGTTTAGGAAGCCAACCACAGCTCCTGCTCCCTCCTCCAGTCCAACCATCTTGAAATAGGAATGTGAGAACTCTACCTACTCACTAGGAATTGTGAGTAGCCTGGGTTCTAGTGTCCCCTAGCTGGGCTATCGGAAACCTCTTTAGAGAAATATATGCAGAGATGTGAAGGGACTCATTATCCCTAAAAGCCTGTTAAGTAAATGTAACTCCATGGCATCTGACTCCATGACCAGGCCAGTAAGAGGCCATGAGACAGAAATGACAGCCCACAGGAAAGGACTACCATCCCCTTCCTCCCAGACGCAGATGAATCACCTACAGTGTCTGGATGACCTAAGAATTCTCAGAACATAGCAACACAGAGGAAGCTGGCTGGAAGCTTGGAGCCCGCAGGATTCTACACCAGTGAAGACGGAATACTCAAGGCAGGTGACGGAGACTGCCAGCCACATGTGGTCCCAGCAAACAAATTTTCACATCCCCCTAGGCCATGCTCACATGTTCATCAAATACTGATTGGGTCCTTTCGGGGTCCCAGACATTGTTCTTGGGACTGGAGAGATACTAGTGAGCAAAGCAGACTCAAAGTCTGGCCCTGGGATTGATATTCTAGGGTGTGTGAGAGAGTGTGTGTTTGTGTTTGGGTCCGGTGCCTGGGGAGACTCATACAGTTTGTGGAGTTGGGAAACGTAGAGTTCTACAGAGAATTAGAAAGGATCTGGCATATTGGCCTATCAGATTATTAATTATGGCAGTAGGAAGAGCAAGGGAGGCCTTAACGAAAAGGAATACTCAAGTAAGACTTCAGGACAGTGAAGACTCCATCTGAAGACGTGCCTTCTGGATATTAGTTTCTATCAGACCTGGGCAGAGGGTGGTGGTGGCTGAAGACAAAAATAAATAAATAAATAAATAAATATTTAAAAAAATGTGTGAGTGATGTCCAGTGGGGATACCAGAGATCTAGAGCCAGGCAGGCAGTTGAAAAGTAAGAACCAAGAGAGGACAATACAATGCAGACAGAGCGCTAAAACCATGAGGTTCACCTATCCTGGTGAAGTGCCCAGGTTTAAGGATTTGCTTGAGGGTAAGACAGAGGCTGGTGCATGGGTGAGGAACTCAGTTGCAGGTATGAGTGACACCTTGTTCTTTTTCTGCCCTGTAGAACCTCATGTCACCATGGTGGTGCCTGGAAACTGCTGGGAATGCCATGTGTGGATCAGACTACAGATGCCTCAGGAGAGGAAGGACCTGTCTGTCACTCTCCGGTGGCTGGCTACTGACCATGTGAGCAGGGGCCAGCTGAGAAATCAGACTCCCGGGAATTCTCTGGAAGGGCCCGACAGATGTGCCAGGGCAAAGGTGACCATTCCAGGCGGTGTGCTCATGCTCTACCTTCCACTTGTCACCTGTTTTCAGCTTCCTGGCTTCAAGCTGATAGGAACAGTTTCTCTTAACCTAGCCTCGATCCAGTGTGATCGAGACTCGGATAAGGGGCTCAGTGGATAAGAGCACTTGGTTTACAAGCACAAGGACCACAGTCTAATGTCCAACAATCATGTGAAAAGCCAGGTGTGGCCACATGTGGCTGTGATCCCACCTTTGGGCAGTAGACAAGAGTGGATCTCGAGAGCTCCTTGGTCAGTCAGGTTATTGGAAACAGAAAGCCTCCAGTTCAATGAGAGACCTTGTGTCTCTCGGTGATAAGGTAGGAAAAATGGTAGGGGAAGATGCCGAGGTCCTGCAGGAGCATGCACCACACAGAAGGGTAGGAAGAGGCTGCTCTCCAGGCCTCAGAGGAAGGCAGCTTAAGGGGGTTTTTAAGGAAAAAGAAAGAGTATCATAGTTTCCCTAAAGTTCACAAGCAAGGAAATGAGTGGACCCCTTCCTTTTCCATAGAAAAGGTCTTCCCAGTCCTACATACAAAGAGTTGAAATCTGTCTTCCCCTATGTTTGGGTTCTGACAAGAGCTCCTAAATATCACAGTAGTCAGTAGCAGAAAATAGATACTTTCCATAAAACACTGTGTGTGTGTGTGTGTGTGTGCTTGTTCATCTGTGTGTGTAACAAGAACCCCTTGAACATACAATTACACACAGAGGTTTTTTTGTTTGTTTCGTTTTGTTTTGTGTTTTTTTGCTGTTATTCCTGGAGATAACAAATACATAAAGCACACTGGAGATTAAATTGTGGAAGGGCTTAATTAGAGAGAGGTTAAAGGTCAGAGTGGTCTATAGCAAGGTCAGGCTGGGAGACCCTTCCCTTTCGCTTCTGTTGCTGGCTCTGCCAGCTAAGAAATTCTTCCTGAAAAGCCTCTGTGTCTGTCTGGGTAGAGTTTCAGTCCCTCAGCCACATGCTTCACTGATGTTCCCGGTCTCATCTGTGTGGACATCTGTGTTGGGGTGGATTGAAATGGGTCTGTGTGAAGATCCAGGCTCAGGATGATGCAGGCCAGCTGTAGACAGCCCCCTGTTGCAGAGGCTTGGCCACTTCTCACAGGGACGTCAAACAGAGAAAAGAATTTTTCCCTGGCAGTTTCTAAAGAGCAAAGTGGCAGCCCCAGGCTTTTGGATTTTCCTCTTCTGTTCCTCCACTGTTTATGGAAAATGAATCATTTGACTCACTTACACAAATGGACAGGGAACTTGGGGATAAACACTACGACTTCCTGGAATGCCATGGCTGACTATGACACAGCTGGGGTAACCCACACTGCAGACCTCCTGTTTGCAAAACCTACTGGGAGGAAGATGCCGGCTTCTGAAGGTGGAGGGAGAACCTAGACTCAGCCTGTCTTCTGGAGACAGGAGCCTGTTTGCACTAGACTCTTCCTCTTGGCAGGGGTCAAAGTCTCCTCACTCCAGTTTCTACCTCTCCAGTCTCTCAATACTTCCAAGGCAGAGACCAAGAGCCAAGAGAGATGGAAATATGTGCCCCCCCATAGAGATTCACAGGGAAGTACCCCCAGCCCCTCTGCCATTTCCCAAAGAGTAGGCTTTCTATGCCAACACCCATTTCTTCCTATGACTCCCACAAACGTATTCATTTGAGTTTAGCCTCATCCCACTTGGCTCTGGGAGAAATCTTCTATTTTAAACTCTTCCCAACTCCAGAGCATAGTTCTAACAAAAAACTGTTCTTATTTCCTGGGAGTTATATCAGCTTGAGGAAATGGGGAGAGGGAGGAATATAGAAGTAGAAAGGTGAGTATGTTATGATATTTTAATAAACTTTCACAGACTGACCTGAAGCATGTCCCTATATGTTCTCATGACCTCCCTCACTGCCACATACTAACTGTGTGGACAGTGTCACTTGTTTCTCTGCTCTTATAGAATGAACCGTTCTGTATTTGTACTGACAATTACTTACTTGGGTGTCTCAGTCCCATCCTGAGCACTTGACCCTGCATGAAAAAGGGCTTGGCTTTGTTGTTTTGGTGTCTATAGAAGCACCTGGACTATATTCAAATTCAACATATATTGACTGACTGACTAAATGAGTGGGTGAATGTGAGTTTTCAATAGTAATTCTTTCCTTTCATCCCAAGATTTTTTAAAATTATATTAATTAATTTTATGTGTGATTTATTTGCCTGCATGTATGTCTGTGTACCCTGTGCATGCCTGGTGTCTATGGAAGGAAGAGGAAGACATTGGATCCCCTAGAACTTGAGTTACAGATGCTCATGAAGCACCATGTGGATTCTGGGAGTCAAACCTGGGTCCTCTACAAGAGCAACAAATGCCCTTAAACTGTGAGCCACCTCTCTAGCTCCAAGATTATGTTTTGAAGATACATGCAGTCTTTTTTTTTAAATTTCTGCTTCCTTTCTACTTCTCTCTTCCTCATGCCCCTTTCTTCAACTTGAACAAAGAAAGCATGCAGGGGCTTGAGTCTACGCAGATCTAGGATGAGGCAGAGTCTGCGAGCTTTTCTGTCTACAGCGTGGCTGCTACTGATTCATAAGGATTGTCCACGTGGCTCATGGGTGACTAAGGACAAGCTCTGTGAACACAGATGCCGAAGACTTGGCATTCTATGACTCACTAACTTGCTTAACATAAGGAAGTGCTTGCTCTACTAGCATCCTAGGATTGTGATGCAGAGACAACCTGCTCTTGCCCGATCCCTCTTTTAACCTAAATACCCTCAGGGTCTCCCTGGAGGCTACCAACAGGGAGCATCCTCTCTGCCAGAACAGATATAACAGTCCAGCTCTTTGTTCTTTGTCAGCATCACCTTCAGGCTGAGTGCTCTGGAAAGCTGGGTTGTGTCCCCACTGAGTGCCAGGAGGACTGCTTAGCCCTCTCGGAAAAGCCTATTTCACATTCTCTTGCCTTGGCCTGGCTCCTTTATCTCTGCCATCTCAGTTTGGTGGACATGTTGCTTCCTGTTCTAAGAATTGCAAAGCTCCTGGAGGGACACTGCCTGCTCCTCCTAACAGTGCTGCTCTCCTTTTGTTCTAAAGGAGAACACCCTACCCCAATCCCTGGGGCAGTCTTTCTGCTTCTCAGTTATTCTCATTCCCTCCTGCATCTGCATTCCCCCCTGAATTCCAGGTCTGCCCTCAGCACCCTCAAACAGTAATGAGTCTCCTAGAGACCATGATCCTGCAAAGGAAGACTCTCCTGATTTCTTCACAGCCACAAAATCCCAAAGCCATGGTCTAAGCCTAGAGAATATACTTGCATTCATTGGCACAGGAAAGGAGTTTCTCAACCAGGACCCTGATAGTGTAGGTATTAATAGCAATAATTAATAGGACGTCACCAAACTAAAAAGCTTCTGTACAGCAAAGGAAATCATCACTCAACTGAAGACAGCCTACAGAATGAGAAAACACTTTATGATGGACAGAAGGTTTGTACGTAGAACATACAAATGACTAAAAAAAAAATCCCTGATCATCAAGAAAACAAATGACCCAATTAAAAATGAAGCGCAGAATTAAACAGAATTTTCAAAAGATGAAACACAAATGACTGAGAAACACTTAAAAAGTGGTCAACATCCTTAGCCATCAGGGAAATGCAAATTAAAACTGCTTTGAGATTTCATCTTATCACAGCCAGAATGGCCAAGATTTATAAAACAAATGACAGCAGATTGTGGAAAAGATATGGGCAAAAGGAAACGCTTACTCTTTATGGGTGGGAGTTTAAATTGATAAAACCACAGTGAAGGGGCTCTTCAAAAAGCTGAAAATAGATCTACCACCATATCTAACTATACTACTCTTGGTCATATACCCAAAGGTTTGTTCATCTTACTACAGAGATACTTATCTACGTTGATCATTGCTCTATTCATAATAGCCAGAAATTAAAAGCAGCCTAAATATCATCAACTGAGAAATGGATAATGAAAATGTGGTACATACCTACAATGGACTATTATTTCAGTTGTTAATAAAAATAAAATTATGACATGTACACATGGTAGAGCTAGAAGTATCCTGAGTGTGGTAAACTGGCCCAGAAAGACAAATGTTGCATGTTTCTCTCCTATGTAGATATTAACATTTATGCTTTAGATACGTATGCTTCATTTAGAAACAGAGGTTTGCAAATAGAGTTTAGGTAGCTAATAAGGGACCAAGAAGAGGAGGGAATCTTCCAAGGAATGGGAAATAGAATATGATACTACAAAGGGAAAAGGAGAAATTAGAACAAGAGAATTAAATAGGGTGGGGAGTGGGCAGGGAAGAGGAAGGGATATGAAAATAATAACTCTAAAGATCATTTAAAAGCCATAAGGAAGCCTATTGCTGTAGAAACTTCCTTAAATATATACATATAAAATTAATTTAAATAAAGTTACCATACAATGGGGCCAATTCCCCAACTAGATATAGGTTCAAATAAAATCCCCAAGAGCAATGAAAGGGTTATAGCTTTCTCAGTTGTTGGCAAAAGAGGTCTGATAGAGTTTCCAAACAAATGGCTCTTATAATTGTTATTGATTACCTCCCTCAATTTGACCCTATTAACTGAAGACACCACATTCTGATATCAAAAGTAAGACCTCATTAACTAAAGACACCACATACTTGTGTCATAAAACATGGAGAAATCTAGCTGGTACTCAACTGGAAGCATCAACATTGCCAGCTAGTGTTCAGAGTGCTGGAAGGTGCTATACATTCCTGTAGAGGAGAAAATTTAATCATCAGTCTCACTCAACTATGAGCCCTGAACGTTACAATAATGGTCTGCCTACAAAAGACACTCATTGGTGCAAATGTTATGAGAGTAACTAACCACTTTAAAAAACTGAGTTTATAGCTTCCTCCATGAGATGGAACCCACACCTGACACTGTTAGTGAGGCCAAGATTGTGATGATCCCTAGGCTGTTTCTGTGTTATGGGCACTAAGGGGAAAACATACTGTTATTCTGCTAAGTGAACGTTAGGAAACAGCTCCGAATGCCATATTTCTAGATACATAGTTTAAAGCATAGTGCCTCCCTCAGTCCTTATCAGAGAAGCTTCTTCTTACTGTAGGTGATAATTGGCACAGACCTGCATCTAGACAATGCACAGAGCATGAGAGAGTTTGGAGTTCTCAGCTTTAAATAGGATATCACAGCCCTCTGCTCTAGCTTAGATATCCACAAAGATGTATTAGGGGAAACTTTCAGAGCCAGAGTAGTACATGGCTTCAAACACAGTGTTTTCCAGGCACAACAGAGAAGATATCCATACATACATGTGGCATTGTGACAGCATGCACAAGACCTATACAAGAGCAAGCCAGTCAAAAATCCGAGCATGGAGGTGGGGAAGTGGCCACAAAGTCCCACTCTTAGCCAAGAATTGATAACTTCTGGGAGAGGGGAAATCTGTTATCTGTTTTCCTTAATGGAATGACAACCACACTACAAGGCAGACCCCATAAGTAGGAACAACTTCTCTTCCTTCTTTCTTTCCTTCCTTCCTTTTCTTTCTTTCTTTCTTTCTTTTTTGTTTTTTGCTTGCTTGCTTGTTTTTGAAAGAGGAAAAACATGGAATTAGGTGGGTTAGGAAGGTAGGTTAAGATTTGGAAAGATTTGGGGACGTTAATGAATATCACAAAAATATATGAAATGCCCAAAGAATAAGCAAAAATATTTTTAAAAACCCCTTTAGACTGAAAGTTATATTAGGAAATGGTGAGGGCAAGCTCCAAAAACTACAGAATTTACCCGTGCATCTGTATACTGTTCACCTCAGCCTCTGCTTCAGCCCAGGCTGGTGTGCAGCAGATAGTGGGGTCCCAGGCCACCCAACCATATGAACCAGAACACCCCCTTCTCTGTGTGTGTGCCTTGCTATTTCACTCTTTGGCACTCTTGTCTCCTGTCTGATGGGGTACAAACTGGGTTATATATGGATGACTCAGCTTCTCATCCCAGGTATCTTGCTGCAAGGGGATGTTGGGGAAAGTTAGAATGGCTCTGCTGCCAAAGGAAGGCCCTGTGTGGAAACCAGTATCATCATGCTGACACCTTGCATTATAATAATAACAAAATACATTTATTAAAGAGTTCTGTGTGTTCAGAAAGTGTAAAAAACAAAACCAAACAAGCCAAGAGAAAAAAAAAACAAGCAAACCCTAAACTAAAAGAAAACAAAACAAGGAAAATAGAAAGTATTTTTGGTGCCTTAGGTAGATTCTAGAAAGGACAATTACGCCAAATGTCAGACTAATTTTGCAACTGACTGGTTAATCTCTACACACCCCAAAATAGAGTTCCTGTGAATTGAAGGTGGCTTGGGGAAAATAACTGCAAAATTCTCATTAAAATAACTAAGCAAGTATCTCTTGAGCACTCGGTGTCAAGGCTTGAATTTTAAATGAAAAAGTAATAATAAATTGCCCTAGTTTTTTTTCCTCCCTGTGATAAACAACATTATCAAAAGCAAAAGCAACTTGGGGAGAAAAGGGTTCATTTTGCTTGTATGTCCCAATCACAGTCCTTCATTGAGGGAAGTCAGGAAGGGAACCCACGCAGGAACCATGGAGGAACACTGCTTCTTGGCTTGCTTCCAGGATTGTATTCAGCCACTTTCCTTATGTTTCCTAGGACCGCCTTTCTAGGGATGGCACCATCCACAGCTAGGCTGAGCCCAACCACATCAATAAATATCTAAGGAAAAGCTCCACAAACACACCCAGAGGCCAATCAGATGGAGGCAATTTCTCAATGGAGATTTCCCCATCACTTGGGACTCCAGTTTGTGTCCTGATGTTAAAAATTAACCAGTCCATGAATACTCATTCGCCTCCACCCAAGTTTATCAGAAAGAAAAGAGGAAAGTGCCAACCACTGTTGAAGATCAGTGGTTACACAGAATTCTCCCAAGGGTTTTACACCCTAGGTACTGTTGACCTCAGCAGGCACCTGTCTTCCTGAGTATGTGGAAGGTTGTTCTTCCCAGCTCGCTGAGGTTGGCTCTGTGGCTACCTGACATGGGTCACTTCTCTTTTGGGAATGGATTACATGATAATCTTTTCTCTCCTCTTTTCTATTCTTGATGAATGAAGCGCTGGGTCTTGCATTTGTTCCGGATGACACAGTGCAGGATGCTGAAGTAGCCTTCATTTATCTTCCTCACAAAGGAAGTCATGCTTACAAAGTCTTGCTAAACCTCAGTGTGCATGCTTGTTCAGTTCTATCTTCTGTTCAACAAGGAAATATTGTTCTTTAAGATGCTCTAGCTGCTGGGAAGGCAGTAGTGGTGGTCCTGAGTATTAGTGTGATTCAGTGGCTGGTCTTAGGACACTCTCAAGAACTGGTAAGAAGAACCAGAATTAGCACACAGATGGGAAATGTCAGGTGTTAAGCTGAAGAGACCATATAAACATAATGAAATACAATAACCTAAGAAGTTGGAGAAGAGATGTAGTTTGTCTTCAAAATATATTTCAGCTGAAGTGGGGGTGGGGGATAAAAGGGGAGGCCTCAGAAGTATAGGAGTGGAGGGGATGGTCCCAGGCTGGGGTTACTAGCAAAGGTTTCAGCAACCAGAGCTTTGCAGGATAGGTAGAAATTTGATAGAAGATGGTGAAGCTGTAGAATGATAGGCTATCCAACGGTCTAGAATGTTCCAAACATACTTAAAGGCAATGCTCAAAATACTCCTGGCTGCACTGTGGGCTTTGCAGCAGGAGTCATACATGGCTAGGATGTTAAAAAAAAAAAAAGATCATAGATGAGTGGGGTGTCAGAGGAGGAGGTCAACTCAGAGATTATCCCTCAAGAGCAGTCCAAGGACTTTGATCGAAAGGTTAACATTGATCTGGTAGTGGCTTCAGGCTGGTTTTGAAGTCCACTAGGGCCAAGGCAAAAGTCTGTTCATGATAAGTTTCAAGGGCACTGAACGGAAGCGGTGCTGCCTGATTGTTACCCATCTGCCATTTTGGTCTCGTCCAGTTAACTTCATTCCAAGTTCAAAAGGATGAAGATCTAGGGAGAGAAGACACCTTCCCCAAGGTCTAGCCAGCACTAGCACAAAGTCAGCCTGCTTTCTCTGCCTTCCCCCTCCATACCACAGAGCTAGAACGTTTGAACAGAGCTAGTGCATTTGAACAGCCATCGTGTGGAGAATAAACCCACACATTTTTTTGTTTGTTTCCATCAAGGATGTGGCCCTGAGGTGGAAGTGACAGCCCTGACCTGTGGAACTCAGAGGCAGATTCCAAGGGAGAGTTCAGACTCCCAGGGCAGGACCCAAATGAGGACAGAGGAGAGGAGGTCACAAAAGGATATGCGAGCATGGTTCCAACAGAGGAGGAAGAATTCTGCTTGCACTGAGGAGGAGCCTCATGCTGTTATCCAGACACAAGATCAATTTGCTGTTCTGGAAAGTAATGTTGAAAAGAACATTTCTCCCAAGAAATCCTAGACTAATCCCATGTTTAAATAATCTGTATTCTAGGCTAAAGTTGTCCCCTGCCATTTTTTTTTGTTTGTTTGTTTTTGTTTTGGGTGCCAAACACTCAGAAGAAAACTGAAAAAGAGCCAAATACCCGAATGTTTGATCTTTCTGACGCAAGCATCCCACACGGCTGATTCAGAGGGACGGCAGGGCATGTTGTGCTGACCAGCTGACCATGTACACATTGTTTTATAGGTTTCACTGGGACTCTGAGAAGCTTGGGTGCTTGGGACTTGTTGCTCAGACAAGACTGAACTTCATTCCTTTTGGAAAATCACTTCCTGGAAAAGGGGTTGAAACAGGAAATGCTCTATCTCACTCAAATGAAGTTCGGCTTAGAATGGTGAAAGGTCTAAATAACAGCAGTCCTGTATAATAGAGAAAAGCCTATACAATACCAATTAGGGTGGCTAGGTGTTGTTGACTCTCTATAAACAACTTTTTAATTAGTCAATTGTAGGGTCTGAGCCGAGAACTTGCCATGCAAGAGTGAGGACCTGGGTTCAAATCCCTAGAACCCACATGAAGCTGGGAGTGGCAGATCTATAGTTCTAGTGTTTCTATGGTGGACAGGAGGTGGAGACAGAAGAAACCGTGGAGGTCGACTGCCTTATGCAGTGGCAAGCAATAGAATCTTGTCTCAAATAAAATGGAAGGTGAGGACTCACACCGAGATTGACTTCCACACACATGGCTGTACTCTCTCACACACAGAGAGACACACAAACCCTTCCCCCAATACACACATACCTACACAGTGCACAAAATAAATACATGTATTTAGCCTTAAACCCATGATGGCAGGTGAAGGACTAGAAAGGGACAGGCTACATATGAGTTTGAGTTTATTCGTCTCTGAAATGTTTAGCAGAATGGCAGGTAGAGCCAAAATACATGCTCTTATCAAAAATACATATAAACCTTATTTCCATAATAGTGGGACACAGAACTTAAAGTCACTTGTGAAACCCATTTCATTTCATAAAAATAAGCTAGCTAGCCTTGAACACTTGCTAAGTTTCCCAGTACCACCTACCTTGCCAGAGTGGAAAACCAGATATGAACTTATAGCTGTGGCCTTGAGTCTGATGTAAAATTTTGGGACACCATAATAATGAGCGCAGTATGTATATGACTGTGCCTTTTCAGTAGACTGCAATTTGGATGGCCACAGTGGATTTTCTTTTCCTCCAAGGCTTGTGCAATAGTTTCCACCTCTGAGTAATTTTAACTGAGAGGGTGGAGTATTACTGAGAAATAAATTGACACATGATCCTGAGAAATGGGCTGAACTCTGTAACAGGAAGCTCCAAGAATAGCCTAGTACCATCAACTCTTTCACACTTGAAATCAGTATGTATGAGGAAGAACATGTTATTTTGTACTAAAGGGACTTTGCCACTATCAAATGACGAGGCCTGATAACTCCCAATTTGTGGATATCTTAAAAGTTATGTCTTTAAAACAATAAATAAATAAAATGAGAAATATATTAGCTAGGCGCAGTGGCACATGCCTGTGATCCCAACACTCAGGGAGGCAGAGGCAGGCAGATCCCTGTGATTTCGAAGCCAGCATCATCTACAAAGCAAGTCCAGGACAGCCAAAGCTATACCGAGAAACCCTGTCTCGAAAACAAAAACAAAAACAAAACATTAAAAAATTAAAAAGCTATGTCTTCATTAATTCTCATTTTACATTTTATTCAGTTATTCAAATTCATTAAACATTATCATGTCCTAGAAACTGTTCTAAGCGTGGGAGGCTATGATGTGAAATATACAATTCTAACTCCAAAGGAACTCATAGTTTGGGTTAAAATAGACAAATCAACTTGAGAACAGACACCATAGAGATAAGGCGGGTATTATGGGTTGGTCGGGATGAATAATTATCTGAGACTAAAGAGCAGGGACCAGAGAAGAATTCACAGAGGATCCCTTGCCTAGCCTGAGGTGCAAAGTAATGTCTGAGGTTATCTGGGACACATGAATACGAGACACAGTGATGGAATTTCTGGGCTAAGGGAGAGTCAGATATAAAGGCACAGTGTGATTGGAAACCATGGTGAGTGACACAGCCAGAGCAGAGGAAACAGAACTGGAGGTCTGAATGAATGACATTTATTTACTGTTAGGTACACTTAGGAATGCTTTTCCTATGAGTGGTGCCCACTGTTGTTGATGGAGATTCATTCAAACTCCATGGTTGTGTGTGTGTGAACACCAACACGCACACACATTTATGCTTATACACATGCACATACATAAAACAATAAACAGGAGTATATTCACATATCTGGATTGTGTCTCCTTCATGGATTGGACCTGATGCTTTCATTTGTCATTTGTTCAACTTGCTTTTTTGGGAATAGTGGATCAGTGTTCATGAACACTGGAAAGTAGAAGTGATTGCCACTCTGCAGGGCTGTACGGAGAATTTCCCATCAGTGAGCAGGCCTCATGACACCATTGTGGTATCTCTTATCTGTCAAATATCTTATTGGGACAAACTACCTCTAAATTTCAGGAGGAGACTTATGAGTTTTTGGTCAATAGATACCTGCTGTTAAGAATGATGTCTTTCAAAAGAAATACAAGTATGAAGGGTGAACCTTTGAGAAAGGGGAGCCAGGTCATGGAAAAAGGTGGCATATGAGTGTGCTGAAAAAATGTGAGGAACGGTATGATGAACAACAAGAGCTGGAAGTATGAAGGAACAAGCTAAACTCCCAAGAGCCAGCCAGCGCTTTCTGCTTCATGGCATTAACGTTGCTTGTTTCACATATTGCTCAAGGCTGGACAGCATTGAGTCTGAACAGTGGCCAGAGTCCAAGAGAAAATCTGTGTGTAGTGGAGGTAATAACGAGCCATTCCTGCTTGGCTCTGCTGTGCCAAAAAAAAATCTCTTTGTAAACTTTTATAGGTGAAATTGGCGTCTCGGATATAAAGTGGTTTCTAGTTCTCATCTGCCAAGCTTTAAAAGTGGATTGGACAATGCCAGGAGGAAAGCCTGTTTATCTCTGCTTTGATTGGCTCAACTAGCAAATCTGGAATGCTAAATGCTTCAGTGGGCTCTCTTGAAGGATTGATTATTCTATCTTTGCCCAAAGTGTTATTGATGCAAGAGATGTCTGTCAGCCCCAACTTGTGTTTTCGGTGTCAAGTATGGCATGAATTACATCCCTTCACCCAAATTCATTTGTTGAAATCCTAATTCCTAGTATTTGGGGTTCAATATCCCTTGGAGTCTACAGAGGATTTATCCCAAAAGCCCTGTGGATGCCAAAACATGGTGGATGCTCAAGTCTTTTGAACAAAATGGTGAAGTGATTACATATAACCTGAGCCCACTCCTGGATACTGGAGTAGTTACAATGCTGAAGACATACAGTGTGTCAATGGTTATTGGTTATTCTACTGTATTGTTTAGGAAACTATGACACGAAAACAGGTCTGTACCTATTCAGTCCAGATGCAACTTTCCCCACCCCAATATTTACCAGAGAAATTTGGCTAAAACCGTGGATGTGTAACTCAGGGAAAACTGTCTGAGTGACTTGGAGATAGAAATGGAAGGGGATAAAAATAATGATAGCAATGTGTTCTTGGTGCTGTCTAATGAGTACTCACTCCTGTGCAGATCTGCCTTGCTACTTGGGTCTTGCAATTTTGCAAGCAAGAGTTTTTAGCATTTCCAAGAGATCTGAGGTCTGTCTAACTTTTCTATTAATTGTCTTATCTTAAGTTAGAGAACCACATCTGCACACCGTGAGCAGCTCTTTTCTAAGGAAATCATAATGAAAAGTTAAACATTTTTATTTATTTAAAAATACCTTCCTCACATAGTTCTCTTTTAATTTCCTTTGTAGGTTGTATGTTAGCCACTCATCATTCTAAACAGACACATCAGGTAGTGTGCTAGATGTGTCTCATTGCACATTGAATGACCATATCCTAATATAGAGACTTACTGAATATTTAGAAACCAGCATTTTGTGCATTATTAAATTGCATTCTGCAGAGACTGTGTAAATTTAGAGCTGAGAGGTCAAATTAAACAAGCAGGAAACTTCATTTAAGCTGAAGATAGTTTCAAGTAGGCGTTGCCACGGTTTATACACATGCTTATCATTTCAGCACTCAGGAGGCAGAGGCAGGTGGATTCCAGGTAGGCTGAGAGCAGCCTGAGCTACAGTGAATTTCCAGGCCAACAAAGGACACATGATGACAGCGTGTCTCGAAAGAACTAAACAAACAAACAAACAAACAAACAAGTAAAAGCAAACCTACAGATTCTTAAATGTGATGTTACTTATTGAGAACCTGTTGTAAAAAAAAAAAAAAAAAAAAGAGAACCTGTTGTATACCGAAGTTCCTATCAAAGTTACGAAGAGATCACAAGGGACAGCCAAGCATTGTCTTCCCATAATGCATTTACTTAGACATCACCCTTCCCCCAACCGCAACATATGTAACTGTGAATGGATTGGAACAAGTTCTCCACAGAGCATGAAACTTTAGTAAGCAAGAAAACTCACTTGGCTCTGCTGAATCCTGATGATACTACCTCAGAGGCTCTGTTGTGTTGACAGCATGCAAAGCCCCTTCTCTTCAGACTCTGCTGGATCCTCACAGCATGTGTCTGTGACAGGTGACCACTGTGATCTCCTGCCATTCACAGGGGAAGAAGCCAACACTAGGGAGAACTTTCAGGTGCCTTTCATGGTTCCTAAGGTGACACATAGACCCCCCACCCAGGAATTCTATTTTCTTTGCTACCACCAACACCTTGAGTTATGAACAACAGACAAACAAATGTCCCCTCAAGGTCGAATGGCACTAGACTAGAATCTGTGTTCCATGAGCCACGGGGCCTGTCCTCCCTTGAAATTAGACTTTTCTTTTATGTGGACATTCTGTTTTCACGTTCTTGAAAATGATGATGAAAATGACACTCCTTCTCCTTTGACAATTTATACATGTATATGTTGCATTCTTATCAATTCCAACAGTGTCCCCTCTCTTCTACATGAATCTTCCACTCAAATAATTGGGTGTAATTAAGATTGCTTGGATGAGCATAGGTAAGAGTTTCTTCACTGAAACATGGGCTGCTTTTTTAGTTGGTATACCACTGATGAACATGACACTCATTCTCCAGGAGCCAAGAGTTCTCCATGGAGGAATGAGGCCTCATTTGTTCCTTCCCATCCCATGATGAAATGTTGAAGGGCCAGATTTTGTGCAGGTAGCCACAGCTCCAGTGAGTTCCTTGAGCGCAACAGCCATGTCACGTCTAGACATCCTTTTGTGGCACGATGCCTTCTCCTCTTGTTCTTGCATCCCCAAACCCTCTCTTCCTCAGTGTTTCTTGAGCATTAGAACGGCTCAGTCGCAGTTGGTGCCCAATACTCCACCACTTGTGTTTTGGTACTTTGACCACTAATGAGCCTGGGCTTAACCACTACACACAGCTATAAAACAAACAAACAAACAAACAAACAAACAAACAAAAAACCTCTTTCTTCTGAAGACAGCCTCACTTTCAAGGCAACCCAGATACCTCATTTCTCAGCCTGGGGTGAGGTACTGTGGTTAGGAGATCAGCCTACAAGAGCAGAGTTGCAGAACAGATCAATAGGTGTCTTCCTTGGCATTCGTTGCAACGGGATTTTATTTTTGTTATTACTAGGCTCCTTGATTCATTCTACACAAGCCAATTGGCAGCTCCCATCTCTTATAACTTTCCATGAATGTCTCCCTAGACCTCTTTATCTCTTATGAGCATCAATAATCAAAGTGGCATTTACTAGCTTGGAAAGCAAACGAACCTTAAATTTCCCACAAGTTCAGTTATGTGTATCAAGCTTCCCTAAAGTTTCCATAGCAGACGGCTGAGAGTTGTGTGAGGAAAAGGAAAGAAAAGAAAAGCAGCTAGCTACCAGGGGAGTCTGGAACAAGGGCCACAGTGCTCCTGGGTTAGTTTTCTACTGACTTGCAAACTGCGGAATTTTTTAAAAAATCATCTACCTCTCTCTTTGCTGTACCAATTTCTAGGGGAGTGCTCATTTTTTATTCATTATGAAAGTTTACCATCAATCATCCTCTCAAAGAGCTTGCCAGAAACTTGGACAGGACCTCATAACAAAATTGCAGAGACAGAGGGCTAACTGATTTCTGTAAATAATGTTTAGCTATAAAGATATGAGAGGTGGTTAGAACCACATATATTAATCTCCAATTTGTTCCATCTGTCCGCAGAAGCAGAGTGAATTATAACAAAGTGCCCTGACTCTATTGCTCTGCAAACACAGAACAGGAGATCAACACCAGGTGCCCCTTCTCATCACCGTCCTGTCCCTCCCCCCACTTGCCCCATATCATCTGGCTAAGTCTATCAAAAATCCTCTGCCTCAACCACTATCCGCAGTTTATACCCAATAATTTGAAATTTTTATTTCAGTTACCATTCTTAGGCTGGGAACATGCAGGAAAGTTCCTAGCTGTTCCTACCCACCTTTCTGTCTAACAAACAAAAAATTCAACCCAAATGTCAAATGTAAAAACATTCAGTCACGTTCTAATACTAACAGCGTGTAAGAAAATGGGGCAGCTGCTGGTCAAGTATTCTGTATTTTGAGAGAAGGGAATTACTTGTTAAAGTAAGTGTGTCTGGTTTGACCTTCCGTGGCTACTCTTATCACATGGCCCAGGGTCATTCTGTATTCTCTACTGATCCACATCACAGAATACAAGGACAACCTCTGGCCTTGAAAAGTACCTGTGAGCTGGAGAATGACAATGCTGTAAGTTTCATATTTATTTAAGAGAGCTGTTGGCATACTGAGAAGTCAAAGGTGAGCCATTCAGTGTGGGCCCACTGAAGTAACACTGAGCTCCAAATCAATATCAAGGTGGGGTTGAGCCTGTGTGATAGGCATCCAAATCAAAATCAGGACTATCAGCTAATTATGGATGCAGAGGGTAAACCATCAGGGCAACACTTTTGTTGGTTCAATCAATCAACTGGCTCCAATCCCAACTAAACAAAACAAATTGTCAGGCTAAACATCTGCCATGACTTTCTGGCTACAGACTGAGTACAAGATGAATAATTAATTTGTCTTGAAAGAGAAGGGAAATTGTCACATTAGGCAGATGTCAACAAAATTGGCCTTCATTTCCACCCCTAGATGACTCGTCCATGATAGACAGATTTTTTTTTTATGAATAAGGGTGCTAGGAAACCTTTTGGATGGCTTTTGAATGGCTCAGCCTATGAGAATAAATTGATTTAAACAAAGCAATTGCACATTAGTTTGTTTCTGATAGCATTAAATATTCCTGATGTTGAACACATTGGAAATAGTCATGGATTTAAAGGCTGTCAAAGATACCTTTTTGTTTTTCTGCAGCTTTTCATACAAGGCAGAGAAAATACTTTCTGACCTTTTTGGGGGGAGGGAGGAAGGGTGGGGATACATACCGTATTTGGTAACGTTACATCTCAGCAAAGTTAACCACACTTGTAAAAGACCATTTGCTTCTAGTGTGGGCTCCTTCTATGACATTTGCTTTCTCTCACATTTTGTTTTTTGTGTCTGTCTTTACCTCCTTGAATCTGCTGGCTCAATTTATCTTGCTAGCTTCTTTTTTGTTTTTTCTTTTCCTTTTGTTTTATTTTGCTTTTTGTTGTTGTTTGTTTTTGTTCTCCCTGGAGGCAGAAGGTAGTCTGATTCCTCTGGCTTTACCTCTTTCCTCAGGGTCCCAAGACCCTAGAACCACAGGGTCAGCTTTTCTACAGGTTTGTTTATTTATTGTTTAGATTTTTTGACCCCTTCTTACATTTTCTTTAACTATGATGATCAGAGCCTTAGCTAAGTACCAGTGTGGAAGAAGTCAAAGGGAACCAGATAGTTGAGTGAGTCATAGACAGTTGTCTGTCTTTTCCCTCTTCCCTCCCTCCTTCCCTTTGTGTGTACGTGTGTGTGTATGTGTGTGTGTGTGTGTGTGTTCATGTAGGTGCAAGTATTCATGGAGAATACAAGTCAACTTCTTAAGTGGTACTCTTCAGGATCCAGCCATCTTATATTTTGAGACAGGATTTCTCATTGGCTCAGAGCCTGCCAATTAGGCTAGGCTAGCTGGCCACTGAAGCTTAGGAATCTCCTGTCTCTACCTCCTCAGCATTGGGATTCCTCCTCCACTCCTCTCGTCCACTCTTCTCCTCCTCCATTCTCCTCTTCCTCCTCCACTCTCCATCCTGCTGCTTGGAGATATGGCCATTGCTTTCTGGCACAGCTAAGCTAACGCAACAAAGCTATGCCAATAACAGAATAGAGAAGTGGAGTCCAGGGCCTGGCAAGTATTCCTTACAAAGGGCCAGTGAGTAAATATTTCATCATTTGCAGTCTAGACGGTTTTTGTGACTTGTATTTCAGTTCTCTGTCAAATCACTAAACCAGTCATTGAAAGGATGTGGATCAATGAATATGGTTGTGTTCTAATAAAGCATTATTTATAAATCCAGATTGGCCTGGAGGAGCATTGCTTGCTGATCATGATATATGCATATATTACATTATAATTTATAATATATAATATATTAACTATATATTATAGTTAACTATATATTAACTATATATATTAACTATACATACACTAGCCACATATATAACTAGATGTAGTTAATAGATAATATATTAATAAAAAATATTAGTCAAGAGTAGAGAGCCTATCTCCCTATCACAGCCCTGACCTCAACCAGTTTCATATGGATGTGCATGTGTGTGTACACCTGTGTATATAAATATGTATGTGTTTTTGTGTGAAGGCCAGAGGTCAACATTAGGCATCTTCTTCAATCAGTCTTCACCTTGTCTTTGGAGACAGGGTCTCTCCCTGAGTCCAGTGTTCATTGACTGGCTACACTGCCCAGCAAGCTCCAGGCATCTACCTGTCTCCAACTACTACCCCACACATTAGAGTTATAAACCTGTGTGACCACAGCCAGCCTTTTTGGAAACCCGGGGCTCTCACTCAGGTCTTCCTGCTTGCGAGGCAGACACTTCACTGACTGTCCATCTCCCTTGCCTCAGCCTCATGCCTTTGCACAAACTGCTTCCCCTCTTCCTGCTCCTTTGCCAAGGAAGCACGGTGTGGCATACAGAGAGTAGAGCCGGACAGTGACAGTCTGGGCCGTCTTGCTCATCTATGGCCTGCAGTGCAGAGGTCCTAAGACTTGTTCTGACGGGGATGGCCATCATTTCAAGCACCTACTCGGAGTTGGCATGTTTTCTGGCTGTTCCATCTTCAGCACCCACTGAGGCAGGTGATGTTGGAATTTAACTAACATGCACATGTTAGCAGATTTAAGTCTCAGGGTCAGGACTCAAATCTAGGTTCATCAGACACATCCGAGTTCCCCAAATATCATTATCATTGCCTACACAAGCTGCTTCGTTTCCAAGCCTGCTGTGCTAGCCAATCACATTGTACATGGGTTTCGGGACTACATTTCTCTTGACTGTCGCTGGAGTGGCCAGGGATCATCATTTCCGTGTGAAAATACGTCCAATGGCCACCAGTCTCTACCGTGCCCTCTGAGGCTGGAGACCTACACTGTCCTCCTCTAACCCCTCTGACCTCTCCTCTGCACCACAGTCTTTGTTCCAGATACCCTGCTTTGCTTTACACACGGCAAGCCTCCCCGCTCCATCCTCCTCAAGAGCATCTCTCTCATGCTTCCTCAGCCTGAAGCCAGTACAGCTTTTTCTCCATTCAACCGATGCTGAAGCTTTTTAAATGCCGCCTCTTCAGAGGGGAGTTTTCTGCCAGGGAAAATGAGCTTTCTTTCAATTATTACCTATTGATTTCTGAGTATGTGAAAGGACATACTGGAACCAGATGACAGAGTGGCTGTCTTGAGTTGAACAGCTCGCCGCTGTGGCCAGAGATTCAGAACTGCTTTGAGGAGCCTCATTATCTCGCCTCCAAGACAACTTACTTGCCTTCATTAGAACAAACCAAGACATGACCTTGTTTTGCCCTTCAAAAGTAAAAGTTCTCAACACAGGAAAGGTGACAAAATCTGGCAAGATTAGTCTCATGATGTAGGATGTCAGAGGTAGAAGGGACTATATCTTGGAACCGGCCCCATCCAGCTCTGAACCCCCTGAGCCTCTTTGAGGTCTGCCTTCCGGTTTCATTAACAGTGCTCTCCATGGCAGCTGCCCCTGGCCACTCCTGTCTCCTTTTCCCCAGTCCTCCCTCAGGCTGAGACATCCAGAGAAGTAGATACGGTGATACAATTCTCAACTGAGTGCTGTCACCAGACAGAGATAACTAAAGGAACTTGAGTGAGGTCCCATTGCTGGGGAATGTCACATATCATCCAGAGCCTAAGGCAGTGGATCAGACTGACCTCAGCACCACACTGCAAGCAACCAAAGTTAAAGATGAGCATCTAAGATTCCTCAGGCTGCTTCCTCAGGAGACGATTCAAAGCCTAACATAACGGCTCACACCTATAATCTCAGCACTTGGAAAGTACAGGCAGGAGGATCAATAGTTCAAGGCAAACCTTGTTCATACAGTGATTTCGGGGCTGCCTTGGACTACATAATACCCTGTCTTTAAAAAAGAGCAAGTGAATTCTACAGACACCTACAGAACACTCAAAACATTTCTATTCCTGGGCTTGTGGCTGGTTAGCTCTGAGATGTGACAGTGAATGCAGTACAGTCCGCATCCCAGAGGGTTTACAGGGAAATGGAACACAGGATGAAAGAACTCAGATTATTTTCAACTGTGGCTAACCGGATAATCCAGTGACCGGTTTAAACTTGGCGTCTCTCAAAGCACCTGCTTCCATAAACAGCCCTGTTGAGACCTCACCCTGAAAGTGGGTTTTAAAAAGACAGAAAGACAAGGGAACAAAGGGAGGGGAGGAACAGACGTGGAGGAGAGAGAGAACAAGAAAGCAGGAGGGAAGGGAAGGAAGGTGATGGGAGGATAGAGGAGAAGGAAAAGGGAAAGTGATTCCTGTCTATAGTTCCATCACCTTTTCTTGCTTCCTTTCAAGGGTGTAAGCCTGGGGGTCAATCTCTGGGAGCATTTTGGCATCCTTGGTGCCTGCTGAAGTCCTAGGGTGAAAGGGCTCGTGGGTTTCCCTTCCTTCAGTAACTCCCACCTCCCATCTCCAGGCACAGAGGAGCCAGGACTTGGGTAACACGCTTCTGAATTGCCATAGAAACTGTTGACAACTATTTGCCAAGTCAATAACAGACCTTTCTTCCAACAGCCAGCCACACACATGAGGTCTCCCGGGTCACTGAAAGGGCTTTGTACAGCTTCATGATTCACCAAAGCTGGTGGCGACCCTCCCAGCCCTGCTCAGTCACTCAGAACTCCTCCAAAAGTGCTCACTCCTCCACCAGCTTAGTAAGGAATCAGGGTGGAAAGGGAGCTAGGGAGAGAGGGAGGGAAGGAGGGAGGAAGAGAAACATTCCCAAGCAACTGTTAACAGCAATGGCAGGAACTAACCTGGAAATGAGCAATGCTTGGTTTCCGTATATTCCCAAACAGAAATAGCCAAAGATAAGAAGACAAGCAGAAACGCTTGCCCCCAGAGGCCCCTCTCCTCTGCCCCACCCCGTTCTCCCACCTCCCCTCAGACAAAGGCACACTTTAGAGCCCCAAATTCTCTGGGACCAAAACTTGTCTGTGTCCAGCAGCAAAGCGCTCCTCCCCTGACCTCCCGTCCCCCGCCCCCCCCCCCAAGGGTGCTCACTAGCTTGCAGCCAAATTCATTCACCCACTCAACTCACATTTTCCTGCCTGTTGAATGCAAACCAGTTGTCTGCAAATGGCAATCATGAGATGAGAGTCATGGCTGTTGTTTTCCTACCCTGTTTAGAGATGCCTCCATGAGGGACCCACATCGGGATGAGCTCTGGAGTTGCGAGAGAGGCCCCGGGGGCTGGGGCTGGAGGGAAACCCCTTTGCAAACGTGCACGCGCCGCGGTTGCCAAGGGAACCCTGGCTTTGTCCAGGGAGGCTGCGAATGGCCGCTTCTCCCACGGCCTGGCTCCGGAGAGCCTGGTCTTCATTCAGGGTCAAGAGCAAAGGCAGGGGAAATGCTGCACGTGCTTCGTGACAAACACGGCTTTCTCAAAGAGTGAAAGAACTGATAGGAATTGATACTGTAGAGTGGCGCCGGTGGCGAGGGGGCACAGTCACGGATGCCGCTGCCATCAGGTCTGAGTCAGCCTCTAAGGCCCCTGGAAGGAGGAGGACTGGAACACACAGACCTGAAAGGAGTCGGGAGGGAAGGACAGAGAGAGGGGAAGGTTGGAAGGAGTGTGTGTGTTTGAGGATTCCAGTAGATACTACATGTTAAACAGGTCAATGGCTAACTAACTGAAGACACTTAGTGTAAGGTTTGGCTTGGATCATTTTGGGCTGTTGGCATAGGGGAGAGTAATCATGGCTGTCTTCTTCGAGTGTGGCAGGGGCAGTCGGAAAGATGTCAGCAGCATTTTAAGAATTATGCAAGGCTTGCATGGCTGACGCTCTGAGGCCTGGGTTTAGGTTTCCTTTTCGGAAGCAGAGCCTCTAAATGTTTGTGCTTATACTGAAACACTTCTGACTGTCCCGGGTAGCACACTAACCAAGGCACTGTGACAGTTGGCCTGTACTAAACATTCAGGGAAACTGTTGACACTGTTTCACACAGATGCATAAACACACACACATACAGACACACACACTTCCTCACAAGGTGGTTGACATCTTACATTCGTCATCTCCTAAGGCTAAGCTTTAGCACCAGTTGCTTCTAGAACCTTCTGTCACCATTCTGAAGCTCAGCTTTGGTAGCATTTTATACAGATGCCCCTAATCGCAGCCAACCACACTAATTTAGTCATTTGTACCTATATACTCATTTACAGGCATGGCTCTTGTATTAGTTTTCCACTGTTATAACAAAACACCCTATTCTTGGTGACTTATAAAAGGAAGATTTACTGAGCTCACAGTTTCAGAGGTCCGAGTGCAGTACCTTCCATGATCTTAATGACCTTACATTAAATTCCAACTCCTCTCCATATCACCACAGTGAGGACCAAACTTCCATCATTTGAACCTTGAAAGACATCCAACTCCTTTCTGAACCACAGCAGTTCTCTCTAGAACAACATCCTTGATGGACACCATGATCCATGCCTTTTAACACCTTGGATGCTTCCATGTCTCTTACGTAGAAGGCGAATGACTCAGGGAGCCAGTTTGTTCTTTGTTGAAATGCCAGCTGCACAGAGCTTATGGGAGGATTCAAGAGAAGTTGAATGTGTAGCATCTACCACCAGAGAGGCTTAAGATCTAGGCAAGGTGAGAACTTGGCTGCTCATAAGACTTCCAGCTTATCACAGCAGGTGCTGCTGAGCTTGATGGGAGTGATGTGTTTACTCAGCCAGAGGATGAGAGCAAGCTCCTGGGAAGACTGTGGCTGTGAACTCCCAGGAGCTCAAGCTGCAAACAGGCTTGGCAAAGCCTGGGGGAACACACTTGCTTCTTCCCTTTTGCTTTTGCATCCTAAAGAGGCCCTTTGTTAATTAGGGTAGGATACCTAGGGGTAGCACAGTTGGGAACAGTCCCATTTCAGCCCAGACACTACTTTGTAATGTGGCTTCTGTCTTATGTAAAAGACTAATCTAAATTCAATAGAAATCTATTATCAAAATGCACAAGTTTCAACTGGCTTTCTCCCTGAACGGACACAGTTAGATACTGTCATCATTTAGGGATAACTAGGACATGCCCATTTCCTTGCTCTCTGCACAAGGGGCAATGGTATGATAATTCATGTTATTGACAGAACTGCCTTGGGGAAGGACACAATCAAGATATGCCAGGCGGAGGTTGATTCTGACCAAAGGGATCTGGCCTCCTAGCATGGCTATACCTTGGGCATGGAGACAGCACGCAGAAAGACTAGATGGCTAGAAGAATAACAGAATCCTGCAGCTTGCCGCTCACCCAAAGGGCTCAGATTTGGATAGAGCCACAGAGAGGTAGTCAACTAAGCAAAGACAAGGTTAGACTCTGAGCCTGGAAACACCCAGCCATACTTTTCCCAGTGGTCCCTTAACCTAAGGCCTCACCTGCATCCTAACCTGGTCCTGGTGTAATCTTTCTGGAGATCATCCATTCCTTTTAGTCATTTTACTCACTTTTCAGACTAAATGTGTCCCCAGTTCTCTACTGCTCCAGGAACAAGTCCAGTTTCCCAAGTACTCTATTATCTGTGGGTTTTGTCAGTTTCTTATTGCTGTAAAAAAATACTTGAAACAAAGAGTGGAGATTTATTTTGGTTCATGCTTCAATCAGCATCATGATTTGAGGTCTGAAGTAAGGCAGCTCATCTTGACAGAGGGAACATGGCATTTTGACTGCTCACCTCATGGTGATCAGGGAGCTGAAAGGGAGGCAAGGAATGCCTGTGTTATCTCCCCTCTTTCTTCCTCCTCTTATTCCATCCCAGCCCTCAATCTATGGGTTGGTATCACTCACATACAAGGAGAATGTTCCATTTTGTACCAGTTATCTTTCTAATCACCAGGACAAAATATCTGACCAGAGAAATTTAAGGGAACAAAGATTTATTCCTAAATCACAGTTCCAAGCGATATCTGACCATCATAGCAAAGAAGCAATGGTAAATGGCTTGGTCCATGGCAATAGGAGCCCAGAGCTACTGCTTGCGTATATTGGCAGATCAGGAAGCAGAGAGCAAATAGAACTCAGCTATAGTCATTAAGGCCTATTCCTAGAATGCCAAGGAGGCCCCCATATTCCAGTGTTTCTATAGCCTGTCACCAACTGGAGATTTAACGCTCAAACGTGTAACTGGAATTATCTCCCTCTGGGGAACATTCTAGATTCAAACTCCATCCCCAAGTTACAGAAACTCTGTCAGACTCAGGCAGAGGTGTGCAGTTATCAACCTCCTGCTTGTCTATCAGTCTAAGTCAATAGTTAAGGCTGACTTCCACGTCTGTCCCTCCTGATTGTGCCTTGACCCTGTTCGGCTCTCCGGCGCGTCCCATCCTTGCAAATAATCAGAAAGTTGACTTCACCTCACCATGTTCATTCTTTTGTATTTAACCATGCAAAAATGACCCAAGTAATCACAGCTGCCAGAGCCAGCTCGTAAGATCTCTCTGCTTATGTCAGGGAGCGAAGAGAGGGGCATGATGGAATCAGTTGGCCGAAGGAGGCTCAACTTGGGATCATGCTTGGTCAGGATGGGATGGCGCGTTAGTGCCAGGCACTTGTCATGAGATGCTCAGTGTTTTCTAAGGAGGCTGTAATTAGAAGAACACATTATGGAAGGGCAGAGAATCTGGAGTTGAGCCATTCTTACCACTCAAGTACATTCATGCCTTCTGGGCACCAACTAACTCCTGCCCGTGCCAACATGATTATCATAAATTAGGATCGCTAAGATAAATGCCCGGAGGGTTGATCTCAGCTAAATGAACTAAGACTGAAGGCAGAGGGCTTTGTACCAGGCAATGAGGAGTGATGGAGACTGTGGTAAAGTAGAGACAAATGCTGTGTGTAGAGAGAGCAGCCATAATGTAGCCCCAGATGTTAGCCTATGCGTGTGGTTGCAGCATCAGGATTCCAGAGCATTTTACCTTTCTAAGAAAGACAGGAAATGTGGGAAAGTAAAAACTCTCAATTAAAAGAATGTTACCAAACATTGTCAAACCTAATATGTGGATAGGCTAAAACTAGTTCGCGGGCTGCACTTTGTGACCCCCGTGCTCTGTAAAGAACTTTCTGGAGTGTGTGCATAAGCATCTTCAGGCAGGAGTGTGAAGCTGCTGTCAGTAACTGAAGCTACAGAACTCATGAGAAAACATACACAGGCCAACACGGCAGAGCCACATGTGAGGTCATCACATCACTAAATGAGCAAGGAGGTGCCACAGTGATGAACAGAAGAAGAGAATAGAAAAGGAGGTGCTTGCAGGGTCTGAGTCCTCTACTTGGAATTGAGACAGTGGTGGAATTGATAAAGGCCTCCCTAACATCCGGGGAGCTGGACAGCTCCAGGCTCTGTTTCCCCTAACTCTTCCCTGGAAAAAGGAGGCAAGGCTCCTAGAGGGCTGAGGTAGGATGTGTAGGGGTTATCACCATGGTAACAAAGTTGCCATGCCAAACATGCAGATATGTGTTTCAATTCAGCTTGGTTTTTCTCTCTGGCCTCAAATATACTTTTCCCAGTCCTTGGCCACATCTGAGGAGGGAATGGCAATGGTGACATTCTCTTCTCCGAGGGGAGGCTGAACTCTTCTTTCCTGTGCCCATCTGTAGAGGCACTGCTTTGCTTGTATGCTGCTCATTACTGTTCTTGGTGTCTGTCCTGCTTTGAGCCTCCCTCTATTTCATTCCAAGGAGGAAACCACCTGAGTCTCACCCACTCTCTTCCACCTTACAGTTAAGATACTGTGACATCCAGGGAACTTACCTTCATACCCAATTCAGTTTTTTCCCATTTCCTATGCTTATGATTTGAATATCAATGATTACTTTTCAACAGTGTCTACTGGTCCAAAACCACCATTTTCTTTTTCCATAGCCACTGTTCTTATCCAGGTGTCCTACAGTCCAACTGGATTTGCTATGCGTGATCTCTGAAAAGGTCTTTCTTGCCTCTGATCTCTTTTCCTCCATCCCCCACCACTGTTCGCCTTTATGTCATCTACAAAAACATGCCCAAAGAGAACAGGAGAGGGGCCTAGATTTTAGAATCTTGCATATCCAAGTTTATATCCCAGCTTTTCCATTTTCTCCCTGTGTTCTCTCATCAAATGATATGACCTCTCTTGACTTGGTTTCTGTTATTTTTGTTTTAAAATCAAGATACATTACACCCCCCTTGAATAATAGCTCGATATTAGATGACTACTGAAAACTGGGTAGTAGTGTCCAACATTCCTCGCTTCAAGTGCTGCATTATAAGAAAAACCAAAATGAAAACAAGAGGGTACTTGCATCTGTCAGGAGTCAGCAAGGGATGTGCAGAGAATGTGAAGCCTGCTAAATAAATAGTGAAAGTCCGCATGCCCAATGTGTTCTAGTCTAGAGTGAGAGAAAGTTTAACAACAACAATGACAACAAAAAATTAAAAGATGAAAAACTAGTGCTCTGGGTTTCTGCAGTCTCCCTCATCCCTCAAACATCTTAGTTATGTTACACCTCTACTCTCCAACATGGATGTGTGCATGGTTTGTGCCCAGGCTTATGGATTTTCCACGTGAGCCTCCTTCCTCCTTCACATTGCCATGACTCACAGTAGAGACATATTAGTTGTTTAGGATCAAGCCAACTTAATGTCGTATTTGTTTGTTTCTCTCTTGCTGTGATTAAAACAATAAACTGTCCAAAAGTGACATGGGGAAGAAAGGCGTAGTGATACTTTTTTTTTCTAGAAATATATCTTGATTCCAATGAGACTGAACTTTCCCGGACCTTGCCACCAAGTTAGTAATATGCTTGGTGATCATTTAAAACTATGAACTTTACCTGCTCTTCTGCTGTGTACTATGATCTGCCTTTAAGAGAACAGTGTTTCCAAACTTATTATCCCTTGGATTTCCCATGAAATCAGCTTTTAAAACCTAAGCTAAACGTGTAGCTTTCATCTTAAGTTATGTGCTCAGCCAAGCCCCCAGAATAATGTATGCGTGTGTTGAATAATCATTTGCTGGACACAGCCATCAAGTTGAAGGTGACCTCAAAACAAATATCCACCATAAATATTGCAAACAACATGCATACAGGTTGAGAATGTCTGTTTCTGGTACTGTTGCTTTTCTGGGTCAACAAGATTCAGTATTTGTTTCCATTCTAAAACTTTATTAAAGATTTCTGTAAAGAATCCCCAGTTACTCTCCCATGCCATGTTTTATGTACTAGCCAATAACTACAGAGGAAAGCCCTTTGCTAAGGACATACAAGGACAAGTCAGACACACATAATAGTCATGTTACAGAATAACATAGTAGGTAACCACACACTATAGACAGAAGATACAGAGAGAGAACGAGAGAGAGAAGCAGAGAGTTCAAATTGGGACTCACTCTTGGTCAAACTAGTTCAAGAAGAAGCAGCTTTATTTGTGTTCCTTAGTGTGATATCAAAATACACTCTGGGGTTATTCTTATTGCATTAGCTGATGCAGAGAAGTTATTACGTTTCTTGTTTTTGTTTTTTGTTTTGTTTTTTGTTTTTTTTTTGTGGTTTTTGACTTACAGATTACAGTCAATAATCAAGAGAACCTACGATGGGAACCTAGAAGCAGGAACTGAAACAGAAGCCGTGGAAGAATGCTACTTAGTAGCTTGCTCATGCTTGCTATCCTATACATCCTGAGACCATCTGCCCAAGGCAGGGCTACCGCCCACAGTAGGTTGGGCCCTTCTATGTCATCTATCAAGAAAGGAAAATTTCCCAAGACATGTCCGTGGGTTAGTCTAATGGAGACAATTCCTAGGGTTCCCTGTTCCTGGGTGACTTTAGGTTTGTGTCAAGTTGACAAAATTAATGAGCTCGAATGTAAACCCTGATTCTATCACAGTCCCAGCTGGGACTAATATTGTTAAGCACCAGCAAAATAAGGACAATATACATGGCTGTGGGGGAAAGCCTGTCTTATGTTCAATAGGCATTTCCTTCCCAGTTTCAGAGCAGTTTTTGGGGTTCGACTACATGTTCCAACACTCACCAGCTGTCATGTCTGAGGAAGTCTGAGATTCTCCATCTATAGGAAAAGAGGAATGGTTCGAAAGGTAAGAGCACTTTCTGTTGTTGCAAATGTCGTGAGTTCAATCCCCAGCACCCCAACTAGGCAGCTCACTTCATGTCAACTGTACTTCCAGCTCCATGGGTTCTAACACCCTCCTCTGTCCTCATCAGGCACCTGCACATACATGGCACACACACACACACACACACACACTAAATAAATGAAAAAAAAAACAGAATAACAAAAATGGGTTTCCTGTGCAAACCCATGAGACAGCTGCAGGCAAACTGCTTAAAAGAGGACCTAGCAGAAGGCAGGGGCCTGCCAGATATCAACAGCTCTGAGGGTAGAATGTACCCTCTGTTGACTAGAGGCTTGGCACTCTAATCCCATCTTGATACAAGCAAGTTATATGACACGAGTCCCCTTGCACAGCCTGTCCATTTCCATCTTGGGGAAAATGACAGATGCACCTGCCTCAAATCCACCGGGTGCCAGGAACATGAAAGTGTTCCACAGACGTGAGATTCTTTCAAAAGAGCAAGGCAGCATTTTGATAACCCGGCTGACAACAGTGTTTTGTCCTCACTTCTTTTGTGTCTATATTTGTCTAGTGCAGTGTTTCTCCACCTGTGAATCTCGGTCCCTTTGAGGGTCAAATCACCCTGTCACAGGGGTCACCTAAGACCGCTGGAAAACACAGATATTTACATTACAATTCATGGCAGTAGCAACGTTACAGGTATGAAGCGGCAATGAAAATAAGTTCATGGCTGGGAGAAATCACAACGTGATGGACTAAGTTAAAGGGCTACAGCATTAGGAAGGCTGAGAACCACTAATCTGGAGACTCCCGGAAGGCAGGGAGGGATCTCACAATTCATCTGAACTCTTTCTGTGGCTTTTATTGCCTGTTGCTTGCCCAGTCCATGTTGAGTGAGGGCTCTGTCACCGATGCCTTCTATATGGAAGAGGATAAAAATACACCCCCCCCCACCCGTGTACAGGTACTGTTTCTGTCAGAGTTTGAACTCCTGGCCTGAGAGCCTTAAGCTGCCGCAAGGAGAGAGGGCGGGTTAGACATCTGTAATGTTCCCTGTGCAGGGAGAGGGGAAAGGCACCTAAAATTCTTTTGGGTTTGTGTGTGTGTGTGGGGGGGGGAAGTTAAGAGTGAAGAAAGAAGAAAGTTAAAACATGAGCTTTGAACAAATGGTCTGGCTGTTCAGCATCCATAAAATAAGGCCATGGAAAAGCACAGGTGGGCAGTGGTTCCTAGATGTCCTATTGGGATCTATGCCTCAGTGTTCTCCTCAGTTCTCCAGGGCTGTCCATCTGACTCTCTCTCTCTCTCTCTCTCTCTCTCTCTCTCTGTCTCTCTCTCTCTCTTTCTCTCTCTCTCTCTCTCTCTCTCTCTCTCTCTCTCTCTCTCTCTCTCTCTTTCTGTGTGTGTGTGTGTGTGTGTGTGTTTTCTCATCCACACTCACTTCCTACCTAGGATGGGAAAATCATCTCTCTGCTTAGAGAAGAAAGCATCCAAGCTAAGTAGCAGATGGCTTGGCCCAGTGGATCCCACCATTTTTGGCACTCCTGGGATTTAAAGAGGTGGTTAAAACAAGAGTCTAGGCTGCCTGTCCGAAAAACTGGATGCATCCCAGAGCCCTTCAGTGCCTATGCAGGTTGGAACACTCTTCTCACCCGGGAAGTTCTAGAAACGCCATTAGGTAAGAAATAGTCTAGAACCCACAGGGCTCTGAGCACACAAGCACCAACCACACTGTTCCGGCAGCTGTGCCATGTGTCAGTTCCCTTGCTCTGGTACTCCAATCTTCTAGCTACACATCAACTGGTGATGGACACAGTGGTGACCCAAGTAGAGAGTCCAGGCCTGCAGGATGCCTCTGGAGTTGGCCCAATCTGCCACTGTCAATAAACTAGCCAAGAGATCTGCTATGTAAGTTTCCATGAGACCCCTCACCTCCTGGGTACCTTAATGTATTAGAGGAAATTTAGCATTATGAAAGATGAACAACCCTACTTCTCAGCAGGGGCTACAACAGGGTGACCTGCTGGGGACCCCTGTCAGCTCTCTATAACTAATGAGGAGCCATGCACGCATGGGCTTTGTCTGTTTGTCTCCCAGAGAACACAGGAGGTGGCTGGTCCTATTCAAGGTTATTTAAGGAAAAACTTCAAAGTATGAAGAAAAAAGAATTTAGGTGACTTCTCTTTCCTTCTGGATTGTTCTTCCACTTCCCTCCCCTTTCTCTCCATCTAGAAGATGTAGATGTAGAGATAGAGTTAGAAAGAATCCTTTTGCAAATCCAGAAAGAGCAGAGACAGATCACGATACTTTCACAGTAGCTTCATCCCCCTCATTGTACCCAGACCATGCAATCAAGTCCATGGACACACTTAAAGCAAGCTCTCGGTACCCTGAGAGGCCCCTTCTGGAAGGTTAAAAGTCCAGTGCCTATAAACATCAGAGCAAGCTAGCACTTCCACAGCCTGCAAATCATTTAATCACTTTTACAGTGTGGGAGCTACTGACCGCACTTTTTGTGTTGCTGTCAGTAGCCTTCTAGCCTCTTCAAGTTGTAAATAGATGAGCCGCAAAGTGAGAAGGATGAGAAGTCTACTGAAAGAGAGCTGAGAGCTCTGTGCTGCCGTAAGCTTTAATTTAATTTGTTTCATGTAATGATCTGCATGGAAAGAAACATAAAGGAGAAAGGGAAAAAAGAGAGTCTAGAACCAGCAAGATGGCTGGGGGGTTGGGGGAGAGAGAAAACTTCTGGCCAAACCTGACAACCTGAATTGGAGCCTGGGTTCAACACTATAGTTCCTTCACCTCCATAGTCACACCCATGTGCCCATACCTTCCAACACACACACACACACACACACACACACACACACACACACACACATTAAATGTAGCAAATTGTTTTAAAAAGAAATATAGGTCTTCTCCAGAGTGAAAACTTAAGCTTTTACATGGAGGCAGAGCCCTGGGTGATTTTTGCCAGGGCTAGAAGATTTAGTAGAAATCCTGCTGCTATAGAAAGAATTTCAAGATCTCTTTTATTGCTTTGGATCTAGCAGTAATTGTTAGCAAACAGGGAGGGAGTGTAGTACCAGGCAGTGTGTGCAAGGCTGGGAAAGGAAGCATAGCTCCTGCCCTCTGGAAGCTCACAGCTCTGGTGATGACTGTGAAGACTGAAAAGATGCGACACTGAAGTTATATTACTTAATTGTCCTGTCTTATAGTTATCATAGCACATGGCAGCAAAGTTTGTGGATGGACTTGGTGCTTCTCCTGGAGCTCTAGCAGTCTGTAATCCAGGTGCACAGCTGGCACTTGATGGAGAGTGGGAAGGGGTCTCTGTCCCAGGTTTCTCTTGGTGTCTGGTGGCTGCTGATGACCCTCGGGCTTGTTTGATTTGCACCCTCATCATTCTAGAATGCCTTCATCTCCATTGTGGCCTTCCCCAGGTCAAGGATTTCTCTTCTTTCCCTTGCAAGTACAACCAATGGTAGATTTAGGAGCCATACTCAAGTCAGAATGACCTCATCTTGAGACTCTTGGCTGTAGGACGTTGGAAAGATGCTAGTTCTAAGTGAGGTCATGTTCACAAATATTAGGGGTGAGGACGTGAACATCCCCTTTTGGAGCAAAATACAATTCAACTTACTGTGAAGACTAGACATGATGAGTGCTATAAAAATGGGAACAGCATGGGCTACTGCTACAGCTGAGGAGAGTTGCTGTTGTCGGAGCATGAGGACGTGGTATGGGCAGCACAGTCTTCGAGTTTATTTCAGAGGACATGTGACTCCTAGAAATCTCGTTTATGTTCAACGCAAAGGTATCATGAAGAGAGGACTCCAACCCTGGCATTTGAATGTCCATGGACTCCTGAGATGTCCTGTCCACATCCTACACTTCCCCACTAACATCTGTGGATCCTAATAGGAAAGACCTTTGTTTGCTTGCTAGTACTTCAAATACTGCAGCTCCTGGCCCACAATTCATGGTTCACCCAACCATGGCCCCATAAATGAACTGCCAAAAAGCCCAACTGAACAGAGGCAGGATATCCCCATCTTTCCGTTCGTTCTTCTCCTTACTAGATTCCTGGGTAGTCTTGTCTTTCTGGAAATCCCACTTTGCTGTGAGTTCTAAATAAACTTCCACTAGTAAATGCTGTTTGCTTGATGTGAGTAGGGCATGTGGAGTATGAGTGAGGTAGGGGAGAGAGGAATTCATACTCAGAATGGAAGACAGATAACAGAGAGAACACAGATGCAATGGTCCTCAGATTAGAAACGGCACATGGAAGCTAAGCAGCCTTTGCTTACCCACAAGATTAAGATGTTTCTATTAAAATCTGGGACCACCTAGTCTCTAGGAACTGAGACCTCAGTGTCAGGAAATAGAAGTTGTGTGGATGAGCAAGTGACTAAACCTCCAAGAAGAGAGTGTTTCAGAGGCAGGACCATCCATCTCCAGAGTAAGAAATCTCCAGGGAATGAATTTCATTCTGGAAGCCTGTTTGAGGCGAATTGACCCAGGAAAACAGGAGAAAGCCCTTGCATGACGTCCCGTGAACTCATTATTAGATTCCTAAGGTTACGTGTTTTCCAGACACCCCCTGTCAACTAAAATTGCCCTTCACCGAGTCAATGTGGCCAATAGTTAACCTTGACATAAGCATCGAGAGGGGGCCTTGTAAGGAGACTTGTCATTTTCACCCAGCTCATGAAAGATCAGCACAGCGTCTGGGTGGCTTGGTATTTAAGACCCGTGAAATTGTCTAGACCACAAAGTCTAGACCCACAGTCTAGACCCAGAACAGCCCAGTTCTAAACAGTGAGATCTTATTTTACACAGGACAGCAGGTTGCTAACGCCTCTGGGTAAGGAGGTCGGAGCTGCATGTGCGATGAAACCACACACAGATCAGTAGTTCTTCCCAGCTAGGGTCACAACACAGAGATGGGGTTGTGTATGGAATGAAGTGCACCAGAGTAATTGGTTTAAATAAAGCCGTTCTCCGCCACCACACCCCGATGGATGTTTTCAAATGCTCTGTTTTATTAAACAGCCCACTGCTCTGGGAGCAGTGTATGGCTGGTTCTGAAGGCCACGCCCCACGCATTCCTGTTGCTTTTCCAAACTCACTATTTATGTGTGGCTTTGGACGGTCTTCAGAAGAGTTGCTGAAACTTGCATGCAAATTCAGTCCAAAACAGTACACTTCTCTGGGACCCTTCTTTATGTGACAGCTATGCCATCCCAAATCATTCTAGAATCAAATACCAGGCACATGACCTCCAAAGATAAACACTGGGGAAGGAGCAGCAAGTCGCCCTGATCTTCAAGTACCTCTCGGAAAGGGTTACATGGTGTTCTGTATCAGGGATTTGGAAAGCTAACACACTAGTGTCAGCGAACTGCAGGGATTGTTCTGGCACGGTTGCCTTGCGGTGGCTCTGTCTACAGACTGTAGACATACTGTGTTTTTTTGCCTGCCTGCCAAGTCCCACTGTCCCTGATAAATGCAACCCTACACTCAGAGATGTCCAACAAGCATGACTGATGAGAGCAATGGATGCCACATCCATGGGACCAACCAGGGAAGAATCCCAGCTCTGAAAAGAAAGCACATGGTGAGGTTGTTGTAGCGTCCAGGAGTACTTCTAGACTGTCAAGGGATACACCCAGTTCACAATCAATACGTGTATATCCTCATCAGCTAAGGCTACTAGCAGGAACTTTGAGAATGCAAAGAAATAGATCATACGATTTCTGCCACAGGCATTTCCATGTATGTGGGTAGATAATACTGGAGAGAATTGTGTGTTCAGTGGGTCAGATTGCAACTTTACTATGATGTATTAACAGAGGGAAGGGAAAGGTTTGGAACAGTTAGGAACTGCACATGTTCTTGTTTTTTTTGTAGCATGTTAAAGTGGGCCAGTGAGGTTGCTCAGTGGGCAAAGTGCTTGCTGAAAAGCCTGACAACTTAAGTTGGATCTTTGGGATCCATGCAGTAGAAGGAGAGAAAGATTCCTGCCAGTGGTTTTCTGTTCTGTACTAGCCTGCTGTGGTGTGTATGGGTATGAGAACATCATTAAAGATTCCACAGCATTTAGCAGTCAACTGTAATTCTGGTTGTTCTAACAGTATGCCAACTCACCTGCTTCTCACCATTTTAAAAAAAAGGAACTGAAACAGAGCAGTTGAGTAACTTGTTAGTGGCAACTCAGCAGTAAGAAATAGAGGTAAAATTCAAACCTAAGAAGGATAAAAGCTTTGGTTGGATTTTGAAGATAGGTTAGGGTTGGAAAGGCGTGAACGGTCTTCCAGATGGGGCTTTGAGTTCTGGCTGCTGAGGAGGAGAGGTGCCTGGAGAAGGCTATGTCTCTTAACTTTGGAATGTTTATCTTATGGCCAAGTGCAGGGGCTGGGGAGTAAGGGCAAAAAAATCCAATGACTGTGCTGTGATTTCACTACTGCCTGTCTTCGGTTCTTGTTTGTGGAAATGAAAATAAATGGGTGGGTTAAAAAAAACCAACAACTTCTAATTAAGGAGCTGACACAAACTGATAAGTCACTGGATGGGAGACAACATGTGCTGTTGTCCCTGAGAAAAGCAAGGTGTTGCATACCATGCCCCTGGAATGCCTCTTTGTATTCCCCAATCATTTTGCCAGGTCACAAGGACAATGGCAGAAGTGGGCTAGGGTGGAAAGGTCTGAGAATCGATATTTGAAGGAACATGGAGGCTTCACACATTCTCTGTGAACTCTCCAAATTAGAAGAGCACCTGTTCTCCTGCACGTGTGCCAGATGCTGGTCACACCATGAACATGGATGCTATTGAGGCCAGTCTTCTAACTTACACATTCTGTGGTGACTAAGTGTGAGACACAGTGGAAATAGTCAATGTCCAGCAGCCATCTCTGTCCTTTCCAAGTAGCACTGTTGAAGTGCATGTCATCCTCAGTTAGTTTCAATAAGCCTACGCTTCACATTTTTACTGTATGTTTTCCATTGTCTCTCAGTAACCTATCCCCCCTTTTCTCCCAACCCCAGCACAGCTATGCTACAGCCATGGCAAGTGCCAAAGACTTCACTGAAGTTTTGACCTAAAACATGTCATGACACTATTGATGGAATTGGGGAAGCCAAGATGAAGCCCAAGTTCTAGAATGATCAATGGTGTTCTAGACGTCTTGACCTGACAACAGGACTAATAACTACTCCTGTCCATCAAGCAATTGAGTCAGCAGGACCAGCACTTAGGAAAGTGTTCAAACCTGGGTTTGAAGAGGCAGGAGCCATTAGAACAGGGGTGAATAGATTCCACTGCTCCAAGAAGCAAAGGGACAAAGGACAAAAGAAGAGCAACTGAAGACTGGGCTTGTTTCATTCTGTTTGGTAGGGGGGAGGCTATTTATTTAATCATGAAAGAGAGAAAATGAGAATAAAAAGATATGTATATGTATGTCATTACTGTGACAAAGCATTGAGAGAAATAATTTAATTTAATAAATTAATTTAACAAAAATTTGTGGGAAGGGCAATCAATTTGACTTATGGTTCTGAAGGTCTGGTCTATGGTTTCACGGCTCTGTTGGGTTCTGAATCCATTTCAGACTTACCCCTGGTGGGCAGCGAACAGGGAGGGTGAGGAAGGGATCAGGGACAAGATACCCTTAATGACTCCAGTGAGCTACTTCCTTCAGCTAAAGTTCCGCAAACTTTTCCAAATAGTGCCACTAACATTCAAAACAGGACCCAGGGAATGGTGGCATTAAATATTCTAATTGTAGTAGCCTAACACAGTAGAAATCAGGATGACATAAGGAGGTTTTGTGGCCAGTCAGGTGTAATATTCTGGGGCTCTGAGGAACCTTCAACTTTATCTTACTCAAGAGCACAGAGGGGAAAGGCTTCTAAGCAGTCAATATAAGTATAAATTGGATGGCTCTTTTCCTCCTGCTTTCAGGAATGTCCCCTACTCTTCTAACATTCCCCGGTATAGAATGGCTCACACCTTTTATGCCCATCATCCCTTTTATCTGTATGAACAGTACTGCCCGGTATAAGGGTATCCACATGGCCTCCAATGTGAAGACTTTGCTTAGAGAGACAAATTTTCCAACAAAGGGCACATCCTGGAGTCTCACGGTACAAAGTTTTCTCCTCTCTCTTTTCATCCTTGAATGTAGTCATTCCACCAAATAGGAGTCTATTTCGGAGATGTGTGTCCTATGGAAAGTTAATTTTAGCTCAAAGGCAAATATAACCAAGGTGCCATGGGTTTTGGTGACCCCAGATTTTTTTTCTTGACCTACACTTTAATTGTAGAATTTTTGTCCAGGACATAATAAAAATGTCAGTAAAAAGAAAAGTTCCACTTAAATTTTATTTTTAATAAACCTGGATATCTTGCCATCACCAGCCTTCTGAGAACTGGAAAATTCACTCTATCACTGTACAGAAAGGCGGTGTCATCACTAGCAGGACACATGTGCACGTGTTTGAAAGAGCCTGAGGTAAAACTTCTCAAGGCCTGAAAACTTGAACTCAACTCATGGGTATCCAACTGTTAGCCCTGATTTGATTTCTCTTCTGTGGCCTACTTTTTTCTTTTAAATGTGAAAAAAAAAACCCTTGCTGGTGAAATTGAAAGCAAGGTTGATGTTAACTGTCCTTTTTTCTCTATTTGACAATGTGGGTCTTTAAGGATTTGCTATGTATGGGTAACGCGATGGTTAATTTTTATTGTACACTTGACTGAACCTGCTACCACCTAGAAGACACACCACTGGTTGTGTCTGTGAGGCAGCTTTTAGGGAGGTTTAGCTGATGAGGGACAACCATTCCATGGAGTGGGGTCCAGACCAAATGAAAGGGGGAATTGAGTGAGCCAACTGGGTACCGACATTCCCCCCTCTGCTTTCTGCCCACACATGCAACATGACTAGTTATTTTACCTTCCTACCACCATGCCTTTGACCCATGATACTTTGTGTCCCTCCTTACATTATGAGATAGAATGAACCCTTCTGACCTAGATTGCCATGGTCAAGAATTCGAAGGAGAAAAGCAGCTAACTCAGGAAGTGTGTCAGGTTTAGGGGACTGAGGCCTTTGGCCAAGATTTGGCCCCTGTTCCCAGCATCCAGAAAATGAATAGTGATAACAAGCAGCTTTTTCTAGTTCAAATTCTAATAGGCTCTTTAGGGCTCAAAATGCAGAAAGGCCACTGTGCACCTCCCTGCCTTTCACGGGTATCTCATGGAAAGAGTGCCGGCAATTATCATTCCCTTTATTCAGAAATTCCCATACACCTCAGAAGCCTTCTAGTTGTGGGCTTGCTTTGATCCAGTCTCTGAATTTCTGGAGTCCTTTCACACATGTTCACCCACCTGTATCATATGCTGGCTCTCTCAAAATTACTGTTAATTAACTACGGACTCTGTCAGTGTTAAGCAGGAAGGCAGTCTTTCTATCTCCCACAGAGCAGACTCTGTAAACAGGAAAATGGGAAACAAGGTGAATGTTTGTGGTAAGTCCTGACTTTAATGAAGTCAGTCTCCCAGTAAATGCGTATAGAGATAGAAGCCACATGACTTACAAAAGACTAATATATCTGTATGTTGAAAGATATAATCTGGTACTGGGACAAGATCATGTTCAAACACCACCTTGGTGAGCTGTGATGTAATGCCATCCAAAATAGAATCTTTGCCCCTCCCCCTCCGCTGTAGAAATGACATGTGTTTGTCTTTATATTCCCTCTCAAGTCTAGAGGGCTTTGCACAGGTGTATAGCAGTCTTACGCACAAACTTGAATTTCTTTTCTTGTCAAGTCACACTTCCCCATCCCCAAGTTGTTCACTTGATACAGAAAAGGAATTCCAGTAAGTGAGCATGACCAACCATCAGCCAGCATATGAAAGAAAAGCTTGGAGTAGGTAGAGCAGATGTCCACAAAAGGGCTCATCAGGGCTGGTGGGGGAACAAGGGGTCTCTAGCTTCATGAGACTCTTGGGTGTCCTGGAATCAACCCTGCCCAGGCAAACATCCTCTGATCCTTGCGGGTTTGTATGTCCTGCAGACAGGTCCCCAAGGGAACCAAGTATTTCCACGTAGCCACAGGCCACCAAAGCCTGCACTCAAGAGGGGGCTCTATTCTCTAATGAAACACTCATTCCACCCCCATCCGGCCCCAGCCCTGAAACATTTTCACTTCTGCCTCTATTAATACCTCTACATGGAGGCAGCCCAGGGAACTTTAAATGTCTTACTTTCATGTTTGTTTCCTGTTTAAGACCTCGGCCTTAGCACAATTCTGCCCGTTTCACCTGTGCATTTCCACCACCTGTGCGCTTTAGAATACTGTGTCTGACCACGGCTGCGGGAGGTGACAGAGAAAGGGTGTCCCAGACTTCTGTGCTCCTACTTTACAAGAGTGACAGAAATCTCACCCTTGGTTCTGGCCACATGCGTTTTGCCTGGACGGACTTGACATTCTTTTGACCTTTTCTTCCAAGGCTTTTTATACATGTAAAATCTGGCATATATGCATGTGTTTGTGTGTACGCAAGCATGTGCACATGCACATATGTGGTGGCCAGAGGACGCACCTGAGGTGTCCCTGTGACACGCTTATTAGCTTTTGTGGTGCATACTAAGTAGGCTGTTGTGGGGAGCCCTGGGACTCTGTCTCTGCTCTCCCGGCCCTGCGTTTACAAATGTGCAGTACCACCTTGGCCTTGTTGTTGTTGTTGTTTGTCTGTTTTGTTTTTCAGTGGGTACTACATCCAGAACTGAGGTCCTCAAGACTGTGAGGCAAGGGCTTTGCAGACTGACCTTTCCCATTCCATTCCTCCAAAGGTTTCCTCATGCAAATTCGGAAATAGCTGAGAGACTGTTTCTGGCCTTTGCTATCATCTCAAGTTTAGTTACTCATTGTATTTACTCTGTTGGTTGGGTGTATAAATATCACTTGTTATCATGGATGAAGTGTTAGAAATCTCTGCCCTATGTTGCCTCATGTCATGGCAATATACCATCTTCCATGTATTTGTCATACCACATATTTGGACACCTTTGTTCTCCTCCTCTTGGCCACAACTATGTTTCCATCCTATTGATCATATGAGAATTCTTTCCCAATACACTTTTTATAGTCTTTATAAATATGTGCCTAGATCTGAGCTGGAGCCTTTGTTCTGGTATCAAAGACCACACTCTTCTCTTCTTCGCTACCTTCTGTAGCCCGCTCCTACAACCCCCTTCCTTTTCAACATGACCTTGAGCTATGAGCAGCGATGGAAAAGTCATTGCATCCTGAGCATCCCTCTGTACATTTCTACCCAGCACACTCATGCCTTTCCTATGAGAGACAGTGAACGGCAGGACATGGAATCTTTCTGGGAAGCTGCTGTACATCCTTCATGTGCTTTCTTGGCTTTGCTTTCTTAGGTGTCTTTTAGTGTATAGCTCAGTCTGTTACCCACAAGCCATTCCTCTGATGATGTGCCCAGAGTTGTCCTACCTGATGACCCTTTGCAAATCTCTTGCCATTACATAATTTTAATTCACTATTTGCAGTACGGGGATTAAGCCTAGGATTCCATGTGTGCCAGGCAAGCTCTCTTCCCCTGAGCCACATCCCTAGCCCAAGACGGCACCTTGTCATCAAAATTCCTCCATTGTAAGAATCTCTGTGGTAGAAGTGCCCCTTTATTCATGCACTCTGACTCATTTTCAGGACAGCTACCTGCTTCTGGTTCTTCTAATTATGTGCGTGGTCCATAAACCGCAGGAGAACAAGGGAGTCCTCAGGTTTTCTTTCTTTCGTTTTGTAAACAACTACTGAAGTTTAAAGGTAGGACAAACAGAACTCTCAATCAATAGCCTAGAGAAGGAGAAGCAGAAAATGGATTCTGAAGGTCAGAAAATTCTAATCAGCTTGAGTGCCCGTCCTAATCCCAAGAACAAGAAAAATGCACCAAGATTGCAGGGAACATTGGTGCTCCCAAGTCTTTCTGACTCAGATATGTGCTTTTCTTCTCATTCATTTCATCTTAATCTCAATGTACATTTTTGAGCCCCCCCCCAAGTGGTTTTTCCATAGTTGGTACTAAGATATTGGAAAGCTTTGTAATAATCACTATTATCATCTTTGGAGAAGTGAATTCTAATCTGATCCCAGCATTGTGCCTGTTGAGGTGATTAATTCAAACCCCGAATCTTATTTTTTGATCTACTAAATTGGGGCAGAAAAATGTCTCTATTTGTCACTCTATTTGTGAAGAGTAGTAGAGAGACACTGACATGTGCATGTGTGATCCTGAGCACGCACATGTGCGCGCACACACACCAAACCGAATAGTAGTGCAGAATTATACATTTGAAGTTTTGCATTTTAAAGCTGGCTTGACATCTGAGAGTTTCATGAGAAGGACAGGCTAGCAGAAGTAAGCCTAGAGCCTGTATGAGACGATTTTTCTCTCTGAGAAAATAAACCGGCTGTCCACACTCTGGTTTCTGGCTCTCTCCTGCCTTAATGGAAGACAGCAAGAAAATTCATCTTTTACATCCCAGCTTGCAACTTTATTCCTGGAGCCCATCAGAACAACACACCAGAAGACAAAACAACTTCTGTACCAGACAAACAATGTATTAGTGAAATGGCATGAGAAGGAGCAATATTTCCTGAGTACTTTATTCAAGGGTAGAAAATAGAGAGGAATGCAAAATAGAATCCTCTCTGGTTATAGTTCTGGACAGTTTGCTGCCTTTAATCAATTAATTAGTTAGTTAGTTTTGTGTTTTCCATTCATTTGTTATGCCGGGAAACAATTTTAAAATATACACATTGCATCTGATTCATGACACAGAGTTCTTAAAACCTTTATAATTTCCGCCACGATCAGAAGGCTTGGAGAACCTTTTAGTCTAATATTGGTGTATGGCTTCAGTACCCACACCAAGTTTCTGAATCCCTTGATTTCCCGGGAGAAAAGAGCATTATTCACCCTAGTGAGGGGACTCTTTTGCCCCTGGCTAGGGGCAGGACATGAGAAAGAATAGTTTGATGCTTTCTACAGCATCCTTCATTTTCCAGAGAGAGTGGGAATGTGGGACTGGAAACACAGGAACTAATGGATTATAATTAGATATAAAATCATCAGAAGAACTACGGATTTGGAGCACTTCTAGGCTGGTAAACACACAAGTATATGAGGAGCATAGTATACCGCAAGCCCAAGGGAACAGGATTTCCCATGTTTGGAAGCTTCTCACACTTCACCGTGCTCATCTCTTCCATGTGACTGCTCAGGGGCTCATCTGTATTCTTTATTACATCTGACATCCATAAACTGACCAATAGAGAGACATTTTCTTGCTTCCTTTGAGCTGCTTTAGGAAAACAACCCCAAACTTAAAAGGGCACATGGTATGAACTTACAGATTGTCAATCAAAATTACAACACCTGATCTACGATATAATTGATGTCCACAGTCAGGGATATCACTGTGGACCACTGTGGTACTGAGACCTTAGTGAGGTCCTTAGTGAGGAAGCTCTGATACCCCTCGTTTTTGGGTAAATAATGCCAGAATAAAACTGATTTCCAACGGTGACAGATAACTGTGTGGGATAGTTGGATACACCTGCATTGACCGGCCTGCAAGAGTAGTCCCCTATTTCCAAAGGAATGACAATGGAGATTCAGAATAGCAATGGCCCAGTGCTGTCATGGCTTAAGAGTCAGAAACAAAGGACACTGGTGAGTATAGACTTGGGGACTCAGGTATGTGAAGTGGAAAAGTATAGCCATGCGATATCAACCAGAGGGCCCGAATCCAGCAAGCATTTGGAAAGAACACAGAGAATGCCTCTGCGTGCCTGTGCATCTCTCCCTACTCCCACACACATGCGTAGCCACCCCTAATGGTAGCACAGCTAAGGACAAATGTCTATGGCTATTTCATTTTGAATCTGGTTAGTGGCTGTGGCTGTGGCTGAAAAACATGATTGGCAGAAAGTGCACTTCGGGGTTTTATTGTTTTTTGTTTGAAGTCATCCATGCTGAAATTGATTTTAATTTAAATGTGGGGTTAGTTTACTTTGGGGTCACAGCACACAAGCAAGCAAGGGTAGGAGGTAATTATCTTTCATCATGTAAAGACCTAGGAACGCATACACTCAGAGAAAGGTTATTTGCTAGTTTTTCACCCTGAAGAAATTGGCCAGCTGCCTCCAGGATGCACTGACTTAATGATAGGACAGAAATGGTTGATATTTCTCTGTTTACTTTTGCAACTCATGGAATGGAGAATTAACCTTCCTGGGCTGGGGTCTAGACAGGGAAGCTTAAAGAATTCTCTTTTGATAGCTGTTCACTTTTAAATGGAATCACAAATTTTAAAGGAAACAGAACTGGCATCCTCATGACCCCTATGATGTGAGTTTCTGTTCCTACAAAATCCATGTACCCACAGGATGCTAAGGGAGCATACTGCAGAAATCCCTTCATACCTGTGTTCTATGTAGCACAATTCACCATAGCCAAGTTACAGAACCAGCCCATGTGTCCATCCACAGATGAATGGAGAGAGTGGGTGTGACATGTATACATAAGGGACTTTCACTCATCTACAAAAAAGAATAACATTATGTTACTTTCAGGGAAGTGGCTAGAACTAGTTTTCACCACATTAAGTGGAAAAAAGGCAGACTCAGAAATACAAGTACCACATTTTGTCTTAAAAACCAGGGGACAGAAGGGAACAGGGAATGGAGTGCATAACTGAGGCAGGATATGGCTACATTACATAATATCTGAGCATGGAAATAGCATCAGGAAGCTCCTCACTTTCTACAGTGAATGTCCACTAATATAAAATTAGGAGAAAAAGCTAATTTCCATGGTGATGGTATTAGGAGCAGAACAGTTCAGGGGTGATTACATAATTAAAGGCGTGCCCTCAGGAATGGTGTTGGTGTTCGTATAGTCAGGACAGTAGAGTTCCTGTCGCTCTCTTTCACCACAACAGACAACAGGGAGGAGTCAGACACTAAACCCAGATGCAGGCCTTCGGCAGACATTGCCTCTGTTGGCATGTGATGCCTGATTTCCAAGCCTACGGACCAGAACAGCCTGGACTAAATTCCTTTGCTTGTAAGGTCTTGTTTCACAGGGCCCCAAATGGACACAGATAGGACCTTTCCCCAAGACGTATAGAAGTCCACCACTATATCAATTTTATGCTAGGACATTCTCACTTCGGAAGAACCTATTACACGGAGACCTTGCTATAGACAGTCGGAAAGTTACAAAGAAAATACAGGCAGTTTGACTCTCTTACATCCCTTTTGAACCCTACGAAAGCATTCATTACAGTGGAGTCCTCACGGTTACAAAAAGGGACACCCTGAGATGGAGGTCTTGTGGGACCTTACAGATGAGCAGTGCTGAACTGATAAGCAGCCCTCTCCTCTCTATACTGTGGGGTTGGTGGCAGCCCCACAGCTGACACCAGGACAGAAAGAGAATCCCTGGGCTGCTTTTGTTTTGTGTTTCTTCGTTCGTCAAATGAGGAGATCAGGTATGTCCTCACACTGCTGCAAGGAGGAAATCACGTCTGTGAGGACAAAATGGGACTAAGATGGCAGCCTTCACCTGCACAAAGGGTCCCATCTCTGCCTACCCTCTTCAGAGCATAGAGGATTTGAAGTTAAAGAAAAATTACAAGCTATCTGTCATAGATTACTCGTGTGTGTGTGTGTGTGTGTGTGTGTGTGTGTGTGTGTGTGTGTGTGTGCTTGGGAGTAGTCACTGACAAACCATGGGTTTGGGACTTTAAGGAATCTGTGGTCATAATGTTTACTATCCAGAACCATCTGATTAGATTATCGAAGTTAGAATACATGTTTGTAGATTTCAGGGTTAATACATGTTTGTAGATTTCAGGGTTGTTCGAACCATCAAAGGAGTCCACACAGCTATTCATAACACTAACTTTCTCAAATAACTTAAGTTTCTTTGAATGGTCACTGTGGAATCACCACTGCTGTTAATTCTTGCCCCAGTCCTGGCTGAGGGATGTGTGACTGATTATACAGTTGAAGCAGTTTGGTACCTGAGAATTAATCCCCTCATAGCTGAGCAAGGGTTGAAGACAATGGTCAACATTCAAGCTTGCATGAGGGTCTAGTGTGTTTTGTAAGGAAAAATAAAAGTATAGACTCAATAGCTCGGCTCAGTGGTGCATGCCTTTAATCCCAACACTTGGGAGGCAGAGGCAGGCAGATCTCTGCATGTTCAGGGCCAGCCTGGTCTACAGAGTAGGATCCAGGATAGCCAGGGCTACACAGAGAAACCCTGCCTTGAAAAACAAAACAACAAAAAACATAGAGTCAAAAAATAAAGTGGGTTTTTTTTTTTCCCTTCTCAGGCCAGGGAGATAAGCCAGTGGGTAAGAATGCGTGTTTTGAAAGTATCAGGACCTGAGTGCACATCTCCAGCACAGCTAGTGGCTGTGGCTGTGCAGAGCTCAACTCTGACTCTAGGAGACAGTCAGGAGGATTGCTGGGGCTTGGTGGCCACCAGCTTAGCCAGGACCAGGACCAGGACCAGGACCAAACAACAAACAAATACCCCAGCAAGCAGCAATCTTCAGATTTGGTAAGAGACCTTGTCTCAGGGGACTAAGGTAGAGGTCAGTAGGAGAAGGCATCTGTAGTCTTCCTCCGGCCTCCTCATACCACGGTGTGCATCTGTGCCCATACGTGTGCTGGCGTGCATACGTTACACACAGGTTCTGATTCATACCTTTTTATACAAAGTTCTTTTGAAGGTTTCAGACCTCCAGAACATCCCACACGGACTAACAAGCTATTTCAAAAAGTCACAAATTCTATACTTAAGCATGTCAAGGCTAAACAGGGGTAGCTTGTTTTAAGATCTAGGAAAGAAAGTAATAAACAGTCAAGTGGATAGTGAATCAGGGAATCCCTAGTCTAAGCTACCCAGTCAAAGTATTCCAGGGCCAAGTGACAGTTTTCATTACCGTTTAATTCTGTGTGTATGTATGTGTATGTGCGTGCATGCAAGCATGTGTGTGTTCCCGTGTGTGGAGGCCAGCAGACGACTTTAACGTCACCTGTAGGAATGGCATCCACCTCTTTGAGTCAGGGTCTCTCATTGGCCTGAAGATACCAATTATACTAGGCTGTCTGGAGAGCCTCTTTTTCCCCAGAGCTTAGGGTCCAGACTCATGATGCCATGCTTTGCTTTGTATGTTTGTTCTGGGAACCGAACTCAGGTTTTTGTGCCTTCACAGCACTAAGCCATCTCCCCAGACCTGTGCATTTTGACAGTCCCTGTGCAGGCTCCTTAGGTATCCTGGCATCACGCTTTTGAAGGACAGAGAGATTGGTTCGCTTGTGTGTCTCGTTTTGTCTCAGATACTCCATTGAGATAAATGCCCTCTGGCATTTGTGAAGAAAATACAGTCTTTCAAGTGGCTCACAGAACACTAAGGGGGGAAAATAGTTTAGAATGCTGCCAAACACTCGGATCGGCCAGCCTTACACTGTTCAATCCTAAACGACCTGACAGGCTGCAATACAGAAAAGCGGACCTCTGGAGGCAGCCCTGCTTGCCAGCCTGCGTATCGGCTCCCGGAGTGCAAAGCACCAGCAGCCTGAAGACTCTCCAAGGCTACATGTCCAAGAGCAAAAAAACAACAAAAAAAAGATGCTTCAGTTTCAGCAAAGAGAACACTCCTTCAGGTCATCAAAACACCTTCTCTTGGTTGGCTGATGGAAGTATCCTGCTGCTCCGGGAGCCTACAACACTTTTCCCAGCTAACTGAGAAGTCAATAAAGAAGCAAGATGCAAATAAATTAGCATTCATCACTGCCGATCAAGTATAAATATTTATAAGGGAAAGATGCAGCGATTTTGAGTGACAGCGCGGCCGGGGACCCCACATAAACAGTTTAAAAAAAAAAGTCAGACTTGAGACATTGCACTTTGCTTTTTTTTTTTTTCCATTTCACATCACCATAATCACCTAATAACTATTTAAATGGACCCATTTGCTGTAACTATAAAAGAACCGTGTAAACTTGTTGTCATCTACACACATTAGCCGTGGTGGAGTCAATGAATTTCAACAGTTACTTAATATCTCGGCCACTAGCTACCTTAAAACTTGCCAGCGACGGGGGCTGCCAGGAAGCTACCGTAACAGCCCTGCTCGCTGCCTCCCCGAGCAAGACACGAGCTTCGTTATGAATGCGAGCATTGCTGCTCTAATTAGGCCTGGGAGAAGTTTAACAACCGCCCTACAGTGCTGCTGCTGACAAATACAAAAATAAAGCCTTGTTCGAATTAGCAATGTGAAGTGAGGAGGGCTAGAAGCATCGACTGTCTGAGAGCCCTGAAACAGCACTAATCTATAGCGAGGTTATTTTGGTTCATAAACTGTTAGTATGCTACCTGCAGGAGGTCTCCCCTGTAAAATGAATTATAGTAAGCTATATGTGATAATTAACCATGCATTAGCAAATATCTTGAAACAGGGAGGCTCTGTTTTCTCTGTATTTTGACTAATAAAAGCATGAATTTGTTCAACAAATGATCATTTAGGTTGTAGAATTCTAGCCATATTGGAAGGACACACTGAGCAATGCAACATTGTACTGGCCTAAGGGTTTCCTTACCCAAACAGGCTGCTTAATAGGCTGTCTACATACTATGATGCCATTCACAGCCCTGAAAACCACAGCGCTGAGAAGACAAATACAATATACATTTAAAATAATCTGAACCTTGTGCTCTTGTTTACTTAAAAATCACCCTCGATGTGACAATTAAAAAAAAAAGCCACAGATAAAGTTTGAGTTCAGAAAATAATCTTGCATTTCATTTAAATAATTTCAGAACAGCTCCCACACATTTTCCCCCCAAACAATTAAAAATACATGTAATTGTAGCTTTTTTAAAAAAAAGAAAAGAAAAAGAAATAGGCTGTCTCTGGAAAGTCTCAAACTAAATCACAAGGCTGAAAAGACATTGCTATTTTTTCTGAATTGCTTAAGTCATTGTACAAAGGAGCACAGCGCATGGGCAGCGATGGCTCTGATAACAGTGTTTTGGGTGCTGGAGCCGGTCAAGAAAAGGGGCTGGGTTGAGGGTACCTAACTGGGGAAGTGGGTCATGGGACAACACACCCAGAGGTCAGGACATCACAGACCGCAGTCGTCAGGTGTTTCCATCTGCACCAACTGGCCACATGATCCCAGCTGCATGGCTAGTTTGGCAGCAACAGGAGGTAGCAATACTCTCCTAAAGTGACAGACCTTCTCCTTGTCCCCCAGGAAGCTGACGGCTCTGTCCCGAAAGGGATAGCCCTTCTTGCCTCGCTCCCCACCCCGCCCATCATCTAACCTCACAGCTAAACTATATATTTATACGTCTGTGCAAACACACGCACACATACACAGCCCTAAAAATAGCCGAGACGGACCACTAAGACAACTTCAGCTCTTATCCCACACATGTGACGGATAGTTCTGCTTTAAATAGTCCGTCCAGTTCCATCAGTCCATTGAGGTTATCCGTTTTCAGCAGCTTCAAGGCTTTCTATGTTTTTACCTAAGCAGTTTCCAGGAGACATTCATATATGTTAACTCATATGTTTTGTGGTTTTCTATGTATGTGTGTGTGTATATTCTCATATATATATATGAGAATCCCTGGATTAAGTAAAGTGACACAATTTTTTTTTCACTACAAGACTGCTCAGAACCTTTACTGCCACTTTGGGACACATAGCTCCTGGGTAAATATTAGGTGTGCCTCACTAGCCCTCATTGGAATATCTAGTTTTACATAAAGTTTCACGAGTAATATATAAATGGACTAAAAATGTCGAGTCTGACGGGCTTCTTGAAGGACCACTCAGCCCAAGGACCAATCAAGCACCCCCATCTGTTGGGGCGTGTGTTCTGAAGCACGGGGGTGGAGGCCTTTCTCAGTTTGCTTGACTGTGATCCTCTTGACAAGGGCAACTTGGCTTTTTGTTTTGTTTTGTTTCATTCCCTTGCAAACCGCTTTCCCACCCCAGTGGCTCAAGGAAGATCATGAGGCCAAAATACCTTCCACGGATTTCATCTAAGAATGTCTTCTTTCCATTTTGTGCCACACCAGAGCGTTTCCAGCTTTAGTGTCCGAGCACCTCGCTGGAAGGCACAGGTGGCTTCTAGCCTCTGACAGAGAGATGAACACGCTCTATCGTGTTTTCCCAGATCCTTGTGTGCAAACCTCCAACTCTTAGCTCCCGTGGAAGCAGAAATCTTCAAGTTGAGTGAACGTTCTAGTGCCGGGGCTGGTGTACTTGCGAAGCATCTTGTGTGAGAAGGTTTTGAGCGAAGGCCTTAGGAGACTCATAGAAAGGAGCATGAGTGGGAGGCTTACACACGTGCATGTACTCACGGGTATGTGCGTATGCAAGTGAGCGCGAGCATGCACGCACGTTTGGAGGCTGGCAGCACAGAAGCTATGTCCACGGTCTAAGCTCTCAGATCTCCCCCTCTCCACATATACAGGTGACTGACCAAAATCAAGAATTTTAGTTTAGGCAGTTGAGGGAGACTGGGATTGTATCTGGAGTTGGCTGGGAATAGAGCATTAGCTTTAAGCCTTTGTAAAGCGACTGTGTGTGTTTGTGTATGTGTGCGTGTGTTTGAAGCTAAGTGAAAACAATCATTCCTTGTGGAAACTAGGTCCTGAATTGTGTTCTCTCATTTGATGAAAAAGCTACATGGATACAGGTTCAAATCCTGCCCCTCTACATACTGGAATTAAGTAGCTCACCATTCTGCACCTCTTCCCACTTCTGCTCCAACAAAATAACTTAGGTTAAAATGTGTGGAGAACAGGAGCGGTTGAAAAACCACCCGTTATCTCCAGTTTCATGAGGTGCCATTCACTCTAAAGACTCATTCCACACTTACACCCTTGTGCTGGTAAGCAAGAACCAACCCAGCCTCAGTGCCTATTTAAGAAGTAGAAAAAGCTCAGAGTAGATGCTCAAATAATAGCTCTCTTTGGGCTATTAATGACAGATAAGTCAAGACACTGTACAAAGCACTTATTTGTGCATTTATCCTGCTTTCAAGACTCCATTTCTAGTCAATGAAAGTTTTTTTTCTTTTCAAAAAAAGTACAGGTCTTTGGTAAGAAGAGTGGATTCTTTTACCCACCCAGTTTCCATCAGGACTGGTCTTAAAGAGCCCTGCTGTTTCTGCTCTATGTAGTCTTCAAAATGGTACTATTAATTGGGTTTAGGAGCGAGTGTTAAGAGTGCCACCTTGTGGTCACTGGCGGCCTTTGCAGCTCATCTGGGAGGTGGTGGTGTGAAGCCTCCCTTAGGCTCTTTGTGAGCAAATTTAGGCTTATTTGTGTCTCCTACTGTTGTGTCCCCTGGTCGGTCTGTATGTGGCTTTTACATTCCTTAATAAAGTAATAGACATGAAAAAATTCTGTGGCTGATGCCAGCGGCCACAGAGAACACCAAGTCTAAACTCAGCTGAAGGTAAACATACGGGGCCATCCAAGGAATGCAGCAATAAAAAAACTGGAACTTATGACAGAGTTTCCCCTCCCCCTCTATTTTTTTTTCTGGGATAGCTGTGCCAGGATGGGGGTGGCTCTCTTCAAAGACTGCACGCCTTCATTGTGATCTGCTGTCATCTGTCAGAGGGAGCTGGTCAAAGAATCTTCCAAGAAATAGCCTTGTTCCCTATTCGGAGCATTCAACTTCCCCAAATCTCTCAAATCAAATCCAAAGACAATTATTTTTTTCCAGACTTAATTTAATAGCAAAAACACCCCCGGAGGACTGAATGTGGTATTTGACTTTTATTTGGGCCACTCTGGGCATCACTAGCAGCTTTCTTCTCCAAAGTGTGACTTTGCAGTGAGCTCCCGGGCCCACAGAGCTGTCCAGGGCCCCTGGCTGGCATTCTCACTCCCCACGCAAGAGCAGCCCCGGGGCTGGGCCAGACACAGCGCATAAATAACGCTTCTCAGTGCGAATTTGACTCAGTATTTCTTCCCTGTGGCTCGTACTCTTGATTCTCATGGAGGGAAAGCATGATTCTCGTCTGTCCCCAGACCACCTTCCCAGCTCTGTCCTGTCCCCTTCTGTGCCTTAGCAGATGCTCTAGACTCCTATGCACAGCACTGACCTTAAGCATGTATGCTATGGATTCAAAGCCCGTCACTGACAAGCAGATTGTACGGCCTCTGTGCGCCCTCCCGTGTGAATCTTTGTCAAATGGAGACTATCTCAGGGTTGACATAACTGTATTGGGCTACCTTAAGATAAAAGGAGCACAAGGCTTTGCTGGTACATAGTTGGAAGTGAAGACGGCGAGACACGCACAGACAATGTGTCACTGGATGGGGGTCTCAGGGTGACAGGATCTCAAAAGGCTATATGGAGAACATGTTGAATGTGGTGGATCCTTCAGACTTTGAGGATTTGAAGACAGGGAGTAGGTGGGTCTGTGTGACAAGAGACTGCTCATTTGCCTCTGTCATCTTGACTAGGACATGAGCTCTGGAAAGAAGGGATCATCTTGCTATTAGGCATGTAGGAAGTCTTACTGAGACCATGAGAAGCAAACATTAGGAGGTAAAGGCTGAGGCGGCTGAGAAAAGGTTTGGCCCTTCAAGATTAGGAGTGGTCTGGATAGGACTAAGTACTAAGTGGAGGCTGATATTCTACAATATTCCAGGTAGTTTTTTAATCCATTGGTTTGTTCAAGCAAAGGGGATAATTGGGTTTATATTCTCTTGCCTAGTGAATATTCCAGAAAAAAAAAGTAAACACATTTTTGTCTGAGATGTTACAATGAAGAGTTGGTTCAGCTCAGGTCAGGAAATAGACTCTTGGGCAAAAGAGTGAGAGTGAATTTGAACCCAGACTTCAATCCCAGCAATTCCTAGCTCCAGAGACCTGGGCAGACAGCAGGCTAAGGAAACAGATTCTTGCGAGCCCACATTCCTGGGCTTCTATTGTGTCTGGTGCCAGTAGTAATTTCTGAAAGATGCCATTTTGAGTCTCATGGGCACTGTAGCTTGAATACTCATATTGCTGTAGAGGCAAGTGATGGAAGTAGCTGGCATTTGCAGGTATCAGATCTAGACTGAACTTGTTGCCTCTGGGACCAAGAAAGTCACATTGAATACTCATAGCCTATCCAATGTGGAAACTCTCAAAATACGTTAACATCAAAGTGATAATTATGTAATGTTTCTAGACTACAACGTGGCTCACAGACCAACAGTATACCCAGGTTCCCATTAAAAAGGCAGAGTCTCTGTCCACACTCCAGACTGACTGAATCAGAATTGGGATATTCAGTAGACACCTTACTCTATGCGTTAGGCTTTGTTAAACATGGGGCTAGACCAATGTCAGCACACCCACAGTGGTTCTCACTGCTTGTAGACTCTTAGCCTTATTGGTCAACAGGGATGACTGAGTCCAGACTCAGAACAGAAGAGGAGAATCTAGGGTTTCCTACTGATTCAAAATCTATGTGGAACTCGTCCTGCTAGGAATGCCTCCCATAAGTTCTTGGGTTTGCAGTCATTTTCAGTGGTCTAGACACACCAGATTAGCAATACACACACACACACACACACACACCACAAACTAATTCACACATAAAACACACTGGTCTATCACAAAAAGCCAGAACTGAATTCTACAGAGTGGCACACTTTCTCCCTTAACTTCCTGACTCAGTCCTTTAATTTCCAACTTACCGATTTCATACATTTAAACTTGCTTTCTATTCGATATATTGGTGGCTCTTAGCTATGCCTGTATCAATTCTCGCTGGAAGAGAGGTCCATATTCTTTGCTAAGCTGAGAATCCTCTGTGCTTTGGGGAAGTCTAGCACAAAGGCCACAGAAAACCTTCCCTATCTTTTGGTTCTGGTCCACAACACAGTTCTGGCATAATACCACCTCTGACCTGCACATCATCTTTAGGTTGCTCCACCAGAATCTAAAAGAGTGGTAGTTCTCAGTCCCTTCAATGTGCTCAAAGCAAGGCCTGTGCTAAAGCTCCAGAGTTTGAGGACGGAAGAGTCAGCCACTCTGGTCAACACTGCACAAAAGCAAAAGAGCTGAAAGAATGCAACTACAGAACGCAGCTTGTGAATTCACCACTAGCTGAAATGCCCTGGGTGATCTATTTAGCCACTTCTCCTATCACCTTGAACATGTTTAACTACACCACCGAAGCCTCAGTTTCCCAAACATCAAGCGGTGGGGGGGGGGGGGATAACAGCACAGGATTTAATGATCTCTCGCAAATTAAAACGCTTAGTACAGTTCCTGGCACATAGTAAGTGAACAATAAATGTTTGCTATTAATATTAAGCCCACTGTACACAAAGAGGTTACTCTCTGCCCTCCTTTCCCCACTTCATAAGCAAACAGACAGCTCAGACTTGGAACGGAGCTCCGGTGAGCTCCACCCTAATGGAAGCCAAGTGGTGCCTCATAATCACTGAAAAAACAGCAGGTGCTCTCCAAACCGCATACCCGAGCAGCCAAGACCAATGCTGCCGTGCCCGTTAGACCCCGTCTGGCTTTCTATAGGAAATATGACCACTTTTTTTTTCCCAAAACTGTAATTCATGGATTAATTAGACTATTTTCTTTTCTTTCTTTTTCTCTTGCCTGGCCAGAGGACCTCGTTAGCATCCACAGTAGCATTCAGACAGGGAAACAATCAGTCGTGATCAGTTCCAACCATCTAAAGCAGGAGGGAAGAGTAGGAAATGAATTCAGTTTTTTTTCTCTCCCTTTTGGATCCTGAACATACATACATATGTTTTATTTTCAGTCTGTGTTTGTCTGCTTGCATGCATATGTATAACATGAATGCAGTATGCATGCAGGCCAGAAGAGGGAGTCTCATCCTCTGTCCCTGCAGTTGTAGACCATCTGTTGGGTGCTGGGAGCTAAACATGGGTCCCTTAAAAGAACAGCCAGTGCTCTTAACTGTTTAGACATCTCTCCAGCCCCTGAGATACTGAATGTTAGATGTGGACAAGGCTGAGCAGGACCCATCCACTCATGGAGACATGCTTACAAAAGTACCACAGTGAGGAGCAAATGCTTCTAGTCATTATACGGAGTGGAAAGTGACACACAGGGACAGCAATGACAGAAACCAAACAGCAGAAATAAAGCAGATTGGGGGCTTGGGAAATAGCTCACTTGGTGAAATGCTTGAGGCATAGAAGAATTGAAGCCCCAAGTTTGAAGCTCAGAGTCTACAGAAAAGAGCAGGGAGCGAGGGTCTGATAGCACAGCCTTGTAATACAAGTGAAAGGGGTGGGAAAGCAGGTGGGCACCTGGGGCTCACTGGCCAGCTCCTCCAGTTGACTCAGAAAGTTCCAGGTAAAAGTAAGAGACCCTGTCTCAAAAATCAAGGCAAAGAACAACTGAAGAAAATACCTCTGATTGAGCTTTGGCCTCCTCACTTGTGCATACATGTATATTTGCATGCACATACAGAAAGATGTACTTACATACTACACACACACACACACACACAGGAACAGAATTATGTTTCCTCCCTGACCTTTGGTTGCTTCATCTGTAAAATGATATCAAACATAGCGGTTGCAGGCTTTTACGGTCCAAAGGAACCACATGTCAGCATTATTTTCTACTATCTCCAATGGTTCAAACCTTGTATTGTGATCATATTTCATTAAAATTTTGATTTCTCCATAACTCTGCTAAGCTGGTATTATTTTTGAAAGCCATCCAGCTCTCAAAGAACCAGTGCTAAGAACAGCCAATTTTTGTGGTAGATTCTGTCTGTGCCAATTTGCAGGAAAAGGCAAACTGTTCAATGTCCATGCCTGCTCTTCAGCTAGTGGGTACCAGCTGGTATGGGTCAGCCATGACAGTACTTCTGTAGCAGCATTAAACAGCCACTGCCTAATTCATCTCTGCTAGACTCTCTACTCCTCTCTCACAATCCCAGCATCTTTCCAGGGATCCTGGATGACCTTCTCATGACCCGGCAGCCAAAGGTTCATAATCCCCAGTACAGTATGGAGGCCATGTAGGGCTCTTTGCAGCCCCATTACCAATTCTCTTCTGAGATACCCTTGTCCAGTGGTGTGCTGAATGCTAATGCATTCTCAAATAACTACCACAAATGGTCCTCTTAGTCCCTGGGCGTGTGAACTAAGACTTAGCATCCTGCTGTAAGCATTTTCTTCGAACCACTCCTAAAAGCATTTCCTGCTAACCTCAAAAATTCCCATCGTCCAATATCTGTATGTCTGTCTTTGCCTCTACTGCTTTTTCTCCTGGCATCTCTCTTTGTGTTCCATTTGGTACACCACTCCTGGCGGAGTCTGAATGACACACAATGCAGCAAAAGTCCCCTTACAAGGAATACTTGAGCAACAAAGCAAAACGGATGCCATTCTTTTGAATAATGTCTTTAAGAGGTGTTTCAGGTATAAAATTCTAAGAAAAAAAAGGGGGGGGGGAGAGTACACCCACTCTGGAGAGCAGTCATTACTAGATCAGGGGCTGGTTCTTTGAAGGGTGCTCATCTGTAGAGAGTTTTGAAGCAGGTGGTTACAGGTGGCCAAACTATGAGAGGGAGAGAGAGAAAGCAGGGGCAACTTCAGGGTGACCCCAGGGGAAAGGGAACAAGCAGAACACACTGAGATGAATTTTTCTTAAAGAAAGCAGGGAGAAATGGACAATGACTCATGGGAGGTTGGGGCATCTGGTTGTTAACTGAGTAATGGTGAGCTGGAAATTTTAGTTGGGTATTGATAAGATTAAGGAGAGGTTCTGAGAAGATCCGCCATAAAATTCTATGACGCGTAACAGGAGGGCTGACATCCAGGCTGAAAGACAGAGGAATGAAAAGGAAACGGATAAACAGTTCAATAATGATGACGATGTAGATGGTGACTGAGTGAGTGGAGTAGGAGTTTCAGAAATCAAGCTGGAGGGAGAAGTTTGAACACAGAGGCCTGGAAACAAAGAGCTCATGGCCAGAGAGCGCTGTTAATCTTGAGTTAAGAAGTTCTGAATATGAGACAGTGTGAGACTATCCTTTGAGGGGGGTCAGAAGACAGCAAAAGATATGAACTGAGCAGTGTATTCCAGAAAGTTCTCAACTGGGGTAAACTGTCCGTTTGATTTTTCTCTCCTTCCTTGTTTTCATTCTCAGTTTTGTACCAACAAGCCCAGAGTCACCGGGTAGTCGGATTTCCTGAGATCTTAAGTGTTGGGTTTACGTGGGAAAAGTATACTGCAAGGTTACTAAAGATCATCAGAATCATTCTCTAAAACTCAAGGTCAAGATCAGGAGAGAATGCCAAAAGGCAACAAGAAAATGGCTGGGTACACAAAAGCAATGGAAACGATGTCTCCTCAAAGGCAGAAGGGAGCGAACGGGTAGATTCTGTCAACACTGACAGAGCCAGCACAAAGCTGAGTGGATGGGAAGAAAACCCCTTTATGGAATGAGAATGATGACCATGATTAGCAGATGATTTAAGGTATGATGGAGTCATGTGACGGAGATGATGCATCTGTTGGTGAAGGAACAAAATCACGCTGGTGATGGAGGAAACGTGTGCCCTAGCGATTAAGCTTTGGAACAGCAAACTTCCATAGCTGTGGGAAGCCTAGCGGGTCCAGCAGCCCTGCCAGCGGAGAAAACATGAGAGAGGAGGAGGTGACTAACACAAATCGTTCATCCCTATCGGATGTAACAATCTCTGTCGATGTCTGGGGAGCTGACTATGCGGCAAGTGAGGTGAGAAGAGCTTCCCATAAGCCATTTCTCACTGACATGATAATCCTGAAAGACAAGATAAGGAAAGCAAAGTTTAAAGCGGTTAGATAACGTGGACTCCGTGTGACAGATACAGGACAAAGTTGATATTTTTCTCTAGTTTATTTTGGATGCCGCACCCAGCATTTGCTTAACCTTTACACAGAGAGCGCAGGCAAAAGCCCTGACCTACGGCTGAGTGTCTGGTATGCCATGTTCTTCACTGAATTTCATACCACTATATATAGATGTGTCTTCGTTTCTTTTACTAAAGGCTGAACACATCCTATTCCTTCCCTGCTAATTACTGGGCACTTCTAGACTCTTCTACCAAACTTACAGAGTGAGACAGCCTTTGTCACTCCATCCCATGCTTCGCTTTTGATCTGGCTATTCTCTTGCAGGCTCTACCATGAAGGTGCCTAGAAGGCCACCAGCCACTGCCAAGCCCTTCGGTTCACCGCCCATCACCATCCCTGACCTCTGGGTGGTATTAAGAACTGATGACAGTTCTCTTCCCATGGAGTGTGCTTTTCTTTTGGCTTCAGCAATGTTATGAACTTTTGGCTTCCCTCTTACTTGGCTGTTTCCTTCCTGCTTTGTCCTGCCTGCAAGTTCCTTGGAGGCTAGTCTTGAAGTCTAGGAGGTCATCTTCTCATTTGTTTTTATGCTTCTCCCTTTGGCAACTATATCCATGATTCAGACTGTCTAGATGACCCCAAAGTGTATGCCCTGAATTAGAGCTCTGCTCTGCACTCCAGACCCAGCTGTTTAGCAAGCAGTATCACAACCCAGAGGTGATTAGCAGGCCAACATCAACAAAACTGAAATCATCTGGACCTGCTCTCCTCACCTCCCCAGACAACCATGTTCCTTGTTTCAGGGGACAGAGCACTACCATCTTCCTGTGGGCTAAGTATCATGCCATCTTTTTGTTTACTTGCTATATGGAGCTAATCAACAAAACATCTCCATTTCATTTCCTAAGGGTCTCCCTTGTCAAAAATTTTAAGTTCATTGAGAATGGAGAGCTTATCTCTTGCTTGTAGCACTAAAGTCTGGATAGAAAATTACGTGGTGTGCTTGGTAGAAAGCAAATGAGTTGCAGGTATTGGTGAGCTAAACAGATAAATGATTCAACCTATGTCTCACTACTTCGGTTGTGTTTCTCCGCCCAATACTGCTATTATTTCTCAGATAGGATGCCCATTTCAGAAGAGCACTTGGGAAGGAAATTAAATGTATGTGAACATATTTAGGACACTCAAATGACACCTGGAACACTGAAAGATCTAAAAAAAAATGGTGATTATTGTTGACATGAACTGATGGCATGAGGAAGTGCACTATCATGAATTTTAAGAAATAAATGCATCCATTATTATTATTTTTTGCATTGTTGGGCCTCATCACATGCTGGACACAGTGACTACCACAGAGATCATGCCCAGCCCAACATTTATTTAATTTTGTGACAGGGATATTACCATGAAAAATCAGACATTACAAAAAGCAATCAGTGACTAGAGAAATACGTAGGAGGGCTGAGATCCATCCGAATTATTTGTGTGAATGTAAAGTAACATGGCAACCTTTGAAAGATATATGACAAGCAGTACCAAACAATCCAGCAATTCAGAAGAAAAGAAACTGAATAGCTTCAAAAATGTGCGCTTCAGCCCTCACTGGAGAAGTATGCCTCGTAGTCAAAAAATACACCCCAGACTGGAATCTGTTGCTTGGGTAGCTGGGTGAAATTAGGCAAGGCCGCTTCTCTCTAGGTCTTGGTTTCTTATCAGCACAATGGCACTTTTGCAATCAGTGGCCTCTGGACCACTTTCTGCTCTGACACCCTTACAGCTTGCAACTGGGAAATGGTTAATTATTTTTCGTGCCACGTGTCTATCTGCCTTTACTCAAATGTCAGTGCACAGAGATTCTGTCTTTCCCTGTGGCTCTGCGACTATCCCTCTGTCTTAGATAGTAATGGTCATAGCTGCTCGTATTCCCGACAGTCTGAAGTTTGTGATCCCCACCATTTACACCATAGGCACAATGCCAGTGAGTACATTGTTTCGTCACAACAGTTCCACCAGGAGGGCCACATTAGACTTCCTATTTCACGTGTGAGAATGCTGAGGTACACAGAGGCTGCGTAATTTGCGCATGGTCCCACAGTCCAAGTCTGGACACACAGACAAAGCCTGCACAGCCCAGCTCCATGAGCTTCTGTTCTGTATAAGTTGTGACCAGGTAAAGCATAGCCCTTTCTGTGCTTTTCCTCTTGACATCTTTCAAATCTTTGAAAGTATTTAAGGTTGAATCAAAAATGCAACTTGGCTCAGTTAATTCTGTGGAGAAAGCAATGCAGAATCCCCGTTATACAGACGAGGCCGTTGAGATGCACAAAGTGATTTAACTTGGTCTTGGTTCCTATAATCTACCGTGTGTGTTTGTGTGTGTGTGTGCGTTTGTAACATGCACACATATACATGCATGTAGACACATCTTATGCAATAGAAAAAAAAGTGAAGCAAACTGTAGTAATGTGTAGAATGTGCATGTGTGTACATGTTTATGTGAGTGTTCTTCTGTGTGTGTGCCTACCCATGTGGAGGCTGGACATCAGTACTGCTTCTTTATTTTTGAGAGAGGCTCTCTATCTGAAACTAGAGCTCACCAACTGGCCAGGATGGCTGGCCAGCAATCGCTAGAGATCATTTTGTGTCAGCCCAATCCACCAGCGCTGAGATGTGTTTTCCGTCATTCCCAGGAGATATATATAGATAGATATATCTATATATCTATATATCTATATATCTATATATCTATATATCTATATATCTATATATCTATCTATCTATCTATCTATCTATCTATCTATCTATATATATATGGGATTTATACTCAGCACTTCATGTTCTAGCAGTCTTCCCTTTATACCAGGACACACACTTAAGAAGAAAAACCTAGTTAAAAGCCAAAACGCACACTGCCATTTTATTTACAGATTTAAAACAACCCAGCAGCGCTATATGAATTTAGTTTACGTCTGACTTGTCGCATCCCTGTGCATTTTGAGAAAACCATTATCTGCAGGATATATACCAGTTAGCAATTACTTCTGAATATATTTGATTTGGGTCTATGGGGTAAATGTAGAATTTTTATTTTTATAACCTATATACTCCACTTGGATATTTTATAGTCAAGTGTTATTTTAGTAATTAACAAATTAAAGAATGGGGGGGGGGCGAGGGATAAGGGGAGAAAGGGAAATACCAGAGGCTAGAGAGAATTGAGGTTGGTGACAATCAGGCTATTTCCTCTCCCGAATGAGCCAGAAGCAGCAGATGACATTGAAGGAGGAGCCTCACTTTTGTCTTCTTCCTGGGGGATAGCCATTGTTTAGTTAACAACTCCCCAGGAATGATCTTACCATGTGTTTCAACCAATGAACAGACTCTGGAATCATTCAATCCATAACTCTCCCTTGAGTGTGTGTGTGTTTTTTTTTTAAAGAGACTTCTTGTTCTAATAAAATATGCTAACCTGCATTATAATTGTGATTGCTTTAAATGCCGGATTAATTTATATGTCACCATAACTCCTTTTTGTCAAGAAAACTGCATGAATGGATTTGTGTCTTGAGGCAAAGATGATTTCATCTGGAGTTAGCGGCCTGAGAGTGTTACCACACACTTAAGTAAAAATATATGGCTCAGCCAGAATTTTCTCCACTCCGACTGTGGGTTTCTCCCTCAAACTTAACACTTTCTTACCAGCCTCTCAGGGCCACGCTCTCAGAGAAGCCATCATTCCACTAATGGTCTCAAGTGCCCTTCTGATTAAATGGAATAAACTCAATGAGGTCAGCTGCTTGCATTTTGTCACTTTCCCCCTCCCCTGAAAATGGTAAGGGTACTTTATAATTATGTTAGCCAGTACCTGACAACTTCTATCTCTTATCAGAATTCTTTAGTCTTTAAATTTTTCTTCTGCTTTTAGCCAACATTATGTTTTTACTCAAACTTGCAAATAAAAGAACAAAACACACAGAGCTACGGAAGTGTCAGTTAAGTCATAGCTGTAAAAGAATTCAGTAAAAAAAGACACCCATTGTTTTGTTTGGTTTCTGATTTGCTCTTTTTCCAGCATACATTTGGAGCAGGGATTTCTGTTCCCACTCTGAAATCCATCCCTCTCTCCTTCAACAGATCCTCCCCCCTCCCACATGTATGAATTTTGTCTGTAATATTTACTTCTAGACATGTCCAGCATGGACTCGGAGAAAAGCGATATGATCACACTGGAAGGGGAGAAAGAGGCCGTGAGAGCTACAGAGTGCCAGGTGCGTGGACCTGATCTCTCTACTCCTGGGAAACAGGAGCAGCTCCCTGGTTCTATGTAGACCGGGTTTAGTTAACAAGAGACAAAGTGACCACTCCTCATTCTGAGGTAGAGGCAAGAAACTGTAGGAATGGGTAGGAAGCCGGGGGTGGGGTAGGGTGGGGGTGGCGATGGTGGTGGCTAGAGATCTGAGTGCACTCCAGTAATAGGGAAGGAAGAAAATGGCTTATCATTTGAGGTCGAAAGGCCAGCAGCATGGCGGCTAAGCAGGAAGGTGAGTGGGCTAGATGAATGGGCAAAGCCTGAATCTCAAGGAAGAAGAGCGGACTTACCCCAGCAGCTCAGAATGACCAGTCAGTGCCCTCCAGGCCTGCAAGAGATCCTTTCAGTTCCAGCCCAAGGTTGCTCAGCCAGTTCTGTTTAGTCTTCACCATGGTTCCCAAGCAGGAACCAGAGCTGAGTAATTTCTCTGCAAACACGGCTGCCAGGGTGGCAGGCCAGAGCAAATCAGTCAGTCACTGTGTGTGCAGGCGACATACCTTCTGCTAGGAGTGTCCTGAAAGTAGCTGAGGAGCCTGAGGTTCTAGACGGGGAATTTCCGCCCCTCTGCTTTTTGCTTCCTGGGAAATATGATGGGGCCAGTACTTTGCTGTATGCAACATGGGAAGGAGTTCAAAGCAGATATTCAAAGTAGACTGAGATTCAGTCTAGGCATTCATTCATTCAATCGAACTCCATTCACTCACTCGGCCTATAATTATTTTGGGGAGTACATGTTCATGTTGATATGTGTGTGTGGTTGTGGTGTGCATCTGAGTGCAGGCCGAGGGGGCATCTGTGGTTGTCATTCCTCAGGTGTTATCAGGCTTTCTTTTCTAGACATTGTTTCACTCTCTTCACCCTCCTCCTCCTTTGTTTGTTGTTGTTTTTGTTTGTTTGCTTGTATGTTTGTTTTCTCTGTGTAATAGCACTGGCTGTCCTGGACTAGATCTGTAGATCAGGCTGGTCTCAAACTCACAGAGATTCAACTGTCTCTGGCTCCCAAGTTCTGGTATTAAAGGAGTGCACCACGCTGGCTGGCCTTAGACATTGTTTTTCACTGGCCTGGGACTTGCCAAGTAGGCTAAGCTGGATGGCTAGCAATACCCAGGGATCTGCCTATCTCTGTCTCCTGGCCCCTACCCCAGAGCTGGATTTACAGTTGTATGCCATGTGCTAGCTAGCTTTACATCAGGTTGACACAGGTCAGAGTCACTTGGGAAGAGGTATGCTTGACTGAGAAAAGAATTTCATAAGATCAGTCTACAGCACATTTTCTTGATTAATGATTGATGTGCTAGGGACAGCTTACTGGCAGCAATGTCACCTCTGGGCAGGTGGCCCTGGGTTCTATAAGAAAGCAGGTTGAGCATGCCTGTAAACAATGTTCCTGTTCCTCCATGGTCTCTGTTTCAGCTGCTGCCTCCAAGTTCCTGCCCTGCTTGAGTTTTTGCCCTGACTTCCCTCAGTGATGGACTGTGACCTGCAAGTGTGAGATAGAATACTTCTCCCCACTAAGTAGAGTTCTGTCATGGCGTTTCATCAGAGCAATAGGAACCCTAAACCCTAAGGCATGCTATCACAAGAGGCTTTTTAAAATCTGAGCCCCTGTGTTTGGAAGGCAAGCGCTTTGTTGACTGAGCTGTCTCCTCAGCTCAACTTATATTTACAGAGTACCTATTATACATCATGTTGACCTCCCTTAGAGTGTAAGGGTGGGTAAAAGACACTCACTACTGCATTCTCCATCTGGTAGAGAAGACAGGTATCCTCAAAAAAAAATCCCATGAATCAATATGTGTCACAGATTGTGATGAGTAACCAAGGAAAGACCTCTACTTGGTGAAAACACTTGGCAGAATGAGAGTGTAGGGAGGAGATGTGATCTGAGGAGTCAGAAATTCTTTTCTGGAAACTGAATAAAACAGAAGGATGTACTTTGACAAACGAGAAAGAAACATCACAGGGAGGAGGGCTATGGCATGTGCAAAGGATCCTGGCTGAGAAAGAAGGTGGGAATGAAATGTACAGAGGAAAAGTTCCCAGTGGTTAGAACATGGGAGGAAGTGGAAGGCTCAAAGCGAGGAGAGAACACTGGTCACTAGCCGGGCTCTTTTTGGGTGTGTGTAGGTTAAATAACAGGAAACAAGAACCGGCCAACGACATTGTCGTCATGTGACTTTTCCTGGGCAGAGATTTCAAGTTACCCCAAATAGGATACAGTCAGATTAAAGAAATGGATCCGAGTCCAACCAATGAGTTATCAGTGTTCCTCACAGAAGCTTGGAGAAAGGGATATGAAGTGGAGCATTGGTGACAAGGAAGCACATGAAGTACCAAAAAGCTCCACCCCAGCAGGAGAAAGTTGAACACTGGGGTCTTAACTCCAATCAACCTCCCACCTCCTGTATATTCTAGCATCACTCCCCCAACTCCCACCAATTATGTCGCAGTTAGTGCAGGATTGCCAGCAGCTAGGAGTGAGCAGCAAGAAGCTAGCAGTGGCTAGAATTCAAGATGAGCATCTGACAACTCTCTTTACCTTCCCCATTCTAGTAGGGGATGCTGATGGGACCTATCTTTGGAGGAACATATATTGTAACGACTAGGACTGTTCTGCTTTCAAAACAGCAATGGCCATACCATGTCTGGGGGGGGGGTCCCCATATGGTTGCTAATAAGGACACTGTTGAAGTGAAACTCCACAAACCAATCAAACTCTACCACCATTAGGCAAGGAATATGGCACCGTGATGAGAGTTCTGTACTGTTGTTTTGACCCACGATTCTCCATCTTCCCTAAGGGGTACCAAATGGTTGGTCTTTCATTATACTATGATATTAACAGTTCCCAAACAGTAGCCTCTGCCTATTTGATATGGGCTGTGTTAAACACTGCACATGTGTTCTTTTATTTCACATTGTTGCCCTTTAGGCCTAGTGATACACAGTTCAAGTCTCCCTCTTCACGATTTACAGTAAAATAGTGGGTCCTTCGTCTGTGAGGTTAGGTATGAGCACATGGCTGGATCTCTCAGTCCACAGTAAAGGAAAGTGAGTGCGGCATGTTTGTATAGAAGGATTTCATTGCCAATGCTAGTGAGTTCAGCCTTCTATCCCCTCACCTGTGCTGATCACGGGTGTGCACATCTGCCTAAATCAGTGATTTTAATCAGGAGTGGCTTTGCCCTCCCAGAGAACGTGGAAAATCTGCAGATAACTTTGGTTGCTACAAATGGAGGAAGAGATGCTTCTCACTTCTAGTCAGTTGGAATTAGAGATTCTACACACTGTATTATGATGTACAACAACTTGTCTAACCAGGAATCATCCAGCTCAGTAGTTATCAAATAGAGGAACTTGGTATAGGTGGAGCCACTCTCAAGGCATGTCTCTGAGAGACCACAACATAGGATTATCTCTGCTGCCTTGCTCTGAAAGTGAACTTGAGCAAAACACAAATTTTGCTATGATCCACGAAGACCCAGGCCACTGCAGCATGGCCTCATCTGTCCTGACTAATGAAGTGGTAGGACAGATGTTATCCTCCTTGTACAAGTTGGGAATCTAGAACTCAAAGATGCCAAGTGGGTTCTACACAGTTAGGCAGAGCTGGGATAATCTCTCAGATCATCTGGACCCTAAACCTTATATATTAACCACATGGAAGTAATTCAGGGTCCTGTTTGTAGACCTGGGGAGGAATGACCTTTCCCAGGAGCTTCTGAACCTGTCACAGGGTCACCTCTAACATTATTTTTGTCTATCTAATCGTTGATCACTGGGAGAGTTCAGAAAGATGTTGAGAAACAGGCTTGGCTTATGAAGCCAGATTAAAATCTCAACCTTGTGAAATTTTGCCCTGTCCCCCATATTTCCTTGTGCATACGCACACACACACTTACCCCTGGTATTAATTCTAGTGTCTTGGAGAGGTGGCATTATCTCTAATAAAAATAGGATACTTAGACATTGTTCACTTAGCATGATTCTTAGTGTTTGGATTCAGATATCCGTTCCACTCAGGAGTACTTATATACTGTGCACCAAGTCACTTAACCCCTCCATCAGTCATTTCCAAAATGTGATAGAGTTGCGACAATATTATTTTCACCGGCTTGTCAGACGTTGTTATACCATGAAGGTGCTACAAGATATACTAATCAAGCTTTGGGGGAAAGTATTGAGTGAGGAAAGGATAATGTTTGGCTGATGTGGAGCAATTACTTTGAGGCAATAAACTCAGATACATGAAGAAGCAGAAGCAGAAGCAGCAGCAGAAGAAAACATTAGTAAGCTCTTTGGAAGAATGGTTAACAGAGAATTTTGACTGCAGCTTAGATGTGTCCTGACAAACTGTTTCAATACAGATCTGTCACAGTGAGAACGGAAGCTGGGGAAGCGATAGCAGGCAAGAAACAATCACCCTGAGCTTACTCAGGCCTTTCCTAACAAGACCTACCCTTGGAAAATTGTTGCAACGAGACCCCAAAACCAGTGAGAATCTAATAGCATAGGTATCTGAAAACACCAAAGGCATGTGTGGGCTCAGGGGCATGGAGAGCTATTCAGACCACATTCGAACCCATCAAGCTAGAGGGCACCCAGAGTTCTTGTTAGATTTGGGGGTAGTCACATCAGTACCTCCCCCTGGCCCCAGGCTCTGCTACCCCAGCCCAGTCAACTTTCTGGCTATAGGGTCTTTTTGAAGCAGTACCTCTCTCTGTCAGGGTTTCCAAGGTGAGAGGAAACCAACACATTCCCAAAGGTCACTCATCAACTCAGGTACCCGATCCCTGGCAGTAAAGACACAGACAACATTGGTCTCTGAATTTCATTTCAGTTATTTGCTTTGGTGGAAGGCCAGAGGAATATGTGAAGCCAGAGAGTCCCATGATGACATCGCTGCATGGGTAGCCAGAGAGGAGAGTGGCACTCCAGCTCAGCTCTCTTCAGTTGGCCCCTGAAGCAGTGTCGTCCGCTTCTATCCAATTCTCAATAATGATCATTGTTTGAATTTAATCCCACTGGCATTTCAGATGTTCACAAGTGTCCTCCTCTCAGTTTTCTGCTATTAAACCCTAAGGAGAGGGGTTTGCAGGAATGGATAAACTTCAAGATGAGATTATTGGGGAAAAGCGAGTGTTATCATTCTTAATTGAAACAATGAGAACATTAGGGCAAAGAGTTGCCAAAGTCTTCAGCTCAAGCCAGCGTCATTCTGGGACGAGAAATAGAGATTTGAGATTCTTACCACCTATGTAAGCTGCTAGAAGAAAATGAACCCAGAGAATCCATTGGTGTGAAGATTATCTGGCAGTTGCTCAGCCTACCAGCCCTCGTGTTCAGAGCCGAAGAGAATCCTGAAGATCATCTGGTTCTAAAGTCTCTGTTTTTATGAGTGAAGGGACTTGAGGTCTGATGTTTATTCCTTTGGCACACACATCTCACACTGTTTCAGCTCATGCCATTGCTTTCACAAAACTTGTTTCGCAGAATATTACCCTCACAAGCACTTCAAGAAAGGCAGCGCTGATATCCATGGCTGCAGTTTTATGAAGAAGGGGGAAGGAGCTTGATGGGTGAGGCAGAGCTTCCTGACACTTAGGCTTGAGAGCAATGCCTGGCTGGGATTTCTGCTGTGTGATCCTGGATAAGATGACAGAGGCCATCTGTAAAATGGGGGGAAATAACAACTTCGTTGTGGGATTTTTACTGATGGTTAAATATGATAATATAAAGTTACAAGTGTCAAGTCCTTCGCATTATCAGAGTCTCAGACTTAGCATTCTTGATGTTTGAGCCTTCTTGGTTGTAGAGGTGGTCATGTGCTCTGTAGGATATTTAGAGCATCCTTCATAGCCCTTGAGCCTATTGCCACAACTCTTTCATCATCCTGGAGTTGTGACAATAGGGTATATGTTCTACCTTGACATCATTGCAACACCACACTAAAATAAAACACTTCTATGTTTCCCACGGGACCAAGAGAATCTCAAGAGGAGAAAACATTTATTTCTTCTTTCATCCTCATACCCTGGCGCATCTTCTGGCTGAATGGAGCAGTGTTGTCTAAGGGCTTCTTCAGTGAGTGAGTTTGGAACACAGCTGTCTGCTAACCCTTGCTTTTTCGGCTGAGTTGGTGATGTGGAAGCCATTGTGGGGAGATTTATAGCACCTCTCCTGCTCTTCTGCAAGCCCCCCCCCTCATTCAAACATTAATTGCCACTTAGTGAAGCAGCGACATTTGTTGCCAGGAGCAGGGTAGAATCCAAGCCTCTGCCAAGAGCTACCAGGACAGCACAATTACTTTGTCTGTTATTTGTCTCTTACTTGTCATGCAAATCACAGGATTCTATGGTCCTATTAAGAACATTTGGAACAGAAAGCTGCTAGTTTGCCCACCTCCGGCAGGTAGACTGTACTCTGATAGCAGCAAGGGAATGCATTTGCGTGTACACATGGGTGTGCATGTGAGTGTGTGTGTGTGTGTGTGTGTGTGTGTGTTGGGGGGTGGTTTATCTGTGAATAGTGTGTACACAGCTGTGAAGCATGTATGGAAGCCACACAAGAGGCAACAGCCTGAGGAGAACAGACTCTCCCACTGAACCTAACATATACACATCCAGAGGCTCATAATGACCTGTAACTTTAGCTCTTGCGATTTGATGCCCTCTTCTGGTCTCCACTGGGCATGCATACATGTTGGCATACATGTGCACACACCACACACACACACATGCCATGTACACATAAATAAATATAAATCTTTAAAAAATCATTAAATGCCAAACAAAAAGTGAGCTCTCAGTACACTGAGTAAGTGTGGGAAGAGTTATGGCGCCTTGCTCTTCTGCTATCCCTCTCCCTCCTGCAAACATTCTTTGACACTTAGTGAAACAGTAACCTATGGTGGCACCAGGAACAAGTTATACCAAGGATAGAAACATTAAAAACAAAACAACAGAAAGTCAAAGATGGTTTCCAACCTATCCTTCTTCCTAGTAAGCAATATAACTGTAGGGAGGTCTTACTGCTCTGGGGTAGGTGTGTAGGGAAGTAGAGGTCTCGCCAAGGCATATCTCAGTGGCACCAGCGTCTTATGGGGACAATATCTGAACTCCATTTTCCTATTTTATTTTTCTTCTTCAGGTTCAGCTAAAAGGATGGCACAGAACCAACTTGTCAGAAATCCTCAACAGATCCTGGCTCTTTGACCTTCCTGTGATCTTGTTCAAAATAAGTCCCCCTCTCTGGACTTCAGTGCTCTCATCTGTACAGTGAGGAGCTTAGACCCGAGCATGGTTTGCACGCTCACCCATTGTGTATAGAAGAAAAGAATTTGTGATTGTTAGGCCTGGCACAAACAGCTCACCTATTTCCTCTGCCAAAAATATGCCTTTTTTCCCAACCATATTCTTGTACATCCTTTGTGTCCCGATAAAGTCCCACATATCCTTAAAGGTCCTGTTCAGATCTCTCTCTCTCTCTCTCTCTCTCTGAATTGCCCTGTAGATCCAGGTGAAATCAAGCACCGCATTTCAATTTTGTTTATCTTTCCATTAGTGTCTCCTGGTTTATTTTAGGCAGATGTTTGTTTGTCCACCCCCCTCCCAAACTAAGAGCTCTTAGGAGCAGGAGCTGCTGATTTCATTTCCATACTGTCAGTCTGGGACACAGGGTTTGGAACATAGCAGATGCCTGATTATGCTGGTCGAATTGCATCAAATTCTCGTTTCAGCAGATCTTATCTCTGCTGGGGAAATCAAGAGGAAAAACAAACCCACTTTGATCTCACAGAGCACCTTGCCTTTATATGAACTTGAGAAGAGCCCTGTGGTCCATCCCTCAGCCTGCTTCTAAGTTTCCGCTGTGTATTTCCCTACTGAAGCTTGCTGTTTCCTGAAAGTCAATTTTGCCCTGATTTGTAGAAAGCTGTTGTCTTATTATGGGGGAGAGCTCCCCCATGCTCTCTTTCTACTTTTGTGACCCAACCTCAGCACATCCCAAAGGCCAGGCCTCCTAGCACCTGGGGGAGTTAAGATTTCAACCCCTGTATGTTTGGGAGGTTAGTGGGGGGTGACATATTTACTCCCTATCAACAATGGTATGGAGCCTTCTTGGAAAAGTTCTGTTCTCTTAACCCATGAGGACTCAGCAAGGATATAAGCCACAGTTGGCTACAGGAGGACAGATTGGCCAAACTGAAAATTTGGGGATTGGACGTCATAGATTATTTTCTTTGACATGAGACTGACTGCAGAGGCCTAAGTCTTCGGGTAGAAATCTGAATTTGAAGAATAAAAGCAATGTCTGAGGGCTGCTGTTACCTCTGGCCCTCTTGGATCCCATGTATGTGTTGCAAACATATGGGAATTAGCCTTATAACAGAGTGTCAAACATTTTGCTATCAGCATGTCATCAGACAAATACATAGTGCACTAGACATGTGTCTGTGTATCTTTGATTTCTGAACTTAAATATCAGCACTCTGCATTTTGCATGTGTAATACAATGAGCTATTCACAACCTGAGAGGAGGAGTTGTCTCTAGATACAACAGGCCTTCGTAAGCTGATGCTCTAAAGACCCAGTGTAGACTTTTTATGTGATCTTACTTTTCAAACTTGACTGGCTTACAGCTCCTTTTCCAAGCCACCCACAGATAAAATGGGGGCACATCCAGAAGGCATGCCAAGCATGCATGACTTTTGGGGTGTGGTTCTGTCTTCACTGTGGTTGTGCTATAGAACTAGGGCTGAGTAGTAGAGAGAACAGCTTCTTCAATCACCTTATCAGCACGTAAGGGACTTCCTACATCTAATTTGTGCCATGCTGTCTGTTCTTGTCACTTTTTGTTGCTAGAATTTCATCTCTTTCTGACATTTTGCTGCAGACACCAAAACAGCCTCCCTCTTCTGTCCTTGATTCCCACATGGCCAGAAAGGTGACCAAGTCACTGTCTACTCAATGTTCTTCCATGGTGCTGTCTACAGGCTATATATACTCCAAATGTTGCAGCACAATGGGATTCCTCATGAGTTTTGTCACCTTCTCACCACATAACATGCAACTCATCAGAGGTACCTACATCCTCTCAGACAGACAGATGAGGACCCTCAACCACAGTTCTATTCCAAGATCCTCCATCTGCTTGTATTCTGCCTGGAGAACTTTCACTCCTTTTGTAAGCCTCAACTTCTGGCTTCTCCAGAAGGAGATTTAAAAAGTAATTCAGATACATGGGGAATGGGTCTAATCCAATGATTTCTTGGAGTCCATGACCATATGGCATAAGCACAGGATCCACACACAGATACACCGGAAGCAGCCTGCACAACTACGGGTCGTGTTGGTAGAATGAGAGGTAGGGAAAAATGGCAGGAATGCAATCTCAACTATTATTCACTGTCCCCAGCACAAACAATTTGCTATCTGCTCACTCAAGAATTAAAAACTTTGTTCCACAAGGCATTAGTGAAGGAATTAAGCCAGAAACTTAAGCCCTTAAGTAACTCCTGATCAGGCCATCCCTCCCTCCCCATGTTCCTTAAGTGAAAGTCTCAGCTGCGCCCCGTTTGAGTAACAAGCCTCGGCGTTTACATCAGAACCATTTTCTCACCACTTAATCCACGACTCATAAAGGCTCCTGGGGTGGAAAATTGGTACACGGAAAAATCGCATGTCACTTTTGAGTTGTGTCAAGGTAAGTGTATCCAGCCATTATTGCAACCGTTCCAGGCCTGCTGGGCAAATTGCAGAATGGTTAAGAGCAGCTTGACAGGTGTGGACACGTGGGTGAGAAGCAGCTCTTAATTCCTCTTAATCTCATGGGCAATGGACTAAGTGCTCTTTGGAAGAGATGTAACCAGAAATATGTTTTATCCTATCTCCATCACCCACTCTATCCCAATATCCTTTCCTTTATCTTGCATCCCTTCTTCTTCTCTCTGTCTCTGTTCTCTCTCTCTCTCTCTCTCTCTCTCACACACACACACACACACACACACACACACACTCCCTCTAGGGATTTGCTTTGCTCTGGGATGCACACTAAATATACTGCTACTTCTATGATAATAGAAATTGAGGGTAGAGATTGGGAATTTGCAGTGGGGTGTTAAAATACAAATTGTGATTTCAAAGCTTCCGGGCTTTTTTTAATGCAGTTAAAGGTGAAGATTTTCATTCATTTACTCAATAAATATTTAGAAAGCTCTCACGTTAAGCCAGGTACATTTTTAGGCTCCAGGCATATATTGGTTAATAAACCAAAGTGCATGCTGGTATGGAACATGTACTGTAGAAGAAGAGACTGGCATAAACAGATGGACTCATGAGTAGATTGCATGTCAGAAGTGGAGAGAAGTCTGGGAAGGAGAATAAAGCTACGCAAAGCAATAAGGATAATGGCGGTGTGTGTGTGTGTGCGTGTGCATGCGCATGTGTGTGCATACATGTACATACATGGGCTTATTTTATGTGGTGGTTGGAGGACATTGCTCTGTGATGAAATCTACTGGAACACACACCTCTACACACCTACAATCTGGGTGTCTTAAGACAGGTCATAGCTTGGTGGCAGGTAGCCTAGCCAGGTAGTGAGTCACAAGTACATGTGGAGAGACTTGTTGTCTCAAGAAAATAAAATAAAACAAAAACCAAAGTGAATAGTTCCTCAAGAATGATTCGGAGGTCAGCATACATACAAATGCACATATATCTGCACGTGTATACACGAAGCAAGTCACCATTACTCTCTGGATAATGAGAGGCAGTTTGGAGGTTTGTGTTAGGTCCCAAGGAGTCTATATTCTTCCCTCTATAATAGCAGGAGTGTGGGTCCTGATTAGTACTCCCTGGCCTGAGAATGTCTCACTTCTTTGAGTGTCTGCTGGCTTTCCCTGACACTGCACAGAATCAGTGTCTTGGACATCTGTGTTTGAGCACATCTGTAGCTCAGCCATCTCCGGATGCCTGCTCATCCTAGCGCCATCACTAGTTTCCAACTTGGGACTCTACACACTTTAAGTTCAGGCCACAGTGGGTCCAGATGTAAACCCTGGCCTCTTCTCTCTCACCTTGCCAGTTTCCTGGCATAGCCCTCTCAAAAGGCAGGTATTGATTGGAGAGTGGACTCGTGTGGTAGTATGCCCATCTAGCGGGCACAAAGCACTGGGGTCAGTCCCGAGCATTAGGTAAAACCAGGCATGGTCAGGTTCTCCCGCAATCAGGAGGTGGCAGGAGCAGCACCGCAGGTTCAGCCATCCTTCACTATGTAGTGAGTTTGAGGTCAGCTTTGGATACACGAGACCCCGTCACAAACAAATGAACAAAACAATTTGCCCAACAGCCAGCTGGGTGGGTTTTCTATGAACTTAAAAGAGAGATCAGAGAATGACAGGGTTGAACACGAGGTACTGATCTTCTTCAGGTTAACTATGCTTCACATTAACATCAAGCAGGTGAGCATTGTGGATAACCCCTGTCTTTAGTGCCTGTGTTCTTTTCTTTGTGGAGTTGTTGGAGTGTTCCAAAGGGGCGGTCAGCTTAGTTATCTCCAAATACGGTCATATCCCCTGCCGCAGAGGGATAGGACTTCTTATACCATTTTGGCAGGACATGATTTAATTCCTGGCAGGGATTACACAAAAAAAATGCCATCCATAACACAGAAGTGTGTCATTAGTAAGATCCATAGCATAGGTTGACATACGTTAAAAAATCAAAGACGTCATAAACTCTGTAATAAATATGGACCACTCTTGTGTAAGTATCTTCTGAAGTAGAAAAGGAGGCTGACTTGAAATCAGAAGGGAAATCACAGGTAACACCCCTCGGATGGGTGAGGCTCACCATACGTGAAGAGTCCAGAGGACTTGTTGGTTGGGAGTTTTGTGCATTCCTACATGGCAGCTTTTATTCTTTTTCTTTTTAACTCCCCAGTTTTTCATAAGTAACTGTAAAACCCATGACACATCAAAATCATTCCTTATATAGACCAAGGATGTGGGGCAACTAACATGAGAATAGATGAGCAGTCTATGAAAAGGGACTCTAACTTTTTCAGGGACGCAGAGCAACTGCAGGGAAGCTGGCATTCAAGCTCAAGCTGGCTGACACCAAGGCTCAAATGTCAAGGTACTAAGATTTTGTGCCGCAAGCTAATTAAGAAAAACATTGAAATGAACTGACTTCATGTCACAGTACAAGACAGGGCCTGGTGTGATCACACCTGTGCAAGGCAGAGGCCTAAGATGAACTCTCCACTCCCACCACCAAGATTTCCATCAGGATTCCTGAGCAGGCTTTCACATCATGTCCAAGACAGTGTTTTGTCACCTAGCAAAAAGGACCTGGCAGATGTGACTAAGGTGATGAATTGGTTGGGTCTGAGTTAATCAAAAGAGATGTTAATCAGATGAACATAATCACCCGAGCAATTGAAGACTGCTATGCTTTTGTCTGGAGACCATGAGACACGCAGCATGAGATGATTCCAATCTCCTTGCAAAGTTTGAAGATGGAGATTGCAAGAGCATAGTCTCCAAGACTAATATGCATATGTATGTATGATATATATATATGTTTACCCATCTACCCAACCTCAGACAGCAAAGTAACAGGGTTTTCCCACAGCCACAGGGATCAATATTCTACCATCCCCCAAATAAGCAGAAGCATGGTTTTTCATCAGACCTTTCAGGGTAAGATACCACCTGACCAAAACCTGGCTTTGGCTACAGGAGACCCTACATAAAGAACACAGATGAGCCAAGCCAACTTTGACCTACAGGCCTCATAAACTTTGACCTAACAGGGCTTGTGCTCATTAATGAGTGTTACTAGATTTGTGGTAAGTTGCCTCAGCTTGAAAAACACATGCTTCTTTACTCCTTGTTCTTACACTATGAGGCAGAAAAGCAAATGGAGAAATGGATAATAAATCCCTTATTGGTTCCTTTGGGCAGATAATCTCTATGTATCACAGACCATTTCTAAACTGCATGGACCCTTTCCCCTAGTAAGACTGGGAGCACTTGAATGGAAAGGACGCCCTAGGCTGGAGAAACGGCTTGATCTGTAAAGGCCTAGTTGTGCAGGCATGAGAACCTACGTTCAGTTCCCCAGCACCAATATAGAAGGCAGGCACAAAGGCATACGCTGGCAATCCTAGTTTTGGGAAAACAGAGATAGGCAGATCTTAGGGTTCACTGGCTAGCCCATCTAGCTCAATCAGCAAGTTCCATGTTCCACTAGAGAACTGATTTCAAAACAAAAGGTAGAGAGCAATGGCAAAAACACCTGACATCAAACTCTAGCCTCTCCATGCACACAAACACGCGTGCATGCACATTCACACATCCAAGTGCACATACATATTCACATTTGCACACATATATACACACATCCATACATGTGTGCGTGTCCACGAATATGCTGTTTTCTTTTGTCTCTTATAATATATCTTGTTGCAAGGCTCCTAGGTAGATCCTATTACAAAATTTTGTCAGATAAGGTTAGTTTCCATATTTTAGATAGTTAACTTTTGTTTTAGAAACAAAACAAGGAGGAAAGTAGCTGAACTTCCCTGGCCTCCTTGGCCTCAAATGAATATTATATTTACATTTCCATTCCATTGGTTTGACTGGTTAATATATCTTTCCCTGAAGTTCTGTCTGTGTTCATCATCCTTTAAAAATAAATAATGGTTTTCTTCTGAGGCTTCACCACATATCCTCTGGTTAATTTGAGTTAGGCTCAGCCTCAGCATCTTCTTTTAGTTGAAAGAATTCGAATCTGGATGTTATCAACATGGAAGAAATGAGGTTGCTCCTTCTATAAGAAAGTCAAGGCTTTGAACACAGTGTTCATTTTCCTTCAGGGAAAAGCATCTCTCCGTAAGTGGAAATATCTTTTTCTAACAAAGAACTGTTGCTTTAGATTTTTTAAAATGGGTTCAATAATCTGTTTCCATTTCTGTGTCAAATGTTGGGGAAAATGTTGAATATGGTAGGTTGTTCATATTGACTTTGTAAAATGTGAGTGTTGTGTGTGTGTGGTTTTCACTTGCTTATAAGAGAAATGAGGTATCTTAAAATTATATTTTAACGAAAGAAATAAACTCCACTTAACATTACTGTTTGATTTATGTTGTTAATGCCTCCTCTAATATCAATGGCATGATTTTACTCAATGACTTTCCTGTGTTATGTCTATGATTTCATTGCTGTTAGTGTGTGTGTGTGTACTTGTGTATAGTATATAAATGTGCACATCTGTGTACATAGAAGCATGAGAGTACGTGTGTGTGTGCACATGTCTGTGAAATCTGGAAGTCGGTGTCATGTCTCTTCCATCATTGCTCTCCATCTTGTCTTTTGAGGCAGGGTCTCTCCATGACCCTAGTGCCTAAACTGACTGGACACGAGTTCCACGACTCAGCCTGTGCTCCTTTTCCCAGCACTAGACTTACAGATGTGTGCCAACATACCTTATTTTTTTTATTAGTTCTGAGGATCTGAACTCTGGTTACCATGTCTGCCTGGTAGGCACTTTACTGACTCAGACGTCTCCTCAACTTTTGTGATTCTGATCAACATATATATTTTTTTTTATCATGGGTGTTGGTTTTTGAAATCCTTTTCGGAATCTGTGCAAGACTTAAATTCTGCTTCTCTGTTGGGTGCTACTCTTATCCAGAATCCAGAGCATTTCATTTACCTCAACAAGCCTTTTCAAAAAAGAAGTTGCTCCATTTTTGTGCTCTGAATCAGCTGTCCCAAGGGAGGAGAGGATGAATGATGTGCTGCCTCAGCCCTACAGAGGCTCAGTTAGTTTATAAGCATACTTCTCAAGCACATCTTAGGGATAGAGACTCAGAATTCCTTTTGGTATGTGCAAATACCACAAAATATTAACACAGTACTTTCAAACTAACACAAATACTTAATAACTTTATGATAAATCAGACTTGATTTTTCATGAGAACCTAGTGTTGACAAATGTTTGTGGGTACGAAAGATTTATTAAAAATACTTTTTTTAAAAGGTAGTGTTGAAATCCAAGCACAGGGACTGGTCTGCACCTTGTGTTTGTCTGTGGCTTGGTAAAAGACCATTGATATTTTTGTCTTCTTGTGGCTTGGGGGTCACTCATCTGTGAAGTGAGGCGGTGATCCCCCACTGGATATGGCATGCTAGAATGCCTTTCAAAATTGGTCTTGAGATGAAGTTTCTGGATCTCTTCTTCAGGGGCTTTCCTTCTCCAATGCCTCCAAGTCCCTTTACTGCATACAAGGTTGGCGCTAACATTCCTATCTCACCCACTTTTCACCCTCTATAGCCCAGTCCCACCACCCACAGTGACCTGTGTTCTCTGTTCCACTGACCATCTTACCTTCACCTTCTTTCCCCACAGTGACAGCCTGGTCCTCTAAGTCCAAGGACTCCAGTAGCCTTCGCTTTGAACAGTGGAAAGAAGTGCTATTGAAGAGCTAATACACCCCCAGCCAACTGTATTTTCAAAGGAGGAAAGTAGTTGCTCAGCTAGGTGATGTAAAGTGATTTGGCTGATAAAGAGCAAAGCCACAACAGACTCTAACTGTTGTGGGGGCTACAACAGTCCCAGACCTTCCTTAATTATCCTCCACCCCCCATCATCTCTTCACGGTATCTGTGTTCATGGGGATAGGTAAAACCATGTCTCTTTCCCAGTGTGATACCATATGCCTGGCAGTTGCTCAAAATACAGCAATTGGACTAACCTTACATGAGAAGAAAATGATGGCATACCACCTTGGTTTTTATCGTCAATGTTTAAAATGCTTTTTTTTATATTGGTGATTAAGTAGAAGAAAAATCAAGTAAATTACTGGTAGTGTTAATTAAAATAACACTTTAGCACTATCAGAATAAAATTATGTGTGTGCCCTGAACAGTAGTTACACTTTTAGGTTTATCTTCTCTGAAATAACTAGCAGATGGCCATGTGCGAGTGTATTTACCAAAGCACCGTATCAGGTGGGGAAAACTTATAAAAATCTATTTTCATTAATAGGGAAACTGATGTGTATACTTGGTGGTTTGAGTAAGAATGGCCCCGGAGGCTCATATATTTGAATGCTTAGTCATTGGGGAATGGTACTGCTGGAAAAGATTAGAAGGATTGGGAGGTGTGGCCTTGTTGGAAGAGGTGTGTCATTGGAGATAGGCTTTGAGGTTTCAAGGTCCTGTGTGATCCCAGTCTTTTTCCTTTTGCCTGCAGATCAGAACACAGCTTGTAGCTACTGCTCCAGTGCCAGAAGGGCTGTCATGCTCCTACCATCCCCTACCGTGAGGGTAACGGGGTAGTCTCATGAAACTGTAAGCAAATCCTCAGTAAAATACTCTCTTTTATAAAAGTTGCCTTGGTCATGGTTTCTCGTCATAGCAACAGAACTCTAAGACATCCTTTTATGGGATGCTCTGTGATGGAGTGCTATGGAGACACTGAAAAGATTAGTGCAGGTCTGCATGCACAAAGATACAAAGATACTCACAGTGTATTGCCCAGTTTACAAATAAAAAGGAAAGTTTCAGCAACGTGTTTAGAGTATTGTCCTACTGTTTTATAAAACATAAAAAAATAGCTCTCAAAAATTCTTTTTTTTTTAAACTGGGCTAGAAAGATAGCCCAGTACATAAGAGCGTTTACTGCTGGTACAAGTTCTAGTCCCAGTATCTGCATGATGTAACCACCCATAACTCTAATTACAGGGGATCCAATGCCTTCTTCTGAGTTACTGCATGCATTCACTACAGGCAAACCACCTATATACATAAAATAAAAACAAGCAAACCCTTAAAAACAAGAGAGAACCATTTTATTTATAGCTGACCACCCGCAATGTGCCCAATCTCATCTGATCTTGGAAGCTAAGTAGGATCAGAGCTGGATAGTTCTTGGGAGACAACCCTTAAAAGGCAAGCAATATCTCCTGAAAGGGGGAATATGGTCTCCCTGGTTATGTGTTAGCCCAGGGAGAAAGAAAGATAAAGGTAGCCATACCTTTAGGGGTCGCAAGGAAGAGTAGGAAGTGGAGGACAGAGACAGGACTTAAGCAGTACTGGTGCTTGGGAGACAGAGAGGGACGTAGCAGAGAGATTTGGAGAGACTGCCACCAGCTGGATATTAAACAGTTCATGAGGCTCTCAGTGGCTACACAGACACACATACAAGCAATACATGCATACACTAAAAATAAAAATAGGTAAATGTTTTCATAAATAGTGCTGTATTTGCCAATTTTCAAGACGGATACTTCTTAAACTTCAAAGTGGCTGAAAATGATGGATGTGGTCTTAGGCGTCATTAAGGGCATGTCTGTCCCCTGGGGATGCAAAGTCAGTACCATTTGGGCACAGGTGGCTATTGGAATCATTTTAGCAGAATCATTTGTGCTTGTACCTAATGTGTTGAGACTCCCCAGTAAACTGGACACACACACACACACACACACACACACACACACACACACACACAGAGAGAGAGAGAGAGAGAGAGAGAGAGAGAGAGAGAGAGAGAGAGAGAGAGAGAGAGAGAGAGAGAGGCAGAAAACAGCATATGGTTCTAAACACTGGCCGAAGACACTTTGCAAATGGCTCTCCCCTCTCATTCAGCTAGTCAGTTTATCTGTAAGTATCAGACCAGCCTCAGAATACGAACACTAACACACGCAGCTGTGTTCCCATAAACTTTCATTGTATAAACAGAAACCTGGCTCTACCTTGCTGGTAGCTGTGATTTGCTACAAGACAAAGCGGGATGTGTTAATTCAAAGCGTTAATTCTAGAAAATGATGCTCTCTCCCTCCCTCTCACCCCCACTCCCTGCATGTGTGTGTGGGGGGGTGCATGCAAGCTGCAACAAAAATGAAATGAACAAACATATCAAGGGATCTTTTGGGGGGTGTTTCTTGGGGGTGAGCATAAAGACAATTGCCATCATCTAGATAAGGCAGGTGGACTGAACAACTGAAGGACACAATATCAGTAGTACCAAGAGCCAAGGGCAAGGACTACACCCAAAGCTGCGCAGACAGGTGGTACTCAGCTTCCACAACCAGCGTCTATCTGGAAGGCATGAAGGCCAGGGTTGGCAAAGTGTTATGCCTGCTGTTTCCTATGGTTGCTGATTCTTCTTTGCTGACTGTAAAGAGCCTCTGTGTGGCTGTCAGTGTTTCCTTTTCTGCCATCCTGGTTTTATTTTGATTAAGTTGTCTGTCCAGCAAGATTCACCCATTCTCCTACCACCTTCTCTTGAGCACTGGTGTAATGGGCAGTCACGGTCACACACAGCTTTGAGTAGGTGCTGGGAAACTGGATTCAGGTCCTCCTGCCTGTACAGCGAGCTCCCTTACCTTTGAGCCACATCGCCAGTAACCAAGGTCACATCTTAGTGTGCATATTCATCTCAACCCCAGAGTCTGTCCTCTAACACCCAAAACTGAAGGGGAGGAGGGGCAGGTGACCTGTTCCTATTCTATGGGACCTTTGTACAGCGAACATGCTTACTTCATGGATTTGACTTCCAAAGACTATTCTGAGGGACAAGAACACGTCATTGCTATTATTCCACGAACAACAGAGAATAAAACAGACCCAAGCTGAAGGTTTGTGTCCTGAAAAGAAAAAGACATTGCTCCCCATTATTTTATCTTGTTTTTACTTCAAAAACATAATGCCTTTCTAGTGCGTCCACACTCTTTTACCCCTGCTTTAGAAACGAAATACTTTCCCCATCTCTTTTGTCCCTCTAACTTTTGGATGGAAAGCGCACATTTTTTTTTCCCATTAAGTCTTCACAGGATTTGCTGTCAGAAATTGAAGGAAGTCCACTACATTTTCTCACAAAGCCCTGTCACGAAGAACGTGAGGTACTAAGCCTTGACAGGTTTCTGAATTTATTGTGTGAAAGCATAGAGAGGAACACTGCACTTAGGTCATCGGCAGAGAAAGATCTGATGATGGGGAGAAGGGTGATTGATCGATGGAGTGTTTGGAACAGGAGCCCGGTAATTTTCAGATTACCTGAAGCATAGATTCTAGTTCTGTAGCTGCATTTTATGCACACTCATTAGCTCATTCATTAATTCATTCATCAACATGGATTAAGTGTTTATTCTCTGCCAAGTATCATGCTCTTAGAAGGGGTATTGGCTTAATAATCTTTTTTTTTTTTGTACAAAACAAAACTGTTGAGTGGCTGTTGAGTAACTCTGGAGGTTGTCAAGGTTCTATTCAGTTTGAACTTGCACAGCAGAGGGGAGCAGAACCTGTCAAAGAGATCTCTATAAGGTTAGAAAAACTTAAGAGCTTGTGTGTCTGGGCTCAGGTGTCTTTTCTAAGACTGATACTCGAACCAAGGACCAGGTGTGGAGATAACCTAGAACCCCCGCACAAATGTAGCCCATTGAAGCTCAGTCTCCATGTGGGTTCCCTAGTAAGGGGAACAGTGGCTGTCTCTGACATGAACTCAGTGACCTGCTCTTTGATCACCTCCCTCTGAGGGGGGAGCAGCCTTACCAGGCCACAGAGGAAGACAATGCAGCCAGTCCTGATGAGACCTGATAGATTAGGATCAGAGGGAAGTGGAGGAGGACCTCCCCTATCAGTGACTGGAGGAGGGGTATAGGTGGAGAAGAGGGAAGGATGATGGGATTGGGAGGGGAGGAGGGAGGGAGCTACAGTTGGGATACAAAGTGAATAAACTGTAATTAATAAAAATGAATTCATTAAAAAAGACAGAAGAAGAAAAAAAAAAGAGCTGTGTGTCACTCCACCTTGCAGGAAAAGCTGTCAAAGGATTTTTTTTCCCCATGTGATTACAATTTCTCTTACACCACTTGGAACCACCCCATTTCTCCAGCAGAAGCACCAAGAGGACACCTTGGGCCAAGGTCAGCACCTTGTACCTGAGGAAAGTTTGTGTGAGTGATGAGATTCTGATAACCAGAAAGCTGAGGTCTTGCACACAAGTAGGGATTGCAGGAGAACAGATCAGCATTTGCAGGGAAATGGGTCAATGAGCAACTGAATGAAAGAAACTCCAGTGCACCAGGAAGGCTCCATAGACAACTGGCTGCTTCTTAAGGACCACTAAAGAAAAAGTCAGGGGCTGAAGCTCGCTTGCTGGATATCTTACTTCCTGTCTATCTTCTTTCCGGCACTTTTAAATGTCTGCTCTGTGTCAGACAGCGCCCCTGCCACTGATGCGTTCACACTTGTTAAAACATGCCTTGCTCCTCCCTCGGGACAGGGAGGACATTGCAGCCATTCCTGAAGAGACCTGATAAGCTAGAGTTAGATGGAAGGGGAGGAGGTCCTCCCCTATCAGCGGACTTGGAAAGGTGCAGGGAGGAGATGAGGGAGGGAAGCGGGGTGGGGGGGATAGGGAGGGAATGAAGGAGGGGGCTACGGCTAGGATACAAAGTACATAACCTGTGATTATATAAAATAAAAATGAAAAAAAAAGAAATTGAAAACAAAACAAAACAAAACAAAAACACGCCTTGCCATTCGGTCACATCACTGTCCATACTCCTCTCTCTATTAGTCAGTAATCAGATCTTTTCTTTCGGGAGGAATGGTCAAGGTAGAAGAAAAAATTGAAATCTCTAAGTCTATTAAACTCAAACTACATCTTGTGTGTGTGTGCATGAGAGAGAGAGAGAGAGAGAGAGAGAGAGAGAGAGAGAGAGAGAGAGAGAGAGAGAGAGAGAGAGTAGGGGTATTGTGTTTGTGGTGTGGAAAGGGTGCTCATGCCATTGTGCTTATCTGTGGGTGCCAGAGGCTAACATCAGATGTCTTCTTCTATCATTCTGTAATGTACTCTGTACCTTAGTTTTTGAGGCAAGGCTCTCATGGACTCTCCCACAGCCCTAGGGTTATAGGCTCACACCACCACAGCTGCATGAGCTCTGGGGATGAGGACCCAAGTCTTTACGCTTGCACAGCAGGTGCATCATGAGCACCTGAAACTATTTTTATATGGTGATAACAGGGACACAGTGAGCACAGTGATGGCTGCAGTAGTTTCGTATGATCATATTCTGATTTTTTTTGAGAAGGATCTGAAGTAGAGCTCTCCGAGACCTGAAAGTCAGACCACTAGGGAACTGGAATCTTTAGCATCCTGGAAAATCAGAGCAGTAAGATCCTTCAGGGAGTCCAATAGGAAGTTGAGAGTCTCTGTGGAGACTAGGCCTTAGCCTGGGAGAGTTCCCTTTGGAGGTTTAAGTGCAGTTAGGCATGAACACTGCCTGCCTGCCCTTGCATAATTCCCTTACAGCAGCATTAATGACAAAGTTTGAGTTTGAAATATCCAGAAAGACTTATGTTTTAAATATTTCCCGCTTAGGTGACAGGCCACGCACCCTAAGGAGGTAGAGCTTCGCTGGTAGATGTAGGGAATTAAGGATGGCTGCTGAAGCGTGTCATCTACCCTCTGGTTCCAATGCTCTTTATGCTTTCTGGTCCCCCAAGTTGAAAGTACCATATGCCTTGCATCCCATCCACTGTGGATTGAACCAATTCATTATGCCTTACCTGCACAATAAACTAAAATCCCCTAAACTGTGAGCTAAGCTAAAACCTCAAGTTGCTCCTTTCAGAAACTTTGGCTAATGGCCATGTAAAAGTCACTCATTCAACACACTTAGCTGAATGGATGTCAACTGAAGAAAAGAACAGAATTTGAATTAAATGTCCTTAGGTTAGTGCCGTGAAAGAAAGAGGCAAGCAAGAAGCCATGTGACAACCTGAAGCATCTATGCTTTAAGAGAGGGCTCATCAAGAACTCAATCCAAGCCTATTTAGCCAACCTATGGGGACTCATGCTCTGTCCTGAGAGCCTACAAAATCTCAAGAAAAGTGAGACATTTTAATTTTAAAAGGCATTCCAAAGACATATTTTGGTGAGGCCTCACCAGCAAGAGATACCAGAAAGCCAATGGTCACCATAGTCAATGGAAAACATGAAAACTAGATCATCAGAATGTTAGATGTTGTCATGGCAACCAGGGACTAGTACAGGGAGATGTAGATGAGGAAACAGAATTGCCTTCCTTCTTTCCTTTCCCTCCTTTAGGGTTTGGCCTTATAATGAAAACCAGGAGAACCATTGTGTGAGGGAAGAACAATCTGAACTGTAGATAAAGCAGTTTGCTTTCTCTCACACTGTTCTTCTGGCTTTGCTGTAGTTCTGGGAGACCCTCACAGTTCTAAGGTGATACAGTCTTTATGTCCTGGGATGACTGTGTGAAGGTGTGAAGAAGTATTCTAGAAGTTTCCCTATTAGTCAGTTACCTGGCCTGTTAACACTGTATCCTGAGGAATTTACAGAGAAATGTATAAAATTGAAGTTGATCCAGCCATCAGCCATTTTCAGTGCCGACAAAAAAAATACCATTTCAATGTCTCCTATTATTTTTCTTAGCCTTTATTTGACTTTCTGAGACTCCATGTCCAGACATGGTCACAGAAAGCCTTCAGAGTGACAATAAAGTAGAAAGACGTATTTGCATCAGGAGTCTCTTTGCTGATCCAGAATAATTTATTTCTTTTAGATGTGTCTCAGAACCTGAATTCTGATGTTAATGTGGGCCACTTTGCTGTGATTGGAGGAGTCTTAGACACAAGGCAGAAGATCTTGGCTTCAGTCAAGTTTTGACATTATCTAGATCTGTGTCTAGGCTTCTTTTCCTCTAGTCTCAGTTTCCCTACTGATTAAGGGAAACTTACTTGTCATTCATTTCATAAATACCTGTTGAACTTCTAACAGATGTGTTAGGATGGGGGTTGGGGATTTCGCTCATTTGTAGAGGACTTGCCAAGCAAGCACAAAGCCCTGGGTTCAGTCCTCAGCTCTTGGAAACAAAACAAAACAAACAAACAAAAACAAAAGACAAAATAACAAAAAGACCAAAAAAAAAAAAAGATGTGTGGGAGTTAGATTTATGTTTCATTATCGCTGCATTGGTTCAGATCTATGATCTCAGCACTTGAGAAGCAGACAGAGGAGGATCATGGGTTTGAGACCAACATGAGCTACATAGCAAGACCCTGTCTTAAAAATAAACAACAACAAAAAAGTCATGGACCTATCATAGTCATCATTTTTTTTGGCAGGTTGAATGGTGACCTCTAAGAGATATATCCACACCCTAATCCCCTGAGCCTGTGACTCTTGACAGTATCTGAAAAGTACATTTTGAAAAGGAATGTAAGTCAAATATCTGAGATAAGATTATCCTAGAATATTCCAATGTGTTTCCAAACCTGGACTCATGTCCTCATGAGACATAGAAAGACTATGGGAAGATGAAGGCAGAGATTACAGTGATGCAGTGATAACCCAAAGGACACCTGGTGATAGAATCTGGAAGAGCAAGGACGGGTTCTTCTCCCGAGTCTTTGTTCAGAGAGCGTGGACTGACTGACACCTGCATTTCAGACTTCCAGCTTCTGAAACTGTGAGAAAATGCATTCCTGTTGTTTTCAGGCCCCCCAATTTTTTTTATGGAAGCTTTTAAAAATCTAATTCATTTGGGTTCGGGCCAACCATCTGGCAGTGTGCTTCTTGTTTTGTAGGACAGCCGCTGGTGGGTGCTTTCAAGACTTTTACAGGGTAGCGGTAGCATTAACATTTGGCTGCCCTCAAAAGTCCAGGCAGAGGGTACAAACCACAAAGGCCCCTCCTGCTCAGGTTTCCATGCTCTCTGCACATGACAGTGCTGTACAGGAGACAGCTGTCCTACCAGAAGGAAACCTCTAGTGACCTAGACCAATCACAGCTCCCCCTTTGGAGAGTTTGGGTTTGGTACCTACGTAAGAGAAAGACACTGGCTTTTAGGAAGTAAAGGACTTTAACGTGGAGAATTGACAAGGGAGGAGGGCATGTGAGTGTATAGAAATATGAGCTGCAAAGGCCACAGGCAAGTTCATGGCATGGGTAGAGAAGGTCTACTTTTAAATATTAATTACTGGGCTGAGGTGCTGGCCAAGCATTTTAGTCTAATAAGTGAGCTTCAGGTCATTAAGGAGCTCTTATCTGAAAACAATGCAAGGTGGACAGTTTGTGTGGAATAATAACTAAAACTGGCCTTTGAATTCACACACACACACACACACACACACATGCACACATGCACACACACACTCACTATCAGCATTCTATTGAATTCCTCAGATAAATACTTATAGTTTCTAAGTTCACACTTTCAATGCACTTGCCTTGAGAGGACAAGGCAAAGAATATTGGAGAACACTGCTTTCTCTGACCTCTTCACGGGTACACATGGATATGCTTACACAGGTATGGACCATACGTTGTATGCAAGTATCCATCACACATATAAAGAAGAGGTAGAGAAGGAGCATGAGGAATGACTCTAGGTCACTAGACCCAGGGAAGAATAAAGTTAAAGACCAGAACAGAGAGCAGTTTCTATAAAGGCTTTAGCTGATGTAGAAGGAAAGCTTCAGACCTTTATGATCATCCTAAGAAGCCAGGGGGAAGATCTTGGGTACCACTTCCTCCCACCATTGACTGGATGTGAGTTGCCTCTCAATCTCCCCAGGAGAGTAGGAACTTGGAGGAAGCATCTCTTTTTTGTACAGGAGGGCAATACTGGAAGCACCTGACAATGAGCCTCCCATAGCTAACAGCTTGAGCACGCAGATGAACATGTGCTGTTGGGAAGATGAGATGAGTAAATTAGTGTAAAGCTCTGAGAGCGAAGCCCAGTACGTACACAAGCTTAGCAATTTGCTGTGGTGCACACGGTGATCTCAGACAGGCCGTTTTTCTCTCCACACAGGTGTGGCTCATTCTTTTGAGTCAGCTGAACACTACTATTTCTGGATACAGGATCTTGAATGGCGGGGGTTAGTCATACCTTATTTAATGATCTCGTCTCTGTTCGTTTAGGCTGTCTCTGGTTTCTCTGAGTTACAGGAGATAGAACAGTGAAGGGAGGACGGGAGAGATGGTACAGTGCTTAAGAGCTGTTGCTATGCACCCATGAGGACTGGAGCTCAGGTCTCAACACCATCTAAGTGGCTGGGCATCCTGCAGATTCCCATAACTCCAGCTCTGAGGGGTCTGATACCCCCTTTTGGCCTCTGCCTGTGCACTTGCATGCACGTGTGAAATAAATTCACACACATGTGCGAATACTTTTAAAAATAGTGTAAAATTCCTTGTTGTCTGCAGCCATATGAATGCACCTGGTCTCACCTGGAAAATTCCTCACACATATGTTTTTTCATGCACTCAGAATGTCTGGGATGTAGCCTCCCCAAAGCAGAAGTATTTAATAAAGAATATGCACATTTACACATTTGGTGAGTTTTTCTCACATGTTTCTGAAAGGACTGAATAGTGCTAACTTGGACCAGAGCATCAGGTGATGATGATGATGTCCTTTTATTCCACTCACAGAGCAATAGCAGTAAAACATGTTTTTAAAATTGAGAGTGCAAGGCAGAACTTGCTCAGCAGTTGAGATTCTGTACTGCTCTTATAGAGGACACATGTTCAGTTCCTAGAACCCGCATGGCAGAACCCACACTTGATACAGTTGTGTGTTCCCCAGAACAGCAACAGACTATATAACTTTAGCTCCAGGAGATCTGACACCCTTCTCTGGTTTCTGTGGGTTTTAGGAATGCTCATGGCATACATACATGAATTCAGACAAAATACCCATACACATAAAACATTAAAAAATTAAAAATATTCTTTATACACTTGCTAGCCTGGTGAGGTTTTATTTTATTTTGCATCTTAATCAGTCTCTGCAAAACCTTGCCTTTCGAGTCTTATTTCTTAGCCCTTTGGGGCATCCGCTCCCGTGACTTACCACATTTCCCCTTTCTTCTGGGTTACATTATTGATACACACACCCACACAATCACACCCACATCCACCCCACGCCTGACACACGCACAAAGTAAGAGTGCACTGCGGCTGTTGGTTACATTTCACCTTTCCAGGTGTCTCATCTGACAGAGGTCAGGTTCCCATATGCTCAGAGTATCTGCAGTTCGACTTTTACCCACGTAGGAGGTGTAAACGGGTCACCATCCACCTAGCGTGTTCTGACACACAGCCCACTTCAGCACCGCGCATCCCTTTACTGACCCAGACTCTCCGTCTGTTTGTCATCTTTGTGTGTGTGTTTCCGATTTTTCTTTTATTCAGGCCCTGTCCTGGTTATTAAAAATCATTGACAACATCTGATCTACAGTTTCATTCTTCCAATCCTGATCATATTGGTTCCCCCGCCTCTCCTTTCCCACTCTATTCTCTATTCTGGCATCTCCTTTCACAGTGACTAGCTTGGGAGGGTGAGTGGGGCAGGGTCACCCCCTGGAACTCATGCGATCATGAGTTGGCTTGTGGTTACTTCTCGGCCAGGTCCCACTGCTGTTGCTGTCCTCTAGCACCGGCTTGAGTGATGCTGGATTTGGCTCTGGCTATTTGCTATGTATATTATTGGGGTTCGCACAGTGGGAATCCAGACAAGACAGAACATACCCATATTTTGAAACTGGGGTGATGAATTTTGAGACAAAGGCTTCCAAGGCCACTTTGATCTTAAGTAATACTCCTTTCTTCTTCTCTTCTCAGAAGAATTTCTCCTCCTGTATCCCTTACCATACCTCCTCCCCTCCCTTCCTTTTTCCTTTCTCTTTCCCTGCCCTCTTCTTCTTCCCTCTCGCCTCACTCTGTTTCCTTTCCTGTCTCTGTCTTCCTCCTCTCTCTCTCTTCTCCCTCTCCCTCATCCCTCTCATATAACCCCGACTGACCTTAAGCTGCGTAGCTATGGATGACCTTGAACTTACTATATTTATGCCTCCATCTCCCACATGCTTGATTATAGCCTGAATCGCCGTATAAATTTATCCAGTGCTGGAATCACACCCAGCATGTTAACAGAAGCACTGAACAGACTGATTTAGATCCTCATGCCCCATGATTCTTATAAGAAAAATATTTCTGGCTTATGTTTCATGGATAGACTCCATGGCCCCTGGACAGCAGTTGAAAGAATTATCTGCCCTTCTTCTATGACTCTCTTCACTTCTAATCACACAAGGAACTCTGAGAGAATGTTCCGTTTCCTTCATCACACTAAAACCCTCTCTCCTCTGGCTGGTATGAGTGCACCTTGATAGGCATCAGATTTCCAAAATGTTTCCTATGTGTCCTCTGTGGAGGGTATGGTGGGGGAGAATGAACATCGTGCCTTCCCTAAGAAAATGACCCCCCATTTCCACATACGTAGGAGGTCCTTGTGATCTATATATGAATCATGATACTCCAAGCTCAGCTGTTTGAATGCCTGGTCCCCAGGACATGATGCTTTTTGGGGAAGTTGTTAAACTTTTTTGAGGCAGAGCCTGGATGTTCAAAGTGGATCTCCAGGGGTAAGGCATTGAAGGTTACGCCAGTTCCTTCCTGATCTCTGCTTCCTGACTCCTACAATATGAATGGGCTGCATGCTCATGAATAGAGGCTCCCCTAGGACGACAGACTGTAATCTACCAGAAAAAAAGGAGAAGGACAAGCCCAAATCAATCCTTTCTCCCTCTGGTTGCTTTTGTCTGCTCTCTTGTCACTGTAGTCAGAACAGGGATAATCCTTGTAGCTTCTGGAGAAGACTTGCTATTTCTCTGGTTAGGAGAATCAGAGAGAGAATTCAAGGTCGCTATACTTCCCCAAAGTGAGGAGGGAAGGCCAGACATAATGGCAAAGTAAGGGCCCCTAAGTTGTACATCTTAACTCTGCCTGGATGTCTAATTGACCCTTCAACCACATATGTTTAAAGAAGACTGAAGGCAGTCTTGTTCATGGAAAAAAATCTAAACTGAGTTCTTTTTAGCCCCCACATATAACAGACAGAAACGTATGCAATTTTATTGCCCATTGAAAAGCAGCACTCTTTAGAGGAATATAACACAATCTAGAATTGCCACAAATCAACATGCTGGCTAGAACCCAAATCCAAATTTCTCTATAAAATAGCAATAACAACTGTTTCCTGGAGATGGTTGTAAAACTTAAACAAGATGATTTATTTAGTATGGTGTTTGCAAAGTACCTGGCTTGTATTTAATGGATGAGTCATAGCCTATATCTCCATGGTTCTGAAAAACCAAGAAGCTGTCAAGTGTAGTAAACACTACACAGGAAGAGAAACTATGTCTGTTTTTTTTATCAGAATATTTTAGGCTCCAGAACACCCTAACCTGGCTCCTGTGTTGAAGGAGATTGACACTTAAGTTATTCGTCAAGGATGCCAGTAAACAAAGGGATTTTTAAAATGTTCCACAACAAGCCAAATGTAAAAACAAAAAAATTTAGGAGCTCCAGCTTTTTTTTTTAAATCATGTACAGGTTACCTCTGTAAGACTAGACTGAAGACAACATGGGCGATGCTTGAGAGGAAGCTGCGAAGGGCCCAGGATTTCTGGGTTTTGGAAGACAGGTTTGGGTCAGATTTACAGATTGCTGCTGAATTCTCCTGGTGTTGGCCAAGGCCAAGGTGCCTGTTTGGCTGTTCCCTGCCTTGCAGTCCCAGGTTCTTGGGCTTTTTTTTAAATTAATGTTTGTTTGTTTTTAATCCTTTTTTCTTTTCAGGAGGAAATAATAGTAGAGATGATTCAAAGGTCATTCCACTCTCAGTGGTCACAATCATCAACCCAAGGGTTTACTAGTAGAATGTGCATGGCTACCTGTTCTAGGCAAGGCGTTATCACTTTCCTAATTCAGGACCAAGGCCACAGACAAAAGGCAAAGCTTGCCTACAATAGACAGCAAAGATCTTGGTCCTGGTCAATGACTCTCTGTTCAGTTCTTCCCTTGTATCAGTGACAGATCAGAATATAACTTTCATGTTGGCAAACAGATGTGTCCCCCAAAATGCAGCATAGTAGCAAAGATCACATTGTTTGGTTTGACTTATAAATTCCCAACTTTAGAACTGCCCCAGAAGTCCATGCTCTACCATGGTATTGATGAAATTCCTATTTGCCAAAAGGAAGATATGGTGATATACAGAAGAGAAGTGTTATCTAGTGATTTTTGACCAAGATGGTTTTACCCTTTTGTCTTCCAGATTTCTCCTACCAAATTACTCACTTTCTACAGTGAATGCAGTGATAATAAATATTTTTGTTGCACTGTAGGAAATACTGTCCCAATAACACTGCAAATACTACTGCATTTAGTGTAACAATATTGTAAACTTCAGGCCTTTGCTGCCACCCCTTTCTGCAGATGGAGGAGCTCCTGTCTAAAGAAATCAAGAGCTAGGAAGCATCAGAGTCAGGACCCAAATGTTACCATGTGGATTCAAAGTTGGTGGTCCTAGTCATTGTCCTCTCTTGTCCCCAAGTGGAGCCTGCCTCCATCATAGGTATTTAGTAAATGAGATCAATTATAATAATAATGGCAATTATATCTTCACCACACATTGAAGGCAATTAAATAATACATTGTCAGTTCATCCACTCAACTAGCAGATTATGCAAATGGACCACATGCTTGCATAATGGGAATGTGCTGACAAAATGGAAAAAAATAAAAATGAAATCGTTTCCCTCTCTAATGCACTTCTGCTGCATCTCTCTTTATTGTAGCAGCAGCACCTAGCGCCGGATGGGTGCTAAGAAAATTCCTAATAATGTATGGCTTACACTGCTGATAGATTGTGATGATAAATATTAGCATCGATGTTACAGATGATAAATATTAGCACCACTGTTACAGACTAACTTAGTGTTAGCTATAGATTAGATCAATGTCACAGGTAATTGTTACAACTCCATAATAAAGAGCAAGTGCTATTGGGACATCAGGTTCCAGGCTCTCCAGGATGAATGACCTTCCCAAGATCTGATGACTTCTACAGGAGGTAGAGATAGTAGCTATGTGGAGCGAGTCAGCTCTGTGCTGCCCTGTGATGTCACAAGTGGTTTCTTCTGTTTCTGAGGTCAGGCATTTGCTGAGAAATTCATCTAGACAGTTCAGCCTGTCAGTCTTGTTCTCAAGTTTGCTCAATTCAGAAGTGTGGCATGGGGATAAAGAGCCACCACTTGGCCCAGACTGATGCTGGTGCTTGCTACTGTAAGCCTTTAGGATATGGGTTAATCTCAGAGAAAGCTTAGAGAAGTCGGAGCAAAATAATCACTAATGCACAGCGTACCAGGCCACAGTGTTCCAGCCTCTCTTCCCTTTCATGTTGAATTCTCTGCCTTAACTAAGTGGCCCTTCTCAAAGCCAGCCTTGTGACTAATGGGCCTTTGATCAGGTTTTGCTTCCTGACAGCTGTAAGTATAAATGAATGTTTATCCCAATTAAGTAATGAACATCGATTCTTTGTACCCCTCTGACTGCAAAGTGTTCCCTCATCTCTAAGAACCCCTGTTGTTCTTATGTCGAGGATAATATCTTCTCATTTGGAAAAAGGCTGATCAGGAAAGATGCACCATTTAAAACACTTTGGGAAAAAAAAGAGTAAGACTTGACAAAAAGCAATGGGATCAGATTTTTTTTCTAGAATCTGCCTCCACGCTATGCTAGCATAATGTGGATGAGAAACTGCAATTCATTTTTCAGAATGCATGCAACTAATAGCACGTAATATGCTTAGCTTATGTGATTTCATTTTCTGTTCACATTGATCTTATGAGTCAAGTATCATTATCTCCATTATACAGAGGAGGGAATGAAGCAGGGGGTTAAATGATTCGCTCGTGGTTACTTGGCCTGTCATAGTTTGGGTCACAATTCAAACAGCTCAATTACAGATTCCCCGTTATCTTGAAAAATCGTTATTTATTTCGCATACACCATGGTTTTTTTTTCAGGGTTTCTCTTGTGGTTCTGCTTCTTGCGAGATTTATGGCCTTCAATCATTTCCATACTCTCCTCCTTTTTGGTGCTGAAGATGGAAGCCAGGGCCTTCCACCGTCTAAGCATACACTTTCTCACTGAGATACATCTCCAGCCATTACAAATCCTTTACAATCCGGAGAGCTTCCTCTATAGCACTAAGATCTACCAGTACCTCATCTGCCTACCTGACAAGGCTGTTGGAACATGAACCAGCACGTGTCAAGGTGCTATAAAAATGCCGTGGACTCTTGCGTGTTTGTCCCCAGCCTGCGTGGCTGCCTGCTCTATTCTAATTCCGTGCCGTTTCCCTTTCTTGACTCTGCAAGCAACACTTGAAGTTGCTTTGCCAATAACAGATTTGTTTTCATTATTAAGGATGATTTTTGTCTTGAAGTTGGAACAGAGATGGCAATTGAATGTGCTTTCATGGGAATTTCAAAGATTCCATTATTCTTGGTGAAAGAAGAAATAAGATCCAATGTAACAGCAACTAAAGCCATGCTTTAAGAACAAATGCTACTAAGGCACGGATGATATCATGCAATATTTGGAATTTCTCTTGTTTTCTCAGGCTAGTGGGGCAGCGCTATGGAATCTGAACCAGCTGTCAGTGCCTGTCCAAGAAGCTGCCTCTCCCATACACCTCTCTGGTGAATTCCTCTTTCCAATCCAAAGCCCTTGTACTCAGCTCCCTGTAAGAATACAGAGAACCACAAGGGGAGCTAGCACTAAATTAACCCTGTGGGGTTTGCAGAGCGTCAGAGGGGACTTGTGCCATGTGGCAGCTTCCTGGAATGGAGACTCATCAGTCCTGAAACTGATCCATCTGGATCCCAGATGATCATCATGTGATGCAATGCCAGGTGAATTGATGACCAGCAAGAGACAAGGGAACATGGTTGCTTGTCCTGTATGCTTTATCCGGAGAATAGGTTCATCAGTGACATGGAGGGTGCTAAATCACTGCTTAGTGAGAGTCCACCTTGGAAGCCCAGCATCCAATCTGAACAGAAGCGTATCTGCACTGAGAACATTTCCCTGGTTCAAGAACCTATCACCAGAATAAAAATTTGTCATTTCTTCCAAAGGTTAAACCTGGAATTCCCAGATGGCCCAACAATTTCACTTGAGCAATTAGACCCCTGGGTATACTCCCAATGTAACTGGAAGCAAGTTCTTAAACAAATCTTTACACTGATATGCTCAAATATATGATAGCCAAATAAAACAAAACAAAAACAACTAACCAACCAAATAAACAAACGAACCCGTTGTGCTTCACCAGATGGCTGGCTTTATAAATTGTGGTATGCCTACACAATGATTCATCCATACAAGGAGTACTATGGGATGGATTCATACTACAGAGTGGGTGTAAACACTATGTTAAGAAAGAAGCCAGACACAAAATGTCACATAAGTGAATCTGTCTACATGGAATATCTAGAACAGATAAATTCAATATGAACAGAAAGCAAGTTGCTAGTGACTAGGGTCCAGAGAAATGGGGAATGAGTGCTTAATTGGTATTGGTTTCATTTCTTTTGCTGTGCCAAAAGACCTTGCTTAAAAGAAACTCAGGGAAGAAAGGGTTTACTCTAGTTCACAATTCCAGTTTATAGTCCATCTTATTAAGGAAGTCAAGGCAATAGGTACTTAAAACAGCTCATCACATCACATCACATCACATCACATCACATCACATCACATCACATCACATTCACAGTCCAGGGCAGAGGGAAACAAATGCTTATAAGCTTGCCAGTCAGACCAAGGTCTCCCCTCTCATCCAGTTCAGGATCTGCACTCAAGAAACTGTCACTCACAATCGGAGGGTCTTCCTAAGCCATGAACACAAGTAAGATGATTTCCCACAACATGTCCACAAGGATCTAGACAATCCTTCATGGAGACTCTCTTCCCAGGTGATGCTACACTGTGTCAAGGTGAAAATTAAAACTAATTACCGTGGGGTCTTATTTTAGAGTGCAGATGTTTTAAAGCTAAATATAAGTAGTGAATGTACAATGTCAAGAATGTACTAAATACCATGGGGTTATTAACACAAAAAATGCTTGCTATGTTTATATCTGGAACATGTCCCAAAATCTCATGTGCAACAGTGTTCAGAAGTAAATGAATATGAGAGCTCTAACCTCACTTATGAATCTATCCATTGACAGATTCACAGCCGAATGGACTATGGGGAAGCCAAGTAACCAGGTAGGTAGAAATTACTGAAGAAAAGGGATCATTTGGGAGAGTGTTCTTAATCTTGTGTTCCCTGGTTCTCTGTCTTTGTCTATGCCTCTCTCTCTTTTTCTCTGTCTCTGTCTGTCTGTCTGTCTGTCTGTCTGTCTGTCTGTCTGTCTGTCTGTCTCTCTCTCTCTCTCTCTCTCTGTGTGTGTGTGTGTGTGTGTGTGTGTGTGTGTGTTTATATGCACATATTCTCACCACCACAATATTCTGCTTTTCAACATCAGGACACACTGAGGAATTGATCAGAATACATTTTCTGGGATTTGCCCATTGCGCATACTTCTCACCTCCCTTGTGGTCCTCCATCTCATCCATTTTCAGATATGTTACCCTTCCATGATAAAACTGCCTTACATATGCCTGGGATATGTCAGACCCTGTACCCTTTGAGTAAGACTCATTGTATCTAGTCCTGACAATACTAAGTTAGTCATAGTTGTAACTCCTGCCATAAGGTTGAGTAAAGTTAGGCCCAGAACATCACAAGCATTGTATATGTAAAGCAGGGAAAGATATGGATAAAATGGCCCCACACTTCTTAAAGGATGATGCAACCCCAAGCTAAGGAAAGTCTTGAGTCAGTCTTAGTTGAAGAAGCAAACAAAGATTTTCTTATGGAATCTTCCTCCCTTAAATGCTCGACCAGTCTTCCTGATACCTCCACTGGGGGATTCTGACTTCCAGAACAGTGGGAAAATTAATTTATGTGCTTTCTTTATTCTTACACACTACATACACATATTCTATACTTTGATCATTGTTACCCCATTATCCTTTCTTAGTACACCAACTCCTCACTACCTCTGGATCTCCTTTGCTTTCCAACAAATCTCTCCTATACTTTCATGTTATTTTACAGTGACCCAAGGTATTTAGTTAATAGTGCTTACATGAGCATGGGTGGGAAGTTATATCACCTTTCCTGGTCAAATGTTCATGCTGGTACAATAGTGGCATGTGTTAACTATTACAGAGTTAACCAACTTTTAAAAATTATATGTGAGGCCCTCTAACTACAGTAAATCAAACCTGGTACTGTAAAAACCTGTTAAAATATCCATGGCTAGGGAGGTCATAGACCCTAGAAAGAAGCCTACTACTGATATGTTTGCAAAATGGACATGTTGTCAATGTTTCCTATAAATCTTTATTTATGCTAACAGTTTAGTGCTCTTTAGAGCCTTAGTAAAGAAGCTTTTAAAACAAAACAAAACAAACAAGCAAACAAACAAACAAATAAACAAACAAAAAAACAACCAGGCAGCAGTGAATGCAAAGTAAGTGATAAGTGAGTAAGAGTGATAAGAATAACGGACATTTTTGAGTGCTGAGCCCTGCACAGGAAGAGCACCACTTTCTCCAAAGCTCAGAGAATAGGAAGCAGGAGGAAGGTAAGATATGGGACATTGTGAGTAGTGTTGCAGAACACTCCTTTATGGATGTGATATGATCCTTGCACTCCTGAACTCATATTAGCTATGGTAACCTTCACAAGACTAGGTCCTTCAATATCACAGCATAGATTGATGACCTGCTCACGAGGCCCCACCTCTCTCCAAGGAGATATAAGCAGCTAATGGTCATATTCATTAGTGATAATAGCTGCTGGTCAATTGCTCTTGCTCAATTACATGTAGTGTTTTAAGCCACCTGATTTTTCAGCAATTTGTTATGTTAATCCTAGGAAATTACTAACACCTCTAAACTCCAACTAAAAATTAAACCATTAGCGTGAGGACATCCAAACCACATCACCATACTTCAAAGATGTATGGGTTCTGACTGTTCTGTGACTCTTCCTAAGACCCATGAACAAGTATCTGTTCACTCTAAATAGTGTAAAGCCTACGGAACAATGAAACAATTTCACCCAATTTTAGCTTGGTAAGCCACTGAGTTTAATAGAATTATTTACAGGAGCATCACTTACAGCTGTAAGGGAAACCCAACATTACCGAAATGTTCACCCTACTTCATTCAGCATGGGTGATGACTCACATAAGGGATATGTCTAGTCCTGTACATGTGGAAGACTGTTCTTCCACATGCCAAGTGACTGTTAACTGCTTATATAACATTGCAGATCGCCTTCATGACCTTTTAATTTTCTGAGCCTAGTAACTTCCCCTAATTTCCTGAGTCGAATGAGCCCCTTTCTTCAGTTCCTAAGAAATAGCTACACAACACTCACTGGTGTGATGATGTGGCTGGTCTTGTTGACTCAGGAAGAATTTGTCCATAGGACAAATATAACAGTATCAAAATCAATCTTCGATTGTCCTTCCTAGGCACTTTCTATCCCTTGGTTTGTGCATTTCTTATGTATCCCAATATTAGTCCCAGTCACTTTAGAATCAAAACATTATATCTTCTAGTATGTCTCTCTGAACCACATATTTTGATATAACATTGCAATTAGAGAGGTCACAAGAAAAGGCACATGGCATTATATCCATATAAAAACTGCTTCTGCTTAGCTTGCACTCAAACATCAGTTGGAACACATTTAATTTTATGCTCAGTCTAACTTATTGCAGATTTCCACCATTTACATTCAAGTTTCTTAATTGTGATGTAATGTTCAACTGATAACAGCATCACAAGACACTGGGAACCATTAATTGAATCATTTTTGCTTTCTTTCACAAAGTCAAAGAAGAAAGAGATCAGTTCTCTATGATCAATTCATAGAGACATTGCCATTCTGGAACCATTTCAGGCTACTGCAGTTCCAAAGAAGTTTTTGAAAGAAATGTGTGATTAACTCCTTAATTACCAAATACCACTTCTGTACTAGACATTTTGATAAATATTGGAAATATAGACATGAATGAGAAGAAGGATATGACTTTCAGAGAGCCTCCTGCTCTCCTGACTGGCGTATTATTAAACAATAGGAGTCCACATGGTGAGTTAGTGAGGATTATCTTTTAGTTCAATGGTTCTGCGGTAGGAATGGGGGCATTTCCAAATATAGAGTTCAGTCTGATGCTAGATGCTCTCTCTCCTTACATTTTTTTTTCTTCCTTCTCTGACCTCCATGTGGGGGCTCTAAAAATGACCTCCATGTACATTCAGACCTTCTGGTCTCCAAATTGATCAGTTAGTGAGAGAGGAAAAAAAGGTTAAGATGTGAGATGCTGGAGAAGAATCACTTCTCTGTAATACTTTCTCGAACAGGCCATCATTTCTCTTGTGGGTCTAGCCATGTCCAGTGGATACTGGGATCCAGGGATGCTCACTAGAGAATCTTTGTCCTAGAGAATGAGTAAGTTTGCACAGGCCTGTACAGGTGGGATGGAATCTCCAAAGTTAATATAAGATCAAGGTCAAAGCTTAAAATCAAGGAAGCATATTGTTTATTTGTAGACTAATAAGGCACCTTGATCTCAATAGAGGAAAGTTTCCAGGGAAGGATGGAGGAAAAGGCATGAAGCTAAAAGGCCTTGGATGCTATAGTGAGACTTTGAGATTCTAGCCTGTCTGTAAGTGTTGAAAAATTTCTAAGGTTCTGACATACACCTTAAATGCCTAGATCCCCATGTTCTTCCAGGAAAAATTGATTTCAGAAATGAAAAGCCTGTGTAGATCTCTAATCTGAAAATTTGCTTTATTAGTTTTACATTCTCCCTTGCTTGGGTGGGTTAACAAAATTCACTTTCAAACCACAAGCTGAGTACAGCTGTTGACTTTTTTTTTCTTTAATGAAAATTAAATAGCTTCAAAAGCCTTTTCTTCTCAGTTTCAATTTATTGGGCCCTCTCTTGATATATTATGAAGAAAGGGAATATTCCTCTTGAGAAATGTCACAGTTTCACTTAATTACAGAAAATGTTGCTAAGTTTGACAGTCTTTCATGGGTCCTTATAAAAGGGAGAGCTTGATAAGAGCTAAGGTTATTGGCTCAGGTCTTAGGAAAAGGAAACAAGAGAATCAAATTAGTATAGGAGTTGTCAAAGTCTTGTGTCTGAGGATTGTAGGATGAAGAGGGAAGGGTATTGAAGATGACAGAAAAGTTTAGAACAAATGGCTCTCAACCTTCCTAATGCTGTGACCCTTTAATACAGATTCTCACTTGTGATGACCCCCAACATAAAATCATTTTGTTGCTATTTCATAACTAATTTTCTCCTGTTATGAATCATAATGTAAGTATCTGATATTCAGGATCTCTTATACATGACCACCAAGGAGCTCATGACCCACATGTTGAGAATCACTGGTTTAGACCAACACTGTCTAGTAGAGCTATGCCAACCTCAAATGTGAGGCACTTATAGAAGTTTAAATATTGTAGGAGCCACATTCAAGAAAGGCAAAAAGAGATGGAAATAGACCATGTGTCCATGGGAGTAACAGATGTTATACATACATATGATGAGACTATATTCACCGCAGAAACTAAAAACATTCAGATACATACCACAGCATGGATGAACCATAATTCATGATAGCATTATGCTAAGCAAAAACAGGAAAGTGACAGAAGCACAAATTCTGTTTAATCCTGCTCATTTGTATTACTTAGAATTGTTAAAAGTTTAGAAGCAAAAAGTGAGTAATAGTTGTCCAAGGTAGGGGAAAGGAAGAGAGTTTCAATGTGTACAGAGCTGTAGTTTTCCAAGACAAAGAGTTCAGGAGGTTGTTTTCAGTACAATGAAAGCATACTTAATACCATGGAACAACACAGTTAAGACACTTTAGGTGGTTCATCTCATGTTCTGTGTACTTTATCATGGTTTTCTGGAAATAAAACAAAGCAGCAACACTTATTTTAATAGTACATTTTATTTACACAACTAGAAATCACTGAGATACTTGACTCTTTTATTTCAAGCTGTTGAAGTCTACTGTATATTTGTACATTTAATGGAACAACTCAATTTGGATTATCTGTGTTCAAAGTGCTCAGTAATAACATATGGTTGGCATATCATATTGGAAAGGACAGATCCAGCACAATGGACAGGGACACAGAGACAGGGGCTTAACTTAAGCTTTTCTTTTTCTTGTTTGTTTATCCATAACTGGCCCAATGGTGGCCATTTTTTCCAGCCCTTTCCTTGAGGAACTTTCCTTAGCATAGCAAGAATAGTCTCAGAGTGATTTAAAAGATAGCCCAGAAGTCTTCAGGGATTAGAAGAAGCCATTGAGGAGAGCCCCATGGTCCTTTGCTGTCTGGTGGGTCTTACAACCCCAATCTCCTGGTGCATCAGAAAAGTGCTGCCAGAGGCCATGGACATCACAGTCAGACTCACCAGCTCTGTGAACCGGGGCAAAATGAATGGCATCACAGAGCTTTCTTTACTTTGCTAATAAAGACCAAGAGTGTGGCAAGGATTAAATCAGAACAAGTACACAAGCTTCTGTAAAAAGCTTGGCATACAATGTAATGAAAAATGTAGGTCACTGGCAACAATGATCACCAGCAGCATCATTATCACTATTGCGTCTGTGTTTTGGAGATACAGCAGTGCCTCAATGTTAGCTTTCCATCATTATTTCAGCCTATGTGTCTATGGTGAAGCTGTTCAGAACACAGACTCTGTAGCAAGCTCAAATTGTGGTCCTACCACAAGCATCCTTCATCTAAGACTCTTCTGTCTTTCTCCCTTCTTCCCTTGACCCCAAACTCAACGCCCTATCTACACGCCACTATAACCTACTGGTCTCTCACTATTTAAATCTATAAGAGAGAAATAGCAATAACACAGCCCACATGGGGTCACTGTGAGGATGAATGGAAATAGTAGATCAAACACCCAGATTATGAATCAATGCACAGCAGACACGGAGCAGGTAGGCATGGTCACCACTTTCTGAAAGATGGTGGCTCAAGAGTAAACAAATCAGGAACCATACTTGCCCTACTGGGTATAATATTGTAGGAAAGTTACACCTTGAACCTAGCAAGACAGTATTGTTTGAGAGGGTCCTACCATGTGGAAAGTTTTCAGGAAGTTTTTGCTTAAATACTTAGGCTATAACTTGAGAGTCCCTTGTCCTCTCCTTAGATGACATATGTTTTGCTCCCTCAGACACATTCCAGGCATGCTATTTCTCCTAGCCTGTGGAAGGAATAGCTACTCTCATACTCAGATCTACCTGTGATTTCCAGTGACTTCCAGGTTGGTGAGGAAGCACTAAGTCCTTGCAGACTAAAAGTCAATAAGCTGAGGGAGGGAGAGATCCCACTGCCTACACAAGAAAAGCCTTGTTCCCAGGACTCTGTTATTTTTACCTATGTAGGGCATGGTGGCTAAATGCATGCTGAGCAGCAAGTGTGGTCCCCACTGGCTAGCCTTGGCCTTTGTGCAAACAATCATTGAGAGGACAAAGAGATTAACATTGATCAACTTACGGTGAGCTATACCGGCCAGGAAAGAAGAGAATAAAAATCTTTTCACTTATTAGACACAAGCAAAGAAAAATGAGGGAAAATATTTGATAGAGCATTGTCTTTACTGAGGTAGGAAATGGAGTATCTCACAATTCTTACTTGATAGAACTGAGTAACCATGACCCCTCCCTTTCTCTGGTCTCATCATCAAAGCCTACAACTTTGGAAGAAGTCTAAGCAGGAGTAGAGTGCACAGAACGTGCTCTTTGTTTTAATTCTCTAATAAGTTTGGCCAGCCCTCCCCCTCCCAAGGACTCTAGTTCCATTTTATCAGCTTCGAGTTCAAGAAATTGGCCTTTGTGCTGCCTCTGCTAGCATTGGAAGGAAGGCAAAGTCTGAACAATATGCTAGCCTGGTTACCTTCCTTAGATGCCAACTTATCTGCCTTCCTTTCTTTGCCTTCTATAAAGCTAGAGAGTAGAAGTTGTTGAGCATGCTTTCTCACAGGAGGGGAACCTGAAAAGCTACAGGCTTGTCCTATGGAGCCTGGCCCTGTCTGTTCCAAAGTTAAGCATAATCCTTAAAAACAGAGCCAGTATCTTTTCATAGATCCACACTTAGAGGAAAAAAACATAAAATCTATGTGCATGAGGCTCCAGGCAAATTGGCATTCTCTAGATGATGGTTTTGAACAGTGGAAACAGGAGTCAGAGAACATGACCATAAGCATGAAAAGAATTCATAAGCCAAAAGAATTCATATTTGTACCTCATTCATTCAGATGCAGACTTCATTTTCCCCAGATTTTTTTTTAAAGAGAAGTAAAATGTGTCAGTCACAGAGCTATTCAGAATAGCATCACAATTGCAGACAAGCTGGAAACAATTTAAATATCCAACAGTTGCTAAACAACCTATATAGCATATTCTCTTAAGGGATTAATCCATTGACTCCAGCTGAGATGAGAATGGAGTCCAGAATAATGCTAAGGGAAAGGCAAAGGTGAGCACAGCGAGACCACAGTTACCATTGCCAGAGATGTACATGGGCAGATCTGGGTGAGAACACAGAAAACTCAGAGGTGCTAAAAAGTCGAGATTTAGAGAAGGTCTTATAGAAATATTTTGCAACGTTTTCACTCTGCACCATTATCACTGATGACAAAAATAAGCACCAATGAAGCACAAACATCAGGCTATTGATCTTGAACCATTCCTTCAGCTTTCTCTGGGTTGCTGTTAGTCCTCTGCTTGGCTGTGCAGGCACGATGCTATGATGCCATGGATGATGGCTCCAGATATTCCAACAGCCATCAATGTTGAGCCTTTTCCACTTGAATGGCTCCTTGAGCTCTCCTGCCATTCATTGGCAGCTCTGAACACCCTCACCTGGTGTGCCATGGCATGAGAATGTTCTGTAGGGCTGCCTTGAGGGGAGAGCTTCCCTTGTAGAAAACAGATGGCTCCCCTGGCCCCCATTCTCTGCCCTGGTTCGTATTTCACTGCACTTCCCATAGCAACTTGGGAGCAGGGGCCCTGACCCTCCTGTGTACTGGCACAGAGTTGTGAACCCAAGCTGCTTGCTGGCTGGAATCTCTCTTCCCAGCCAAGCCCCAGTGTGAAGTGCTTGGGATTCTTGTCCCTCATTATGCACAGCTGCTGGAAGCCAATTCCTAGGCCATGCAAAGGGCCCCTCCCTTTCTCCTACTCACTCCTTTTCTTCTCCTGGGGATGATGTGCTAGTTTGCTCTTCCTGCAGACTTCCTGGCTCAGCAACATAAAATCCGCTTTAAAAAAAAAGAACGAAAGAGAGAAGTGGGCGTGTTTGTGTGTGTATGTGTGTGTGTGGTGTGTGTGCCTTATGTATTGTGTATGTATGTGCATGTGTGTGCATGATGTGGTGTGTGTCCATGTGCATGTATATGCATGTTTGTGTGTGTGCACATGCACGTGTGGTGTGTGTGTGAGCATGCATGTGGTGTATATGCTTGTGTGTATTGTGTTTGTATGTGCATGGGTGTGTAGGATGTGTGTGTGTGTGCGCACGTGTGTGTGTGTGTGTGTGTCTATGTATCTGTGTGTACCATATCTTTGGACATTCTAAAAACAAGCAAGTTTGTGACTGGAACCTATCTTTCACACAGAGCACCTGTAGTCACCAGTACCCACAGGTGCTCACCAGCTCACCCTGCTGAGAAAATCAGCTGCTCGCCGAACAAGTGCCTGAAAGCAAAACCGTCCTCTTCTCCACGCTTTCAGTTTCAACATACATGCAGTGTCCATGGGTCGAAAACTCCAGGGCTTAGTTTTAAAACAAAGCAATCAACAACTTTGTAAAGTTTAAAATCACACTGATGCTGAGACCCATGTGTCTGCCCTGGCTGAGAGACCTGTGCTTTCCCAGACCGGATTTCCCAGACTGGATTGCGCTCAGGGAACTCATTCAAAGAGGACAAGAGCCAGGTTAACTGTGTTGCTGTTGCTGACTCCAGAGGACTTAAATAGAGGGCTGCAGACAGAAAGTAGCCTTTATCCTTTCCCAGTGGGAGAAACGTAATCCCCTCTGCAAGAGAAGCAACTGTGCAGCCAAGCCATAGAGATTCACACATGTGGCGCAAAAACTTGGGAAAGAGCCCCCTTTGGGGAATCCTCATGCTCTGAAAGCTCTTTAAGGCTGAGGTACCTTTCTGCCTTGCAGCCCATTGCAGAAAACAAGAAAACAAAGAGAGACCTCTCCCCACCTGCTGCTGTTTACATGTTTTATGATCGGCAGATGCAGAAAATGCAAGTGCCTGTGGACACCCTCTGTTGCCTCCTCTGGAAGAAGGGCTCAGATGCCAAATGCACTTGGTGATTGTGTAAAGCATTGCTTCCACTCCTGGGCACCGGAAAAACGGGACCCAAACATACACACACACACACACCTCCCAGCCAAGCCCCCTCCCAGCATCCTGTTCCTAGCTGCAGAAAATCAAGCGCTACTCACATGCGGCAGCCTCAGCCTCCCTTTACTTCTCCCCGGTCTGTTCACCAGCAGCTGCTGCTTCTCCTGTTGCAAATGAACCGAACCTTCACCAGCAGAGATGCTTTTCCTCTGGGCTGCTTTGTCTGAGATTCCCCAGATGAACACCGGCTCGTTTATGTCATTATCCAAGTTCAATTGCTCCCCTACCACAGGCAGGGCTTTGGGGCTGTCTTCCAGTGGCTGGGATTCTGCTAAGAGAAACAACAGACCTGAACCTGACAACCGATCGCATCAAAGCACTCCAGGGGATGGCAACCCAACACTATGAAGCAACACATCACATCGGCTTACAATGATACTCTACAAAGCAGTGGATCATCTGTCTCCCACTGGCCCCCAGATCCTAACCAAGTCAGAGTGACATTATTTATGAACTTATAGCTTCCAGAATGGCTCCAGGTAAATTCACATAGGCACCACAAAATGTTAACATTGCAAGCTTCGGCAGCCTTCAGATATGTTCCCTATGGTTGAAATCAATAAAGAGGTAATAGCATTTGGTTGTTAGAAGTGAAAGTTACCGCTAGATCAGGACTCTTAAGTTTATGTGGACTTGGGACATTAGATGTTACCGTCAGTTATTAGCAGTGTGGAAACTGCAAGAAGAGGGGATCTAAAAATCCTCCTTTGTGCATATTATCTATTGGACATCTCCTAAGATATATAAATTGCTCTCAAACTGCCACAGTGTTTGCTCATGCTGAGGAACCTTTCTCCTTTAGTGAAATCATTATATGACCTTCTTATCAATTGACTCCTCAAAGAAAACAAATTTGGGTGCTCTTTATATGTAGGGCAACCCTCATTTCCAAGTCTCAAGCAGAGAAGAATTCTGGGATATCTGTTCTTCAGGTATAATTACACAGCAAGAAGAAGGCACTGATTTCTGATGCTTTCCTTAGACAGGGTCACTTGGTTGGTTGGGGCTTTCCATGACTGACAGATTTTTTCAAAGGAAATTTTGGTACAAAAGTTTACATTCGTTTCCAAACATAAAAATGAATGTGTTCAAATGAGGGGGAAAAGTCTATAATGTTCATTTCTGAGGAGAGCTCTAAGGGAGTTGAGAATATTGACATTCATGGCTGGCCATCACTATCTTTTCTTCACCCTCCCAGTGTTCTGGAAGCATCAGAAGAAAGCCCAGCCCTAGGATACAGACTAGTTAGGGGATCTCCACCACATTGATATAGTTTCCATGAAGCTAACCTGAAGGTTGGCCAATGACTTAGCAAAGTCCAAAAAGTTCTATCCTCTATCATGGAGAATGCTGTTTGGAAACTGTGGGTCAGTGTCCAGACAGCTCTCTCAGTAAATCAGAGTGAGAAACAAATGCAGAAAGTGGGGACCACAGACAGTACCTACAGGGTCTTCTTGTATAGCCTGACGAAGGGATAGCCTCTCTATAAAGATCTTTGTAGGTAATAGGGAGGAAAGAACCAAGAGAAAGAGAAGTAATCTGTCAATGTCCAAACTCTCTCAAAGAACTTAGTCTCAAAAACTCAAAACAAGAAAAAAGATTACTTCAGAAGGGCTTGCCAAGTCCTGAGCATGATGTCTGCTAATTGGAAGGCTCAATAAATGCTAGAAATTAACAATAATAACCCCCTTCACTGGCTGCTCTTTGAAGCTGATCACTTTGGGGCTAGAGAGATGGTACAGCACTTGAAAACTTGCTGCCCGATCGTGAGGACCAGAGATTAGATTCCAGCACCCACAGCTCGTCTGACAAGCAAAATGCCTCACCAAGGCCAGGAAGACCAGATCCAAGGGATGTGATGCCTTCCTCTGGCCACCTGTGTGCACCCACATATACCTCGGATGCATGTGTGCAAACACACACATACACACATGCAAATTAATAAATTTTATAAACATCTCTTTCTGTAATACTTTCCTCTCTTCAGCTGTAGTTTTCTCCGCATTATCGATGACGGAATAACTTGCTATATGTTTTTCAGTTTTTCTATTTGCTTCCAAAGACTCCCTTTATACAAAGGCAAGCTTAATGACAACAGGTTTTTTTCTTTATTTATTTACTTTTGGTGCTTGGAGTTGAACTTAGGGCCTTACAGATGCTTGGTAAGCACCCTACCACTTGGTAATTTCCCCACCCAAAGTGGCTTAATTTTTTTTTTTTTTACTCTTTTCTTTTACTACTGTTCAGTGGGTACCTAGAAGTCTGTTCTAAGTAGATACTCATTGAATGTTTCTTGAACAAATGAATGTGACTAGAAGAACTGCTTCCCTTGCCTACAGTTACATAATTGACACAACCCCCCACCCCAGCTTTTCATCCCTTATTCTTTCTAACGCACCGACGGAAGTGAGGTATGAACCACATGGACTGACTTCTGCCTACCAATGTGACATTTTAATTTCCTAGTGAGTGTTGGGATGTCTGCTACATTTCAGTGGCTTCAGGCGGCATTGCTGTCATTGCTCGCTGACATTTCCATCAACCAAAAACTTTGTAAGTTGTGGGTGTGTTTCACAAAAGAGAACAGCCACTTTATTCCTTTGAATAGATTTATTGGGAATCAATGCTGCGGCTGAAATGAGAATTTGGCTTATGGCAGTTGTCCTTGACTATTTGTTCAGATAGAAGAAGTTGCCTCTAAAGCTTTTCAAATGTTCTTTGTGTACAAAATTGTTTAGAAAAAGTAAGCAGTGCGCTAGGATAATTGAATTTGGGGAACATGCTTTAGGAGTGGCAGTTGGACGCCACAAGTGACCAGAGACTCTGCAAGTTGTTTTGAGCAATACGTGGGAAAATAAATTTGCTTTCTTTCATTTTTGACATTTCATTAATTATTTCCAGGATCTCTTAAGTTCTGCTAAGAAGAACATGCTGTCCTCTCATACTACACTAGGAACCTGCATGGGAAAAGAGCTGGTGAGGTGGTAAAGACCTCTGGCTTAGATGGATGAGCTAGGCTCCATCCAGCTCTGTCCTTGAACATCTAAGAGACCTTGAGAAAAGCTCTTTGGTACACTGGCATCCTTGCCAAAGAGGACGACAATCTTTGCGTGCTCTTTATCTCTTCCAGGCTTAAATTCATTCTGTTCTTCCAGAGGAGGGCAAATTTTCTACACAGTGGTTCTGTGATTAACTTTAAAGGATCTGATGTCAATAATAAGCAGGTGTAACCCACCTGGTCAAGATCAGATTTATTGTTTGCTTGCTTGATTAACTAATTAATTCTCTATTGCCACTCTGGTTAAATGTACAGACAGTAGCAAAACTCCACCTCTATATTAAAAGAACACACATCCAAACACATAGACAACAGTGTTTAGACAGCAGAAGTGGCCCTTGATTAAAATGAAAACTTAGGAGTAACTGTTTGGTGGATGTGACTCTTAACCTGACTCTTGAAAAACAAGAGAGTTGTTGGGGCGGTGGGGAAGGAAGGAATACCTCATGGAAGAAAACATCAACTGTGATGGTAAGAAAGCTACTAGAGTGCAGTCATACCAAACAACTGAGACCATGAAACACAACTGTGACCTTCTCTCTTGTTTCCCAACGAGTATCTGTAAATTTAGAAGTCCGTATTTTCGTTCAACATAAGAAAGGAAAGGAGATTCGAGTCTCAAATCCTGTTCATGTTCTTATAAAAGATAGTGAAGGAACTGTAAAGTGAAAATGACCCTTATATCTCTTTGCTTATGGTGACCTCCTATCTTGCCATTCATTGTTTCCTACCCCAGCTGTTAGCATTAGGCCAAATGAATGATACGTATGACCACATAACATATGGTAGCATCCACCAAACAAAGATGAAATGTGTCTGAACAGATCTTGTGTGAGGAAACAGTTTATCATGAGGGACAGGGTACAAGATTGATACTAAGAAATCCTTGCCTTGATTCCTGCCTCAGAATTCACTGCCCTCATCTATTTCATAAGTCTGTGAGTTAAATGAGATCATCGGGCAAATTTTATTTTTTAAAATGCTATACTTATGTGTGTTTTGCCTGCCTGCATCCCTTGAATCTGGGTACAGTGCTCTTGGAGGCTAGAGGAGAGCACCAGATCCCCTGGAACTGGAGTTAAAAGCTGTTAGCAGATGCTGGGTGGGTGCTGGGAAGCCAGCCACTGTCTTCTAGGAAAGCAGCTAGTGCTCTTAAGCACTGAGTCATTTTCCAGTCCAGTGAAAATTTCTTAACTCAATGCTTAATGAAGGAAAGAAATTAATACATTTTAGTTGATTACTTTTAGTTTTGATACTTTCTCAGAAATAGTTCTCTGGAATAATTAAACAATTTAATATTAAATCATTTGACTTAATATCTTCTTGTATTAAGCAATGAAAAAGGAAACAAATCATTACAGTTTAACTACAATGCAAAAATAATTGCTTAGGAAATTTTTTTAAGGAATCCTATCAGACTGTAATATGTCAAATTATAACTTTAGGTATAGGAGACCAAGAGGCAAGAATGAGGTATTTGGATATGCAGGGCAACTGTGTGCTAAGATTAGGGTTCAGACTGCCAAAGATACTGCGTATGACTTTCTCTTTCCCCCATTTCTCCTTCTCTTGCTCCCCCTCTTCTGCTCTCTTTGTTTTATCATTTGGCTTTATAACCCTCCCCATTTGTTAATTTGAGCTTCTTCTCATGCATTTGTCTCTGGTTCCCAGACTCAGTGACTAATCATACAGTACACTCTTGAATCATTAGTTATTGGAAAATTTCATGCAATGTGTTTTGATCATATTCACTTTTCTTCTAACTCCTCCAAGACTCACTCCCCTTTCCTACCCAATCAAATTCATGTCCTCTTTTCTTCCTGACCCATCAGGGCCAATTTGTGCCACCCATATATTCTTGGAGACACTATGAATTTTTGTGTTTTTCATTTATCTTCACGGTTCATCCTATTTATACATTATACATTGCAGATCAAAGACTGCGTAGGTCCAATGATTATCTATCTCCTCATAGAAGCAAAGCTCTCATGTATCTATTAGTCTACGTCACCTTTATGTAATTTGTGTACAATGCAGCAAGATGACCCTTAGACACATCTTAAGGAACTGGAATCCATGGATATAAGGTTCACAAAAGCAGTTTGATAACCACTCAACTTATTGTATTGAGTTTTCAGGACCTACATTGTGAGTTTAAGATGATTGTTTAATCTTACTCAGGGCTTTCTATGATATATAGGGAGCTTAGAGTGGGTTTGGGAGCTTTTTGACTTCTAGCCTGAGTGCTAGACATTAGGGAATGCATAAAGTTGCACCTACCAACTCCAGATCGTCTCTCTAGTGCTTCTAGATGAAACAACTTTTCAGTGAATAATTTCAATTAATTAAGAATTCAGTAAAGTATATATGTCAGTGTTTCATTTGTTTGTGTTTGCATATACATGTACGTGCATGTAGATACAGGTACAGTGCACATGTATGTCTGCGCACTTCTGTGCATACTTTCATGTTTGTAGAAACCGGAGGACAACCCCAGGTATGGCATGCTAAAAGCCTGTGCAGTTACCATTTGAATCTGACTCTAGTGCATTGCTTCATTTTTGTCTGCTCCATGAATTACATGAATGTTTATATCAGAAGGTCAACACCCAGTGGTGAATAACAAAGACAAACATGTGTTAAAGAGAGTGGGAGTGGGGAAGAGTTCAGGGTTCCTTATCCTTCACCAGTGATTGGTATGGTGGGAAGAGAACAACTGAACAAGTCCAGAAGCTGGACATGGGGTCTTTCTCCAGGACCTGGAGCTTGTCAGTTAAGCTAGGCTGCCTGGCCACTAAGCCTCAGACATCTGCTTGTCCACCTCCCTAGTTGGTGTGACAAGTGCATCTCACTACACTCATATTTTAAAAATGGATTTAAGCATAGATTCAGGTCCTCATGTTTTCAAGACAAGCATTTTATTGGCTGACATATCTCCTGAGCCCAGTCTGCTAGTTCTCATTAAAGTTAGTCCACTGCTCTGCTGAGCAACACTGGATTTGGGAAATGGTTTTGTGTGGCCAGTAAGGCGAGCATGGAAGTGTTTCCAGCTCTATGATTAGATGGAGGCCATTTTCTACATGAGCCAGAGGCCACTTGCTGATGAGTTTGGGGCAGGAGGGGCCATTGACTCTCAGATTTCAGAGCTGCTCTGTGTGCTACTCTGGTTTCACCAGGATGTCACGTTCTTGGTAACAGCATTTTCAGCCTAACACACACACACACACACACACACACACACACACACGGACAAGCAGAGATCCTCTGTCTCTACCCAGGACCTACAGAAGACAGAGGGGCCGCAGCTGGGAGAAACAGAGCAAGGCCGTATGTCATAGCAATTACTCTGGGCTATCAAGAAAGGTGACAAGAAAAACTATTATCACATTTGTGGAAAGGACAATTTACGGTTTGGTAGCTCAAACACATGACAGGCTTTTCTTCTGATAAAAAATTATTTCTCTGGTGGGGAGACAAAGCCAGGCACTCTGCTTAGAAGACGGGAATCCATCAACTCGACTTCACCCTTGTACAGCGGGTTTTAGTCCCAGTCTACAAATGTTTCTTCCACTCCCTAGGATAAATAATATATGTTGGATTCACGAAGTCTACCGTGTCCCTTATCCACTAAAATGCTGCCCTTCTCAGTCCTGCGTAAACATCACAGTATTTTGAGTTTTGCACAACACCCACTTTGAGAGAAGCAAGCAGCATTGCAAGTTTACATATTCTTTTGATAGCCACCATCGGGAGACATGTCTTTGAGAACAACTCTACTTTTCTCCAGGGAGCAATGAGTATATTAAGCGTAGTACATGCACAATGAGGTGTGCTGCAGAAGTCTAAGGCTGAGAACTAAAGGCGAGTGATAAGATGGTAACCTTTTTCCTTGCCTAATACCCATGAGATATTGTATGCTATTAATTTTACATATACCAGTTTCTGAAGTTCTCATGACAATCCTGGAAGTGGGCATCATTTTCAACTGCATTGAGTCTATGTTTCTTTGAACAGGTTTCTTAGAACAGGGACTATATCTCTAACTTCTACACTTGTTATCTGGTTCTCTTTCTACTCTACTTTTCATCGGTGCAAGAAGAACAGGGGTGGACCTCCTTACACACACACACATACATACAAACACACACACACACACACACACACATACACACACACACACTTCCTTCTTTAGAATTTACCGTTGGGTAGTAATGGCCTTCTAACGTGAGCTTCTATGATACCATGTGGCAGACAGAACAAAGCAAGACACCAAAGATGTAGAAAGTGCCTTCGGATTTGTCTAGCATTGTTCAGCCTTACGTCAGATTCTACACACTGCTCAGATAAAGTAACTTTGTGCGAGTGTCAGGGATTCAGTTTTGTTGTTGTGTTTTGCTTCTGTTTTGTCAACTTGGCAGAAGCTACAGTCATCTGCAAAGAGGAAAGCTCAACTGAGAAAATGCCCCCATTATTCCTATGGGAGGTCCAAGCCACCCACGGTGCTGCCAATCCTAGGTGAGTGCCCTGGGGAGATACACGAAATGTCACAACATGGAGAGCAACCTAGGAACCAGCTCTCCTCCATGGTCTCTGCTTAAATTCCTGCTTCTAAGTTCCAGCCTGGGTTGCTTCCTTGGCTTCCCTCAGTGACATCCTGTTACTTGGAAGCATAAGATGAAACGAACCCTTTCCTCCCTAAGTTGCTTTTGGTCCTGCAGTGGCAGAAGATCAAACTAATGCAAAATGAAGTAATAGAATGAACTTGAACCTTACAAGAGTTTAATAAAGAGATTTATTTTATCTCCATGCTACATTTACCAATGGCCAAAGGGAAAATAACGCACTAATGTTCTCAGTCAACAGTCCCTTCTTAATTCAAACTTGAAGCTTCTTGGTGACCAGTCCAGTGTACAAATTGCCTTGAAAATACTTATTTGAATAAAAATTGTATTTATCATGCAGCCTGATAAGAAAGGAGCTGTTAGGCTTCCACGTTTTCTATAGAACTGTATAGTAGGTAAATATGAATAAAAGCTATATTTGGAAAGACCTGTTTAGAGATACAAGTATAATGGCTGGTGCGTAAGAGGTACTCAGTAAATTCTGCCGGATAAATGGATGGAGCTAGAAAAAAAAGTCATTCCAAGTGAGGTAACCCAGACTCAAAATGTTGGCTATTTTCTCTTATATGTGGATCTTAGCTTTTACGCTTTTATATACGTGACATAATACAAATAATCACAGAGATTAAGTAATGAGTAAGGGACCTGGGTGGGGAGGAGGAGAGAACAGCCCAGGGAAGGAGAAATAAAACATCTTGTTATGGAGATACAAAGGAGAAACTAGAATAGAACTAAATAGGAAGGGAAGGAGAGGAGAAGGGGAGGAGAGGGAATATGGGGAGAGGCAATTAACACACAAGAGCATCTGACAAAGCTGGTATTATATATTATAGAAGCTTCCTAAAACACATACAAACATACATACATACACACACACATATCTGAAAGAAATAGAAATGGAGTCATCAAATTGTAGGGGAGACAATTCCCAGCTAGACATCTTAGGACCCCGAGTAAAACCTGCAGTGCCAGGAATGGCTTACATTGTTTTGAATTGTTGGCTGAAAGAGGCTCACGGATCACACACCACCACCAGAACCACAGGCTATGGCCAAGGCTATTGGTTTCTCTCCGCAACTTGATGGTAAGGTCCTGTTGCTGAAAACACACACATCATCAAACAAGGAGAAACCAAACAGTTGTCTAACCAGAAGCTTCACCATTACTGAATAGAGTTCATAACACATGAACACTACCAGAGGAGAAAGGTAATCCTTAGGACCATCTAGCTACAAACTTTTTGACCTACAACAACAACTAGCTGTATAATAATACTAGTGCAATCGTGGCACAAAGGTTTTGGGAGTGATCTACCCCTTCTGATTGAAGTGAAGGCCCACTCCATGAGATTGGACCCACATCTGACACTACTGAAGTGGCCAAGAATGGCCAAGAACCTAAGACTAGACAGGCCATGGTCCTAAAGTAAAATGTAATATTATTATTTTTCTACCAATAAAATGAATCCTAATGAAATATTGCTGTACTCATAGGTCAGTGACCTAACACACATCAGAGAAGCTTCCTCTTACACTCAGTCTTAAATGAGATGTCTTCATCGAATCCCTCCCCTCAAGGCTCAGGGATCAATGAGGAAAATAAGGTGGAAAGATTATAAGAGCTGGAGTTGATAGATGACTTCAAGATACAATGTCTCCCGGGTACAGTGAGACTAATGCTCTTATACCAATGCGTAAAGACTATGGCAGCAGGAGCAATGCATGCACAGTAGCACAGGTTAAATAGGAGGAGGTCTCACCATGGAGGGAAAGTAGACACAGGTTCCCACCTCTAAACAAGAAGCTGTCTACAACTGGTACACACTGGAAAAAGAAAAACCAGCTTCTTCCAATAGTGTGTCACTGAGTATATTGACCACACCTCATGTTTGGACTTCCTTCCTTCCTTCCTTCCTTCCTTCCTTCCTTCCTTCCTTCCTTCCTTCCTTCCTTCCTTCCTTCCTTCCTCTTTCCTTCTTTTCTTCCATCCTCCTCCTCTACCTCCCCCTTCTTCTTTTTGTCTTATTGGTCTTTTGCTTGTTGGTTTTGGTTTTTGTTTTGTGGATTTTTTGCTTGTTTTCGTTTTTTTGTTTTATTTATTTATTTATTTATTTATTTATTTATTTATTTATTTATTTATTTTGAAAGGGAGAGAAAGAATACATATAAAGTTGGCTGAGTAGGGAAGTAGGGAACATTTGGGGGACGAGAAAACATGATTAAAATACCTTGTGTGAAAATTTTAAATTAAAAAATGGATTGTAACTTAAAAAATAAAAACCTAAAATGTCTACTGGCTGGGTTGGGTGGCTCACACCTATAAACTCAGCACTTGGGAGGCTGGGACATGGTATTGTTGTGAGTTCAAGGCTAGCGTGGATTAACTACATATTGAGCCTGAATCAATGGGTGAGGTCCTGCTCAAAAAAAAACCCAACAAAACAAACAAACAAACAAAACAAAAAGAAAGAAAAGTTTGCTACGTGAATAAGTGACTATATGGATAAATTCATTGAGCTATTCTGGCACATTAGCATACCTTGAAAGGCAAGCAGCTTTTATTCAGGAAGGCAATAGGATTTATTCAGAAAGTTCCAATTCTGGGAGTCTTGCAGGGAGTACAACTTATAAATATCAAGAACATCAAATCTTCACAGCTAGAGTCAGCCACAGTCCCACACGATGCACCTCCAACCCATTAGGGATGTCAGACAACCTTCTTAAATCAATGGCAGCCTGGTTTCGGGGGCCCAACTATAAGAACAAGCCAGAAGGCAGGAAGTGGCCACAATGGTAAATGGGCTTCCCCATCAGACTTTCACTGAGCTCAGTAAGTCCCACAGGCTAGCCAGCACTTTGCTCCAGTGATCCTTCAAGCCTCATGGCCGAAATTACCCGGCATTGACAGAAGACTCAGCCTCACTAGAGGCTCTGGGGTCAAAGAGTTAATGCCAAAGGCTGTTTAAAGAGATCTGATTTAGCAGCAAGGTCTTCAGGGTCAGGCTAATCTTGCTTCCAGTGTGGTCCCAACCTTGTGCTTTTATTAAAGATTTATCTTGTGTCTATATTTATTCTTTTTCTATCTTTCCATTTGATCCTTTAAACTCAAGTCCCTATCTCTCTTTTTCTCACTCCTAAATTTCTTCTTCCTTTTGACTATATTACAATTCTGAGTGAGATTTAAAATTAAAAGACATTTATTTTAAAAAAAAGACATTTATTTCATCATTTTTTTTCAAATCAGAAATTTAAATTAGCAAAAGTTGTGATTTCACCATGACTAAAACACAAAATGGTATCTGTGGAATAAAATCGTGTATCCTTTTTTTTTTTTTTTACTAGTTTTAACTTTTTCTTTGAGAATTCCGTAGATGTGCATAACATAAATGATCTTATCTAGTTTCTATTTGTCCCTCAAGCTCCCTCTGTATCCCATCCCGTCCTAACATCATGTCCCCTCCCCCACCAATAACACAGTAAGTCAAGTTAGTGCTGACGATGTGTGCATGTGTGTGAGCCCAGTTGCCATGTCCCTAGTAAGGGATGGTGTCTGGCGTGAGATCATGTAGGATTTGTACAGGCCACCACACCTGCTTGTGAGTGAATGTTTGTGACAGCCATGCCATGCCCTCAAGACAGCATTTCACAGTACTCCCCTCCAACGTCCGGCTCTCACATTCTTTCTGCCTCCTCTTCTGGTGTTCTCTGAGGGTTGTTGTTGTTGGGATTAATATAAATGCCCAATTTAGGGGTGAGTATTAAGATTCTGTCTTGATAAACCGGCCAGTTTCTTTTAAGCCAGCTATAGTATATTCCATCACTGGCGCTAACACTCTCAATGCTGACTGCATGGAAGAAACTCTTCACAACAGCATCTAGCTTCCTCATGATATAACTCCCATAATTCTTTCCCTCTTTCTATAGATCTTATCTGTACTGAATACCTCCTCTTTGCATTTAGTTGTTTCTATATTAATACAGATCTTCTTTGTGTATCGCCTGGCTTCCAAAATATTTGGCAACTAATCTGTGTTTCTCCTCTCTTCAGTGGAACTCTGCTGTGTAAGGTGTGGTGGGCAGAACAATGGCTTCCCAAAGATGTCCATTTCTTAACCCCTAGAATCTAAGAATATGTTAGGCTCCACAGAAAGGGGGAATTAAGTGTTCAAACTGAATTAAAGTCTATAATCAGTTCATTTTAAATTAAACGGGCCATTCTGGATTATCTGGGTGATTCTAATCTGATCCCATGAGTGGAATAAGGGAGCAGAAGATGAGCCAGGAAAATGCAACTTGGTCAGCATTCAGCTCATGATTGGTGGATTTATAGATTTGGGAAGAGGCCCCCAGTCTAGAAATGATATTGCATCCAGAAGCTGGGAATGACCATCCATTTACAACCAGCATGTATACAGGGGATTCAGCACTACAATTGCAAGGAAACAAAAATCAACAGATACAGAAAAAAACAAGTCTCCACCAGGAGTCTCCAGGATGAATGACATCTTGATTTAAGCTCTGTTCTGTACCTACGAATCAAAAAAAATCATAATGTGAACCACTTGTGTTGTTTAAGCCTTATTTTCAAAGATTAATTCTTTGATTTTGCCCAATCTCTTACACCGGCATTTTCCTACTTTCTCTTTTCCATCCACATCAAACTCACTTTGAGCCTACAGACATGATCAGAGCCCGAAGGTTCTGCTACCTCTCAGTAGCACCTTTGTAGGAACTGAATATTTAACATTTGGGCTCTGGCAGATATTCAGCATCAAAACTAGCACAGAAGACTAGAAAGATGGCTCAGTGATTAAGAGTGCTTACTGCTCTTAACAGAGGACCCACAGTTGGTTTCTAGCACCCACGTCAGGCAGTTTGCAACCACCAGTAACTCCAGTTCCAGAGAGATTCAATGCCTCTGGTCTCCTGAGACACTTGGGTGTACACATATACACACAATTAAAAATAATAAAAAATAGTTATCTCCATGCATGGTCCTTGTTTAGTGTATCAGTCTCAGAAAAAAACCCGTGTCCAGATATTTTTGTTGTTGTTGTTCTGTTGCTCTTCTTCTGGAGCTCCTGTTCCCTGCAGGTCTTTCTATCTCCCCCTTCTTTCATAAAATTCCCTGTACTCTGCCCAAAGTTTGGCTATGGATCTCCTCATATGTTTTGATACTCTGCTGGGTAGAGTCTTTCAGAGGCCCTCTGTGATAGGCTCCTGTCCTGTTCCCTGTTTTCTCCCTCTTCTAATGTCCATTTTATTTGCCCGTTCTGAATGAAGATTGGGCATCTTACCCAGGGTCCTCCTTCTTGATTAGGTCACAGAATTTAGTATGATTATCCTATATTTTATGTCTAATATCCACTTATAGGTGAGTATATACCATGTGTATCTTCCTGCTTCTGGGATACCTCACTCAGGATGATCTTTTCTAGTTCCCACTATTTGCCTGCAAATTTTATGATTTCTTTTGTTTTTAATTTCTGAGTTGTATTCCATGGATATAACTTAGAACCCCTGCACAGAAGTACCTCTTGGCAGCTCAGTTTCCAAGAGGGTTCCCCAATAATAGGAACAGGGACAGTCTCTGACATGAACTCATGGGCTGGCTCTTTGATCACCTCCACCTGAGTGGGGAGTAGCCTTATCAGTCCACAGAGCAAGACAAAGAAACCAGTCCTGATGAGACCTGAGAGGCTAGGGTCAAATAGAAGGGGAGGAGGTCTTCCCCTATCAGTGGACTAAGGGAGGGGCATAGGGGAAAAAGAGGGAGGGAGGTTGGGATAGGGAGGGTCTGGGGAAGGGGCTACAGCTGGGATACAAAGTGAATAAACTATAATTAATAAAATAAAAATTAAAAAATAAATTAAAAATAAATAAATAAAAATAAATAAATATTTTTAAAGCTACAACAGAAAACAGAGGAGATGTAAGTGCCATGTAACATTATCTAGCCACAACAATAATCAGTGATGGGTTAGAGAGGAGCTAGTTTCATGGACTTTGGGCAAAATGAGTAAGGATGGAGTGCAAGAGTCTACAAGGTGGCATTTAGTGGCCAATGACTTTACAAAGTGTCTTCTGAAGAAGAAACCCTTTGGCCTACTATAATAGTAAAGACAACTGGATAAGCACAGCCTCTTTGATCAGCCTGGATTTGCAAAAGACATGAGAAAGGGGGATGGTAATCCAAGACAGGGTGTCCTGAATCTGGGGCGCAGCCCATTCTGATTGACTTACAATCATCTTTCACACATGGGCATCATGTGACCACCCTTCCCATTACAGAGGGAGCTACTCCGTGTAAGTCACAAGAGGGTATGAGGCAGCAGAAGCTCTTAGAAAAACTGTCCTCAGCAAACAACAATTGGACAAGTAGTGCTAGTCACACAACAAAAACAAACCAGGAGAACAACAATGTAAACAGAAGTTCATGGGCCTTACCTCCCATTATTCAACTGAGATTGTCCAGGCATTAGCAGGGATCTGCATCATTTCAAGATGAGCAAGGGAATGTCTAGGGACAACAATATTTACAAACTGACCTGCATTTTTGTTCTTGACAGCTGACACAAAGTGATGATAAGCTTAATGTTTTTAAACTCGGCTCCCAGAGACTAAGAACTATGAAATCCAAGTCACAATGAGCAGAGAAATTATCCCAATCTTGCTGCACTTTTCACTCTGCAAGGATCAGATTGGCTCTCAGGCAGCCTCCAGACCATACAAAATAGGTCACATCTTGGCTGAACTACTGAGTCAAGAGCATAAATCTCTGAGAGCCTGGTGAGCCAGGAGGATCATGGAGAGCACAGTCTTTAAATGTGTGCATGCCTGCTGAGTTATTTTAGGAGCAGAGCACCTTTTCTCATGCTGTCCCAACAGTTTCTGGTCTCGGGGAAGGCCTCTCTCTCTCATGTGTGTCACATGGGTGTGTTTACATACATGTGCGTGTGTATGCTCGACGCCGGAGGTTGATGTTAGGGGTTTCCCTGTATCATTTCCTACATCAGTTTTCAAGACAAGGTTTTCCCTTAACCCTGGAGCTCATTCTTTTGGCTGAGATGTTTGGCCACTGAGCTCCCATGATCTACCTAACTCTGTCTTCTCAGCTCTGGGACTACAGGAGCAAACTGCTGCATTCTGTGAGTGTAGGTACTGGTAATGGAATTCAGTTCTTCATGCTTGTGTGGCAAGCATTTACCTACTGAACCATCTCTCCCTGACCCAGAGACCATCTCTCTCATGGATATTTAAGACAGGAATCAGCAAACTTCTGTAAAGGGCTACTGAGCAAATATTTTATCATTTTTGTCCATTCAATCATTTTTGTCTCAAAAGTGGCTGTAAATAATAGGCAAATGAATGGACATAGTCTTTTACAGTACAACCTGACTTGCAGCGAGATGGATTGGATTGCCAGCCCTACTTTGCCTAACCCCTGCCCTAGACTCAAGCTAGATGCCCTATCTTTGTGCTACTAACAATGGGATGCTGGAATAACTCAAAGCAAAGGGAAATGTTTAAACTCAACCTTCTGTCTGCTCTATACTCGGCTCAAAACCCATTACACTGCTCCTCTGGCTGCTGATTTAGCTTCGTAATTATGCTTTGCTCAGGATGATATTAATATGGGTTTACATTTTCTGAACAGATCCCACTGGGGAGTTGAGAGGAGGCCGTGGGTGAATGTGGAGAGCGAAGTGAGAAAAGCTGGCCTTGTATTAAAATTAGCTACAAGTAATTGAGAGAAGACTGTCTGTAACAGCCAGCGGGAATGAGAGATTTCCCTGTGAGCAGTGGTATGTTTATTAAATTTGAAAATGGCATCTTTAGCCTTTATTTACCTGGCTCCCAAAGGTCTGTGCTCGAGTTACCAAGAGCCACATGGGGAGGGAGCCTCCGCCGCACTAGGGAGGGTCTTTTCTCCCTTTCCTTGTTCATCCTAGAGAATCAGAAAAAGCAGTGATGGTGGTGGGGGGCGTCTGTGGATTGCCTGCTACCTGTGATGCATCTGGGTCAGCTGCTTTACAATTACTGGCTGAGCACACATGGTTCACGGAACATTTCTGTCACTTATTCCAGTTAAGCTTCTCCGTGGCCCCACTCATGAGGTACCGTTATCAGGCCCTTTCTTGGTGTCCACAGTTACAAAGCTTCCTTAGTCACAGACCCATTTCAAGCAGACTTTCTGACTTAAAGGTGCTCAACTTGAACCGCGATGGTGAGCTGTCTCCCATTGTTTGTTTGATAAAAAGCACCCCCAAGAAGGAGGTAGGAGAAGCCTCATTTCACAGGCAAGAGCAGAGAGACCTCGCCGTGGCTACATATTCAATCGGACCACCTCACCTCCAGGACAGTCTGTATTCAGTGCCCCTCTGCTTTATTCTCTGCCTGTTGCTACCATGTGGCCAAGGCCAAGTCCTTTGGGCACTTTAACTTCCAGGTTCACTTCTGCCTAGCTGAGATAACAGTGGCTGACTTGCCTTTCAGGACAGGAGGAGCTCAGATAATTATAATTAAGAAATGATTCTCTCCTCCCTCCCCCCTCTTTCATACTGGGGATTAAGCTAGGACTTTGCCACCACTGAGCTGCATCCCTAGAATTTCTTACTCTTCTTTCCTTTTAGATCTCAATATATATTTCTTAAGCCAACCTTGCGCTCAATCTCATCTTCAGCTAGTCTAAGCTAGTTTTTAACTTGTCATCCTCTTGTATCAGCCTCCTGAAGCTAGGGGGTTGTGGCCCAATACTCCCAAGCCTATCTGAATTGTTCACTTTCAATATGATAAAGTACCAAATTATTGTAGCTTATTGATTAGATATAGGAGTCTAGAGTATGAAAAATATGAACTGAGAATTCCGGTTATGAAATCCATCACACAGTATCTGCAAGACCAGAGACAAATTCTCATACATCCCTGGGCTTCAGTGTTTTTTTATCATCGTGTCTCTATGGTAGCCACTGCACAAGGAAAGGTTGTGTTTTGAGTATAAAATTTGATACTTTTAGAATTTGCCACTTAGACACCAAATGGTGTCATTTCTTATTAGTTTCATATTGGCTAGAGAGGTGAAAGAATATGGGAATATTAAGGTGAGCGACTAAAAGCTCTGTGTGACAATGGAAGTAGAATAGGAAAAAAAATAAGCCCTTTATGAAGTTCATGCTGTCTCCTGTCTTCTAGTTCCCTCCAAGCCATTTCTTTGGGATTTAGAATGTTCTCCACCTCCCTAGAACAACACTGCAATTTGCTTGGCAGTTCAGTTCTCCTATAACTTTGATTAAGTTGGTGAACAGCAATTCTGGGACAGCGTTTGTCTCAGGAGGCTGAGCCTGTTTCTCTGGGGAAATGCATTTCCTGCAATAGGACAAGACATGAAGAATCACCAAGGGCAACAGTACAACAGTATTAGACATCCATGCTTTGGGGGAGAGGGGGCATTTTGAGGTTCAGGAGAGCCTGACTTAATTCCTAAAAGTTGACCAGAAAAGAGGTGTTTCTGTCACTGTAGTGAAGATGAGGAGCAGGATGGAGACTGTCAGTGACTCAGACCTTACAGTTGATTTTATGTCACACATACAGAAACCATGGCTATCCTGTGAGGTCAGGGTTAAGAAGTGGCATTGCTATGAGAGACCTCCCTTTCCAGATTTTGGAGGTTTTTTTTTTTGTCTGAGCCCTTAAAGGCACCAATTCTGGGAATTAAAACTTTCCTTAAGCACAGGCCATAACTGGAATGTGTACTTGTGTTAAGTAATTAGTTTGTGGCAGGCACTATAATATCTATTTGTTGATATGAGGGCATAGACAACTCAGAAAGGAATTCTTAACACTCCATAAATTACGATAAAATGTAGGTGGCAAGAGGTTTGGTGACTGGCCCAAGGCCGTGTGACTAGTAAGTGACAGATCTGGCTTTGCAGCACAGACCACTCTTACTTACTTCCTGTGTCCCTTCCCCCTGCTGTGTCCATTCCTTTAGTCTTTTTGCACAAGGCCCCTTTCCTTGTGCTAAACCATGTTGTATTGAAACATAGTTCTATCTCTCTGATCATATTCTTTTATGTCCTCCCCAGATCTGCTCAGTCCTGTCAAAGTGCTCGAGGGAAAGATTGTAATGTGAGGGTGTTTGATGACAGCCCAGTGGAATGAGTGGCCATGGCTAAGGTTTCAGGGCAATTCTTTGGGGCATTATTCTGCACCCACCTCCTCTACCAGCTGTCAAGGGGACTCGTATTATATTCTCCTTAATGGGAAGATTCCATTTCCACCTCTACTCCGCCCCTCCCCAAACACACACACACACACACACACACACACACACACACACACACACACACACACCTGTCTACACTGCTATCAAATGTATCTTTATCAATTAACCTCTTTAACTCTCCCTGTAAGGGAGTGGGACAATCTAGGGGTAGACAGTGAAGAGGTCGGAGTCCACAGCGTGAGGACTAAACTGATTCTGCATTTGCCTCTTTTGTCTTTGAGCTGTGCTTGCTCTGGTTTAGAAAAAAAAAATCAAGACAATTTTAATAAGTAAATGAATCCATTAAATGAAGACATCATTCCCCTTCTAACCTAGAATCTTAAGTTTAAAAAAATGGCTTCTCAGGATATCACAGTATCTCATGAGGATACTGACATAGACCCTGTTCATTCTGGTTTCTCTTCCCTGTGGAGAAAGCACGCTCTGCTCAGAGCCTGGCTCTGGTCTGCATGGAGGCAAATGTCAGAGTCTCACAGCATGAAAGCTATCATATCTTCAGTGTGATGTTTTTCTCCTGCTCCCGTATCCTACATACCATGAGTTGCCTAAAAACAGTACTTCTTGTAGCTTGGTACATTTATTAAAATTGAGGAGCCAATTACTACACATTGTTATTAAGTACATTTTGTAACTTTCATTATTCTTTTATGCTATGGGTTTTTCTTTTGTAGGTTTTAACAACTGTACGGTAGGATGTGGACATTATTAGTGTTATGGAGGAGTGTTCCATGGACCTAAATATGTTCTCCGTGCTCCAGCTGTTCATTTCGCCTTCCCACCACCCACCTGTACACAAGCACGGACAACCACAGCTTTGCCTGTTTCCATAGCTTTGACTGCAGAATGTCATACAGTTGGTCTCTTACACGCTATAACCTTTTTAGATTGATTTTTGAAGGATTATTTTAACTTAAAAAAAACAGTGAAACCAGCTGTTAAAAATCACTAATTACAGTGAACCAATTTGCACTAAATGTTTGAGCTCTTTTAAAGCAAGGTAAATGGAGGGTGCTGTTTTTTCATCTTAGCAACCAATTGGGGAGGTAATTAGGGGGAAGCATTAAGGTTAGGGGTGGTCAGGTAATGAAAGCTGAGTTAACCATTTCCTCTAGTTTTGTAATCACTGGCCCACTTAATCCTCACAATTTGTTTTGCTCTGTAAAATACTTGTCTATTCATCCATTTTCCGATACACCCATCCATCTATCCAGCCACCTATTTGTCCATGCATCCATCTGCTTATCCACCCATTTTCATCCTAGTCCTTCAACCTGCCCATCCCTCTCCCACCCCACTCTGGCCTTATTCTTTGAATATATTTTCTATGAACCACAAAATATTGCATACATATCCTTGTATATGTGTAGTGTTGATGTACGCATGCTTTGTGTTTACTTATGACCCTGTGCTAATGGTCCCATTCTGTTTTCAGTTGTGACTGGTAATCTACATTGGTACTTCTTTCCACCATTTTAATGTCACCTGCCCTGTTAGCTCTCTGGTCCCTTACTGTTTGTCACCCAGGTCGATGCCAGTTCTAAGCCACACATTAGCAGTGTGGTGAGAAACAGCTCACAAAACTTAGAGTTTTCAAACATGGAAAATCCATGGCCAGCCATCATTCTTGCCTCAATACACACGTGACAGTGAGCCCCTCACTTTGCTTTCAGAAACTCGAGGAACCTATTTAAATTCCCAAAGGCTTCGGGGAGGGTGGATACTTTGCTGTGGATCCTATGGACAGACAAAGATAAGGACGAATGGCCCTCTGCTCAAATCACTTTCTCCCCTGTGGCCTCCACATTTCCTTTATACATCTCAAGTAGAAAGTGAGTTAGTACACAGATCTCCTTGTATTTCCAAATCTGATTTGGAAATACAAGATCCTCCTAGAGCCATCTCCTTAGAAGTAGAGTTTTTGTCCATTTGGGTTTGTATGCGGACTTCAGCTATCTAACATATATAAGATTGCCTGTAAACAGGCTGGTTTTTTTTTCATGTGTCATTCTTTAACTCTAACACAGTCATGGGAATGCGTTGAAGGTTTACATTATATTATAGGGGAAGTTAGTTATACTTAATAAAATATCCTGTTTGATTCCTATGATGCCATCCACATAGGAGGCAATGATTGCTGCAGAGCTGGAGGAGGACAGTGTGCATACACTTGTGAGGCTTCATTAGAATGCCCAGATGTAATTTTGGTGGGGGTGGCTTCCATGTAGCACAGATTCTTCTAAACCGGCCTACAAGGGAAGGAGCTTAAATTCAGCCTGTGTGTGCATTGTGTATAAGTTATTTATTACATGCCAAGCATTCACATGCTTAGTGATTTGCATGTGTGACTTTTTCCTGAATCCTTGGACGTGATCATTGAAATTTGGAGCTCCCCATAGTGTATGTGATGAAATCTAAGCCCATACTGGAGATATGTCTTCCTGGTTCACAGTGGTATTGAAGTGGAAGGAAGTGGACACACTTTCTTATCTGACCCCTGCTTCACAATTTATTGATTAGAAAGGTCAAAGCAAGGGCTGTCGGGGTAGCCCAAGTAGCAAAGTGTTCATTGTATGTGCATGAAGACCCGAGTTTGGATCACTCATGAAACACTCATGGAAAAGTCATGTAATGTGACCAGCTATTTAGGGCCTGCTGTGATGAAGGCTGTATCCTCTCAAACTGTAAGCCAACACAAACCTGTCTGTCCTGTAGCTGCTTCTTTTCATGTCTATGGTTGCAGCAGTAGGGAATGTCATGAATAGGGAATATGCCATTCCCCATCGAAGGAGAGACCAAAACGAGTCCCAGCAAAGCTCAAGGCATGAACACAGTAGCAAGAGTGAAATCCTGCTGCTCAGTTTCCACATCCCTTTGCCCCTTAACATCTAACATGATGCCTACATAGTTCTAGGAAGACCAAGATCACAGATACAGATCCATTAAGAAGCAGTCATGAAGAACTAAGTGATTTAGGGTTTAAGATTCAAATCCAAGATGGTGTCTTGATATTCTGGCAGTGTTTTCAGCATAGGTTTTCTGGAGAAAACTCCGTAGGACTATGGAGTCCAAAAGAGTCTCACTATGCGGTTTTCAAGCCAACAAAGCAGAGAATGGGGTCGGGGAGAGCAGCAGTGTAATTGTCAACCAGAGAGCAGAGGTCCAAGGACCTGGAGCTCTGACGTCCAAGGGCAGACGATGTTTGTCTCCGCTGTGAAAGGAAGGTCAGCTCACCCCTCTTCTGTTTTTTTTTTTCTTTTTTCTTTTCCTATCAGAGCCTGAAAGCAATCTGATGAGCATGCTTCCACTGCTGAGAACAGATCTTTATTCAATCCATTTTCAAATGCTAATCTGTTCTGGAAACAACCTCACAGACAGTCAGAGAAATTATGTTTTATTCAATATGCGGGTGCTCTTTAACCGGGTCAAAATGACACATTAAATTAAGCATCCCAGACTATTACAATAAAATTCCATAAAGTGAATAGCTTATAAACATAAATGTATGCCTCATCTTTTCGGAGGAGGCTGGGAAGTCCAAGATCCAGGGTCAAGAAGACTTAATGTCTAGTAGGAGTCAGTTTCCTAATTCATAGGGGATGCTTCCCACTGTGTCCTCAGATAGTAGAGAGAACGGTTGAATTTGCTTGAGCTGATGTTATGAGGGCACAAATCTTATTTGGGATCTCATGACCTAATCGCCTATTGCTTTTGTCTCCCCACACCATCACCTTGATGGCTATGAACATTGGCGTGGAAGGACACTGGCATTCAGACCATAGCAGATGGCTCATTTTAAATCCTATTCCTGGAGCTTCCGTTTATGACCAGTGTTACAAAATACCCTGGGAAATGTTCAGACATCACCACTTAGGAGTATTTTTCCATTTCTCACTCTGAAAATGGAAATCACATTTTCCTGGCTCCCAAAAGCATAGCCCTGTGATTTGTTTTAGCAGATAAAATATGAGCAAGGTGGTATGAGTTAGATCCCGACAAAAACTTTGAATTGTCAGGGAGAGATTCTGGGCCGGGAGTTACATGCTGGCTAAACTGTAACTTGCTGACCAAATCCAGCCCTACTTGCCTTTGTAAATTAACTTGTACTGAAACACAGTCATATTAGTTCATTTACATATTGTATGTTTTCATGCCCCAGCGGTACTGTTGAGCAGCTGCAATGAAAGATCTCACGGCCTCCGAATTAAAATGCATGAGACAAGGTTTCTCAACTTCTGCTTAAAACCGTTTCTGCTCAGGCGAAGAGACTGAGTGTCCCTGGGATAAAAACATAAACCGGACTGCTAAACATTTCGTGGGAAAACGGCACCGCAGAGAGCTGTCTAGCCCCTCTGTAGATCGGAATGACTAAAAATAAGCTTCTGTGATGTTAGGGCAAACAAGGTTTTGAATATTTGTTAGCAAGGCATAATTTAATGTTTCCTGCCTGATGAATAAGTTAAATTAGTCAACACTGGGGGAAAAAGTGGAAATGTTCTTGATTAAAGTCTGTAGGGTCAAGGTGGTGATAGATGTGAACATGCAAGGGTGGATGGGTGTTTCTGCTCCGGGGGACTGCCACATCCTGTGGTTTTAAAATGGAAAGCCCTGGGCCAGAGATTGTGGATAAGTTCCCATTGTTCAGAGCTCGGCTCTCCAGATTTAAGGTCAAAGGAATTTCCAGGTAACTTACTGGTTAAAAATAGGCATGTTCCTCAAAAAGAAAAAAAAATCTGCAAGTCAAGTTTTTGCATTGAAGGTTTTCAGTTTTCATTGTTGACAGAATAGGGGCAAATGTGATCCTAGTGCTGAGCTGCTATTGGTAGTATCCCCTTATAGGAATGTTCCTGTCCACAGGATCCACCATGGAGCACCTCTCTGGTGATTGATGCTCAACTCTGAGGGGCGGGTTGCCTGGCAGCACTGAGAAGGTGGATGCTGGTTGACCAGCTGGGTGTCCACACCAGCCTTAGTTGTCAGTTGCCTGTGATCGGTGGTGGTTCCAGAAGAGCGAGATGAATCAGAATAACTTCGGTAGCTTTGAAAATATTTGCCAGTGAATTAAAAAGCTCACTTAACAAAGAAATACCACCCGTTTGTGTCTAGGTGTGTGAACTATTCAACTTAAAGAGGGGTCAGAATACTAGATGTGGATTTGTGTAAAGCTGGATGCTGGAGTCATTTTGATGAGGAACACTTGTTCTGTCCTGTTCTATATCGTGTACATTTGGTTTTCAAGGGAAAAGAGATTTACCTTTACGATCTTGAATGATGGCTGGCCAATGAGTGGCCTTAACTGCATTCAGGAAGTCAAGGTTCAAGACTAGATACTATGGATCCATAGTACTATAGTACCATAGCACTATGGATCTATAGATACTATGGATCTATAGTATGGATACTATACCATAGAAGCTTGAGGAGTTGTTCAGACATGTGTTCACTATATTTACAAACACTTGGTTTGGGCACAAATGCACTCTGTCTACATTCTCTAACATAACCAGATACTGTCAGGGTTCAAAGGTGGGTCCCAGCAGCTTCTGCTGGAGACAAATTCCGAACACTTAAGAGGAGAGAAGGGATGTGAGAACATGAATTAGATAAGGCCTAGAAGTCTGGAGTGTGCAAGAAGAACAATTCTGACTGCCTACTGAGTAGAACTTGCTGTTGACCAGCAAAAGAGACAACAATGACCTTGAAGAAGCTAGAACGGAGACACCACTGCCGTTACCCATTCCACTATATCTTAAAGAAAGACATTCCCCAAGCATCATTTATTATCATGCTAGAAGAAGACAAAATGAGCAAACTATGCCTTTTATAAGCTTTGTAAAAGTGTGTGTGTGCACACCTTGGTGCATGTGTGGAGATCATACGTCTACTTGACACAAGCTAGAGTTATATCTGAGAAGAAGGAATTGCAATTGAGAAAATGTTCCCATTAAGACTGACCTGTAGGCAAGCCTGTGGGAGTATTTATCTTGCTCAATGATTGATGTGGGAGGTCCCATCTCATACGGAGTGGTGCCACCACTGAGCTGGTGGTCCTGGTGTTATAGGAAAGCAGGCTAAGCAAGACACAGGGAGCAAGCTAGGAAACAGCACTCCTCCATGGCCTCTGCTTCAGTTCCTGCCTTCAGATTCCTGCCCTGTTTGAATTCTGCCATGACTCCCTTCAGTAATGGACTGTGCTATGGAACTGCAGGCTGAAACAAACTGTTTCTTCTCCGAGTTCCCTGCTCATGGAGTTTTATCACAGCGATAGAAACCCTAAGACTATAGACTATGCAGCCCAGAGATTTCCAAGGATTCTTCAGTTTCCACTTCCCATTTTGCAGCAAGACCGCTGTGATGACAGACATACACCATTGAGTGGAGCTGTATGTGAGTGCTGAGGATCTATATTTAGGTACTCACCTCCGTGTGGCAAGCCCTTTACCCACCGAGCCATAGCAGCCCTACCTGAGTTTCCATGAATTACTATTTACCTTATAAGGCAACACGACCTTTGTCTTAGCAATCATAAAGAGCAGATTGGTGAGAAATGAGTCATGTCCTAAACAAACAAACAAACAAACAAGCAAGCAAGCAAAAACCTCTCTGTGGAGAAATATCATTTAGCATTTGAGGAAACCTGTAGGAATAGTATTCTGCATATTCCTAGTAAAGCCAGATGGAGGCGCAAATTCTCACTAAGAGGACAACTGAGATATCTGGTAACCATGGTGTCTTCACTACACTCAATGAAACTCAGTATGATATCAGCAGAGTGTTTCTTTGCTTTCCTCCGATTAGGGTCACCTTCCAAATTATAACAGCACATCACCAACACCCCCTTTGTGTTGAGAGACTGTTTTCTTTACTTTCTTATATTTTATTAATCCATTCCTCTTTTTCCTGTGCCTGTTCTCAGAATCTAAAAATAGCTCTTGCTTTGAACTAGTGGCTGCAGGCATCAGGTGACAGCGAGAAGATGAGAGCAGGACTCCCCACGTCACTGGTGTGCCTCACCGGACACATGCAATGTGGGATCTGCTTGGATTTCGGAGAGGCCATAGCTTTGTGGGAAAGAATGGGCTCTTTACTGCATACCTAGTTTCATTAAAAGTGGAAAACCAAACATGCAGCAAAGGGGCCAGGAGTCGCAAGGAAAGCTCTGGTTTCTATGACAACCCAAGGAGTGCACACATCAGCACAGAGAGAGGTCTGAAATGGGGCAATAGTGCTGACAGCATCGCCCAAAGCCTGTCATCACATGTTTCCTTAGCCGGGTGCCTTTATCAGCTGCCTTCCATCTCCCTAACAACTTGGAGTGGACAGGGACCATATAGTATCCTGCTAGCCAGCAAGCGTGCTGCCTGCCAGTAGCACTTGGCTATTACCACTGCAGAGAGGGAGAGGGAGTATCAGTTTCCTTCAGACTGTTTACCAAGGAAATTTCGATTCTAGTGCTCATCCTGTGTTTTTCTGACCTTGGGGATTCCTCATTCTTAGCTAAACACACGAGAGAAGAGAGTTTAGATAGATAGATAAATAGATAGCTGGATAGATAGATAGATAGATAGATAGATAGATAGATAGATAGATAGATAAATAGTCTCTCCTAGAGTTTCTGGCAAATGACATCTATGGGAAGTTGCACCCAAATCCATCATATAACATTCCAACATGCACATTGGATCACAGGCTCAGGACACACTCACTTCCCACAGGGAGACCTATGCAGAACTCAGTTGGCTTGGTCCTGACTTTACCTTCTAGAATCATATTCATTTAGAAGAAATTCCCCTAGCAGCCGTTGATTCCCAGGCACTGTCCTGGATCTGAAATACCTAGTAGTATAGAAAATACAACTCACTGACAGGAGGCAAACATGGAGGAAGTGCTGTGTCGGTCCTGGACTGGTCTGAAGGCAACAAGTGGGGAGATATGAGTGGTTGGTCCTGTTTGAAGGAGGTCAAGAAAATCATTGTGGAAGAGAGGATGATGCTGGAGTCCAATATTAAATAATGGAGACATGTCATAGGTAGCTACACGATGAAGAATTACTGTAAAAGAGATCTATCAAGAGAAAAGCCAGAGGGGGTGAGATTAGAAAAATCTAACTTTACATTACTCATCTATAAACCGGAGGGCTGTTTTAAAGCAAAAAAGCAAACATATATTAGAAAAATAAAATGTTCAAATTAAATCACAGGCAGAGAAAAGGATAACAGTTACCAACCCCTTCAAAAGCACAAACTACTTATTAATGTATGGTCTAATGTAAATACAAATAGAACCATTTCCCTCCATAAAAAAGGGAAGAGGGAGGATGATGAAAAAGCAACATTTGAAAGGTGATGATGGCAGGAATGTCCGACATGGACACAACCATCAGCTTCAGAGGAAGGTGCTATCAATCTAAAAGGGCACATATGTAAAATGAACGAGTCTAGACCTATCACAATAAGATCACTGAAAAAATAAACATGCAGAAAGAAAGCCCACAAAATCAGCCTGCCCCCCAAGGACTGTATCAGATGAAAAAAAGTGAAACCTGTCATGGAGCTGTCAGAAAATTAAATAGAGAAAGAAAAGCAACAAACAAACAAACAAACAAGTCTGAAGACCTTGAAATATGTACCACAAGTTAAAAGAAAGGACAGGCCTAAAATTGGACATCAGCAGTCCCCGCTAGAAGAAAGAATGTGGATCCTGAGCAAGGAGGAGTATGGCTTGAGACGACATCAGAGAGTTGATTCAAGATTCAAGGAGTAGAGAGGGCAGATCTGAGAGCATCAACTATCTAAAACAACAATAACACGCTTTACAGATTGGACACACACACACACACACAAAAGGAATCCAGACTCATATAGAAGTGGAGGGGTTAGAAAGGGCAGGGTAAATGGGCTTCTTTATATTTTAATTCCCTGTACTTTCTGGATGATAGTGCTGATTTATATTAGATCTTGGCAAACCGATATAGAGATTACTGCCAAGATAAAGATGATAGATGGGATTAAAATAAATAAACAATGCCATGAGTAGTCAACGGGGAGAAAGGGAAGTGCCTAAGAGGGGGACCACAAAGAAGGGTGAGAAATTCAAATTTAGCCAGGCCCGAGATTACAGGAATGCAGTAGTACTTCATCATCTAAGCAAAAAGCAAATGAGAAAAAAAATAAAATGGAGCCACTTTAGTTCTTACAAGAGAAGTGGCATAAATAGCAAGACAGGGAGGTCGAAAGAAAAAACAACAACTTTCACTCTTGGGTATTTTTTTTTTTAAAGGAACTCTATTTGCAAAACAAAAACAAGCAAACAAACAATAAGCCAAAAAACAAAAACCTTACAAAAGTCTTTGTTTACATAATACTAAGTTGAAAACAATTCAGATGATTGATAGGAAAGTGCAAAAGCATAGGACATGCACAATAGAATATTATTTAACACGAAAAAGTACAAATCACTAAATTGCAATAAGAACAACAAGAAAAAAGAAAAGAGAAACCAGACACACATGCAGAAGAAAGAAACTCGGTAGCTTTAACAGACGTAGGTGCATTTAGCAGTCCTCAAGCAGAGAGGGATTACGTTTAGCAAACTCAAAATGTTCCATCTTTGCTCTTTTAAATAATATTCATAACAACCCACCACAAACTTAGCAGGGATATGATAAAAGCTTGGCTGCCTAGCGAGCTGGATGTCAGTCCTGGATACACGAGACCCAGTCTCAAAAGTGAAAACTAATTAAGAACTCCTGATCATGTAAATATTTGATTGTGAAAGTCAAAACCCACAGTACATATTAGGGAGAGACACTCACGGCGAAAACAAACAAACAAACAAACAAAAAATGAGACAGCACTGAAATCCAGAATTCGTGAGTGATATTTACATATCAGCAAGGAAGGTCGGTATGACATAAGCGGGCATTTCTAAAAAGGGGCTGTTCAAAAGGCTGCGCCAATGCTGAGGTGTGGTTTCCTTCACAAGTGCAGGGATGTAAGATAAAGCCAGAGTGTTGCTGCTTCACAGCACTGTGGGCATGGAAATCAAAACCACAAGATACTGTAAAAGGGATGGAAATGTGAAATTCTGGCAGCAGTGCCAAATGTTGGCTAGGATGTGGAACAGGGGGGGATTCTCATAGTCCAAAGAGACTGGGAACTTGAACAAGCTCCTTTGGAAAGGAGCTAAATAAATCGGGTACATGCCACTCATGATTTCACTTCTATTATACCCAATAGCACCATGTGAGCACGCCTAACAGTGACAGGTAACTGACATGTTCGTAACAGTATCTTCTCATGATATAATAACCCTGAATGTCTACCAAGTGGCACTTACATAAAAATGAATATCATACAGGTACAACAATTAAAAGACTCTACCCACGCAAAAACATTAGAGATGAATCTATTAAAAAATTTGGGGTGGGATAATATAGACCCAAAGAGTAGGTACTATACACCTCTATTTATTTGGCTTAAAAAAATCTAACATCTGGAGTTAGAGCAAGAAAATTCATGCTTAGGAAAGAACACGGTGCTTTAAAAGGCACAAGGAACGCTGTTAGAATTCCTGTAAAGTTCTATTTTTGACAAAGATGGTTGTTGCTCATTCTTTGTAAAAATACAGGCTGAGAGAAATAGCTGTGATTTGCATGCTTTTCTGAATGTATATTATGCTCTAGATCACCTTTAAAGCGCATCTTTGAGTTATGCCTTCCCACCCACCTGAGTCCCAGTTTGCAACTACAGATTTTGCAGCTGTGACAACAGAAAAGGAACAGGTGAGGCGTGCAAACAGATCCAAGACTTTTTGTGACTGTTTTCAGCATGAACTTTTAGAAGTGGCTTTGCTTTCCCATGGGAAAGAAGCCTATTGGTGGTGTGACCTGTTTAGTGGTTGTGCAGGATTTGAAAACGTTTCCAAAGGGTAATGTTCTAGATGTGGGCTTACATGGATAGGCAAATGCATTCTCTTTTGAAATTCATTTTTGGAGTCTTTTATTGATAATTTCAAACAGGAATACTATATTTACATCATTTCCAATTCTCCCTCTCCACCTTCAACTTCTCCTGTGCATTCCACCATTGCCTTTCAAATTCATGATTTGCAAGTATTCTCTATCATATACTCAAATAATCTAATCTAATCTAATCTGTCTATCTATCTGTGATCTGTCTATCTAGCATTTATCTTATCTTCCTATCTACATAACATCTGTCTGTCTATCTATTTATCTCTCTATCTATCATCCATCATTTGTATGTACCTATGTTCTATGTTCTATCTGTCATCTATCTATCATCTATCTATCTATATCTGCAATCTATCATTTTCTATGTAACTATAATCTATCATCTATCTGTTTATCATCTCTGTATATTTACATATTTATTTATCATCTTTTTATTATCTTTATCTACCTACTTATCATCTATCTATCTATCTACCTACCTACCTATGTATCTATCTATCCATCCTGCTGGGTGAGTGCTTGTAGTATTGCTCATATGTATGTATTTTTAGGTCTATCCACTTTGGACTGAGTTACCTATCAGGAAGCTCATCCTGGGAGAAAACTAATTCTTCCTCTCTCAGAGGGATTGCTTCTAGGTCTTCATTTAGGGGTGCAGTCTTGGGATATTTTTCTCATTTCTTTTGGCATGTCATTTGTTGTGGTTGCTATGCAGGTCTTGGGTTGGCAACCATACTGGTGAAATTTTATGGGTGCAGCTTCTTTGCATGTCTAGGAGATAAAATCTTTGGTTTCTCTGCAGCTGCTATGATTTTCATGAGGTTTTGTTCATTGAATTCTAGAAGAAAAATGATCTACAAATGGATCTAACTCACTCAATCCAACAGCAACAGAAGACTTTTTAGATAAGCTCCTGAGATTACTGGGCAATATTTTTAGTGTTTTTATTCCTTTCCCTTCTGTGGGATCACCTCCTTGATGACATTTATGTGTCTGGGGGATGGTGCATAGCTAATGGTGGAAGGTGACAGAGAGCCACAGACACGGTATCTGGTATCTGTTGGATGCTGACTGTGTCAGTCAGCTCTGTAAAGGTATCACTAGCCTTCCCATGTGTCCTGCTTTAATCTGGTGTGCAGTCTGCCTCAGATGTGCTCCTGGTCTAGTGCCTCTTGTCCTGGCTCTCAGGCATGCCTTGCATTAGCTCATCATTAATGTCTCTGATACTGTGGCAGCCTCTGAAATCTTACCTGATGCCTACACTAGGCCTCTGACTGAGGTTTTCTACATTATTACTTTCTTAATGTGTGCATGTATGTATGAGTTTGTGTGTATATATGTTTCTGTACCAGTACACTTCTTTTGTGTGCATGCAAATGTGTGTGGTGTATAAGGAAGCATTATAAAAATTCTCATGTTGTCCCCAGGAACACCATCCTTTTTTATTATTATTTTTAGACAGGGTTTGTCTGTGTAGCCCTAGCTGTCCTGAAACTCACTCTATAGACCACTCTGGATCTTGAACTCAGAGATCCACCTGTCTCTGCCTCCCTAGTGCTGGGATTAAAGGTGTCCACTACTGCCCAGCCATCCATTTTCTCTGATACAAGGTCTCTAACTATAGAGAAGCTCATTAGTGCCTGGCATTTCATGGGGGTTCTATAGATTGAGCTCAAGTCTTTATTCTTGCAAGGCAAGCACTCTCCTGAGTGAGCCCTCTCTGCAGCACCTCTGCCTGACATCTTGATGGAGTAGAATTTGTGACAGTCTCCACAAGTCTCTACCCAGCTGTCAAATGTGTTCTACTCTTTGAGGGTGTGCAGAAATGGGTGAAAATTCAGCAATTCAATTCGGCACCCTTCTCCTTCATCTGTGGTTGTCAAACTTTGGTGTCCAGCATTACTGTTTAGAATACTCATTAAGACAGAACACTGGTTCCTGTTTGAAGGTTCTGATTCGGTGGGTCTGTTGTGGGGCTCAAGAGTCTGACTGACAAGTACCAGAGTGAAGCTAGCCTAGTGGTTACACTTAGGCAATTCATGCTCTTGTCAAACCGCCAAGTCACCTCTGACCCAATCACCCCTAGGGTTTTGTGGGGCAATCTACAAAGTGATTTCTTCCCAAACTCCCAGATATTAATTAGAGACTGTGCCTTCTCTATTACCAACTCTCCCCTGGCCTTTTCCCTTTTTAAAAACAGTCTATCGAGGGCTCCAGCTAAGCCAGAAAAGACTGCATTTAAAATCGCTTTTGTTTTTCTCATAAGTCCTAATGTTTTTAGCCCTGCTCTATCCTTTAGATAAATGGTGTTTAAGGAAGAGGGATTTGTTTGCTCTTGAAGAAGAGCCTGGCATCCAACAGACTCCCAGCAGTACTCATTAGGCTAAGGATGATTGACAGAAGCAGCAGGTCATGGTGTGATGTCAACACCCACCCCCATACCTCTGGACCAAGGAATGAGGCTCGGTCACGGAGAAACATGGAATCGCATTCCTCCCATACAGATCTGGGGGCCAGCATCAGTCTACTCCATACATTGCAGTTACTAATCCCTTCTCCCTCTATTTCACAGGGTGACCATGTCGTGAACACAGATAATATGGTACATTAACCTGTACACAAATGCAATCTGTGAAGGGGCTGCGGATAGGCATATTTACACTGTGTGCTAGCTTTAATCCTCTGCCTCATAGAAATACTAGAACATTAAAAAAAATCACTGCGTTCCCGACTTTTCAGCTAAAGCCCACATCAGTTCTTCTGATTTGACCTCCTGCTGTCTTCCATTCAGCTCCCTCTTGAGTCACATCCATCTCACATCATTTCCTCCTTTCAGTCCAGAGAACAAGTTAATAACAGTGTTTTGGTTTTAGGCGTAGAAACTAGCTCATGTTTTGTGTTTGCAGGAAAGGGAAATAACACAGCCCCCTTGGCTCTTGGTTTAACACCGTGTGTGACTGCTCCCATAAGATAAGAGACACTGAATCCAGAGTGATGGCTAGGGTTTGGAGAGAAAGAAGCTGCCTTAGGCATCACCAGCATCACTGCCTGAGCTGAGGCTGCCCAAGGAGAGTGATAGGACAGATAAATACATCGTGCTGTTTGACCCTGGATCCAGCCTTTAAACTGGAACCATGGTCCACCCGTCCGTTGTGTCATTGAAGCTGTTGCAATCAAAGGAACATTTATCTACTTAGGGAAGATGTTCTGGGTTGTATAATTTCTTTCTCTCCCTCTCCTCCAACCCCCCTCTCTGTCTCTTTCTTTCTGTCTCCATCGTTCTCTCTGTCTTTCTCTGTCTCTCCCCATGTCTGTCTGTCTTGGTCTCTGTTTGTCTGTGTTTCTCTCTCACACATGGGAGCACATGTGAAGGTAAGAGGTTGACATCAAGTGTCTTCCTCTATCATTGCTTTCCACATTACTTTTCAAGTACATAGAGTTTACCAATTTGTTAGGTTTGCTGGCCAGTAAGATCCAGGGATCCTCCCATCTCCATTCCCTGATGCCAGGGTTACGGATGCATGCTGGCATGCTCATATTTTATGTGGGTTCTAGGGATCTCAACTGAGGTCTTCACGTTTGCACAGTAACACTTTACCAGACTGACCTGAGCTCCTAGACTTGTGTTTTATCATTTTATGTCTGCTTTTGCTCATCTTGTCTCCTGTTACCCTCATGGGCAGTTGTGTTTGGTACCTCTGTTATTTCTGTACATGCTCTTTGAAACTAATGGTAAATTGGATTCATGTGTAATTTTGGTCTTTGCTTTTTTTTTTTTCTAGTCACATATTCTTTCCAACTCTGGTGTCTGAGACACAGCCATGGCATCACCCTTCTATGCAATTATAGCTAGTGGCTTCACTCAGTCTCCTACAGTGTTTTCTGGGTTTCTTTTTTATTATTAATTTATTTTTTTACTATTGCCCCAGGAGTCTATTCAATCATGGGTCAAAATAAATAGGCCCAGGCTATAAAATAAGTGTGTCATAGTATTTATTCCAAGCCAGAATTTTAATAAAGAGAATTCTGTTCCCTTATTTGACCTCTTCTTACATCTTCTCCATTTTTGACCACCCACACAGTTTCTCTACAACAACTCATGGGCCATGGAGAACTATTCCTCACATGAATCCTCAAATGAGATGGAGAAATGCTGTGGGTTCAAAAAGTCTTGAAAAAATTCAACATTTATCCTAAGCAAGTCTTCCCAGATAAGCTACAATTCGCTGTGGGCAGGGGCAATGTCAGTTAGCACCGATAAGTACTCTTAGATATAATAAATAAAGTAGAATATATTTATACATATATATATATATATATTAACACTTTAAGCAGACGTTTTTTTAAGATCTCAGAAGTCCTTCAAAACATGAGATCACAACATTCTGGGTGGTTGGAGGAAGTCTTTTGTAATGAGAAGGCATTAGCAGCTGTCTCAGGGTCAAAAGCACTGTGACCAGGCTTTTACCAGGGACAGAGAGTACAGACTCCATCTTCCTTGCATGGATCAAAATTTCAGACTGCCAGAAGAAAGCAGGATTCAGCAGAGGACATGTTGCTGTCACCAAGAGTTCCAGGTACCATTCATCAATACCTCCATCAGTCCAGAATGAGGAAAGACCTTCAAAGACTAGCTAAGGGCTCACCTTGCAAGCAGGCCTTTGAAATGGTAACAACCTCAAGATGGCCACATTCTTGCTCTTCTTTCTGTAATGTTTATTTTATTTTAGTGTGTGTCAATGCCACAGTACTCATGCCGCAACTTGTTAGCTGACAGACTAATCCAGTAACTTGATCTCCAGTTTTAGTGAGAGAGCCTGCCTCAAAGCAACAAGGCGGAGAGCGACAGGATACCTGATGTTTCCTCTGTCATGCATTTCACACAGACACACATAGTTCACACACATATGAACATACATTTATGTGTGTATATATATATATCACATTTAAAAAATAAACATAATTTAAAGTTTTTTTAGAAGTTACATATCAGCCATAAAGTGAGAATGAAAATACAAGCCATGGATATTTGTAGGGTACAGCTAAAGCAGTGCTTAGAGGGAAATAAATAGCTCTGAAGACATTAGAAAAGAGGGCATTTCCAATCATGGGCTGCACAGGAGGTTTTTCTAAATTATCAACAATAACATAATATTAGGGAGAGGCTTGTGGTTTTCTTTCCGAAAAGTAATGTTACAAAGCCTCTCCCTTACAAAAACATGATCAAAATAAGCGGTGAAAATTGTAAGATATTTTACCACAGAGACATAAAGTAGTTAAGCAAGGTCAGTATCTCTTCACGATAACATATGTGTTATTGTCAACTATTGGTGTTAGTAATATGCCACAATTTCAGAGTGAATATTGAACTGCCTGCTCCTTTTTCATTTATTGCACTGAATAGTTTTCTTTAAAAAATTCTATTCCTCTCCCAGTTGGACTCAACCCTGACTGACACAGTTTCTCCATAGAAAGTGTACGTGCTTATATCTGATGCTGGTAGCAGTGTCACCAGTATATAAAACTATCAATCTGTATTCCTCAAAAAAAAAATCGACCATGCCAACTGAACACTTTGGTGAATGACCTTCAGACCTATAGACTCACATATTCTTGGCACACCATAAAAAGTTTGAGCTCCTTAGAATAACTTACAAAATTGGCTTACAAGATGAAATTATTATCAAAAGAACTGGAGATATCTGTGATGCATCCCTTCAAACATTTTGTTTCTGCAGAGAACTGAGTGGGAAGGCAGTGTGTTTTCAGTGAGAGATGGCTAACAGAAGGTTAGAAGTACTTTCAAATGCAGAAAGGAAAGGAAATGTTCTTTCCCTGAAGGCAGACTTGCTGGAGACCCACATTCTGATCAGAAGTGTACTTGGTGAAGAGGGAACCAAAGCAGAGAGATCCATAAGCTGCATAGTTAATCAGATCAGACTAAAATCTTGTTCCAAATGTTCTTGTCATTGAAGACCATTGGATACAAAGCCTTGTGTTCATTTCCACTCTAAGGATGGCTCTGTTGGTGAGACTAGCGATGTTTCTGAGGACATTCTTTCACCAGTAATACCCAATGTGTCTGTTTTTAAAAGATTCCTGTGGACACCCTTTTTCATTACAGATAATAATACCACAACTACAGATTACTGCTAGTCTAATCAATCCTATTATTTAGCACATCGGTGAATTGATGGAACACATCTTTCGGTGGTTTAGAATGTTGGTTATCTGAACTTTAATAGTGTGAAACAGAATGGAGCAACAATTATTCTGAATAGTTGTAAACCATGTTTTCATTAATATCCTTTAGATTTATCTTCTGCTAAATAATGTTTAGTGAAGACCTCTTGTATATCAGATGCATTTATGGAAAGCTCACTGATTAATAAAAATAACCCATCTATTTCGTCCCAGAGGTGACAGATAGGACTAGGTCGAAAACTGTCCAACTGACTTGGGGAAGTAAGATTGAGGATTTTGAGATGTGGCCATCAAGTGGCTAAAGTCCATTATTGCACATAAAGATGTAAATGAGCTTGTAAGAATCCCAAGTCAACCTTCTAGAATTTGGAAGACTATGGTTTGAGTATTAAGAAGGTCAACTGGTAAAATGATTGATTTGCCAAAGGGACACTGGTGAATATACCATGTGCTTGTTTCTGCATAGGCCAGTCTTAACCAATGACTACTTCCCTCTCCACCACCAGCCTCCTATTCCCCATGAGTTGAAGGTCCTGGAAGTTCTGCTCCATAAAAAGCCTGGGATCTATCTGTCTTTGTTCACATCCACAGCCAGCACCATCCCTTCCTATGATCAACTGCATCAGCTTCTACCTGGAGTCCCCACTTGTGGTTAACACTCAGTTCTTTCTCCATCTTACCAACAGCGTGGGTATCCAGAAACACACAGGTGATTCCCTTAAGATAGAGGAAGCCGTGATTTCTGTAGTCTTTTCTGGTCTAGTTCCTCTAACTTCACCCTTTCTTCTCATTACTCTGCCGTGCTCACTTTTTTCTGGAGTCATTCCTTGTTCCTGTTCTTTGCAATGTTGGGACACTTTGCTTTCCTCCTCCATCTGTAATACTATGGGCATGCTATGTTCTCTCATGAATTACACGATGCATTAATTACTGCTTGACTTGTTTATAACTCTCTCCAGACCATAATGCCAATGGAAATCACGGTTATCTCAGTGACTTTTGTACCCTCCACACCTTCTACAGCCGAGATCAATAAATACTTGTTGAATGAACGGATGAGAAAAACCATCAGATTATTATGCTTCTACTATACAGGGAAAGAGACATTTGTGGGTTTGTTTGTTGGTTTGTTTTGAGACTTTTTTTTAATATGCCACAATGTAATAGGCAACATTGAGACAAAATTTTGCTACTCTCCAATCCTGACGACAGTATTACGTGTTGAGCATCTATGGTGAGCCTGGCGGTCCCCAGTGTGCTTTGTAAATATTGTCATGCAACAGTTTTCATTTGTCCCTTCTTTTAAAAGACAAAATCTAAGTACAGAATAGGTCTTCTAACCAGTGTTAGTATTAACTGGGTTCTCTGTTTCCACCCTCCCTCTACAGTACCCAGGCTAATGTGTCATGGTCTCGCATTCATCATCCATTCAATGGCACATCACAGGATCACTGTGATAGACAGCTCAAATTTTGCAGAGTACATAGCTCTGAGAAAATTGAGGCAGCAAGGAACACACACACACACACACACACACAGAGAGAGAGAGAGAGAGAGAGAGAGAGAGAGAGAGAGGTTATAACAGCACTCTGCTGATGGAGGCATGAACACCTAAGCCAGGAAGACAAAATTTCTCAAATCCTCGGCACTCCTTCTCAGCTGTTAGGTATTCCTCCATGTGATGGACGTGTTCAAAGTTTTAGTAGCATTGCTCTTGGGAGTAAATATTCTAATACACATAATCTCCAAATTGTAATTTCTGGAGATTTACACATTACCGAAATAGTCATTTTAGAAAAAATGTAGACACTAGAGACTGCAGAGATGGCTCATCAGTTAAAAATACTTCTGCTCTTACATGCTACCCAAGTTCAGTTCCTAGAACCCATGTGGTTCTATTTGTAACTATTTGTAACTCCAATTCCAAGAGATTCTCTGGTCTCCTTAAATGCTAGGCGTAGGCATGGTAGTTTGACATACAGGCAAGCGAAAACACTCACACACATAAAATAAAAATACGTCTTTTTAAAATGTAGATATTGATTTCTTACTTTGGGGGGAGGACTCCGAAGAATGTCTTGTGTCCTTTAACCTGGACTTCTAACGATCCTGACTCCAGTAGCTGAGGAACCCCATTTTGGCAAACCACTCCTGGTACCTCTGGTGTGTGGTCCTTATCCTGCTGAAAGTGTCTGAAAGCTGTTTTCCTCCCAGACCTTGGCTCTCTAAGTAGGCAGCCACAGCGTGACCTCTAACCGGCTCAGTCCCACTGCTGAGATCCAGCCTGGCTAATACTCCTGGGTCAGCCCCAGGCAGGGCTCAGGGCTCAGAGTTTCTGAGGCTGTGTAGAGACAAAGGCTGTCTCCGTGGTCACATGGATCTGCTGAATAAAGCGGCAAGGGTCAAATTCTACGGGGCAGGCTGAAGATGTATGAAGAATGTGAAGTGACAGGCCCAATGGCAGAAGCTGCTGAACCTTGTGAGGGGCATGTTCTAAGAGGGCTGGGGCACTGAGGTTAAAGGTAGAGCCACAAAATACGGGGTGGGGAGTCTCCATTTCATACGGAGCACGTGGATGTGGGTGTGGGTGTGGGAAAGTGAGAGTAAGCAGCAGGCTCTTTGAGCACCTCCTGAGTTCACGGTAGGTAAGACCTGAACCATCCACGTGGTGGTCAGACTCAGACAGCTGCACATGGAACCTTTCCTCTACCCACCCCCCCACCCCCCACCCCCCCTCCCGCCTCCCCAGCAGTGCAAGAATGACAGGAAGGAATGCTGTCCTGACAGACACAGCCAGGGGCTCAAAAGGAGTCTATTGAGCAGCCTCGGGAATAGGCTCTGTCTGCTCTGGAAGGCTGTGGATCTGCCTGCATCAACTCTGGTTGTCTGGTTGTCTGGCTTGAGAGAAAACAGCAGAACATGTAGATACTCAGGGTCTTGGTGTCAATCTTTTCTGGCCTCACACCAGAAACTTTCCTTATCCGTGCCTTGATGACTTGTCAACCATGTGATGACCTAAGGATGGCTAAGCTATGTGGGTATCTAGAATCTGTTAAGCTATCAAGATGCTTATTATATCTCCCAGAGAGGGTAGGGTGGTGCTGAGAAGAAAAGGCAGGCTCCCTGGATTGTGCGTCTGGGCTTCCAAGTTGGCTCTGCGTGACTAGTCCTGAGACCCAAGCTTCACTTATTTAGTATTCCAAGTTCCAGTGTCTGAATGTTCAGACTAGGTGATCAGTTAGTGTTGGCTGAAATAAAAGGGGATGAAGATGATGGACGGAAGGAGGAAAATTTACTTCAAAGCATAAACTCCCTTAATATCTCAGATCCTCATAGCTATTTACTTGAATGATCCTATTTGCCATGATCATGTACTGAAGAAAGGGAGGACTGTGGTAGTTTGAATGAGAAATGTCCCTTTGGAGAATTGATCCCCAGTTGGTTGAGCTGTTTGGGGAAAGTTCTGGAACCTTTGGTAGGTAGAGCTTTGCTGGAGGACATATAGCAACAGGGCAGGCCTTGAGTGTTTATAACCTTGTCCCGCTCTTACTTTCCTCTCCATGCTTAATGATTGCTGTTGGAAATGCGATCTCTCAGCTTCCTGATCCCAAAGCCAGGCCTACGGCTTGCTGTCATCCTTCCCTATCAAGATGGACTTCTATCCCTCGGGGCCTATACAGCTAAATGCACTCTTTCATCTACAAGTCACTCTTGTTGCTTTATTATAGCAACAGGAAAGTTATGGATAAAGAGAGTCCAACGTACTTCCGCATGCCCTTGCCTGTTGGTGAATGCCCAGTGACAAGGAGAACAAGGATGCAAACATAAATAAGGACCAAGGAGATAGATGCCTCCACTCCAAGGTGCTGGGCTTTTGGGGGATGAATCATGCTGCTTAGCTCTTGATTGAGGCTCAAGTTTTACTCCACATTAAAGTTTATTTTCTCCAGAGCTGTGTGTTTGAGTGTGAAGCAAACTGTCAGAAGTTTTTATGCCAAAGAAAAACTGTATTTTCAAAAATAAAAGTATCAGATACTCACTGGGATGATGCTCCAATTCATGGATGTGGTCAGGAAGCTACTGATGCTTGGGAGGTGGAAGGAAGGAAAGTGTTGATGCTTTGTTGGTGTCCTTCAGGACAGATACTTAGGAACTTGCATCTTGCAAAGTCAAGTTGTCAAGAGGGGCAGACAAGCCTTATTCCTGCCTTTTTAGAGTTTTACAAATAAAACACAAATGCATTGCTTGCTGGAGAAGATGCGGCTTAGGACTACCTCTTCTTTTGACGCTGCTTTCAAAAGACAGAGTGATCCTTTGTCTCCAACTTGTAAAAAGAGGGGACAAGGACGCAGACAATGTTTGCTTTCAAAGTTCATATAAAGGGAAATGTCGCAAAGACAAACCTTCATCTCACCTCCAACTCTGCCACATCTGTAGCTTTTCTTAATTCCTGAAAGTCAAAACTCTTTCTAATGGAAAAGTGTTCAGTATGCTAGCAAGAGCCTCTTCAGAGATGTAGGCAGATGAAGCAACCTCTCCAGGAGTCAGCCTTCAGAAAATCAGCTGCTTTTTTATTATATGCTGGGATGGTTGAGAATGAAAATGTGAAAATCCTAAGACCTGCAAAAATTTCAAACCCAGTGAGTCCTTCCCTCCAGGGAGAGAGGAGAAGGAAGAGAATATTCTGTATCGCATAGCAAAAGGGTCCAGCTACTTGTGGGGCTTCTGGGAGATGTTCTACGGAAGGCACTATAAGTGCTGAGAGCATTTGTCCTGGGAATAAAGCCTCAGCACCTGCTGCTCTCCAGCTTGCCTTGGGCACCTGGCAGATGGAGTTGACTAAATGTTCAGCTACCTCGAAGCAAAGTGAACTGAGGAAGCTCACTGTCGCCAGTGACTGAGTTGAAGAGTTGGAACAATGAACCCCTGGAGAGACAGACAACCCAACAAACGTCTGCCAAAGAAGGACATGATTTTGCCAGCATAAGATTTTGTCACATAAGAGTGTCAGCCCGAGTCATACCTTAAGTTATGCCTTATACTTTGTATAGAAATATGTGTCTGTGCATGAGCATGTACAAATGTGAACGTAGGTGAGGACATAGTTCTTTTTAGCTTCATTTTTCCAGCTTAGCAGATAGCAATAATAAGCTTTGATATACAGACCTAAAATAAGCAACCTCCCCAAACCAAACTCCTTTACCTCCCCCCCTCAAAAAAACCACTCAGGGCCAATGAGATGATGCAGTAAAAGGTTTAGTCATCCAAGCATAACAACCTGATTTCAATGCCCAGATTCCCCAGAACCCATATAAAAAGCAGGATGCAAGGTCTGCATTCTGTAATACTAACAATCCTACCGAGAGATGTGAGGCGGGGACAGAAGGATTGTCAAAGGCTCTGGGACCAGCCATCACAGAGCAGAAAGCACAGCAAAGCAAGAGACTCTGCCTCAACAAGGTGCAAAGCAAGAATGAACTCTCCAAGTTGTCTTTGGGCAGTCACGTATTATGCATGCGCATGACTGCACGCATGTGCGTGCACACACATACACACACAATATTAAAAAGCTCAATCAATATCAAAACCCAAGCCCCTTATTGATCTGACTGAATACAGAAGATAAACAACTTCACACAGTGAGAAGTACTTTGGTCTTAGCTTCCCAGCATCATCGAGTCTAAAGAGGGCTGGAGTTTTCCCAGGTGCCACAGCTGGTATAGGAGCGATCGCTACAGGAGGAGGTTATGTAGTCACTATGCACCTTTAAATCAACAGAGAGAAGGGCTTGGGAGAGAGCTCAGCCAGTCAAGGATTTAGCACATGAGCATGGGGACATTAGCTTGATCCCAAGAAGATGTGTAAAAACAAAAACAAAAACAAAAACAAAAGCCAAGCATGGCAGTGTGTACTTATAATCCTAGCCATGGGGACATGGACACAGAAAGATCCCTGGGTCTCCTAGACAGACAGCCTAGACTATTAAGAAATCCTTTCTCAAAAAAAAAAAAATGAAGTGAACACACGTGGAGACTGACATCCAAGGTTGACCTCAGGCCTTCACATGAGTACACATGTACACACACACTCACACATACACACACACACACACACAGAGACACACAGAGACAGAAACAGAGAGACAGGGACAGAGAGAGACAGACTGATACACATACAGACACACACAAAGAGAGATACAATTATTGGAATCCTTGTGGCACAGCCTGGTATTCATGTCTTATGGTCTACAATTGTGCTATATAAGTAAAGCTTTGTCAGTCTCTGCCAGGAGCGGCTGCACCATTGTAACTGGTTTGATTTAAACATGGTTTCCCCTCTATGGTTGAGTCCATATCACCTGCATTAAAAGATCACAAGGGGAAGGTTATGTATTTAACTAAAATCACTAAACCTGAAAGGGGGAGGTGATGACCTTCCATGTAGGCAACCGAGTTTCTGCCATTCTAGAGTGTAGTTGGTGTCTGTGATGACGTCTGTGACAAATGGCACCTAGTGTTATATAACTCTAGCACATTCCTTACAGGCTTTTGAAAATTGATCACAAGTCCATTTTGATAATAATCATTAACAGAATCCTCAAATACCTCTGCTACTTGGACCAGATGGTGCTCTTGGTATAAGTAAACAACATAGGCTAGAACTAACAAGATTTGGGGGAAAGGTTTCCCCCAAAGGTGTGAAATGAAGACTTTGGCCAGATCCAGTTGATAAACTACTACTTTCTTAAGCTCTGTCAGAACTAGTCAGCTCTTATTACCTTCTATGTGTATGGTAGAGCCATTGTGCTTATTGATACGTGAGTTAGAAAAGTCTCTTTTCAAACCTTAACTCCGTCTTGTCCTGTCCCTGTTGGTTGCTTTCTGATCCTCAAACTTTCATCTTCAGCACTGAGATATCAATATCATCTCATTGGAGACAAAGTAAGAAAAATTATTTATGTTAAAAAAAAACCCTATGGAACTGCATTGTGCTTGCAGTATTAGCTCCTTTTTATTATCTAGATCATGTAGTCATAGAAATGATGATAACACCTCTACTAATGGCCAGAGTCAATAAATAGCAGTAATTATACTGCCATAGGCCAGAACAGTAGTTGCTTTTATTGGTACATATGATTGGTGGAATCCTGGCACTCTGGTAACACTATAAGTATTAATTTTTTTTTCAGATGAAACCTATGGTTAGTGTTTCAAATTGCTGGCTACTCCCTTCAGGGCCTGTCACACTACAATGAACCGTCTGGTGTGGTCATTCAGCAAACTAATGATTAAACATTGGAATTTTGCTAAAACAAGTTACAAAGTAAAAAGTATTGGGCCTCAGCCTACACCCAGAAATGGATATTTTGAAAACTATACACTTCATCATTTTTTTCATGTTTTCTGGAATATATTCTCCTTTAATGTAGAAGATAAAGTCTAAGATTTCACCAACGTCTTGAGAGACAAACAAAAAAACTGAGATCAAAACAATTGCACAGACTGAAGTGACCCAGACAGTCGAGGGCAATTCTATACAAAAGGTATCTCTAGAAAAAAACAAACCCCATAAATCAAACAAAATAAAATAAAACAAAACAAACAGAACATACAAAGCCTTTGGTACCTTTCAATAACAAATAAAAAATATTTAGGTGGCTAAATTCACACAATATAAAAATGCAAATGTTGGATTAACTTTATAAAATGGAAAAAAAAACTAAAATACACTTCATCATTTTGTGAATTTGACTTGTCCTTAACACAAGCCCCCAACTGTTTGAATTTATTAAATTCCTCAATCCCTTGGGCTTTCATAACCAGGACATAAGGAAACATTTCCTTTTAATGTATCTTTCTTAAAAGGAGTTAAATGTATTGCAACACGATGAATATCATTCTGATACAAATCGCTGAGCAGAGAGACATGTGACAAAGAATAACACACAAGTTATTCTTGTTGGGCCAAGTCGAGGTTTAAGAATGAGTTGTTTTCCTGTAATTAAGGAAGTGGCACATTGATGGGAGGACTGAAGTCAACAACTGCTCTCCTATTTCCAGTCAGGAGGGAGGCTGACAGGGCAAAGGTAAACACCGATGTATCTACTCGCTTTCCCTCTGTTGCAGCTCCCAAAGCTACCCCTCACCCATGCTGTGTTGTGCTGTGATATTCCAGGAAGCAGCTGCGTCACTGGGATCTTGCTACTAAGAGTCCTCTGAAGAGACATCTGTCTTGAAGAGTTCATCCACTGATCCTGATGGCTCATTCCAGGGATCACTAGGGTCAATTAACAAAGTCAGGGCCAGCCTAAGAGATGGATGACAATCCTGCAAAGCATACTTCTGATAAGGGGATCAAAATATACAGACTTTGTAGAACTCTAGTGTAAAACATAACACTATAAAAATCTTAGCAGGTTTAAATAACCATTTACATACCAAAAGGTGTTCAGCATCACTAACAATCAGGGAAATATAAATTGAAATCACATCGAGGCCCCATTTTATAAGCCAGGTTGATGGTGCAGACCTGAAATCCCAGCTCTCTGGGAAGATGAGTCAGGCTTATATTCAAAGCCTGGCTGGGCTAGAGTGTGCTGCAAAGCCATCCTGATTTATTTAGGGAGACCCTGTCTAATAATGATGATGATGATGATGATGATGATGATACCAGGGCTGCAACAGTGTATTTACTGTACAACCCAGCATAATAAATAAATAGATTTTTTTCACACTTGTTAGAATGAGTATTATGGAGTCTGGATGGCTCAGAGGTTGAAAACACTGGCTGCCATTACAAAGGTCCTGAGTTCAATTCCCAGCAACCACACGGTGGCTCACAACCATCTATAGTGAGGTTTGGTGCCCTCTTCTGGTGTACATGTGTACATGCAGATAGAACACTGTATACGTAATAAGTAAATCTTAAAAATAAAAGAATGAGTATTATGAATAGGACAAGAGAATGTATATGCTGACAAGTGTGTGGAGAAAGAGAAGTTACTCAGACATTGTGAGACATCGTGAGAAATAATATGCAGTTTACTCCCCAAATTGAAAACATAACTATCATCTAAATCTCACATCGTATCCACAGGAAATGAAATCAGTACCTCAGATACAATCTGCATCCCCATGTTCATCAAAACAATGGACACAGTTGCCAAAACATGGAAACACTCTAAATGCATGTTGATGGATAAACGGATATAAAATTCTGGTATGTATGTAAAATGGAGTATTATTCAGCAAAGATAGCGCTTATCATTGCAACAGCTTGAATAAAGTTGTTGGTCACTCTGTAAAATGAAAGATGCTTATTCCATAGTGAAGGGGTTCTCAATCTTCCTAATGCTATGACTGCTTAATAAAGTTCCTCGTGTTGTTGTGACCCCATCCATAAAATTATTTTCATTGCTACTTCATAACTGTAATTTTGCAACTCTTGTGCATTGTAATGTAAATATCTGATATGCACATGGTCTTAGGGGACCCCCTTAAGGGTTCGCAACCCACAGGTTGAGAACCTCTGATATAGTTGCTGTTTTTCTGTGTCTTGAATCTAAAGTGTCAAAGTCATTTGTGAAGAGCAGAACACTAGTTGCCAGGAGAGGTAGATGTTGGTCAAAGGGCAAACTCTTTAGTGATCCATGAGGAAGTTCTGGGAGTCTAATTATGAGGTCATAGGTAGTAATGGAGACTTTAATTTAGCTCTTTCCATACCTTGGTTACTATGATAACTTTTTTCAATAAACACAAGGATGCAGATATGTCTGAGATACTGATTTCACCTTCTCTGGATATGCTTTAGGTGTTAGATATAAGTGATAGTTCTTTTTTAAATCTGGGGGATAAACTGCAAAATACATGAATACAATATACATGAATATCAAGGCATTGTGTTTTAAATCTTGAGTCTATTTAACCTCTGATAATGGAATGTTTAAAATTAAAAATAAGAAAGGGAAAACATGATGTAGATTTACAAAGGGGGAAACGTCATGTGTGTGAAACAGGGCAGGCACGATCTAGACTTTGTCACTTATGAAGCAGGATTCATTTCCTGGTGCTGGACACATAATTGATTGACATGTTTGAGTAAGATGAATTGATGGAGGAATGGCTGTTATCTGTAGAAACATCAGCATCTTCTGAGAGTTCCCTCAAGCAGAGACATTGTTATTTCAATGTCTTTTTTTTTCTCACAGTACTGGGTATTTAACCCAGAACATTGTACATTCTAGTCAAGAGTCTACCCCTGAGCTGTTTCTCAAGTCCTATCTTATCCACATTTACAGGTTCTAGGATAAAGAGGCAAGGTCAAATATCTTCCATTTCCTAATCCCTATTTTTAGTGTTACTTCCATTGTCTCCTGCAAAAATGCTTATTTGCTGTTTATTTCAGGCTGTGTCTTTTGTTTCATGTCGCTTAATTTTTTTTCTCAAATAGGAAAAAAAATGTTTCTTTGAACAGTTAGTGTTCATCCTCTTTATCCAATTTTATTTACATTGTTTTGTTGATTTCAACACTTGTGTGAATTCATATAGAGGATGATGACACTCTTCATGTATTTAATTATGAGGTATTCCTTGAACACTGTGACATTTTCTTACCATTTTTCATCCTGGGGATGGGGAGTTGAGTTGGGCAAGCGATATCTCTACTCTTGTGGGTTGGGTCAGGGAGATGATAAGCAGTAAACAATTAATAACTCTATGGAGTGGTTACTGCTGTATAAAAGGTAAGCGAAATAGCCAGAGCAAACTCTCAGCTCTCCAAACCATCACCATTACATCTAAGCCCTTTTCCTCAGCTGCTTTTCAATATCCAGCCCTAGGTCTGCTAATAGCAAGAAAATGAACCCCATCCTGATTGTGGCTGAAGGCATCTCAGGTTACAGCACTACTTCCTATGGTTTCAGCTATCTTCCCAAGTTCACTATGCTTTCATTCTTCAGGCCCTTAATAGCATCCAAGTCCATGCTACCCACTACACTTTTCTCTCCTGTGAAGTATCCTTTTTCCTGCCTAACGCTAGCCCTGTTTGCTGATCTCTGTCATCTCTATATCCTTTGCTGTGAGTCTATGCTCGTTCTTCTTTCTCCTAGTTTCCCTCTCTCTGGTTCTTAATTGGGTCAGTCCCATCAGCATTGAAGACTTGCTCTGGAATAATTCTAGGGGAAAATTTCTCATTTTTCATAAGTCCCTTGAAGAAACCCAGCTTGAGTCTCCTCGTTAAATTCCTCAACTCTTAGAAGGAATGGTGAGTTCTAACTCTGAGGTCATTATGAGTGAATGTGAGAACTTTGCAGAGGCTTAAGACATGAGTAAGAAACACTTCCAGAAGCTCTAGATATGGGACTTTGTTACTGGTTCCTTGCAATTGTAATTAATCTTTATAATTATCACTGCACGTTGGCAGTGACTTCTCAGAGGAGCAATGCTGCATAGACCAAGCTCTGCCATTCACAGTAGACATAACTACAAGATCTCACCATGAAGCACCTTGCTGCTCTCCATCTCTCTTTTGGAAATGTGTGAATAAGACTTTAACAACTGGCCATTCCCTGACACTCTCCCAAGCTCTTAGTTGGTTCCTCCTGCTCCTGCAGGTTGGGCAACCATGCATTTTGCTAAACTCAGAGAATCTCTGATCTTTGCAACTGCTGTTCAGAATGAACACATTGTTGCCTTGCAAGCTCCATGTTTAGCGATACATCATGACACTTAGATATTTCTTCGGGGAGTATTAATTGTAGGGGGAAAGTGATGGCATTTTATTTAGGTTGTCTGGAAAGTCAGAGGAAGATTATAATTTATAGTTACTATGGTAGCTAATTATACCTTTAAGGATACACCAGTTGCTGTTCAGAAAAATAAGGCTTTGATCATAGCTGAGACCCTTGTTGGGGAATCAAAGAAAATAAGAAAGTGTAATTTGCCAACTTAAAAATTTCCTTGGTTACTGAGACCAGATTTCTTTTTGAATAGAAAGCATTCTAGCTGATTTTTTTCACGGTGCTAAAATTCATACAGATGTTATTAATGGGTGACATTGTGAGATATTTGAGTCCTGTATTTTTACTTCTCCTTGATATTTGTCACATGTCTTATGTCTCTCTTTTTTCATGGATGTGGAAACAATGCATCAGATGCACAATTCTAGTGAAAGACTGGACATAGGTTAGACCAGAACAAGACAGATCTGGAAACATATCCTCTTAGGTAGAAACACTGTGTTCAGGAGGGAGGGAGGTTGAGAAAGAGTGAGAACCACATCTGGAAGGCTCTACCTGAGCCTCCTCACTTGCACTCAGTTTTGGAAGAATTGACAAAGGAATCTATTTGTGTTTGCTTCCCTATTTACGCCTTGAAAAACAAAAACACCAAGCTTTAGAAAGACCTAGACCAAGAGAACATTTTGTTTGTCTCCACAGTTTCCCACACTAGTGGGAAAGCATTTAAAAATTCCCCTGATAAGGAAGTAAAGGGATAGAGGAGTTATAATAGAAGCCATAATATTGAGACTAGTGTGTTGTGGCCACAAGCTGGGAATGTTTCAGAGCTGGGCAGGTATAAATGACTAGTACTGCGTTGGTTAATTTTCATGTTTAACTTGGCATAACCTAGAGTCACCTGGAACAAGGTGACCTTAATTGAGAGACTGCCCAAATCAGATTGGCCTACAGCAATATCTGTGAAGAATTGTACTGATTGAAAGTTTATGTGGAGGGCGAGTCCACGGTAGGCATATATATTTGAATACTTGGCTCCCAATTGGTGGAACCATTGGGAAAATATTAGAGGTGTGGCCTTGTTGGAAGAAGTGTGTCAGTGGGGGCTGGGCTTTGAATTTTCAGAAGACTCACTCCATTCCCAGTGTGCCTGTTTTTGCCTCCTGCGCGAGGATCAACATGTGAGCTTTCATCTCTTCCCACTGTGCTGATATCATGGCCTCTAACCTCCTAAAACCGTAAACCCAAATTCTTTTAGAATTTGCTTCCGTTGTAGCATTCTATTACTGCAATAAGGTTATACTTTCCTTGCTGCATCTGATCCTGGGACTCTGATTTCTGGTGAGCTACAATGTAAGAAGCATCAAACACACCCTCATGTCTTTATGGATTGAGATGCCTTTCTCCAACACCTTTCCCTCCGTAGCAGACTGAGATCATGAAACAAAGTCAATCCTTCTATCCCTGAGATTCTTTCGTCAGGTATTTGTTGACAACAACAAGAAAAGTAACTAATATAGAAAATTGATACCAAGAAGTAGGGCTGTAGTTATAATAAACCTGATGATCATGTGTCTCCTAAGCCTTCAGAACTGGTCTGCAGAAAGATGTAGAAGAGTCTGGAGATGTGGGCTGAAAATGCCTTGGAATGTTGGAGGCAATACTCTGTGGGAGTTCTGGTGGCCAGGATATTGGATCCAAATATGGGCAGTAAAGATTACACTCATGAAGTATCATAAGGGAACTAGAACCCGCTTGGGGACTGAGCTACAGGTAATCATGTTATGTTCTTGGGAAGAATTTGGCTACATTCTCTTTGCATCCTGAACTTTTGAGTAAGTCTGAATTTAAAGTAATAGACTAGCTGGTTTGTCAGGGAAAATCTCAAGGCAGCACACAATCCAGAGACTCAAGTGGATTTTTCTAAATGCTCTAAACCAGATTTACAGCAAGAAATTAGAGTAATAAGCAGAGAACAAAGGTAAAAATTGAAAAAAAAAAGAAAAATAATTCCATTTTGGCTAGGAAAGGGGATGATTGCTTTCAAAGCCAAGAACAGCAACAGCAACAACAGCAACAAAGCAAAGTAATTCCAAGGCCACAACCCATTGTCCTTAGTTCACTGTTTGCATCAATGGATATATGGCGTGTCCAAGAACCACATCTCTATTCCCAGTGTCTTATCAGAGGAGTTTTCATGAGGCTCCTTTGCATCATGTCCTACTTAAAATCCCAGCTGTGAGTACCTGCTTCCCCTCACATCCATGGGCTCCAAATGCAATCCCCAATGCAGTCATGTTGAAAGGCGGGCTTCAAAGAGAGATGATCAATGGTGTGAATGCAGGAGAGGGTTAGTTAGCATATAAGTAGGTCCTGCTAAAAGGGTAACTTCCGTTTTCGATCCCTTTCCCTTTTCTTTGGTTCTATCCTCCTCTCTCTGTTTCTTTCCCTTTTGTAATACTTCTATCATGAGGTGATGCAACAAGATGCCAGATGTGGCCTGGGTGGCCCTGGACTTCCCACCCTCTAGAATAGTAAGTAAGAAATTCCTGTCCTTCACAAATTATCTAGTTTTAATAATCTGTTACAGCAGCACAGACAAAGACAGTATGCATCAGATACAGAACAAAATGTAAACTACTGGATGATATCACTCAAGGTTCTCAAACATCAAGTGCCAACCCAGCTGTTCAACTGCACACAAATCCTTAGGATAGTCTAATTTCAAGCCCCCCACCAAATGTCCAGAAATACTTGCTTAACTCCATTCTCATATATGTTCCCTAGTTTTTGACCCTTTACTTTGCATTGTCTTCTCTGCTAAAATCATTCTCAACATTTAGAAACCTTGGCTGTGATTCAGTGGTTCAAATTATGATTCTCTGCCAACTAGCCAGCTCACTCTGAGCAAGTCTGCTCTTAGATAAAGTTAAGTTAGACTCAAACATATAGGATATACCATATCTTGGAGAAGGTTGGGTATCCCACAAGTATCTATAAGAATAAAAGATTTGTCTTCAGGGTGGTGTTCTTGAGCCTGGCAAAACCTGTGAAAGACAGGGTCTAGAGCAGTAGTTCTTCATCTTCCTAATGCTGCTATCCCTTAATACAGTTCCTCATGTTGTGGTGACCCCTAAGCATAATTTTTTTTGCTACTTCGTAACTGTAACTCTTTAGCTGTTATGAATTGCAATGTGAATATCTGATATGGACATGGCCTTAGCCGTGAAAGGGTTGCTCAACCCCTAAAAGGGTCTTGCCCCACAGGTTCAGAACCAGCCTAGAGAAACAGGTCGAGAGGGGTGTCTTTACATCATCAGGGGCAAACATTAGAAGGTGGTTCTTGTGAGAATCCTTCAAAGTGCTTGTGAAAGGCTTGGTACAAATTTAGGGTTGGCTTTAATGAATGGTGTTCAGCACCTAAGAAATGTAATGAGTTATAGTTAACAGACCCTAGACACAGTCCTAAATAAATGTATTTTTGCTGTCTGATAGATACTGATCTGGCTTTCTAGAAAGGCCTGGAGCCGTTAAGCTACAAGAATGCTCAAAATATGCCCTGTCTGGCACTTCCTGGGCATTGAGCAAATGGCAGCAGAATGCATATTTGGATGAATACTTAAAGCTGGTTTAAGTTACGTGAGTTTAGCTTGTGTGAAACAGCATTCCCTATGCCAGGCAGAATTAACAGCTGTTTTCACTGGGAGCTGCTAATGCTTCCACATACCTCATATTTCAGTTTGCCCAGCAACATGTCATTTGCACGCCATTTTGTGATTATTTATGTGTTAATTATTAAAACATCCCTTTAAACAGTGTTAGCTATATTCTTGAGCTCTGATTCTTCATGTTGTTGGTAACCTCACTGCCATGTCCTTAAAAACCATTCCTCAACTTAAATCACCATGTGAAATGTGCTAGGTGCTCACTCGATGCTGGCTAAGTTATTCTGAAACCCTTAGACTATTTTTTTTCTGGATGCAATGAGTCAAGGGCATCGCGTCTGTGTTTAAAAGTGCTCAGGGATCAAAAAAGAGGCAACTATTTCTTGATTTGTTGATACATCCTCTTCAAATATCCTGTTGGCAGTAACCACTGTAAATGGCCAACACCGTATTTTAGGTATACAGGTTTTGTTAAAATAGGGTCTCACCATGTAACTGGCAAGTCTATAGATTTCAATATGGAGGATGGCCTTGAACTCACAGACACCCCCCTACACGACCTCCATAGTTCTGGGATAAAAGGTATATATGTCCACATCCAGCCAAGTTTTTTTTAATAAATTTATTTATTTTTATATCAATCACAGGTTAGGTTTTTTGCATCCCATGCGTAGCCCCCTTCCTCATTCCCTCCCACCCTCTCCAACCCTCCCTCATCTCCTCTCCACCCCCTCCAAGTCCACCAACGGGGAGGATCTCCTCCCCTTCCATCTGACCCCAGATCATCTTGTCTCCTCAGGGCTGGCTGCAATGCCCTCCCCTGGGATCTAGCCAGGCTGTTACTCCCTGTCCAGCCAAGTTTTTAATTCAAAGTCAAACTATCAAATGTTCTTTTTAAGTTTTTAATACATGTATGTGTTTTTCCTGCACGTGTATCTGTGTATCACATGCATTCCTGCTGCCCATGGAGGCCAGAAAAATGTGCTGGTATCTCCTGATACTGGAGTTGTGAGGTGCTATGTATTGGCTGGGAATCAAATATGGGTCCTTTTCAAGAGCAGTCAATGTTCTTAACTACTGAGTCATCTTTTCAGTCCCCATCAAATGTTTTATTTTATTCTGGGTGTCTCTCTCTCTCTCTCTCTCTCTCTCTCTCTCTCTCTCTCTCTCTCTCTCTCTCTCTCCACACACACACACACACACACACACACACACACACACACACACATATACACAAGTGCAGGTGTTCCTGCATGTGAAGGCCAAGGACTGACTTTAGGTGTCATTGCTAAGGTTCCATTTACCTGATTTGTTTGAGACAGAGTATCTTTGGAACCTGTTTTTGCCTACTGTGCTAGGCTGGCTGGTGAGCCAGTGAACCCCAACCATTTGGCTGTCCTGGCCTCCCTTTCTCTTGGATTACAAACAGGCTCCTTCATTTTCACATATCAATATTTTTATAACATAGAATAAGTTTTTTAACGTTATTCTTTTTTCTGTTTTTTTTTCAATGAAATCCACAGACTGTGCATGAAAGGTATGTTAGATCCTTTGGAGAGAGGGGAGTAGAGAGAAAGATGCATAATTGGCTCATCTGTACGTTATTCTCATGGTCTATTTTTAATTTTTTGTTGTTGTTGTTGTTTTTGAGACAGGATTTCTCTGCGTAGCTTTGGCTGCCCTGGACTCTCTTTATAGACAAGGCTTTCCTCCAACTCGTAGCGATCCACCTGCCTCTGCCTCCCTGAGTGCTGGGACTACAGGCGTGAGCCACCTCGCCCTGCCCGTTATTCTCATGGATTGTAAACTCTGAGTGGCTTAGATATAATTATCACTATATTCACTTCCTGAAAGATGTCCACCCTTGCTGTCTCTGGGATGAGACCGTCAGACTATGAGACAGGTCAAGAGGCAAATTTAGGAACTCTGCATCTCCCAGAAGTATGAGCTGGCTGCCTTTGTTCAAATTTATTTTCATTTCTTCTGTTTCCCTGGATGAAACCACTAAGCTTCATAGATCATGGGATCACAGACAGTACATGATACATATGGGCTCACATAGACTTTTCCCTGTGATGGGGGCAACACGCAGCCACATCCACAGGGGGAGATGTGACAATAAAAGTGAGGCTGGTCACACTAAGAACTTGAAAAAGTTTTATATAGAGCTGAGTGCTTCCCTTAGTTCATGAGCGCTGGGGTCTCTTGTTTCCTTGGGATAGTGTCTGTTTACATCGGCCACATCTAGAGTCAGTGTTAACAGCCATTTACACTTCGGCAACAAATATTCTGTTCTTCCTAGCTTTTTTGTAAAGTAGTAATCAGAGCCCCAATTAAGGGCAATGGATGTAAAGTTGGGATGGGTAGGTTGTTAATACCAACAAGGTAAAACCTATAAAAGTAACATTAGCAATTCAATCTTCTCACACTGTGTTAAAATTATTGTATATTTTACACAATGCCAAACACATATCAGTCATTTGATATTTTTGACTAATATATTCATTAGCAGATGGACATATGTGCTATCCATAATTTGATTTGATTCTCCTTGAGCACTATAAGATTGATACCATTTTTTAAAAGATGAAAAAAGTAAACCGAAAGCCTAGAATGTTAAACACCGAGGAAGTTAATAGCTAAACCACTCAAGCCCAGGTCTTCAATGTTTCTTTCCATTACACGACTGCTCGCTGTTAGAAGGAATCTAAATGTGGAGCGAATGTTTGCTTAAAAGAGATGGAGATCAGAGAGCCAAGGAAAATGTGGCAAGAGACACATCCCTGTGGGCTCAGAGATTTTACTCCTGGACCAGGAGGGCTGTTTCCTGGCGCCCTGTACCTTTTCCAAGATGGCTGCTGCTTTGAGAAGGGGAAGCACATTGTGTGCTGATGGCCCTGGCGGGAGAGAGGAGGTTTGGACACAGCTAGGTGGTGCCATGGTCAGGATTCAAACTCTGCTGCAGTAGAACTGGATAGAGTTCACTGCAGCCAAGCTTGGGTAAGACAACCAAGAGCTCCCCTCACAGGGTGCCCATAAAATGCATCCAGAGCCCCATTCAAGAAAGTATCAAGCCTAGCATTTTTCTGTTTACTTTTTTTTAAAATTAAGGCTTAGCCTTTTTAAAAATATATTTCTTGGAGACAAGCATATTTTGGCCCAACTGACATCCCACGAGAACTCACCACACAAAGTTTCCAGTTCTGTCCCCAGGCCACAGTACAACTGTACCATGAAGAAAGATATTTTATTTATTTAATTTCTTCTTTAAAAAAATCCTTCCATTTTAGTTTCTTTGGTAACTAGTTGTTTGGGGTTCTTGGGTCCTGACACTGTCCTTCTAGGCTCACTAAATCAGTGTTCTCTTTGCTTTTGTCTGTGCAAACATTTTCCCCCTCCCAACAATGAGATAAGCCCTACCTGACATGGGGCTATAAAAGCCCCCAGGCACCATCGGGAGTCTCCTTGACTTCTTCCGGCTCCAGATATCATCACCATTCAGCCTACTATAGGCTATCCTAAGAAAAGGACATTGGAAGATAACTGAGCATCAGGGAAGCATCTTTCCATGAATATATGAATTAAGTGTCCAGTAAAGATTAAGTGTCCAGTAAGGATGGCGGCTGGTCTTCATGTCCCTGCTCACCATCCTTAACCAGGACCTAGGAAGCCAGTGTGACATTATCAGCAGTGACTAAAGTTCTAAGGAAACCCAGCAAAAATTCCCATCATGCCTCAGTAGTAATCCTCAGCACCGTACATTTAAGGATCTTCCTTCTATCTTCTTCTAGTGGACTGAGAGAAAAATCCCCCAAGGAAGTAGAGGGTGCTGTGGCCCATACTTCCAGAAGCCCTTCTTGGCCTCAGGAACTTCAGCATAGCTTATAGGAACATAGTACAGTTGCTGTCCCCACAAGGATGTCTTTCCTATCAAGCGGGTCTTTTCAGTTCATCCTGATGTCACAGCTCAGTAGGGCCAATGATGGCACACCAATCAAAGCTAATCACTCTCTCTCTCTCTCCTGCAGGAGGAGGGGACATGGAGACTCACTCCAATCTGAGTCTCTACTTCCTGCACGTGTGCCGCTGCCTTTTCTCCAACTTGAAAAGCGAAGACACCGATGCTTACTAGTTGGGCTGTGGTAAGGGCGAAGTGAGATAATGCCTTTCGGCATGTACACCATCTCTGATAGCTCTTGGAGATTTGTGGTGTAACCAGGTGTCTTCTCACTGGACACTCTTCCTGTGCAAGCCATACAGAGTTTACTTAGTTCTTGGGACAAGCCTAAGATGGATGCTAGACAAGTGCCAGAGGCCAGAGATGGAAGCTTTCAGGCATAATTTACAGGTGGGTCTCCCAGGCCAAGTACGGAGATAATTATTCTCATCACAGGTCCAGAATGCTACAGTGGTGTGCACACTGTGCACTGTAAGCTAAGCCTGAGGGCCAAATCTGGCTTGCTGCTTTCTGTTTTTTGTAAAGAAAGTTTTATTAGAATACCTCCATGTTCACTCCTCTATCTACCCTATCACCCAGAGCAACTTTTTCACTATGATGGCTGAGGCAATTAGATGTAACAGAGCCCACATGACTCTCAAACTTTACAACATCTATTATCTCGTTCACACATACACAATATAGAACCAGTATTCTATCTTTGGACCTACTATGTATCTTATAGAAAGCTATAAGATACATATGTATCTTATAAGATATAGGTAGATATGTCTTATAGCTATTGAGTGACTGAAAATAAAAAGAAAGAAAGAAAACCCAAATACTGGCTCCAAACAGTCTGGCATTAATCCTAAGAATTTGTTCATCAAAAAATATCATTAAAAAAAAGAAAAAACTGGGATAAGACAAAGTTTTCACAAAAAAGTCAGTGATCCTGGTTTCTATTATGCTCCAATCCTTGTTCACACTGCCTTAGATCAGAAGTTCTCCACTCCCATAATTCAGTTTCCATATTTGTAGTGTTGGGAGCCCTAAGCTCTATTTTCCTGCATTCATCACAGGGAGAAAACTGAACTCAGAAGTGGGCAAGCACCATGCCTGTCTTGTGACTGGCACACAGCAGGGGTCCCCAGTTCATTCGAATTAGATGTGAGGGTGATAAGAAACCCTTCACATTCGAATTTCATCACAGAGGAGTCTACAGAGTCGTGCATTTAATGGGTAGCTGTCACGGAAGGCTTCAAGGTGCGTTCTACACAAAGAGTGGCAAGCTAGTTTGTGTTCAAACAAACCAGACAGCTAGTCCACAGTTGGAGCCATTAGCCAAATAGTTCAGACACCATTGAGGCTGACTGTCTCCAGGCTAGGCTGTTTGGCCTGCTGCTGGAGTCTGGCCACAGAAAGCCCTCACTGCCCGCTATCCAGGGCCTCACAAGAGCCAGCCAGCATTTGTCTGATCCTCCCTTAAAGCTACTTCGATAAGGAATGTAGAGAGAAAGAAAGGAAGGGGGGGATCACCATGCACAAAAATAGTTGCTTTGGTAATGTATACACACCAGCATGCCTCTTGCTACTATTCTCTTCTAGGATGGGGCTGTGGGGAGGGTGGGGCTAAAGAGAGAGTGCAGGGAAGGGGGAGGGAGGAGTCTATCTTAATGTTTACCTTGGGGGATGTCTGGCCTCTTCTCCACACAGATCTCATTTTATGGTGTGTGGAGTTTTATGAACCAATTTTACCATGGGAGAGGAGACGAGAAGGCTGATGTGTGAGCTGAAGTTTCAAAGCCATAAATTCAAAGGGAAATTATTCCAGAATTATAAGCCCTGCTTACTGGTGTCCAAGGGTAATAGCCACTGTCCAGTGGCAGGGCTTGGGCTTCCAAAGGTATTTCAGGGGCCATTTGTAGGACAAACACCCTTTCATTTCATTTGGATGGGTAAATATTTTTTAAATGGGGGTCTCCTGAATATGTTGGGATCCAGCCAATGTCCCCAAACTTCTGGGAGCCCTGAACACCTAGGTACTCTTTCTCTATGACAGTTCATTCAGTAATTCAGGAAGTCTAAAAACCAGGCACACCACACACACACACACACACCATGGATTTACAGTTCACCTTCATGAAATACAACTCACTCCACTGTTTGGTCTAAGCTTAGACCTAAGGTGATTTCTAAAAGGTTTTTGATTATGAAGTATTGGATAGGATAAAACAATACCAACTTCAAAAGTTCCCATGGGACAGAAAGGAGGACAAACACACATGTATGTGCACATGCACACACACACACACACACACACACCGTGTGAATGTTTTTGCCCAGAACTGAACAAAAGCCAGAGAGTAAAAAAAAAACAATAAATAAGGTTGTGTGGGACAGAAATGAGCCAGCCAGTGACACAGGGAACAATTTTCATTTTTGCAAACACTCGGAAAGAGAAATGCGTAAGACCTTTGAGGATGCTGATGAAGAACTGGAAAGTCAGTCCAAATGCCCTTCTTCCCAGCATCCTTCCAGCATGCCCTGCTCCTCCCCACAAGCCCCAGAATACCTGCTGCCCGAGACTGTGTACCGCTGGCTTTTCCAGGGTCCCTTCTTGTAGGCATCTGATGTCCGCTGAGTTTTCAACAGGACTGCTACTAATTTCTCTAAACATAACATTCCTTAAGCTTCTCGTCTGACGTGCATCATCACAGGTGGTCTCCAAAGCTGGGTGAAGCCCTGTGCCTTCATGCCTTGCTGGCCAATGTTGGACAAGGCTGGGCGGCCCTCATTCAAAATGAATAGCGGGCCTGCTGATAACTGAGATAGTAAGAAGACCCTCTGGCTGGTGTTATACTAGCCTGAGGCCTGCCATGAGGAGCTTTTGCCAGAACCCTCCCGTTAACCGAATTCTCAGTCTTTGATTTTGTGTGTGAGTGTGGTGCGCGCGTGCGAGTACGAGCTGTGAGGAACATTTGGCTATTTGGAGGTGTTGGTTTCTTCAGGCTAAAAGCAATTTCTTTAAAAGTTTTACTATCCCATGTCTACAAATTCATGCATTTTTCATCCAAAGCCCAGTGAAGTGCTCCTTAGCATGCTGGTGTTTAAGTTACAGGTTGGAAGACATTCAAAGAGCTTGAAATTCAAGCTGATGAGATGGATGAGAAGCCAGGAAATGTCAGCGGCCACTGGCAGACATTCAAAATCGGATGTTCTTCTCCTTGGTAGGTGCCTGGACTCTTTAAGAAATAGAAAAAAAAGTTCTGCTGCCACAAGACCAGAATGGAAAACAGGAAATAAAAGTGAAAGATGGACACTGTCCTGGGTATTTGTGAGGTTCTGCAGCGAATCCCGTGGCTGAAGTGAATGCATAGAGAGCTATGCATAGACCCGTCCTGGCAGCGTGTTTTGAAACAGTGATTACTGTAATGCCTCCTTTTTCTCTCTTTTTCTTCTTTTTCTGATGCTCTGGTGTTTGGGATAGTGGTCCTGGAGAGAGCTTCACCAGGGATCAGCTGAGTCCTAGAGAGTAAACACGCAAACCCCTGGGAACATGCCTTTCATATGCCAACCACCTAACCCAGAGTTTACACTCCCAGCCAACTACTCTGGGGAACTCTCAGTCATCAAACCAATAGGTCTTTTATACTAAATCACCCCAAGGCTAAAAACTGGGCAACTGGGACCAACTGTATAACCAGAGTCCACTGAAATGATCCAAATTCTCCAGTCTTTAGTCCACTCACTGTACCTACTCTGTAATGCCCACTGTTTCCCATAGAAACTCCACTAAGGGGTCCAGGCCATGCTCTGACTCCAGTATCTTAGTTACCGCTGATGAGACACCATGTCAAAAAGCAACTAGGGGGAGGAAAGGGTTCATACCCTGAATCATAGTCCATTGATGGAAGCCAAGGTAGGAACTCACACTGGGCAGGATCCTGGAGGCAGGAACTGGAGCAGAGGTCATGGAGAAGTGCTACTTATTGGTTTGCTCTTCATGGCTTACTCGGCCTGGAACCCCGAACCATAAACTCAGGAGTGGTACCATCTCTAGGGATCAGCAACTACAGACTTTTGTGACCCTCATGTCTGAAGGCATGTCTTACTCTCTTTGATTTAAATAATCCTTGGTATATTATAAGAACACTTTTGTGCAGTGTGAATGCAATTAAATAAAAGTCACATAAGAGTATGCTAGGGGTGCATGAGGCTATACATTGTAAGAAAACATCTGCAAAGCAAAAGAAAATTAAGCATGTAAATAGTCGAGCAAACAGAAGGTGCCTCTTGGTGCTGGGGTGTATTTGGAGAAGGAGTAAAGTGAGCTAGGAAGGAAGGTGAGGAGTCTTTGTATGTGGTGGCACATGCTTGTAATCCTAGAAAGATGTAGTTGGTGCTGCAGAAAGATCCAGAGTTCAAGGTTAGTTGGAGTTACATAGTGGGAGCCTATCAAGAGGAAGAAAATAAGGGAGGGATAGAGGGAGCGAGGGTTGGGAAAAGGATAGATTTTCTGTTATTGGCATTAAGAGCCTTTCCACTTTAAGCAATTGACCTTTGAAGTGGGACCAATTAAAAGAAGAAAGAGGAGACAGAAAAGCAAAGCCAATAGTAAAGAAGGAATAAAAGAAGGAAGAGAAGTAAAGTATGGGAGTGTCATTCAATTCCTCACTCTCAAGTAGTCCTCTGCCTTGTGGCACATTGTGGGCACACAGCGGGGGCAGGGCCTCATTGCCTGGGCCATTTCCCCTGAGCTTTCTGCTCACTCCAGTAGGGGTAGTAGACTGTTCCCAGGCACTTCCATGTTCACAGATAGGCTCCCTGGCCACAAGAAAATTCTGGAACTGAGCTCAGCATGAGAAGCCTGTCACTCCAACACACCCGTTCCTGCTGACTTCCCTGATTCTGTAAGGAAGTAGATTGTCCAACAGAGGAAAAGAATGCATGTACGCAAGTGGGTGTGGCCTCTGTTTTCTTTGCGGTTGTGGTTTTGTTTTCCCAAGGATTCAAAAGAGGCCAACCCAGAGATGATTTCATCAGGTACCTGCGTTTCTGTCCCTTCTGGACCTGTTCCCACAGGGACATTTGCAAAAGGTTTAGTGGACAAGTCTAGGAAATAATGAGGTTTCTTCTTCTTCTTCTTCTTCTTCTTCTTCTTCTTTTTCTTCTTCTTCTTCTTCTTCTTCTTCTTCTTCTTCTTCTTCTTCTTCTTCTTCTTCTAAGGAATCCATTTACTTAACATGATTTGGAAGCAAAAATACCTTCTTTAGAGAAATATGTTGAACTTGAGCTTTTCAGTAACAAAAAATGGGCAAAGGCCTGTTTCCTGTAATGCTATGGGGACTTTTTGTAGGGAGGAATGTAGCTATTGGTTTCTTCCTGTAATTCGGACTTTGTTTAAACTCTCAATCCCGTCCATGCAGTGGTAGAGTTTTAGTTACAACTGACAACGGAAATGCTGTCCCCATCTCCTGCCATTCACAGAGGTGGCCTATGGTTGCTGAGGCTGGCGCAGGGCTACAACATGGCTCATGTGACAGTTGTTGGCAATGCTCATGTCTTTGGTGTCATCCATCATGTTTCCTGCGGTGTCTGCAGAGAGTACCCTCCTTTATTTCTTGCACCCCTTTTGCTCTGTTCTCTGTGTCACTTCTGGGTCTTTGGGAAGTTTTCCAGGGGCATCTAAGCCATACTGAACATAAAGGAAACATGAAGACCTCTCAGCCTGTATGCATCTCATTCACTCAGGGTCAAACACAGGGACACTCTAATGTCACACACTCAATTGAGATCCTCTCTGTTGCTCATGTCTGTGGGTTAAAAAGTCCAGCACAGACCTCTTCTCATCCCAAGCATGAGTAGTGTCCTTGAACTTGGCACTGCTTCCCACGATGCTCTTTCTCAGGACTCTGCTGGTCTGAGGAATAGAAAAGCATGCTTTCGACCCCTCATATACAGAATTGGCTCTCAACATGCGTGAGTCCTTTTATTTTCGATTGCTATTGATGTTTTTGGAAACTCGAAAGTCAAATGTAAGGAAAGGTAAGGAAAAGAAGAAAACAATGTAATGGAAGAAAAAGAAAGGAAAGCAAAGCAAAGCGAAGAGAGGGGTGTGAATTTGCTGAATAGGGCAGGGAATAGTTGGAGAAAAGATGGACCTATCTGACCTAACTCTTCGTCTTTAAAAATGCAGGTGTTTTTAGCTAGAAAGTAGAGGTCTGCTGTTCATGGATGTTAGTTTGGCAAATGACACAGAGACACATACACACACAGTGAGATATGTTTATAGACAGGAAACTTTTGAAAGAATCTAATTTCAGTGAGTAGTCTCTACATTTGGAGAAAAGGCCAAGAGTGCCAATGACGAACGAGTGATTCAGAAGTCTTTGAGTAATGTTGTAAAACAGAATGCTGGTGCCTGGGAGATATGTCAGTGTTTGCTGCACAAGCATGAAGGCACGAGTTCATATCTCCAGCATCCATACAAGAAGCCAGGCATGACAATGGGCACAGTCATAGTGCTGAGTAGGCAGAGGAAGGAGGACCTCTGGGGCTCAACTACTCAGCCAGTTTGATGAGTCCTACATTCGGTGAAAGACTGTCTCAAAAAAATAAGACGGAAAGTGACTGCACACACACACACACACACACACACACACACACACCTGGGGCCGGGGTTTGCTCATTCTCTTCCCTTCTGGGATTCAGAATGGAGCCTCCAGGAAGCCTTATAAGATGCATCTTTCTCTAGTCATGAAAAGTTAAGAATATTTTCTTATTTCACTGTTGATTCACGGATAAGTCACATGAAGCTCCAGATGATTCTGCTGTCAGTGTTAGACAGGTCAGTCCTCAATACAAACAAATGCTGCTGCAGATGTCAACAAAGCTTGTACCTACCTTGAGCCTCTGCCCCTACCTTCCCTTCCTCAACTCTCTTACATGGCGCCCCCTCCCCACTCATCCCCACACATCCTCACCCACCACACACACCCATACAGATACACAGAGTCCACCCCTGCTCCAGGTGCCAAACTAAACAAACAGGTCAGTTTCTCAAGCTGTTCTCCAGACAACTGACCATACGGTGCACCTCCCCTATAGGGGTAAAAGCATATTTTCCCCCACAACATTGAGACACTTTCAAAGCAAGATCTATGGATGAGATCAGCACATTGGCTGAAGACATTAAATGAGATGACCTCTGATGTTGCTTTCCTATTCTCTTCACCACTCCTATAAAAGAAAGTATCATTCTAGGAGAATATACTGCAGGCAGCTCGTAAGCATCACGAACATATTAATTTTCCTAATAGATTTTTCTATTTTAACCAAATCTATTCAAGAGGCTGTGTAGCCATTGGTCACACTTCCTTCTGCAACCCTGAAATATTTGGGGTGGGGTAAGCACTTGACTTTCACCCATTTCTCTCCCTTGATTCACCATATAAAAAGACACTTAGTACCCTTGCTTAGGGGCCTCAAAAATTAGAAATATACAGAAACAAACAACTCTTTAAAACCTGTATTCAATTCTACCTCCAAATGTAGAGACTATTCCCTGAAACTAGATTCTTTAAAAAGACTTATCTTCAAACACAATCTCATTGTGTGTGTATGTGCCTCTGTGTCATTGGTCAAACTAACATCCATGAGCACCAGACCTCTACTTTCTAGATAAAAATACCTGTTTTTGTTTTGTTTTGTTTTTAAGTAGAGTAGAGTAGGGTCCTTTTGGCTTGAGACCTTTACTGCCTGTTTTATTGAAGAGATACTTCAGATCTCTCACCCACAAAGCCTTCATCATTGCTTTCCTAGTCCAGGAACCCAAAAGTAAATCAGTGTCTTGACCCAACAGTGGAGGAGTACGGCCAATCCCAACATTCTGAATAAATTAAATAATGTCACACGCCGTCGTTGTGCCTGGCTCTCGCCACCATTTCTCTGAGATTAGTTTGTGTTCTCTCAGGACCCTCCTTGCTTGTTCCTTCCCACGGCAGTGTCATTTCCTACCGTCTACACATCCCAAGCTGCATTCACTCTCATTTGGGTCAAACGAACACCCGAGCTGCTTCCAACTTTGTGGCATGAGAATTAAACAGCCAAGAATTAATCCATCCTCTCTACCTTGTTTTTGTTTTTGTTGTTGTTGTTGTTGTTGTACAAACTCATGTCTGTGGTTTTATCCCCAAGAATGGAGTAGCTGGTCATAGAGCATTTTCACATTTGTTTAAGGGATATCACCAAGAAGTTTTCAAAGGAGGAGAAGCTCTCTGCATGGCTACCAGAGACATTTGAGGTTTCTGTCTGCCCTGCCTCCTCATCAGGATACTGGGTTGGCCATCTTCTTCATTGGAACCAACCTGGCAGCCCATTCCTGTTTGTGTGTTTGTTTGTTTTCTTTATGGATTATGATGTTAGTGACCTTTTCACAAGTGTTTATACATTGCGTGAATGTCTTGTTTTTGAACATCTACTTTTTCTTTATCTTTTTATCATTTTTATTGTTTTTGTTTTTATTGGCAGAAATTATTTATAACTTCTAGATTTGTGGCTTTTATCAAAAGGTCGCATTATAAATATTTTTCTGTCAGTCCATTTTTATATTCATTTTGGTTTTGGTTTGTTTCTTAAGTTTTATATTTTGAAATGTTTTCATTTTAAGCCATTTTTAGTTCACTAAAAAAAAGTGAATGGAAAATTACCAGGACCCCTGTATACCCTCTTCCCTCTCTGTCTATCCCAGGGTAATAAATTTGCTGCAAACAATAAATCTGTTCTGACATCACTGTGGCACCGAGTCTATAGGGGACATGAAGACTTTCTTAGTATATTTTATGTATCATATCAAATACAAAATAAGAGGGATCCCTCCACAGATGGCATACAGAGTGGCTTCATTGTACTAAAATCCTGCACTGTACCTTCCCATGCCTCCTTTCCTCCTGCCCTTGGTAGAACCCGATGCTCCTGCACTGACTCCAAAGGTTTGCCATTCCCACAACGCCATTTGCTTGAAATCAGCTAGTGCGTGATCATTGCAGCCTGGCCTCTTTCAGTTTGAATTATGCTTTCCAAGTTCTCCATGACTCTCCACGGCTTAACAGAACATTTCTTTGTAAATGAATAGCATAGAATCTTCTGGATTTATTGGCATTTCTCCATTTACTTCCTGCAGGATATCTTGGTTGCTTCAAAACTTCAGAAATTTTTAAATAAAACTTTTAAATAAAACTTTTATAACTATTTGACAATGTTTTGTATGTGCCCGTTTAAAACTCGTTTCTATATCCCAAGACGGGTGAGTACTAAATGGTACGGTGCTAGAATGTTTTGGATTTTTTAAAGAAGTGTCTGTCTAAACTCTGTCCTAAAGTGGCTATCACATTTCACATGTCTACCAGCAACGGATTCATTTTTCTTTGTGTTCCAGGCAATGTTCAATGTGAGCAAACATATTTAATTTGGGGCTGGGGTGATGAGTCAGCAGGTACATGTGCTTGCCACCAAGCCTGAATTTGAACCTTGCAACCCATACGGTAGAATAGACTTTTCTCACCTTCACATGTATGCTATGGCACATGCACACAGAGATACATAAATATGATTTTAGAAATCACAATAACCAGAAATATTTGACTTCACTGAGGTCCATATTACCATGTTGTGTTCTGTTTCCTTTCTTCATGGCCAGTTCTTTTGAAGACAAAGTCTTCTGACATCAAGGCTTCTGATTCTTCCTTTAATCGGTTAACAGCACTATTCTGCTAGGTAAGGGTCCAGTCTCATTTTCCTTTGTGTGATGTGTTTGCCATCTTCAGTAAAGCACAATGCGGCCATACACCTACATTCTAGACTATATAGAACAAGAACAAATCCTGTAAGTGGTTTCCACCACAGATGATCTTGCAAGTAAAAAGGCACAGCTCTGTGAGATGAATCCATGGTCCATTTATCTGCTCTTTTACACCTTAGGTAACTATTGTGGACAGCTATTTAGAGCAGCTTCAATCATTTTGTGATATGAGATAATAGCCAAAGGTATCATGAAGTCATTGACCCAGTGATTTTGATGTCATCATCTATCATGATAACCAACAAATCTCTAGATGTCCTTTGGTGAAGGGCCTTTCGGTTACCATCATTCAGACATTTGGTAATTGCTGATGAAAAGTGTCCTTTCGAAGGAGGGACTCATATTCACATTGATCTCAAACATTTTTTTCTCTTAATGTGTCATAGATAACACTGTAAATTAGAAATTTCAGATTTATTTCTCTTTAATTGTCACAAAAATTCCTCTGTGAATATATCATGCATTATTTACCCCACATCTTATTTATTTTATACTTACATTATTGCCATATTGTTATATAAACAGTGCTATAATCTCTTGCGTGGTTACTTTCCTGTAAGAGCTTAAGGCATACCGGTATTTTTAAACTAGAATTTTTAAACTAGAATTGCCTCAGTAGACGAATCTGGAATTTAATTTGGTTAATCTGAAATTTTAACAGATTACATTCCAGAAATGTCATTACAATGTGGATTTCCACAAATTATATGTTAGAAATTTACATCCTTTACATAAATAACAAGATATGTATTTTTAATTTACATTAATTATAGACAACACAATTGTGTTTATCTAAACATACGGCCTAAAAAGGTTAGCGCAGTGTTTTTATATTTCTACCACCCATTTGTCTGTGTGAATTACATATTCATAACTTTTGCGCTCTCCTCAGCTGTGCTGTTTATTTTTAGAATTGCATCATTAGTACGATGAGTTGCCATCACACTTACTGTAAAGGATGTCTAGGCCCTAACTGCATCAGTAGAATTACTTCTTTCTTTCATCCTCTTTCTTTCTTCCTCTTCCTTCCTTCTTTCCTTTCTTTCCTTTTCTTTCTTCCTTCCTTTCTTTTTTTCAAATGACTCCTTTATAAGTGGGTTTAAACCACATGGTTGGGTTGCTAAATCTGAGCAGAATCTATTGAGGTTAATTATATACGCCATAAATATTTTCTTCTTTAAGCTTAGCTTGTGGAGAATTTTACTATACAGAAATTTTATGATTTTATGTATAAACAAGTCCATCTATCATTATGTTCCATAGCTTGGTATTCTTGGATCAGTATCTTTGATCACAGGGTTTTTAATAATATTTTCCAATCTTCTGTCTTTTCTGGTTCTCTTTTAAGATCTTGATCTTTTAGTAACATTTTACAGCTATTTGTTGAGGGATTAACATGTGCCAGGCAATGCAAAACAGCAAAGAACAATCTAAAATTCTTTACCTCTTATAAGTCTAGACTTAACTGGGAAGAAGGACCATAATCCCTTAAACACATGCGGGGCATCTCTAGGGATGAGTTAAAAGAGGACAACCAGAAGATCAGCCTGCGAGTGAGTGCCATAGCCGGAGCAGCTAGGACAGGCATCTCTGTGAAAGCGACATTTGAAGAGCCCTGGGAGGTGAGATGAGCCAAGCCTATATGATACTAGAACTGGGTGTGAGTGACAGTGACTTTCCAATGTTTGGAGTAACGGTGAATCACTAATGAGACAGTAGCCTGATGTTTGAAAAGCAGAACGGAGAACAAATTAACGACTGGTCCAGAGAAGCTAGCTATTGATTACTTCTGTTTGGCTTTTATGGCGATGCATTGGGAAAATCATAAATAGAGTGTTAATGTGAAGTGAATCGCTTTAAGATATTTACCAAGGATTTGATAGAGGATGAATTAGGCCACAATTGACCAAGACGTTAATATATACAGGGGGAAAGGATAGATTAGCTTTTTTAAAACAATGTTGTTAAAACTTTAGAGTAATGTGGAAGCCATACGTTGGTGGCAAGAGTGTTTTCAGTTGCTCGCTGAAGGGACCGGTATCAGATCAAGACACCCCAAGACCAAGTTCTCAGCACAATGGAGATTTATTTTCCCAGCGACACAGAGGTCAAGGAATAAGAGGCAACAACAGGAGATAAAGAACAAGGGGTAAGGGAAAATGAACAATAGAAAGAAAAAATGGGGTATTTGGGGGACAAATGAGGAGGCAGAAAACTGCTTCTGGATAGAGGGGAAATAGACAAGCAACAGTTTGCAGAGGTAAAATGAGAAACCCTGTGGGCTTCTGATTGCTGAACTTTAATTCTTTGATGGCTGGATCTTGGCTGTCAGCCTCCGGAGGAGAAAGTGGCCAAAGAAGGGAATGGACCCTGGGAGCTAGCTTTAGAAATGTATTGTAATGATTTGGTGGAGAAGGGGTAGGTCTGCTAGAGCCATGTCATGCTCAGGCTGGCTAGAATCCCTTAACTCTTCATCTTATACATGAAAGCAGGCTCTCTCACATGAACTTGGAGCTGGCTATTCAGCTAGTCTAGCTAGCTTGTTTATATCTGCATCCTGGGTGCTAAGATTACAGGAGGCAAATGATGCCTGCCTGCCCTGCACCAACATTGATGCTGAGAATTTGAACGCCTGCCTTCACGTTTGCTGAGCTATCTCCCTAACCCTCTGATGTTCATTCTTAGCTTAGTGAGTAGAGGCTCTATTATTATAATGTGGTATTGCTTGTAAAAACCAGTGTTTTAGGAATATGAACACAGGAATTATGAACTCCTACATAGAATAGGGTAAAATGTAAACTCACTAGTCCAATGGGAAAAAGACACAATGACTGTAGGTTGAGTCAGAACTTTTAGATACAAACCTAATTTTTCCATTTATAGGGTATGCATCAATCTTTTTTCTGATTATATGAAAACTGATGGCTTAGATATCAAAAGGCACTTCTTTAGTGGATTATTTAGTATTTGAAGAAAGCAGAACCAAAGGTGATCCTAAAGCATCTTTTCATTAAAAAGAGAACTCTAAAGTATTTGAGAATAAAGATTCCAAGATAAATAGTTCAGTTTGTAAAGAGAACTGCCAATGACCAAGGAACATCAATTTAAGGATTAAACATGAATATTACTTGGGACCAGTTTTGTTTGTTAAAAGTCATCAATCCAATGACGCTCCATGGGGCAACAACCATATTACGCTAGGCAAATGTGAATTCATTACTTCAATATACTTTATATGATTCATATTAAAAACAGAAGTTACTTAATTGGTAATATACATATCGGTATGTTCATGCACACAAATATATACACAAATCTTTATGTATGTATATATACATTATATATGTTCATCTTTTTTTCTTGTTTAAGTCATAGAGTACTATTGTTCTTGCCTAATTGACTAGTTCAACTAATTGTCTACTTGCATTTAGCTAGTGATGTGTAGTATTTATTTTATGGTTCTTTTATGTCCTATAAAAATTGTATTTGGAAGGTTGGGTGGTTTGTGTGTGTGTGTATGTGAGAGTAGATGAATTGTTTGAGAGAAAACCAGGAAGAAGAATGAAATCTTATTCACTGATCTCAAGCAGATCTGAGACCTCTTTTTATCCTCTTGATTTGGTCCCACAGGAACCTAGAGAGATGTGCTAATCTTGGTACTGGTTATTTATTGCTCATGAGTAAGCTGGATACCATGACCAGGACAGATGCTAGTGAGGGAGGAGATATTTAGGATGCTCTTATCGGGATCCACTATCTAATGCTTTCTGCAACCCACCTGCTTCAAATTCTACTTTTATTGTATGTCGTTTCTTTGTCAGTTCTGTAATTTTTCACTCCCTCATTGTAGAATGGGTGTTGGGCATATGTATTATAGAAGTCCAGTCTCAAAGATGAATATCTGTTGTTACAAAATAGTTTTTAATAAAAATGACTTTTCGGAGGCTGATCACTATCATTAAAGGCAAATGGATCATGAAGGCTATAACCTCATGAATGGATTAATACATTGATTTACCCATTCCTTAATGAGCTATCCACAGATGGAAATCTAGCTAGAGGAAGAAAGTCGTGGGAAGCAGAACTTGAAAGGATACATTTTGCCTTTGGTTCTTTTTTCTTTTGCTGCTTTCTGCCTGTTATGGAGTGAACAGCCTTCTCTGCCACACATTTATATCACTCTAACACCCATCTCCTCACTTCACCTCCAGGGCAATGTAGCCAGCCAGGTTCATCCTGGAACTTCTGAAACAAGGTCCGGAAACAAGTCTTCATTTGATTCCATTTGACTCAGAAACTTGGTCACAGTGACTGCACAACAACCAACAGATCAAACTCTGATCCCTAAAACACTAGCGACTGAGTTTCCTAGGTGAGAGGAAATCCCAAAGTGAGGGAAACAATTGTGTTTGAAAGCAGGTCGTCTGACTAACCGAGAAATAATGACATTAACAGATGTAATGAATCAAATGGACCTACCAGACATCTAAAAAGCTTTTCACCCAAACACAAAAGAATATACCTTCTTAGCACCTTACAGAACCATCTCCAAAACTGACCGTATAGTAGGTTACCATATAGTAGGTTGCATCTGTTGAGGCAAGAAGATTGAAATAATAGTATGGATTCTATCAGACCACCATGGACTGAAGCTGGACCTCAACAACAACAGAAATAACAAAAAGCCTACACAGACATGGAAACTGAACAACTCCCTACTCAATGACAACTGGTCAGGGAAGAAATAAAGAAAGAATTAAGGACTTCCTAAAATCTGGTCCAAATGAAGACAAAACACACCCAAATTTGTGGGACACTTTGAAAGCAGTGTTAAGAGGAAAGGAGCACTAGGTGCCTTCATAAAGTGTTTGGAGACGTCTCATACAAGCAACTTAATGGTACACCTGAAAGCTCCAGGGGTAAAAACAAAGAAGCAGACACAACCAAGAGGAGTAGATGGCTTGACATAATCAAACTCAGGGAAGAAATCAATAAATTAGAAACAAGGAGAACAGTTCAAAGAATCAATAAAACCAAGAGCTGGTTCTTTGAGAAAAGCAACAAGATACACAAACCCTTAGCCAAACTAACTAAAAGGCAGAAAGACATTATATCAATCAACAAAATCAGAAATTAAAAGGGAAACATAACAAAAGACACTGAGGAAATCCAAAGAATAATTAGATTTGACTTCAAAAGCTTATATGCCACAAAATTTGAAAATCTAAATGAAATGGACAATTCTCTAAAGAGATTCCACTTACCAAAGTTGAATCAAAGTCACATAAAAAATTAATTGAAAAGGAGAAGTCAAAGTATTACTCTTCACAGATGATATGACAATATACATAAGTGACTCCAAAAATTCTACCAGGTGATAAACACCTTCAGCAAAGTGGCTAGATACAAAATAACTAAAAAAATCGGTAATCCTTCTTATACAAAAGACAAGTGAGTAGAGAAAGAAACTAGGGGAAGAACACCCTTCACAATAGCCATAAAAACAAATAAAAACAAACAAACAAACAAAACCCATAAAGTATCTTGGTATAATCCTAACCAAGCAAGTGAAAGACTCATATGAAAAAAAACTTCAAGCCTCTGAAGAAAGAAATTGAAGAAAATATCTGAAGATGGAAAGATCTCCCATGCTCATGGATCGGTAGGATTAACATGGTAAAATGGCCATCCTGCCAAAAACAAACTACAGATTCAGTGCAATTCTCATCAAAATACCAACCAGTTCTTTACAGACCTTGAAAGAACAATTCTTACCTTCATATGGAAAAACAAAACAAAAAAAATAGAATAGATAAAACAATTCTGAAGGATTAAAGATTTTCTGGCTGTATATCCATTGCTGATCTCAAGCAACACTAACAAAAACTACTTGACACTCATGCTCTAAGATCAACAATTAATAAATGGGACCTAATGAAACTGAAAAGCTTTTTTTAAAGCAAAGGACACTGTCAACAGAACAAAACAATGGCGTACAGACTAGAAAAAACTTCACCAACCCTACATCCGACAGAGGGAAAAATATGTAAAGAACTCAAAAAATTAAATTCCAACAAACAATCCAATTTAAAAATTGGGCCCAGAACTAAACAGAAGATTCTCATCAGAGGAACATAGAACGGTAGGGAAATGATCAACGTCCTTAGTCATAAGGGAATAAATCAAAATGACTCCATCTTACACCAATTAGAATGTCTAAGATCAAAAAACTCAAGCGACAGCATATGCTGGTGAGAATGTGGAGAAAGGGGAACCCTCCTCCATTGCTGCTGGGAGTGCAAACTTGTACAACCACTTTAGAAATCAGTCTGCTTTTTCAGAAAATTGGGAATAATGCTACCTCAAGACCCAGCTATGCCGCTCTTGGACATACACCCTAAAGAGGCTCCACTATTCAACAAGAATATTTGCTTAACTATGTTCATGGCAGCTTTATTTGAAATAGCCCTAATCTGGAAAAAAAAAAAACCTAGATGTCCCTCAACCAAAGAATGGATAAAGAAACTGTGGTATGTTCACACAATGGAATACTACTTGGCTATTAAAAACAAAGAAATCACGAAAGTTGCAGGCAAATGAATGGAAGCAGCAAAGATCATCCTGAACTAGGTAACCAAGAACCAGAAAGATACACATGGTATATACTCACTTATAAGCAGATATTAGCTGTATAATACAAGATAGCCATACTAAAATTCACAGACTTAAAGAAGATAAGTAACAAGAAGGACCCTAGGTAGGATGCTTAATTCTCTTTTAGAAGGACAAATAAAATAGACACCAGAAGCAGTTGAAGAGGAGGAGCAGGGCCTGAGCTTGTCATTGATGTCCTCTGAAAGATCCCACCCAGCAGGAGTTTGAAGCAGATGCTGAGAAGCAGCCAAACTTTGGGCAGAAGACACGGAATCTTATGGAAGAGTTGGGGGATAGAAGGGCCCAGAGGTGACAAGAGCTCCACAGGGAGACCAATAAAGCCAACTAATGTGGTCCTAGGGGACCTGCAGAGACCAATGCACCAACCAAAGACCACCTGCTCAGATGTAACCCAGAGGCAGCTAAGTCTCTATGTGAGTCTCCTAGTAAGGGAAGTCAAAGTTATCTCTGACATGGACTTGGTTTCCAGCTCTTTGGTCACATCCCCCTGGCAGGGCTGCCTTGCCAGGCTGCAGAGGAAGAGGAAGTCCTAATAAGACTTGATAGGCTGGGGTCAGATGGTAGGGGAGGAGGACTCCCCCTTTCTAAGGAATGGGGAAGAGTATAAAAGGTGAGAGGTAGGGACCAGGAAGAGACTAGGGAAGAGGCTACATTAGGGATTTAAAGTCAATAAATAATAAAAAATTTAAATTTAGAAAGAACTCAGTGTCCTTCATCTTCTCTCCTTATCATTTCAAACATGCTGGTGTATCAACTTAATACTGTCAAAGTGTCATCTCACATGGATCGATGTCTGAAAGAGGGCATGACACACCAGCTGCACCTGTCCCACCAAGTTAGAAAAGCACAAGGTTTCTCAGAAATCTGGACAGATTTATATGCATTCATCCATTTAAAAGCTGTACTTCAATACTGTTTACATGGATAGTATATTTTTTATAAATGAATGTGTTCGTGCATGAGGGTGCCCATGAGGGCCAGGAGAGGGCATCGGTTTCTTGGTATTGAAGTTAAGGTAATTGCAAGCCACCATTGTGGATCCTAAGAACCAAATGTGTCTTCTGCAAGAGCAGGGTGTACCCTTAACCAATAAGCCATCTCTCTGGACCCTTATGTGCATTCTTTATCAAAGAACTGTTGTTCCATGTTCCTCTGCAGAGCAAGGGATGCTGGGGGACATTGTCTCCCTGAAGGAGCATTCCTGTATTTCAACTTATGATAAACAAGCCAAAGGCTCATATTTTGTACTTTCCATACACCTAACTGGGTTCTGTCTTCTTTTCATCAGGCAGTTAAGCCAATAAATGTAACTGAGCCCTAGTGGTGTTCTAGGTTTTCAGGACATAAGGTCACAAACACACATATATGCATATATGTATACATGTGATTTTATATTATATTAGGGTATATGTAAGGTTGTATATGTATATAATATATATTAGGTTAAATGTATTAATATGAAATGTTCATTATTACATTCAAACTCACTCTGATAACTTGGAGAAAGTGATGGAGAAGATGAATGAAAAGCTAATGAAAAAGCAACTACAGTTTCTATAAAATTCTGCATCAACATGTGATGCAATTTCATCACAAACTATGGAAAAGATTTTAATAATTTTCTATAATTCAAAGTTGCCCAGCTGTAGCCCCCTCCCTCATGTCCTCCTGATCCCATGCTTTCTTCCCTCCCCCCAGATATCCCTCCCCTAGTCCACTGATAAGAGAAGTCCTCCTCCCCTACTGTTTGACCCTAGCCTATCAGGCTTCATCAGGACTATCTGTATCCTCTTTCTCTAAGCAGAAAGACACACAGGGTATATACTTACTTATAAGTGGATATTAGCCACATAATATAGGATAAACATACTAAAACCTATAGTTCTAAAGAAGCTAAACAACAAGGAGGCCCCTGGGGAAGATGCTTAATTCTCATTCAGAAGGGCAAACAGCATAGACATCAGAAGTGGGAGAAGACAGGGAACAAGACAGGAGCCTTCTGAAAGACTCTACCCAACAGGGTATCAAAGCAGATGCTGAGACTCATAGCCAAACTTTGGGCAGAGTGCAGCGAATCTTATGAAAGAAGAGGGAGATAGAAAGACCTGGAGGAGAAAGGAAAAACCTAGGACCTCTTACTTAATAAGTACTTTTCACACTGAGATAGATAGATCCATTCCAGAATTTAACAGATTTTAACATTATGCAACCACATTCATTTGTTTATGATCTGAATTCCTTAAATCCAAAGGAAGCTGAATGAGAGTATAAACCTAGACATTTCTGCCTGCTTCTAGTCCGAAGACTGTCAAGACATTGTTGGCTTGGTAGAGGAATTATTGAATCCCAAACTGCATGAAGTCATGGTTAAGACAACTTTTTCTTCTTGTGTGGTTCCCCCAGGAGCTTATTTAATGTCATATTTCTAGAGGCACAACGTCAGAGCTACCAATACCCACCCTTTCTGTTGCTTTCACTTCTTCAAATAGCATTAGTTGGAACTCCAGGGCTTCTTGGTTCTTTATGGACGACGTCCTTGAGTTCATTTTAAAATGACTGACTTGAATCCCAGAGAGGCAAATGAACCAGCTCCCGGTTACCAGAATGCAGTCGCTAGCAGAATTAAGAACAGAGCCCAGGCTCAAGAGATCTTTCATCCCCTTTGTCTCAAACTTTCACAGATATAAAAAGTATTTGTGGAATGTTGAGTGGCTCAGAAATTTTAATAACCTGGCTTATTGGAGTAATATAAGAAACAGAAACTTTTTGTCACTAAGAAATGAATTTTGTTTTTGTAAGTAATATGGAACTTAATTCTTTTAGGCTATAAAGTGACATTTATGTTTCCTCCTAGGGTGGGGCATTTCAATTTGTACAGGGTTCTAAAGAAAATATGCTTGGTGAACAGAACTGGAGAATGTGCTGCAGTTCCAATGCATTTGTCTTTAAAGGATGTTTATAAATAACTTTGATCTTAGTATGTACATGTGAACACATGACTGAGCACCCCTTTCAATAAACAGTTAAGTAATACAGTTGAGAGTTTACATATGTATTTTCACACATATTACGTATTATGAAACAATCAGGATGAAGAATGCTGTCTCTGCTACACTTGCCAGTTACACAAGCTCTAAAATGTCACTTAACGACTCGGAGCCTCACTGGTACCACAGGAAGATAATACTATTAACAATCCCCTGAATAAGGTTTTTTTTTTTTAGCTCATTTCACAATTTGTTGCAAATTTGGGAAAATCGGATTTTTACTTACAGTTCACAGTTTAGTGAATCTGTTATAACATATTAACTAAATGCATGCATGAAAATCAGGATCAGGGACCATGGACCCAAGCTGCCCCATTTGAAATCTTGGCATTGTCACTTACTAGCATTCTAACCCTGAGCCATGTTGCTTAACCTTACGGAGGCTTATCTTCCTTGTCTACAAAACAGAGGTTACACATGGTTTAATGGCTTTTGGGGGGTTTGATTGTATCAGTGCACATAACATTCATATGGATGTCTAAGGGGGCCTGGGAAGATGGTTCCATACTTAAGAACATTTACAGTTCATTCAGAGGACCTGAGCTCTGTTCGCACCACCTACATGGAAGTTCACAACTGCCTGTAACTCCAGCTCCAGGGCTCCCTCTTCTGGCCTCCTCTGGTCCCTGCACACAGATGATACTCATTGACTCACACAGACTGACACATATATACATTAAGTAAATAAATGAATCTTTAAAAAAAATAGAACCTCAGACACCTAATTATTCATCATAGCCACTTCTGTAAGGCTCCTAAGAAATCATTAGTATATATTATACCTAGTAGCAGAGGTGCAGAGCTGGGGAAGTGTGCATATGCTAGAGATAGCTATAGAAGTCTTGAATTCCTGCGGTTATATATAGACGTAGAGAAAGATACATGGCTACCTCTCCAGTGAACTCAGTAGCTCTGTTATTTTTATGGATTCTTAATGGAGACCACAGAAGTACATAGGAAATCTGAGAGTGTGGCTGCAGTGACCTACTACAGTTAAGTTCATGTTGGAAATCCCTTAAGTCTGGCACTAAACTTTCCATATTGTTAGAATTTAGTCCTTCCAAAGGCAGCCACTGCTTGGTCAGAACATAGCAGCTGCTTGACAGGTGTTGAGAAATCTGAGAAGGGGCAGGGGCAGGAGCAAAATCCCAGCGGAGAGGAAGCTCTTCCAAAGAGGGGGTGCCATGGTAGAGGAGGCCAAGTAAATAAAGGAAGCAAGATCAGAACTGAAGGCAAAATGGAATCATGTCCTCAGAGCTGCCTCATCTCACGAACCACAAAGCTCCGAGTCATGCTAACCCCAGAAGACACTTGTTCCCTTCTTAGCATTAGCTTAGCTCTCTCCCTTGTCTTGAATATCAACCGTGATGGCAGGAAGCGCTGCCTTTGCTGTAACTTCCCTTGCTGTGAGTTAGAGCTGATTTCAGGCACCGCAAAGACCTTCCAGTACTCAGAAAGTATCCCCAAGGAAACTGTCCTAGGAACCACGCTGGATGGCTTATCTGAGTCACTTACCTCACTGTTTCAGGATCTGTCTGTAGTTTGTGTATGTGTGTGTGTGTGTGTGTGTGTGTGTGTGTGTGTGTGTGAGAGAGAGAGAGAGAGAGAGAGAGAGAGAGTATACCTGCATGTGTGTGTATATGTGTACTTACATGTGTATGTAGGTGTCTTGGGACATGTGAGTGTACATGAGCATCACATGAAGGCCAAGGGACAACTCTGAAAAGAATCTGAGGTCCAGGTTCTCACTGGTCCAGAACTCACCAAAGTAGGCTAGGCTGGATGGCCAGTGAGCACCAGAGCTCTGTTTTCTTTCTGCCTTCCCAGTGCTGGGATTACAATCGCACATCATCATACCTAGATGCATACACACACACACACACACAAATACACATATATTTTAATGTAGGTTCTGGTTAAATTTGGGTCCTCTTGCTTGTATGGCAAGCACATCACCAAGAAACCCATCTCCCCAGCCTTCTCTAGTTCTTAGACAATAATTTCACCTTTGAGATTTTTATTTATAGGGTATAGATGGTAACTAAACACATCATTTACTTAACCTACAGATTAAATAAAATATAATAATATTTTGGATTCTGTGTAGTCATAACTGAGCTAGATAATGTACAAAAACAAACAAATAAAACAAAACAAAACAAAAAAGCCCCAGAGTTCTCAAGAATGTGAAACTAATTTTGGTGGAGTTTAAGCCTGCCAAAATATTCAAGAGCAAAACCAAAGACTGTGCAACAGAGCATGGCTAGCTGTCTTTTTTTCTTGCTAGACCTTAAATTATAAGTCTTGTTCTACACTGTATCAGGATAGTGCCTGTAACATGATGGGCAGCCCAATTCATTGCATAAATAAGCAAGGACTGTGTTAGCTGGTTTTGTGTCAACTTACCACGAGCTAGACTCATTTTGGAAGAGAGAATCTTAGTTAAGAAAACACCCTCACCAGATCAACCTGTGGGCAAACCTACAGTGCATTTTCTTGATTCATGAGGGGTGTGGGTGGGCTCAGCTCACACTGGGCAGTGCCAACCCTAGACAGATAATCCTGGATGGTAAAAAAAAGCAGGCTGAGCATGACATGAACAGTAATAGTCAATGGCTTCTACACATTCTACCTCCAGGTTCCTCCTCTGCCTTGAGATCCTGCCCTGACTTCTCTCAGTAACAGATTGTTACCTGGAAGTGTAAGCTGAAATAAACCATTCTTCACAAAGTTGTTTTCAGTCGTGGTGGTATATATAACAGTGATTCTAATTGAGGCAAGAGCCTAAAGTGTTGGACATATAGTAACTGCTAGAAATATGGTTGGTCTGATCTTTTAGAAGTCAAACTGAAATGCTAATATAAAATACACAGTTGTGGTAGAGTCTTGGTTAATACTCACCCAAACCGTTGACTCTTCTTTTTGCTTGCGTACCAAACTGCTCTCCCAGAATCCCTTGCAATCAGCTGAAGTAAAATGACTGAGTTTTTGTAGAAAGCTTGTCCATATCTAAGAGGACCCTGGTACATGCTTTATTAAAGTAAGAACTTCACCATATTACCTCAGCTGATTGCTAAGAGGACCCTCTGTGAGCATCGTTGTCATTTGCAAATTTCATTGTCTCTTCCTTTATAGGTCTGCTAGGTGGTGCTCTGGATCCTCTGAGGTCTTGCAAGATGGAAGATGCCTGGAGCAGAACAGGGACAACCAGAAGGAAGACACTGCTCTGTGATATAAGAGATAGGAAGGGAAAATGTTTTCTGTTTCTTTAGGTATCTCTCTCTCTATGTCTCTCTGTGTGTGTACTTCTATATCTTTGTGTGTGTGTTCCCACAGAGCCCTGAAGACCATGTCATCTCTTCTTCAGGAGTTGCAGATTATTGTGAACTGCTGAATCTGGGTTCTGGGAACTGAACTTGGGTCCTCTGCAAGAATAGCAAGCTACTCTTACCTGCTGAGCTACACCCTCAATCCTGAAAAGTACTTATTTGTTATCTTATTAACACACCAGTCTCTGCTGACCCACAGCATTGTGGAAGCAGCCGGAAGTTGCACCAGTTACAATGGTGAAAAGACATAAATAACCATTTAGCGCAGATGCACTCCCAAAGAGAACTTAGGAAAGAGCTAATCTACTCAGAATGTAACCCTGCCGAGAAAAGGGGCAGTTGTGTGTCACAAGCATATGTCACAATGTCAGAAAGTAGTTAACATTTTACTATAAGACTCAGGGCTGCAAGAGATAAAATTGTGTTATTTGTTAATTCATGATTCATTTCTTACGCGTAATTATTTCTCATAATTGGGTAAAAGAGATAAAAAGTATTGTGTGTTAATTCTTGATTAATTTCTTATGTGTAATTATTTCGTATAATTGGATGCTTATTCTAAATGCTTATAGAATTTAAACCCAGAATGTCCATCCATCACAATGTCAAGTCTGGCTGTGGTGAGGAAATAAATGAGATTAGGATGGAAGCCGCCAGAAGAGATGGGTTGACTCAGTAGATGTTACTTGAATCCAGGCCCCGGATCCTTGGGAGCTGGGGTGTGCTGGCGCAGAGACAAGGACACAGACTCCGGGCGTTAGTGAAGAAGCGAAAGGAGACTCGGGTTTTGTGGAAATATGGTAGACCTTTACACTCCCCTTCCCTATGTCCCATTGGCTCCCTGGTTGCTCTCTGCAGCCTTGGCTCTTTCTCATTGGATACCTCTCCATCACCCACTATCAGTCTCCAGGCTCATTCGTACACTTCAGATTGGTTCCAACAAGAACCTTAATCACTCTTGTGCGTGCTGCCCCTCAGCAGGCCTTGTTCCTCCTGCAAGTAAAGAGAAATAAGTTCCAGTCAGCACCAACACATGGCTAGGTGGGATGAATTCAGGGAAGGACTGGAGAGTGGAAAGAGAATCTGAAGGGGCCTGAAGTTTTCAAGGTATAGACAGCACGTGTTTGAGGGCTACATTAAGAAGAAGCCTCTTGCTGCTTTCTCATTTGCCGAGAAAAGGCAGCATTCGCTCTGTGACTAAGTCAAGATTTAGTCTCTATGTTTTGGGTGTGAAGGACAGCTTGTGTTCAAGTGTGAGGTTAAGGAGAGCCAGCTGAGTGTGGGTAAAGCCAGGAGATAAAATATAGTTACATTTTATGTGTCTGAAGTGTGGCCTCAGTCAGGCTGACTGCCATGAAAACTAACCAGACATTGCATAGGCTGAGTAACAGGATCCTGTGACTCAGCATCACGCTCTAGCACATTCCTTGTACATGCTTTCTGCACCTTCACCTGAAAGCTGACATACGGAAGAATCGTTCAGTCCTTTGAAGGCTTGGGAAGCGGCTGGAGAGATGGATCAGAGGTCAAAAGCACTAGCTGCTCTTCCAGAGGACATAGGTTTGAACCCCAGCACCTGTACAGTGGCTACTAGCCATCCTTAACTCTAATTTCAGGGCATCTGACTCCCCGCTTCTGGCCTCCTCAGGCAGTGGGCATATATAAGGGACACACACATAGATGCAGGCAAAATACTTATACACATTAAATGAAATGACATTTAAGAAGATGGGAAGTTCAACAAAACACCGCTCGCTTGATTCACTGTGTGCCGTGGAGGAAACGCAGAACTGTGAACAACTTTCCCTGCAGAATTTTTAACATAACACTGGCATCTGCCTTCCACAGACCAGGAAACTCGGTCAGGCACAGAGAGGCTAAATGATTTTTCTAAGGCCACAGAGTGGCAGAGATGTCATAGTTACCCACATCTGTCCAACTTTATTTTCTGGGATATTTCAAGAAAAGCCAAAAAAGGCCGGTGGTATTAGGGGGAGAGATGGGATGTTCTGGGAGTGCAAAAGAGACTCCAAAGGTAGGTCTCAAGGTCTGTGAAGTGGAGAGGAAGGATTGTCTGCTGTTGTTTATAAATAGATGTGCATTTGGAGAAGCCTGTTACTTTAAAGTGAAGCCTTTGCTTGGAGGGGCTTCAGGGGCAGCTGCTGCTTGGAATTAGTAGGAAACACCCAGGCCTGGTTTGAGTGTCCCTTGAGTCCCTTTCCTCTGGGAGCAGAGGCCAGTGTGTCTTTGAAACTCGGTCTTCTAAGCCCTGTCAGCCCACTCGGCAGCAGGCTTGTCTGAAGCATGCAATCAGGGCATGTTTACCTGCCACTTCACAAGCCAGCATTATGGTTTTTTCAAAGGCTCTTCTGATCCATTCAGGAGCGTTGTAAATGACTGGAACATGCACATTGCCATAGTTACCACATCCGCAATCAGCCTCCTCATCTATTTTCTCTCTGGTTGCTGAATGCTGAATGAGAGGATACACCAGGCCAAGTGCATGGAAAACCTTCCCCTGCTCGCTTCTCATCCCTGCCCTAGACCCCATTGTATTAGCATCTTAAAGGTTCTGATTCATAAGATTTAAAATAGATCATAGATTTTTTTCCCAGAAAAACAGGACCAATATTTCAAAACATAGGTCACAGCCACATCGGTCGAGCCTAAGAGTCGGGGTGGGGGTGGTAAGGACGGGCAAATGTAATCTTCCATTCATAGCATCTTTCTCTGCCCTTGTCAGCACTCATTCCAGTCTTCATGACTAGATTAAGCCCAAACTCCCCAGTTTGGCAGAAAACAGTGTGGTTGGCCCCCAGCCTGGCTTTCCAACCTCATTACTCCTTCTGCATTCGCATTTGCTCCAAGTGACTCCTCCTCCAGTGAGTCTTCCTCGATCTATCAGGCCCTCTCACAGCATCTTCCATTTGACCCGATCCAAGTCTTTGCTTATCTGTCTCTCCTGCTGTGAAGGAAAAGGAGGTCACATCTTTACTCATTATCTTTATCTTTGGGGCTTCTACAAGGTGGTCCTGATTTTTCTTAGTTTTCTGCCCCAAATTATTTCCTGAGTTCTTGTGGGATGAACGTGTTATCCACTTACTCCAAGGCTATCAAGGGCAGTAATCTGTTGTGGTTTGGATATAAAATGCCTCCCACAGGCTCCTGTTGTTTGAGCACATGGTCCCCAGCTGGTGGCTCTGTTTGGGAAACTTGGGACACCTTGAGGAGCTGGAGTTCCACAGGAGAAGGTTGGTAGTGTTTGAGTGTTTATGAACTGTCCTCACTTTCTGTCCCCTCTCAGTTTCCTGACTTCAGACACAAAGTAACTACACAGCTCAAACCCCTGTACCCGTGACTCTGTGCCACTATGCACTTTGTTTCTTGGCATTGGAAACCTCAATTAAGTTGCTTCTTATCAGGTAATTTGTCACAACATTTTTTAAAGTAATTAATATACTCCGGGTATTTTATCACAGCTGAAAAGAGTAAGTAAGAGGTGTGGCGGTTGCTTTATTGTTAACTTCATGAGATTTATAATCACCGTGGAAAGCAACCTCAGGGCAAGTCTGTGGGGGATCCTGTAGGTTGGGTTAATTGAATAGAGGCGAGAATACACACCGTAATTGTGGGAGGCACCATTTCATGTACTGGGGTCCTGGACTGCACACAGAAAGGAAATTTGTGGGTTGGGGAGAGAGTGGGGAGGTTAAGAGCACTTACCAAACGTGTAGAGGGTCAGGGTTCAGTTCCCAGCATCCACATCAGGTGTCTCCCAACCACCCATCGCTCTGGTTTCAGCCTATGGGGCATCGTCTTTTGGCCTCTGTGGGCACTGCACACATGGTGCACATCCTGGCAAGCAGACATCCACATAGATGCCTTGATTAAATTAATTACTTACATAATTTTTAAAGGGAAGTTTATCTCTGCTTCTTACTGACTGCAGATTCTTTACGACCAGCTGCCCCAAGCTGCTGCCTCCTTGAGCTGACTATACCTTTAAACTGTGGGGCAAAAAAAGACCCCTTTCTCCTTAAGTTACCCGTGTCAGGCATTTTGACACAGGGGCAAACCAAACCAACCAACTAAACAAACAAACAAACAAAACCCACAACTAATACAAAGCCCTGATTCAGCCCTGTTTCTGCCATCTAGCAGGTGCTAACACCCATGAAGAATTAAATCCAGCCCTGTCTACCCAATCATACAGGTGAACACTGGACTGCATATATTGTGATGTTTAGGATTATAAAGGAGCTGCCAAAGTCCTGTTGATAGAGACACAACAGCCATGGCAATGGCAAGCAATGCACAACACATTGTGAGTTATTTGTGGTATACTGGTATCAACACACCTGTTTGTATGTGTTCAGAAATACAAATACTGTTGGGCTACAGATGCCTGTAGTATTTAGTACAGCACACGCCATACAAGTGTGCAGACTGGGAGTAATAGGCCATTCCAAATGGCCAGATATACAGCAGGTTTGACTGCATAGATACACTCAACACTTTACGGCATTTGAAAAATAACCAAATTGCCCACCAATGTGTTTCTCAGAAAGCATCCCTGTTGGTTGGTACCACATGGCTATTATAAAACGGTCACCAGTCTACATGCTTGGGGGTGACTCGTCTGCCTCTGGCTCCATGAAGAAATGCTACTACATGCTCCCACCCCACTTGCCCACCTCCTCCCCTGTCCACGCCGACTCACTACATCCTGTTTTGACAACCCTCTCCAGGTCTTACACCTGACTCCTAGGCTCTAGGGAAACACACGCTGAGTGATGCTTTCTGCACCAATCTGCATGTCAGAAGAACATGATTCTTTCCTCCAACCTGCCTCAGGCACAACAGGACTAAGAAGGGTTGAGGAGAAAAGGGAAGGAAAAACAAACAAACAAACCTAGAGGCCTGGAGAAAAATAATAAAATAAAAAGAAGCTTCAGTCTGATGGAGTGAACCAAAGCCTAATGCGCATTCTTTCATGAATACTAAGCTCCTTTCTAATCTCCAGGGAGTGGCATAATTTCCTTACACTCCCTGCTTCTTCTTCTTTTTGTTTGTTTTTTTAAAATTTCTTTATTTATTTTATGTATATGAGTGCTCTATACACCTGCATGCCAGAAGATCACATTGTAGATGGTTGTGAGCCACCATGTGGTCCAAAAATTGAACCCAGGACCTCTGGAAGAGCAGACAGTGCTGTTAACCGCTGAACGGTCACTCCAGCCCCCTCTCTCCCTGCTTCTGTATCTACAATGGGTTAGTTAGACAGCAGATTAAAAGAGGTGGTGTGAATTTCTAATAGCAAGCACTAGACAGTGTCAAGGACGATGCTTGGGAAGCAGGCACACTGCAACCCCCAAGTAGCCAGGAGGAATTCTACTGCCTGATGGTGTTTTAGCAGGGGCCTTAAAGCCAGGCTCCCTGGAGGAGACTCTGAGACTCTGATTTGTGTGCAAGTGAACTACATAGGAAGACTTCCCAAACAGAACTGTGAGGGACCAGGAAGTGGAGGAACCAAGCCAGCAGGGATTTTAAATGAGGTTTCAACTATTGGAGTATTTCTTAGAAGATACCCTGAATCTGGACAAAACGACTGGTTGTTCCTTTTGCTCATCTTCAGTAAGCAGCTAATGCTATATCCTTGGGACACACACTTCTAGGCATTCTGAACTGTTTGTTTTCCTGAGGGTACTCTTCCAAAGACTTCGAGAAGAAAAGCATGAGAAAGAAGCCAGTTTAGAACACTCAGGCATGGCAAGTGGGACCCAAGGACTCCAAGACTAAATGTTGTAATTTCAGGGACAATTTTTACTCGGGACTTTTGTTTGTTTGTTTGTTTGGCTGGCTGGCTAGTTGGCTGGTTGGCTGCTGGGTTAGTTGGTTGGTTGGTTGGTTTGCTTTGTTTTTGAGATGTATTTGATGAAGCCAGATCCTGTACATACTTAATACATATAGATGTATGCATATCCAAACATACTGGACAACATCACCACAGTCACATTCATAAATATATCACCTCTGACGAGTTTCCCCAAATCTCTTCATGTCTAGGTGGCTCCCTCCTTCCCTTCCTCCCTTCCTCCTTCCTTCCCTTCCTCCCTCTCTGCCTGCCTTCTCCTTCATTTCTTTCTGTCATTGACAACTCTTAGCACTTGATATAATCTCTTAAAATGTTGAGTTTGAAACCCTCCATTTTAAGCACAGTTACTATGTGGCCTAGCAGGTCTCATTTGCTTTTCCCTCACCTCATCTCCCATAGAAAACGCCATTTAATCCTGTACTTTGCCAAATCAGAATGTTCTAGACACATATATAACTGGGATCAGTATCTGTCCTTTAATGGCTAATTTACTTCACTTGCCATAATGCCTTCTGGGCCCTTTATAATGTTGTAAATTTGAAGATATCCTTTATAGTGGCTAAATAATATTCTGTTGTGCATATGTATTTGATGAATATTTGGGTTGTTTCTATATCTTGGCTGTTGTAAACAGTGCACAGTAAACATTGTAGTGCAGACCTCTCTGGGATCTGAATTCCAATTCGTTGCCATATGTATCCACAAGTAAGACTCTTGTATCATACAGGTGCTCCACTTTTAGGGTTTTAGGAACCTCCACAATGCTATACTGACTTCCATTCACCATCACACTACATTTTTCTACCTAAAATGGAAAGGAATTCCAATTTTATTACCATCTTACCAAAATTTATTATCTCTCCTCCTCTTCTTCCTCCTCCTCTTCTTCTTCTTGATGGCCATTCCAACAGGCAAGAGGTGATTTTGATTTGATATGCTAGAGACACTAAATATTTTTTTACAAATGCTATTGAACAAGCTGTCTTCTTTTAGAAGTTAACATCCTTATATTTTTGGTTGTGAGCCCAGCCTTTAACAACTGAGCTATCTCTTCAGTCCAAACTCAAGTGACAACACATGCTGGAGAGGATGTGCAGAAAGGGGAACCCTCCTCCATTGCTCGTGGGAATGTAAACTTGTACAACCACTTTGAAAATCAATCTGTTGCTTTCTCAGACAATTAGGAATAGCGCTTCCTCAAGATCCAGCTATACCACTCCTAGGCAAATATGCAAAATATACTCAAGTATACAACAAAAAGACATTTGCTCAACCATGTTCATAGCAGCTTTATTCATAATAGCCAGAATCTGAAAACAATCCATAAGTCCCTCAATGGAGGAATGGATACAGAAATAGGGTACATTTACAGAATGGAATACTACTCAGCAATTAAAAACAAGGAAATCATGAAATTTGAAGGCAAATGGATGGAGCTAGAAAAGATGCTCCTGAGTGAGGTATCCCGGAAGCAGAAAGACACACATGGTATATACTCACTTGTAAGTGTATATTAGACATGTACTATAGGATAAACATACTAAAATCTGTACACCAAAGAAGCTAAACAAGAAGGAGGACCCTGGGTAAGATGATCAATCCTCATTAAGAAAGACAAATGGGATGGACATTGGAAGAAGACAAAAACAAGGAACAAGACAGGAGCCTACCACAGAGGACCTCTGAAAGACTCTGCCCAACAGGGTATCAAAGCAGATGCTGAGATTCATAGCCAGACTTTGAGCGGGGATCTTATGAAAGAATTGGGAGATAGAAAGACCTGGAAGGGACTGGAGTTCCACAAGAAGAGCAGCTTGACCCAGGGTTCTTTTCTGAGACTGCTACACTTACCAAAGACCATCCATAGAGATAACCTAGACCCCTGCACAGAGGTAGGCCATGGCAGCTCAGTCTCCAGGTGGGTTCCCTAGTAAGGGGTACAGTGCCTGTCTCTGACATGAACTCAGTGGCCTGCTCTTTGATCACCTCCCACTGGGGGGAGGGATGTGCAGCCTTACAGGGCTGCAATGCAACCAGTCCTAATTAGACCTGATAGGCTAAAGTCAGATAGAAGGAGAGGAAAACTTCCTCTATCAGTGGACTGGGGAAGGGGCCTGGGAGGGGAAGAACGAGGAAGGGTGGGATTGGGAGGGAACCAAGAAGGGGGTTACAGCTAGGATACAAAGTAAATAAATAAAACATTAAAATTAAATATTAAAATATAAACATAAAAATTAAAATAAATTTAAAATTTAAAAATTAAAAAATATTTAAAACAAACAAACAAAAAGTTGAACATACATTTACCTAAGACAGACAAAGCACCAACAGACCAAAGAATGAATTTCATCTCCTACCTAAGTTGTTGTAGCATTGGAGACTCAAGGGGACTTAGGACTATTCACAGGCTGTTCCACCACTAAAAAGTACCACCGACATCATGGGCAATTCAAGACAATCTTTACTGATTAGTACCCTCCCCTGTCCACTGGGGAGGATTGTACATTTAGTACAATCTGGAAGTGCTGGGGGAGGACTCCATGAGGTTCTCATGAGTCTTCTCCAGTCTCATGGGGATGTCAGGTATCATATCACTGATGCTTGGACTCAGACTGGCAAGGGTCACATCCATCCATGAGGAAAGAGCAACAGCACCCACTGTCTTTTCTCTTGAACTTTGACCACACTATAGTGGTGGAGGAACCTGGAGAGAGGATGTGTCAATGTCATTCATGAATTCCAGGTAAATTAAAGGAATACAAGCCATCACAGAGCCATCAATGAGTATCCTGGTCCCTACCCTGTTTGTCTTCCCTTCCCCCAACATCACAACAAATAGAAGGCAGAACAGAAGTCCCATTATTTCCAGGTAGCCAAGAAGTTAGATCATTGTCTTTACTCCTTCCTGAATAACATGTGTTGTTCAGGAAATTACCTCAGAGCTTAGAAAGGTGATTCCAACTCACTGGTTTTCTTGTATTAAACTTGTTAAATGAATGGTCTCAACACATCTTTCCCTTTCTCCAGGCACTTCCATTTCAGCCACTAGACAGTCCGCTATGATTGATTTGAAGAAAAGCATGAGCCAACAGTTGTCAGCAGAGAGAGAAAGGAGAAAAGTAACTTTGCAAGCATGATGCAGGAGTCATACAGGGCTTTTCAAGCAGCCTGAGGCACTAGCAGAGAAGGATCCCAAACTCACCCCCAGGCTGCAGCCCGACCAACGAAGGAGGACATTTGAACAGAAACCTGAGTGCCAGCAAGGGCTCAAGATAATGCCAGTGCAGATGACTTTTAAATGACTGTGCTAAAGAATTCTAACTAGTTAAAACATTCATATCTGGCATATCTTTCTTTCTTTTTTCAGGACCAGACAATTAATGAAGGCCTGGACTTCATTACAGTTATAACTAATCTTAGTTGTCACTTCGACTACATCTGGAATCAACTAAACCCCAATCTTCTGGACACTTTTATGTGTGTGCTTAAACTATGGGAAGCTAGAAGGCCCACCCTAAATATGGGCCACACCTTCTGGTGGCAGCTCACATAAAAGAACATGGAAGAAGGAAGCTTTTGCTTCTGCCTGATTGGTCTACATTTTCACAGGCAAATTCATCTACCCAGCAGCTAAATCAGTATGAGAACTTCTTCAGTATCCTAGTGTAGACTGAAGATCAGCAGCTCTCCAGGAATCCTCCAGGACTATAGGGTCACACTGGAACTGCTCAGACATCTAGCCTCAAGGACTGAACAGGTTCCCAGCTTTTTTCTCACAAGGCAACCACTGTTGGATACTTGTAAGCCAGTCTAATGCATAGTAAATTTATATAGAGATTGATCCTGTCAATTCTGTTCCTTTAAGAAAACCCCAACTCATGCACTTACCAAATGTGCATAAGAGATACCTGGACTAATCAGCTGGTAAGGGGCAGAATTTTATTTTGGTTTACAGACTTACAGGCTCCAGCCTGTGCTTATGTTGGTCCTGTGGCTTGTAGTGGCATGACAACATAGCATGTGGTAGATGTGTTAGAGAACTCCTGGTAAGTTCACATGACACAGAAACAAATGTCTGGAAGAAGAGAGAACAGCCAACGTCCAAAATGTCCCCTACAAGGCTATATCCCAGGGGCCAGAAGACCCCTGACTAGGTTTTTTTAAAATTTCTACCACCTCCCAGTAGTGACAAGATGGATGTGTGGGCTCTGGGACCACGCTCTTTCCAAACAACAGCAAATGCCTTCTAGAAGCCAAGCACTTCAGTGCTCGGGGAAGACCAATGAGAATCATGCGGTATCTTGGTATGTGATTAAGTATACTAGCTGGGTGATAAGTGGTGTAAGACTGTAATTCCAGCCCTTATGAAGGCAGGAGGATTGAAAGATGTGGGTGGAAGGCCTTGCGGTCCTGAGTCCATTCTGGATAGCTAATATACAACTCGGTGACTATAGCTGATAATAACATATTACACATTTGAAATTCACTGAGTTGGTTTTGCACATTCTAAGCCACGTAGTCACCTTGTGTTTGTTAGGTGACTGATAGCAATTTGATTGTTATTTCCCAGTGCATAGGTGTATCATCAACACGTCATATGGAAAACTTTGAACACATGTATATTTTTTACTGGTTAACTAAATAATGCTGAAGTGAAATAATGTACTCTGCTGCAGGCTTTGTATTCCTTGAAATAGAAATTCTAGAATGCAACAAGGCAGCAGGAATAGAGGCTGAGAGGAATGGCAACAGGAGGTGTGGGCACATCCTATGGCCCATTTTCACCTTTCAGCCATAGGGAAAGTCTTTCAAAGGGCACTGAGTACATAGGAAAACCCACCCCTTACAGAGTTCCTCAAGCTCCATTGTAAAATGGTGGACGCCTCTTCCCCCAACAACCCCCCCCCCCGGCCCCACAACACACACACTTCATGCTCCCCTCATCCTAATTCCCTAACTTAATTATTCAGACAGTTCAGCTATTCTGAAGTCCCTGACTTCGATTGGATTCTAGATCTTTTTTTTTTTTTTTTTTTGGACAGTATCTCGTGAATGTGCCTGCGGAAACAAAGGTTCAGCCGCCCTTGGACTCACCCTGTTTCAGCATGGAAGAAATGGAAAAATCTTTGAAATTTTGATTTCTCCTCTTTCCTTCTCCCAACCATCTCTGTGTCTGGGAAGAGAGACTTCAGAGATTTGCTCACCCCACTGATCAAAACTGTAATCTGTCACTAAGCACAAAGGAGGAGCCAATGTAGTTTTTGCATAGCAAATAACACCTTCGTTCACAACAAAGAACAAATACGTTGCTGTCCCCAGACAAATGATATGGTTTCCCCATGAGCCTCAAATAATCTGGAGAAGAGAACAGTCATTGCGCACCTGCTGTGTGCTAGATAGTCCATTCGCATTCACTTACTACTTAACTGTGTCGAGGTTAGCATATAATATGATGAGTTACTTCATGGTATGTTCACATGTGTATGTCTCGATCCTTAGCTCTATTCATTCCCCTCCCCCACTGCCCTCCTGTCACCCACCTTGTTTGTCTACTCTGCATCTCTTCTGTCTTCATGCTGCACATATTCCATTACCCTCTCTCACTTTTCCCTCTCTCCTCCTTTTGGAGCTCTTCTTCTGTTTTCATAACAGTTCTCTGCCTTCATGTTATACACACACACACACACACGCATGCGTGCACACATACCAAACAAAAACAAATAAATAACAAATAAATATTTGTCTTTTGCATCTGGTTTAGTTTGCTTAATACACTGGAACCCAGACGCCTCAATTAAAAAAAAAATCCTTATGACTGAATGAAATACCACTATGCACATATGCACCATATTTTTCATTTGTTCTTCTGCGTTTGGACAGGATCTTTGATTCCACAACTTAACTATTGCACAACTTAACAATCATTACTCTGTAATATATATGTATACATCTCCACAGGGCTCTAAATATATGTAGAATATAACACACACACACACACACACACACACACACACACACACACATATATATATATATATATATATATATATTTGGAGTCACTGGGAATGCAAACAGCTAATTATAAAAGCCAAAGTGGAGGGTCCTCCGAAGTCTAATCACAGAGCTATCCCTATGACCCAGAGGTGCTGTTCTAGGGGATTTACCTAAATAAATTTTCTCTTTCATGTGTTATACACTTTTAAAGCTATGATTTTTTTAAAAAAGGAAATAAAAGATCAGATAAGTTTTTCATGGCTATTCATTCAGCATTCAATAGAAAGTGTAAATGTATCCCTTTCCTTCTAATTTTTCACATGAAACTCAAAGGAAAATGCCTTTTTTTATTCAGTTACTAGGCTTTTAGAAAAATTGGGAAAAGGTACAGAGAGTTCCCGTGCACCTCACTCCCCATTGCCCTTATTTTCAACATTTTACATAGTATTTATCTCATACACATTTGTAATGATGCAGGAATCATTACAAATGATTACTACTTTTAAAGTCCCTTCTTTATTATATTTCCTTGATTTTTAACCCTTCGTGTAGTCCAAAACTTCCATCCAGTAACATATGACATTTAGCCGTTATGGCTTTACAAGCCTCTCCAGGTTACAACACTTTGTCAAAATTTTCATTGCTCGTTGACAGTCCTGAGAGTTTTGAGGAATGCTGCTCAAGTATTTTATAGAATGCTCCTCTATTCAAAGCTCTATGATATTTCATGGGGTTCAGGGTTGTGGGGAGACCCTACAGAAGTATCAACACAAACACCCACGTGATGTTGTCTAGCACTCTTGGCCAAGGTGCATTTTTTCAGGTTTCTCCACTATGTTCTCTGGCTATGTTGCTGGCTTCCTCCTGCAAACTATACTCTTGACAAGCCCTACGTAGTCCAGTGAGATTCAGGAACATGAACTCAGGACATTGAGTTTATTGGAGGTAAGTCATATGCACTTACACACACACACACAAACACACCAAACAAAACCAAATAAATAATAAGTAATTATTCATGCTGTGTGTGTGTGTGTTTACATAGAGGTCAACACTAGATGCCTTCCATTACCTTCTCCAACTTACTCATTTGATACACAATCTCTCACTGGACTGAAAACTTACCATCAACTGGCTAGAGTGGTCAGTGAACCGCTGAAACCTTCAGGTCTCTGTCTCTGGGTGCTGAGATTGCTCATAAAACACTACGCTCAACTTGTATTTATTTATTTTTCATTGAGCCTGAGAATCAAACTCATGTCCTCATGCTTTCCCAGCATGTGCTTTAGTCTTGATGATATCTCTTCAAACTATGAATAATTATTTGGTGGGTAAGCAGTGTTACACACAAAATTGTTACGTCACATCCTGTAGTCACACTTGGCTCCCAGCACTGGTAAATGGGCACCTGTTCCAGCTGGGTTTGTTCCAGGACTCTTTTGTTCAAAAGGCATTTTTAAAAGAAGAGGAGGATACACCTTAGGCCGCAGGGATTCCCCTTAAGAAACAAATCACTTGATGATTTTGAAGTCTAGTTTAGCTTATTTTTTTGTTTTTACCTTTGAGGGCCTCCCTTGTACAAGACATGATTCTAGAAACTGGGGGAGGAAATAGCAGGAAAGATCAGAATGATGCTTTTGAGTTGAGCACCTCACTTTCAAAAAAAAACAAAAACAAAACCATGTGGTCAAATTTCTATAAAAGTAGAGGCTGAAAACTCAGAGCTGTTGTGAACAAGCCAGCAAGTACTCTGGAAGCCACAGAAGTAAGGGGTCTAATTCCAACTAAGGGAGACAAAACTAGGAGTGGTTTCCTGAAGGAAGATGGCACATGGCCTGGGCCTTGACAATTATCTGTGACTTCATTTAAAGTGTTCAAGCTAGGGGAGCAACACAGATGTCTAGGAGAACAAAAATGGTAGGCATGTTCCAGGAATAGCAGATATATATCAATATCATAAAAGCAACATGATCGAGAATTCATCATATACAGGGCAGGTAGGCATTAGCAAATGTTGACAGTGGAGTATTTGGGGAAGATCAAAATGCCTCATCAGTAGTTCTTCTCTCTAATCTGTAGGTCACAGAAACCATTTCTAAATGTGAGTTGCTTAGTGGACACTGTAAGCTAGAAGGAAGAGCCTGGAATGTGTCCTAAGGATACATCATGTGGTGATGGTGTTTGGAGCAAGGGGAGACATGAAGCAATGGTATCCCAGGAGACAGAGAGGATGATGGAGATGAGAAATAATGCAAAATTTAAGTGAAAAATTGGTCACTTAGTGAAGGAAGCTCTTCACTAAGTCAACATATGGTATAATGAATTTAAGCTCATTCCAAGTTTTCTTCTATCTTTTGTTTTTGGTTCTTCATAACAACCTTCTAAGGTAGTTATTATTCATCTTCCTTTTCAATATTGGGGGAAAAAGGCTTAGAAAGTTACAGAGCCTGGATTTGAACTGTCACACAGTTCAAGAGTCTGACCTCATGGCATATTCTGCATCAGAGCTAAGTTTATAGACTAGTCTCCTATGTCTGTGTGTGAAGCATCTATTTGTGGATCACCCAGAGAAGATGTGTCATATCATGGTGACTTCACCCTGCCACCCAGCACGTTCCAGGACCCCCTCCTAGATCATGTCTGCTCAAAGAACAAAAGCTCACTTCAATATTAGCCCAAGTCAAACCTAATTAGAAAGGCAAATCCAAATCCATGCCCAGCCTTCCCAATCCTAAATGGGTGTTACGTGCCAAGCAGTAACTTTCCTGTGTTTTCTGCTACTTTGGTTTCTCATCCCCAGCTCTGATCACTCTAGGTAATGCTCTTCCCCAGTATGAACCCATATTCCCATCTAATTTCAAAGCAAAAAAGAAAAAAAATCTTCATGGTCTATCAAATAGTTACATCTTTCACCTTGCAACTGGCGTCCCCATTAGGCGATGTTATCCTTGACTTGAAGGACACTTAATGACTGTTAGCATGCAGAGGGTAATGTTAACTAAGACAATGACCCTGTTCTCTAGGCCACACTACCTGGAGGGTGGCATATGCCTTGTGTTTTAGTGAAACCAGAGTGATAACTGTCCCAGATAATAACTCACACTGGCTTTCAACTTCTTCTTTACTTGTTTTAGGTCTTGAAAATGTACCTGATGCAGACAAGTGTTTCTCAACCTTGATACTAATGATGTTTCAGGATGGATAATTCTCTGTTAAAATGGGGATGTGCCGTGCATTGTTGGAAGTGGAGCATCATCCATTTCTACCTGCTAGACAACTACAGTAGCTTAAACTCCCATGAGTTATTATAACTGGCCTGGCAGAGATGAAGGTATCTGAAGAGATGCTTGTATCCTTCATGATTGGCTATCAGATTATTGAAGCAATGAACCCAAAGAATTCAGAAAATTCCCTCAAGAATCACATGCTCAGAGAAAATCTAAAACCTGAACCTGGTAGGTCTTTTCTCTGGGAAGAGTTACAACTTGTTAGACCACCTTACAAAAGAGACATTGAGTGGTAGGCAGGCATTCAGCTTGACTGAGCCTGCTTAGCTATGCATTTCTCTGGTCCTTTACTTAAATCTCAACCTTACTTTTGGACCCTGTAGATGACTTTGAAGAGACATCACTGAATACCTTTGTTCCTTTTCCCAGAGTAGTCTCATTAAATCTCTCTGTCTCTACACACACACAGAGACTTCACTATTAATTTGGATATTTTAACTGGTTTCTTGAGGATGGATGGATAAACTTGGATTCTTGGGGGATAAGAAGCAATCATAAGTTTAGTAACATGACCTCAGCCCCAAATGTCTCCAGACATTCTCAAATGCCTCCTGCAGGAGCCAATGAAGAACCATAAGCCAGACCACACAATCCCTCCTCCGAGATCATACCACAGTGGCAATGTTACCATCTTTATCGTCTTGGTCAACTTTTGTGTACCTTACTACACCAACTTAGGATGAGGATGCGCCATTTTTCCCTCATCACTACCACTCTCCAATTAACACAGCAAGATGAGTATCATCGCAATAATCCGTTTATGATGGAATAAATTGCAGAATAAATTACTCCAAGCCATAAAACCACTTAGCCCAGAGTAAAGCAGGACTTATATTTAGGCTGAGATACCCTAAACCCTCCCTGAATATAACCTACTATCTAACATACAAAAGAAACAAACAAACAAACAAAACCAAACTGATTGCTCTTTATTGCAAGTTGAGAGGACCAGGCCCACAAAGGCAAACTCTCTTCATGCACGGTACCAGATTGAACTGTCTTTAAAACCCACAATTTCATTCTCATTTAACTAGTTAGGAAACCGAGGTTCAGACAAGTTAGGTGACTTCCCCCATGGTTCCGAGGCTCCTAAGTGGTGAGGTCTGGATTTAACCTGAATCTGTCTGGCTCCAGAGAAAAGACGGATCCCTAGTGTTCGTAAGTCCCTTCATCCACCACCCACACGGGGAACAACCTATCATTCCAGCCCAAGGAAGCCTGCAAAGTGGATTCTCTGGCAAGGCCTCTGCAGTTCTGCCTTCTCTTCACTCCACTTCTCAGCCGCTGTCCCTGCTTTCCACTGAAGGGGGTCAGTTCTCTGTTTCGACAGCCTCCTGGGCACTGCATCCCCGATTCCAATCCAAATAAATCTGTGGGTGTTTGGTGAGTGTTTTTTCTTGCTGGGAGGCCCCGCACATCAGAGTGTGGATTTTGGTTTCAAGTCTTTCCTACCCTTTTGGCCAACTCTTCTCTCACCTACTGCACTGAGCAGTCCCACCCCCCTCCAGCTTTTGGTCTTTGCCAAACCCTGACTCTGGCTTAGAAACAGAAGGCTGCCCTCCTTGGATGTCACCCTCTTTGGGTTCCATGAATAAGCCAGCAGGAATGCTTCAAGAAAGCAAAGCCATCATTTTTCCACCGAAGGGGAAAAAAATACACAACTTTCATGGCTGTGTCCAAGTGAAAACAGCCCAGGCCTCCTGCGTAGTTGGTCCTTGGGTTCCAAATGGGCACCAAATAGGACCTGGTCAGTGAAATCAGTCTGCCTTTTGGTTCTGCATCTAACAGTGGGACACTAAGGGAGAAAGTTGGTATTTGACCAATGACTATCACCCACATCAATGGAAACTAAACTCATATAGAAATTCGTAAAGAGACCAGCAAATGCCCCAATATGAAAGAGACAACTTTCCCTACTAAATGGACTTATTATTTAATGACAAATGAGAGTCCTCTAGGGCCTGTGTTTCCTTTCTGAGCCTAAAGGCTAAGAGGTCCAATAAATCAATGTGTGGCTGTCAGCCTGTCTCTAAGTGTTTGATTGATTCTCCAAGCACAAAAACTCTCAAGGACAGCTAAAGGGAGGAGACAAGGGTATATGTGTGAACATTAGAGCTCATGCAGTAGCAGGCACCTTCATGAGCATCCATGCCATCATGAGACTTGAAGGCAGGATAGCATCAGCCTTGAAGGCAAAGCTGACTGTTTTAGCTCACTGCGACATTGTAGTACTCTCTAAAGCCTGATGAATTCAAAAATCAGTTGAGCATTAAAAGAGTATAATTGAGGAAATGTCATTGTTAAAGTCAGTAGACCTGATTAGATGGCCGATCTACCACTTGACTATGCACAGTGTCTACAATTTAAAAAAAAAAGTAGCTGCCAAAATTTATTCAAAGTAAGATTATTTTTAAGTTAACTATTAAGGAGAACATATGAAGTAAGGAGGGAATGGTGGTTGTGGTGTGTAGAGGAAGCATTGGATCAGAAAACCATGGGACGTGAACTTGACCAAAGTACGTTAATTGTGTGTATGTTTGAGATTCTCATCTTTTAACAGTCCCCAAATCCTGCCCATTTAAAGCAGTTATGAAAACATCACCTTTCCTCCATTTCCACAGCCTGGTATTTGGCATCATAAGCACCTCAGCACATCTTATCTGGTAAGTTTAAGGTAATTTGACCTAAGCAAAAGAGACACCTTCTGCAAAAGATAAAACCGAGATTCAGAACAACTTAAAAGTTATTTACCAACTAATAGTGGATCAAGGATTTGAGCCTCGTTCTGTGTGACCTGTGCACTCTCACCATTGTTAGGCTTCTTCTCATGGGATGTCTTTGTCTTAGAATTGATCTATCCTATTCGTAGCTTCATTATCCAAAAGTTTGAACTGCAGATTGAAAATAGCTTTTAAAATATGTCCTCGCAAAGTAAGTGCATATCCCCCTTTCTCACCATCATTCCCTAAGCAACATTCAAACAGCTGGTTGTATACCAATTGCATACTACCAAGCATGACAAATAATCTGGAGATGGCTTCAAGTATGAGAAGGTACTTTTAGGTTATATGGAAGCCTTAGACTATTTCATAAGAACTTGATTACCTGAGCAACTTGATGTCCGTGTGGATCCTGACACTAAGCACTCATGGATGTGGAGGGGTAGTTATGCTCACCTGACTTGTTAGGACTCACCTGGGAAGTGCTATGAATTGAAAGTCGTTGGCTCAAGTGCCAATGATAAACATTGGTTAAATATTTCATCATCTCTTAAGTGTCCAAATCATTTTATGAGAATCTTTGGTCAGACCTGCAGCTGACCACCAGAACTATAATTCCACAGGCCTCCAGGAGCACCAAGTCCTTTGTGTTGCATGTGTTGAAGGACATAGCCTGAGTGTCCTGTTTGCATGGAATACCTTGGAAATGGTATCCTCACAGCTGTGCAGTGTCAATGTTGAGGCCCTGGTAAGCCCAAGCAGGTCAGCATCCAAGCTTCCTTCTCAACAGCAGGGATGCTCAGCTCCTTCTGTGCCTTTAATGAGACGTTGAGTGTAGATATCCCCATGTTATGCATCTGGTCTAGATACTGCCAGATAACACTTGTATAATTGCTGTTTTGTGAGTATAGAAATGTGTTGAAGTCACTGCAATGACTCATTTTTTTTTTGGAATAAGTAACCAAGGGCTTGATGAGATAGTACATAGTGGGTAAAAAAAAATTGCTATACAAACTTGAAGGCCTGATTCCTGGAATCCGTGGTGGAGGAAGCAAACCAATTCCTGTAAGTTGCTCTCTGACCTCCACATAACTGCCATGTACACACATACAGACACACATACAGACACACACACACACACACATTGTAGTAGTAGCACTAATAATAATGAATATTCTAAATGAAGATGTAAAAGGGAGTCAGGTGCTTGATTTCAAGCAAGAAGACAAGGGTTCATTCTCCAAAATCTACATAAATCCTTGAAGGTCATGAGGGCAACCAGGTAGAAGCCTGTGTAGGTGGCTGCTGTGTGCTTATAATACCAGCACTGAAGAGGCATAAACAAGTCAACACCTTGGGATGTCTGGATAGTCAGCCTAACCCAAATTAGTGAGCCCCAGGTCAATGAGAGAGCCCTCATAAGCAAGCAACGTGTATGAGGGGGAACAGTACCCAAGGTTATCCATTGGCCCTCACGTGCACATGTGTATGAAGGCAGGTGTATCCACATACCCACTCACAAGTACCTGCACATACATACACACCCACAACAGGAAAAGAATAAGTAATCAGTGGTGTAGTCCCTAACCTCCACTCATCAGTGGGTCTCTGAGGTCACAGGGCAAGTATATGGGCACTCAGGGTGACAGTTTTTATGAGCCAAGGTATTCAATGAAAACCCAGTCTTTGAGGAGAAAATGTAAGGGTGTGCCTGAGAAGCAAGGAGAGGGAGGGGGTAGGAAATAATTAAACTCTTCTTTGGAGGAGGACAGGCAGGTGAAATAGAGGGGTTCTTAAGGTCGTCTGTGGAGCCCGAGAGAAGATGCTAGAATGTGAAGTCTACATCACTGACCTCTTGTCACAGTGAAATCTCACCCATATGGCCCTCAGAATTGGAATGGTCACATTCCCAGGCACCATACATGACCTTAACTAACACAACTAGTCACTCCTTATGTAGCTAACAAGTCAGTGAGGAAATAAGGTGGCAGGGAAGGTCTGTGATTAAGATGGATCTTTACAAAATCAACAGCTGACATGTGGGGCTAGTAATTTAGAAGACGGTCCATAGAGGGGACAATCCTGTTATAACTTAATTAGGTTGCAGAAGTAAATACGAGAGAGGAATACAAGCAGCCAAGATGCCTTTTGTGTAACAAGAGGAAGACAAGTGGGCTCTCCACTGAGTGATAATCAAAGGCTTCCATTATGAAGGCCATTTACTCAGCTGTGAAGAAGCCTCAGGGCCTGCCTATGGGAGAAGCACTCTGGGAGAAGCCTCATTGAGACATGGTCCATCCTGCTGTCTCAAAGCACCCCCGAAGACACATGAAATGAATCGGTTTGCTCACTGTGGCAACAGCCACTGTGATGACGTCATCTTTATTTGAGCATCATCTGAACATCTGCAATGAGCTTTCCACACGATGACTGAACAAAACCTGGAAAGAAGCCAGGTGCCATGGCACACACCTGCAATCACAGACACTCTAGAGCGGGAGGTGGGAGGCTCCCAAGTTCAACGCTATAGTGAAATCCTGTCGTAAGTGAAAACTCCAGAAAGCCAGAGAGCCAGTGCTCTGCTGAGTCGCTACTGTACGGTGTTGTACACTAGAAGATGTGCAGGGATATAGGCTCATTTAACCCACAAAACCCTGGGTCTTTTTAAAGATGCTGAAAATAAGAGACAGAAATTCAATAAAATTTCCTGGTTAACATAGTGCTTTATTGATTTACTTACTTATTTAGCATATATGATATATGGATGTGGGTGACTGAAGTCAATGGTAGATGTCTCCTTTCAATTGTTTTGAGACATGATGTCTCAATTGAACCTAGAGCTCACTGATTCAGCCAGAGCGGCCAGCAAGCTGAGATTCCCCTGGCCCTGTCTTTCTACGGCTGGGTTTATGGCTGCCCTGCAGCACCCTCCAAACATGAGAGTCCTCTTCTTGGACAACAGGTAAATGACGTACTGAGCCACCTCCTCAGCCTGCATGTGAAAGTTTAGAGATAGGTTTTAGATTCGAACTCAGGTGACTTTTTTCATTTTAGCATACTGAACATCCGTCAGTAGTACCACAAGGCAGGGGTTACACTTGGGCTTTTTTTTTCCCACCAAGAACATCTAAGAATTAGAGAACCTCCTGTGACCCACAGGCACCTTTCACCTGAATCCAATATTTTGTTTTCTAAGGTCTTTCGGTTATATCATAGCTGCAAGGTCATGTCTCAGGGTACCTTGGGGTGGATGAGAGGAGAATACCCAGCCAGCCCTGGTAGCACCATCACATGTGCATACACCTGGAGAGAAAAGCAATCACACTAGGAAGTACGTGGAGAGAGAATTAAACAGGTTTCCAGCTGATGCTTTGTAATCACAAGTTAGCAAGGCTGTCCCTTGCTCAATGAAGTAAAGCTAGCTTGAGGGAGCATGGACCCTTTATTCAGTGTCCTTACCACATTTTCATGAAGTACTGTTCTCTCCACCTAGGCCAGCAGCAGCTTGTGCAGTTGTCTGCGGACAGTGGACTGCAGGCATGGCCATCATCTCCCAGAGGGCCAAGATCTCAGTGACAAGCCCAGTACAGTTGGCCTTGTTCTTGATGGCAGCTGGAAGCAGAGGTACAAATCAGTGGCTATAATACGGCTCCCCTGACACACTGTGGAACTGTCTCACTTCCTGCCTGGGGAAGCTGCCATCTCATCTTCCGTCAGTCTACCCACAAGGCATCTTTAAGTGAGTGTAGTGTCAAAGACATAATGCCAAGATGCTTTAGAATGGACAAGCAGGAGGAAGGCCCAGATAGCCACTGAGCACTTACTTATTACCTAAGGCACTACACTGGGGTGATTATTGAACTTGATTGTCCTCTTTATTGGACTGATAGATACCTAAGAGTCTGGTAGGCTACAATTTTGAATGTGTCTCTAAGGGTATTTTCATAGATAGCTAGCACATGGGACAGCAACCAATGTACAAATACCTATTCTGAATATGGAGAGGATCATTCCATAGACTGGAAACATAGATGACATAGAGGGGAAAGAAGAAAGCCCACCAGCTTGGCCTCACCCTCTGTTGCCTCTGCTTCCTGGTCACCATAGTTAACTATGCCCTCTGCCCTTCTGCTATGATGTTTCTGACATGCCATAGGCCTGAAAGGAATGGCACCCGCCAACCACGGAGTCAAATTTCTGGAAACCATGAGCCAAGATAAATCTTTCTTTAAGTTGCTTTTCCCAGCTCTTTGGTCACAGCGTGAAAATCTAACACAATTAGGCACTGTGGATACATTACCATATTTAATTCTATAAACATAATGAGATCACATATTCATTATTCGTAGTTCACTGATACCTTTCAAATGAGAACTTTAGCATGCTGCGAATTGTTTGGCCCTCCTGCAGCTTGCTGTTGCCTGGAGACCAAGTTCTAGCCAAAGAAATATGAACATAACTGACGTTAAGATTTCACATCACTCTCATAAACATAATTGCTTGTCTTTTCTGTTTTTCTCCTTCCTTCACCCTGTGAACTACAATGTGAGCATGGTGTTGGTCAATCATCTTTGATTACACAAAGGCCAACTCCTAAGACAGTGGGTCTCAACCAATGGTGACTATTTCCTGCAGGAGACAGTGTCTAGAGATATTTCGATTTGTCAAAGAGCCTAGGAAAAGGGTTCTACCAGCTAGTAAGTTACAGTCTGGGAAACTTCTAAACATCCTACAAGCATACCCTACCTTCACTGTCCACTGCCCGAACAAGGAAAATGTCCAGAACCAAATGCCTATAATGCTGAATTTTAGTAACATTTTTCTAAAATGCTAGGCAAGATGTAACTAAGAATTGGAACTGTCTACACTCTCTGGACTGTAACAGGAAAATAATAGTTGTCTGGCTTTCTCTGTTGCTGTGCATGACTAGACAATGCACAACATTCTTGCTTTCGTTCAGCCTTTAGAAAAGTTAATATTATATTAATGTCCACACTATTTGAACCCAAAACTCATTATCCCCCACAATTTAATTATTTGTTACAGGGAGAAGGGAAGTGGAAGAAAGTAAATAGAAGGAAAACCGATAATGTTCAGAAAATGTTAGGGAAATGTTGACCCAAATGATGGGGGTCATAGCTTGGTTGAGCTCACATGCCAGGCATTTAGTCATGAACAACAGCTCGGGATATATTTCAAATCTGGTTATAACCGGTATTTTGCAGAGGAACCACCTTTTGCCTCCACTTTGTCTTTTCTGTGATAGAGAGTATTGTTGTTAGATGTTCCAGACAATTTTCTATCTGCCTCATCTACTTTACACTGGAAACCTCTGAAAATGAAGGTTTAATGTATAATACCTAGCCTGACAGCAGTGTGTTTCACTGCCAGCTGAGTGAAGCCACAGCCTCCTTCTCGCCTCCTGGATGTTTGACATCACAAGGGGTAGGGTGATCAGTGCTGACCTGACCTGAGTCAGGTCCTCCTACTCTGTGGTGCTGACCACCACATTCTCCAGTGTGACCCAAGACCCGCAAAACTGCTGTCCTGTCTCTAACCTTCATCACATAGGGCAGGGAGGGAATAGAAATGGTTTTCCAGGAGTCAGTTCCCACAGGAGTCCATAGGCTCACATACATGCCCAACAATACACTTCACAATCACTTCTTCATTCAGGCCCTCCTGTTTTTGATAACCCGCCTTCCCATAGTGAGAGAGCATACTGTTCAACTCAGAAAGGAGCTGCTCTTGTCTATGGCCCTTCTCGTCTGGGGTTCCACTCTATGGTCTGAGCTTCCCTGTGGCACTTGGTTACAGGAAGATTCCATACAGACAATTCATGCATCGCCTCAACTCCAAAGCATTTCTTAGACCAGTGGTTCTCAGCCTTTGAAGGTTGACTGACCCTTTCACAGGGGTCTCCTTAGACCACTGGAGAACAGAGATTTACATTACAATTCCTAACAGTACAAAATCACAGTTGTGAGGCAGCAACAAAAATAATTTTACGGTTGGGGGCCACCACAATATGAAAACTGTATTAAAGAGTCGTAGCATCAGGAAAGTTAAGAACCACTGTCTTAGACCTTCAAGTATCGAACATTTTACCATTTTACACCCCGAGAATCAAATGCAGACGAGCTGAGCCACAAAAACAATTCACAGAGAACTTTAATACAAACAGAAAAGAAGGCTGTCGCACAGTGAAAATGAAATATTACAAAGCCAAATCCTGGGGAGTGTGGTTTGTAGTATGGGTGTGCCCGTACCTGTGCATGTATGAATGTACATGTGGTGAGCATGCACATATGCGTGTGTTTATGTGGAAGCCAGATTTCAACCTCATTTTTTTTTTGATATGCAGTCTCTCCCCGGGACCTGGGGCTCATTGATTTAGCCAGGCTGGCTGGCTAGCAAGTCCCCAGGATCTTTCTGTCTCTACCTTTCTAGTGCTGGGATTACAGAAGTGAGCCACTAAGCCTGGCTTCTCCATGGATACTGGATAAGTGCAGTCCTAATGCCCACAAAAAAACACACTTTACTGACTGAGTTCTCTCTCCAGCCCCTAAGAAAGCCATAGTCAAAGAAAAACAGAGAAGATATTAATACGGACACATGTTGGGGGGGGGATACATTAAGGATTCTTTTTGGAGTAAGTAGAAGAAATAAAGGAGAGAGAAAGAGGGGCTGAGTCTTAAGTGTGTGTTCTAAAATGGCAGAATAAAGACATTGACATAACATATACAGTGCTAAAACAAGTGATTTATATTGTTATGATTAATAAGAGATTTACATAATCATTCAAGCTTCACAACAGTTCTGTAAAGTAACATTTTAACGATTTTTCAAGACTGTTTAATAGTGTGATGAGAATACAGATTGTATCTACTGGCAGTTTCTAGGTACTGGGTTTCTAGGTTTCTGGGTTGGCATAACCCAGAGATGGGTGCCTTGAACTGAGGTCACTTGTAGAGGCATAGTGACTGCACAGTCTGGCCACTCTCAAGTTGCTCTTAGTCACAGTACTCTCAGGTCACCATGATGAACTTCTAGAAGTGGCTCTTCACTGCCCCAGGGGGAACAGGGGTACGGGGTGTGGTTTTCCATGTGGAGCAAATCATCACTGACTTCTGTGGCTTTACACATTCCACGAACTCCCAAAACTGGTCAGAACATTGTTCAAGTGTTGGCAATAAGTGAGTACCGAGTACACGGAACGAGGAGGAACATCTATATTAAGCCCCCATGGCTGAAGAAACCCTGAAATAGGTGGCAGCAAGAATGTAGAGCTGCCACGAACTCACCGAAGCTCTGGTTGCCAATTCAAGATCGAGCTAATAAAAGCAGTCAGCTTGTCATAGGCAGCACTGAATGGACTCAGTGGGATTAAAAAAAAAAAAAAGAAAGCACAGAAAATTGTATACATTTATGAAATGAAGTCATCAAAGGAGAACTCAAAGACATATTTAGTTTTAACAATAAAAAGGAAGAGATTTTAGGTATTGTCCATGATCAAAAAAACCAAAGAAACCCAAACTATGGCACATGGGAAGCATGCCTATTCATACATGCACACCCCACTCAAGAGGCTGCCCACAGGCAACAACACTTTCAGGACACAGAAATAACTGCTTTGGGATTCAGTTAAAATTCCCTTGTTTGCTAAAGTCGTAGGATGTATGAATTGGAATCATTCTGCTTCGAAGGGAAGAGGCCAAGGGTGCTCAGTCAAATCAGGAAAAGGCCTACGCTGGCATTAGAAGGCATGCTCTTTGGATGTGTTCTCTAAGATCTTTGTTCCTAGGCCACTGGGGTGGAACCTAAGCCGTTTGAAGTGCTGGGAATTCAGAGGTAGAAAGAATGGCTATGTAATATGGGGGGGTGTTAGAAAAATGAAAGGCATTGAGGTTATTTACAAAAATAAGGATGGACTATAAATTGCTAATTTAATATTGGAAAGGCTTGTGAGTATTAGATGTTGAGTGGCCTGGCTGGCTTCACAAGGCTAAAATGAACTTATCTTCAGCAAGGAGCAAAGGTCAAGAACAAAAATGTAGGATGACAGCCAGGATTCTCTTACCTGGAGTTCACAATAAAATGAAACTAAAGCTGAAATCCAAGTGACAAAGTCAGTTCCAGCTGGGACAGGTAGTCATGGACTAGGAGCAGTTGAAATATAGCTTGTAGGGACATCCTATGGATCCCTGCTGTCCCATTGTTCCATTATATTTAGCATTTGCTTTAAAGTTTCCACTTGAACCAAGTGTTATTGTTATCATTTGTGTTAAAAATAATCTCAGGTGGATTTGAAGAACTATACTTTATATTTCTACTTTTTGTGAGTTCTTAGGGATTAATATAGGAGCTGCATGAGGACCAAACATAGTTCAGTTACTGTCATTTGTATTCAGGTTTGGCTATTTACTCTCAAGGCTGACCATTTGACACTGGACAAACAATTGATGCGCTCTTGTGTAGAGTTGGGGTCTCATGGGCTTTTCTCTTCCCAACTTGTCATGTTGCTGACACATTATAGGTGTTGCTTCTGATATTCCTAGGAGACACAATCTCACACAGCAAACTCCCTACAATCTCACACAGCAAACTCCCTAATCTACTGGTTCTCACAATCTCTCTGCTCCTTCTTCCACAATGTTACATAAACCTTAGGTGCAGAAGATGTAGCTATTGGGGCTGGGCTCCACAACTCTGCATTTTGATTGGTTGTGGTTATCTGTAGTGGTCTCTGTCTATTGCTAAGAGAGATTCCCTCAATGAGGGGTGAAGACTACACTTATCTGTGGTGTTAAGGGCAAACGTTTATAGATAATTGTTAGGGATGATGCTGGTTTAGCAAATTGTTGGATATAGATTCTCTACAGTAGCCATGACTTCACTATCACTGAGTAACAGTTAGGTTTCCAATACCAGTCATGTTTTTTTTCCCTTTTGTTCAGGAGGACTTAAGTTCAATAAGCAAGCTGTCAGTTACCACCAGGGCACTGCACCCATAGGGTTACCATGCCATGCTGACCATTGATGTGGTTCATAAGCATCATAGCTGGGTAAGACTATTGGCTGTCTCCCTCCTTTGGGAGCTTGCATAGCACCTTCTGGTACCTTGAAAGCTACAACTAAAGGAAGGGGGCATTTAGGAAGGTTCCTGAAACAGGTCTCTGGGCCCTGTTTCAGAAGAATAAACCATCAGTCTGAAAGGAAGTGACAGGGCAGGAATGGAAAGAGTTGGAGGGAGGACAGGGAAAGGGGAAGTGATGTAAATATATTCTAATTTAAAATAATAATTATAAAAAATTCTTCTTTGGGGTAATAATACTAATATAAAATTTGGTAGATATTGTAACATAATAAAATTAAGAAAAATATGGAATTTAACAACCCTAAATTGTCAGACTGCACATTAACACACTGCAGTTTCCAAATAAGGTATGACTTCATTTCATCCAGATTAGAAGCTACAGTTGAATTCATGAATAATTTTATATACATGTACATATATATGTGTAGGACAAATGAACTCATTCACTGTGTGATGGATAGGATAATAAATCCAAAACCTCATTAACATAGAATATAATTTCTGTCTCTGCAGCCCACCAGTAATGATATTTTAAAACTACTGAGCCTTTGAAGAAGTGATTTGTCAATCAATTTATTTCTTTCAATGATACTGTTCTTTTCTTGTAAGTAAGTCCTTTGTTTCTGATACCTTTTATTGAGAAGTGGCTAAATAAATCCTTTAATAGAGCATTCAACAACTGAAACAGATTTGTTCAATTTCAAGCTCAGCTGTTCAAAGCTGAGAATACATGGCTATTAGGACAACCGGAATTTACAGACAGGAAGAGAGTGAAATCCATGCCTAAGAAAGCAAGGGAGGAGCAGAGCAAATTAAGTGATGAGTGCTCAAATGATGTGTAAGGATCACACTTTGTAATTCCGTATTTATGTTCTTGTTCTGTTAATATTTGAGACTAATCATTTTATGGATCGGATGCATTTCAAATATTATTGAGGATTGAGAATTCTTGTGATCCTTAAAAAAAATCTAAAACTACCAAACATCCGAAAAGAACTGCAGAAAGACATCTCATTTTGATGAATTATGTCTTGCAAAAAAGATTTGGCAAGATAATTTAAAAAAAAAAGATTATTCTAAATCACAGCTTCTTTAGTGGTGGGCCGGTTAAATAAATAAAAAAAAAGTCAACCATGAAAGATTTCTGAACACATAACAACTACAGAAACTAGTTCAAAACCAAAGGCATAATGAATCCAAGGTATTTCTAGCAGTGTTTGCCAGTGTTGTGTTGGGCATCTTCACAGCAGCCTTGGTTCTGAGCAAACAACCACGAGTCTTTTGCATTGTACTTAGCCTCAGGCCATGTACCGCCAATAGGACTATGAGGAATGCCTCAGTTCAGATCTAAGACTATCTTATGCTTTGAATACAATGGTCTTTTTACCACGTGTACAATAGTTTCTGCTCTTAGGGAAACTTGGAAAACCACTAATGATGATCTGTATGTGCATCCTGCCATATTGATTGTTCAGCCAAAGTTTGTTTACATAAAAGTAGACACCTTTGTTCATCTCATTAATATGCCTACTTGGTTTCAACTTTCATAGATAGTAAAATAATATGTAAACAAAAGCATTATTTAAATAAATTCTCTTATGATTTATTACTAGGAAATATGTGTCTATTAGATATGTCTGAAACTATGCAAGAAGGACCCACAGGTGGATGAAGTTTAAACTGAAAAGCCCTTTTCTACATGTAGACATCCACTTAGACCGGAACCATTTGTTACAGGATAATCATGCTACAACTCACAGACCCCAAAGAAGATAAGTAAGGAGGACCTAAGTAAGGAGGACCTAATTCCCACTCAGAATTTGAAATAGAAGGGACACTAAAAGTGATTGAAGAGAGTGAACAGGGTAAGAGAGGGAGGATGGAGAGAAATAAAGGTCAATATCAGACCTGGGGAGATTGGAGGTGGGAGACAGAGGACTTGCAGAGAGAAGAGAAACCTTGAGCAGGGACTTCTCTGTGACAAGCTGGAGACTTAGGGCAGGAGAGGCTCCTGGGAGGATATGGGGGTGACTATAGTTGAGACTCCTAGTAACAGGGGTCATGGAGACTAAAGAGGAAACACTCTTAACTAGATATGACTCCTAGTGGAGGGAGGGGAACACCAACCCACACACAAAAACTTTGACTCAAAATTTACCCCATCTACAAGATGTGCAGGACAAAAAATAAAGCAGAGATGGAGGGCATGTCCACCCAATAACTGGCCCAACCTGAGACAGCTCTCATGGTAGACAGCCAACCCCTGCCATGATTAATGATAC